>CM077078.1:38135896-38804960 GCA_039513925.1 Platanthera zijinensis | reverse complement strand
GGGAGACGAAGAACAAGATTTGGGGAGAAGAAGAAGATAGTAAAAGAAAAAACAAAGGAAAATAGATTAATGAAGAAGATTAGCGAAAAGGAAAAGTATGGAAGAAGAAAATTAGGGGGAACAAGAATACAAAAGAAGAAGATGATTATGTGAAGAAAAAGAAGATTATGGGGAAGAAGAAGAAGAAGAAGATTAGGGTGAAGACCCGATTACGAAGAAGACGATTACGGAAGAAGATTACATAAGTAAAAAATTACGCAAGAAGAAGATTACGGAAGAAAAATATTACAGAGGAAGAAGAATAATTAAGAAGAAGAAGATTAAGGAGAATCAAAAGAAGGATATTAGGGTGGAAGAAGAAGGTGATGATGATGATTAGGGGAAAGGAGAAGAAGATTAGGGTGGAAGAAAAAAATATACGGGAGAAAGAAGAAGAAGATTGGGGAAGAAGAAGATTAAGGAAGAAGAAGATTGGGAAATAAGAAAATTAGGGAAGAAGAAGATTGGGGGAGAAAAAGAAGATTGGGGAAAAAGAACAAAAAGAAGAAAATTAAGGAGAACATGGTAAAGAAAAAGAAGATTATGAAGAAAAAAAGAATATGATGATTATGGGGAATAAGAAGAAACTGATAAGACAAGGGGGAAGAAGAAGAAGATTAGAAGGAAAAAGAAAAAAAGAGTAGCGGGAAGAAGAAGAAAATTAGGTGGAGAAGAAAAAGTTTAGGGAAAAGAAGAATATGAAGAAGAATATGGGGAAGAAAAAGAAGAAGAGTAAGATTATGGGAAAAGACGAAAAAGAATGGGAGAGAATAAGAAGAAGATTATAGAAGAAGAAGAAGAAGGAGAAAATTATGGAGAAGAAGAAGAAGAATTTAACAAAGAAGAATAAAATTAAGGGGAGAAGAAGAAGAGAAGAATATTATGAGAAAGAAGTAGAAGATTCGGGGGGCGAAAAAGAATATTGAGAAGAAGAAGAAGATTAGAGGAAAAGAGGAGGAAGAAGAAGATTAGAGGGTAAGATGATGAAGAAGGTGATGATTACGGGGGAGGAGAGGAATAGTAAGATTAGAAAAAGATTAGGGAACAAAAAGAATATTAGGAAAAAAAGACAAAGGAAGAAGAATATTAAGAAAGAAGATTAGCGAAGAAGAAGAGTAGGGAAGAAAAAGATTAAAGGAAAGAAAATTGTGAAATAAGAAGAATATGAGAGAATAAGATTAGTGAAGAAAAAGAGTATGGATGAAGAAGATTAGAGAAGAAGAAGATTATCTGGGAAGAAGAAAATTATCTGGGAAGAAGAAGATTGGAGGAAAGAAGAAGATTAGGGGGACGATGAAAAAGAAAAAGAAAATTAAGGAAGAAGAAAAGGACTTGGGGGAGAAGAAAAATGCAGAAGAAGCAGAAGATTACAGGAGAAGAAGATTACAGGAGAAAAAAAGATTAGAGAAAAAGAAGAAGATTGGGGATGAAGGAAATTAGAAAAGAAGAAGAAGAATATGAAAGAAGAAGAAGATTATTGAAAAAAAAGATTAGAGAAGAAGAAGATTATGGGAGAAGAAGACTCAAGGATAAGAATATTAGGGTAGAAGAAGAATAGGGAGAAGAATATTAGGAAAGAAAAAGATTACGGGGAAGAAATGGAATAAAAAGATTAGGAAAAAAAAGAAAATTAAGGAGAAGAAGAAATTTGGGAGAAGATTAGGGAAAGAAAATTAGGGAAGAAGAGGGTGTTAAGAGGGAGAAGAAGATCAGGGAAAGAAGAAGAAGAAGGTAAAAGCAAGAAAAAGATTAGGGAGAAGAAGTCGATTCGAGGGGAAGAAGAATATTAGAGGGAAGAAGAAGATTATGGAGGAATAAGAAGAAGAAAATTAGGGGAAAAAAGATTAGGGAGAAAGAATAAGAGTAGGGAAAAAATATTAGGGTGAGAAGAAGAATAGGGGAAAAACAAGATTAATAGGGGGAAAGAAGAAGATTAGGAGGGAAAAGAAGATTAGGTGAGAAGAAGAATAAAATTATGGGGAAGAAGAATAAGATTATGGTGAAGAAGAAGAAGAAGAAAATTAGAGGGGAAGAAAAAAAGATTAGATTGGAGAATAATAATAATAATAATAACAAGAAAAATTATGAGCATGAAAAAATTTGGGTGGAAGAAAAATATTTTGGGGAAAGAAGAAGAGAAGAATAAGAAGATTAAGGGAGAAGAAGAATAATAGAGAGGAAGAAAATTAAGAGGAAAGTATAATAATAATAATAATAATAATAATAATAAGATTAGGGGAATAAGAAGAAGATTAAAGGAAAGAAGAGAGAGGAGAAGAAGATTAGCGTTGAAGAAGAAAAAGAAGATTAGGGGGAGGAGAAGAGGATTAGGGGGAGGAGAAGAGGATTAGGGGGAGGAGAAGAGGATCATGGGGAAGAAAATGGAGATTAGGGGGAGCAAAAAAAAGATTCGGGAGAAGAAGATTTGGGGAAAGAAGATAATGAAGAAGATTATGTAAGAAGAAGATTATGAAAGAAGAATATTACAGAAAAACCTAAATATGAAAGAAGAAGTAGAATACAGAGAAATAAGAATACGGAGGAAGAAGAATATGGAGGAAGGAGAATATGCGGGATGAAAATTACAAAGGAAGAAGAATATAAAGGAAGAAGATTACAGAGGAAGAAGAACATGGAGGAAGGAGTATGTGGAAGAAAAAGATTAGAGGGGAGAAGAAGATTATGGGGAAGAAGAAAAATATTGGAGAGAAAGAAGAAGATTGGATGGGGAGAAGAAGATTAGGTGGAAGAAGAAGAAAATTAGGGAGAAGAAGAAGAAGATTAGGGAGATCAAAAAGAAGGATATTAGGGTGAAAGAAGGAAAAGAAGCATAGGAGGAAGAAGAGGAAGAAGATTAGGGGAAAAAAAGAAGAAGATTGGAGAAAAAAATGAAGATTAAGAGCAAAGAAGAAGAAGAATATGGAAGAAGATGATTATGAAAAAAAAGATTAATGAAAAGAAGATCAGAGAAGAAGATTAGGAAAGTAGACAAATATGGGGAAGAAGAATATTAGTGAAGAAGAAGATTATAGAAGAAGAAGAGAATTAGTCGGGAGAAGAAGATTAGGGGAAGAGGAATAAGAAGAAGAATATGAGAAATAAGAAGAAGATTAAGGAAAAGAAGTAGAATGTTAAGGGGAATAAGAAGAAAAAGAATAAGATTATGGAGAGAGGAAGAAGAAAAAAAATATTAAGAGAGAAGAAGAATATTAGGGGAAAGAAGAATAAAAAGATTCGGAGAGAAGAAGAAGATTGGGAAAGAAGAATATTACAGAAGAAAAAGAAGATTATGAAAGAAGATTAGGAAAGAAGAAGATTAAGGAAGAAGTTTAGGGAAGAAGAAGATTATTGAGGAAGAAAATTAGGAAAGTAGAAGAATAGGAGGAAGAAGAATAGGGAACAAAAAGATTAGGGAAGAATAGGATTAGGGAAAAAGAAGATTAAGCAAGAACAAAATTAGAGAAGAAGAAGATTAGAGAAGAAAAAGTGGATTAGGGGAACATAAGAAGATTAGAGGAGAAGAGAAAGAAGAATAAGATTAGGGGGAAGAATAAGAAGATTAGGGGGAAGAAGAAGAAGATTAAGGTGAAGAAGAAGATCATTAAGGGGAAGAAGAAGAAGAAGAAATTTCAAAGGTATAAGAAAAAAAAGATTATGAGACAAGAAAAAGATTAGGGGAAAGAAGAAAAAAAGATTAGGCGAAAAGAAAAAGATCAGGACGGAAGGAAAAGAAGATTATGTTTCGAAGAGAATTAAAAGGAAAGAATAAGAAGACTAGGGGAAGAAGAAGAATATTATGGGAAAAGAAAGAGGAGGAGAAAATTAGGGGAAAAGAAGAAGAAGAATATTAATGGGGAAAAAGAAGATTAGGAGGGAAGAGTAAAACTAGGGAAAAAAGGAAGCTTATGAGAAGAAGAAGAATAACGGAAAGAAGAAGACTAAGGAAAAAGAAGATTAAGGGAAGAAGAAGATTAGGGGGAAGAAGAAACCTAGGGGAAAAGAAGATTAAGGTTAAGGGAATAAGAGAAAGAAGATTAGGGAGAAAGGAGATTAGGGAGGAATAAAAAGATTCGCAGGGAACATGAAGAAGATTAGATGGGGAGAAGAAGAATAAGAGGATTGGGAGAAGAAGAAGAAGATTAAGGGGGAGAAGAAGAGGAAGCATGAGATTAGGGGTGAAGAAGAAGATTAGAGGGGAAAAGAAGAAGAAGATTGAGGGAAAGAAGAAAAAGTTGGAATGAAAGAAGAAGAAGAAGATTAGAGGAGAAGAAAAAGATTAAAGGGAAAGAGGAGGAAGAAAAAGATTAGAGGGGAAGAAGATGAAGATGATTAGGGGAAAGAAAAAAGAGGAAGATTTGAGGGAAAGAAGAGGATTAACGGAAAGAAGGAGATTAGGTGGAGGAAAAAGAAAAATGTAAGGGGGAAGACGAAGAACAAGATTTGGGGAGAAGAAGAAGATAGTAAAAGAAAAAACAAAGGAAAATAGATTAATGAAGAAGATTAGCGAAAAGGAAAAGTATGGAAGAAGAAAATTAGGGGGAACAAGAATTCAAAAGAAGAAGATGATAATGTGAGGAAAAAGAAGATTATGGGGAAGAAGAAGAAGAAGAAAATTAGAGTGAAGACATGATTACGAAGAAGACGATTACGGAAGAAGATTACATAAGTAAAAAATTACGCAAGAAGAAGATTACGGGGAAAAAATATTACAGAGGAAGAAGAATAATTAAGAAGAAGAAAATTTGGCAAAAGAAGAAGATTAAGGAGAATCAAAAGAAGGATATTAGGGTGGAAGAAGAAGGTGATGATGATGATTAGGGGAAAGGAGAAGAAGATTAGGGTGGAAGAAAAAAATATACGGGAGAAAGAAGAAGAAGATTAGGGAAGAAGAAGATTGAGAAATAAGAAAATTAGGGAAGAAGAAGATTGAGGGAGAAAAAGAAGATTGGGGAAAAAGAACAAAAAGAAGAAAATTAAGGGGAACATGGTAAAGAAAAAGAAGATTATGAAGAAAAAAAGAATATGATGATTATGGGGAATAAGAAGAAACTGATAAGACAAGGGGGAAGAAGAAGAAGATTAGAAGGAAAAAGAAAAAAAGAGTAGCGGGAAGAAGAAGAAAATTAGGGGGGAGAAGAAAAAGTTTAGGGAAAAGAAGAATAGGAAGAAGAATATGGGGAAGAAAAAGAAGAAGAGTGAGATTATGGGAAAAGACGAAAAAGATTGAGGGAGAATAAGAAGAAGATTATAGAAGAAGAAGAAGAAGGGGAAAATTATGGAGAAGAAGAAGAAGAATTTAACAAAGAAGAATAAAATTAAGGGGAGAAGAAGAAGAGAAGAAGATTGTGAGAAAGAAGTAGAAGATTCAGGAGGCGAAAAAGAATATTGAGAAGAAGAAGAAGATTAGAGAAAAAGAGGAGGAAGAAGAAGATTAGAGGGTAAGATGATGAAGAAGATGATGATTACGGGGGAGGAGACGAATAGTAAGATTAGAAAAAGATTAGGGAACAAAAAGAATATTAGGAAAAAAAAAGACAAAGGAAAAAGAATATTAGAAGATTAGCGAAGAAAAAGAGTAGGGAAGAAAAAGATTAAAGGAAAGAAGATTGTGAAATAAGAAGAATATGAGAGAATAAGATTAGTGAAGAAAAAGAGTATGGATGAAGAAGATTAGAGAAGAAGAAGATTAAGAAAGAAGAAGATTATCTGGGAAGAAGAAAATTATTTGGGAAGAAGAAGATTGGAGGAAAGAAGAAGAAGATTAGGGGGACGATGAAAAGAAAAAGAAAATTAAGGAAGAAGAAAAGGACTTGGGAGAGAAGAAAAATGCAGAAGAAGCAGAAGATTACAGGAGAAGAAGATTACAGGAGAAAAAAAGATTAGAGAAAAAGAAGAAGATTGAGGATGAAGGAAATTAGAAAAGAAGAAGAATAATAGGAAAGAAGAAGAAGATTATTGAAAAAAAAAAGATTAGGGAAAAAGAAGATTAGGGGAGAAGAAGATTCAAGGATAAGAATATTAGGGTAGAAGAAGAATAGGGAGAAGAATATTAGTAAAGAAAAAGATTACAGGGAAGAAGTGGAATAAAAAGATTAGGAAGAAAAAGAAAATTAAGGAGAAGAAGAAGAAATTTGGGAAAAGAAGATTAGGGAAAGAAAATTAGGGGAGGAGAGGGTGTTAAGAGGGAGAAGAAGATTAGGGAAAGAAGAAGAAGAAGGTAAAAGCGAGAAAAAGATTAGGGGGAAAAGTAGATTCGAGGGGAAGAAGAAGATTATGGAGGAATACGAAGAGAAAAATTAGGGAGAAAGAATAAGAGTGGGAGAAAAAATATTAGGGTGAGAAGAAAATTAGGGGAATAACAAGATTAATAGGGGGAAGAAGAAGATTAGGGGGAAAAGAAGATTAGAGGAGAAGAAGAATAAGATTATGGAGAAGAAGAAGAAAATTAAAGGGAAAGAAAAAAGATTAGATTGAAGAATAATAATAAGAAGAAGAAGAAAAATTAGGAGGATGAAAAAATTTAGGTAGAAGAAAAATATTTTGGGGAAAGAAGAAGAGAAGAATAAGAAGATTATGTGAGAAGAAGAATAATAGGAGGAAGAAAATTAGGAGAGAAGTATAATAATAATAATAATAATAAGATTAGGAGAAGAAGAATATTAAGGGGAAGAAGAGAGAGAAGAAGAAGATTAGCGTTGAAGAAGAAAAAGAAGATTAGGGGGAGAAGAAGAGGATTAGGGGGAGAAGAAGAGGATTGTGGGGAAGAAGATGGAGATTAGGGAGAGAAAAAAAAGATTTAGAAGAAGAAGATTTGGGGAAAGAAGATTACGTAAGAAGAATATTATTAAAGAAGAATATTACAGAGAAAGCAGAATATGGAAGAAGAAGAAGAATACAGAGGAATAAGAATACGGAGGAAGAAGAATATGGAGGAAAGAGAATATGCGGGATGAAAATTACAAAGGAAGAAGAATACAAAGGAAGAAGATTACAGAGGAAAAAGAATATGGGGGAAGAAGGAGTATATGGAAGAAAAAGATTAGAGGGGAGAAGAAGATTATGGGAGAGAAGAAATATTAGAGAAAAAGAAGAAGATTGGATGGGAAGAAGAAGATTAGGTAGAAAAAAAAAATAGGGAGAAGAAGAAGAAGATTAGGGGGATCAAAAAGAAGGATATTAGGGTGAAAGAAGAAAAAGAAGCATAGGGGAAAGAAGAGAAAGAAGATTAGAAGAAAGAAGAAGAAGATTGGGGAAGAAAACGAAGATTAAGAGCAAAGAAGAAGAAGAATATGGAAGAAGATATTTATGAAAAAAGAAGATTAATGAAAAAGAAGATTGGGGAAGAAGGATATTAAAGAAGAAGATTATCGAGTGAAGAAGATTAGGAAAGTAGACAAATATGGGGAAGAAGAAAATTAGTGAAGAAGAAGATTATAGAAGAAGAAGAGAATTAGTAGGGAGAAGAAGATTAAGGGAAGAGGATCGAAGAAGAAGAATAGGGGGAAGAAGAAGAAGATTAAGGAGAAGAAGTAGAATGTTAGGGGGAATAAGAAGAAAAACAAGATTAGGGAGAGAGGAAGAAAAAAAAAACATTAAGAGGGAAGAAGAAGAAGAAGAAAAAGTTTAGGAGGGAAGAAAAATATTAGGCGAAAGAAGAAGAAAAAGATTGGGAGAGAAGAAGAAGAAGATTACAAAAGAAAATTAGATTATGAAAGAAGATTAGGGAAGAAGAAGATTAAGGAAGAAGTTTAGGGAATAAGAAGATTATTAGGAAAGTAGAAGAATAGGGGGAAGAAGAATAGGGAAGAAAAAAATTAAGGAAGAAATGGTTTAGGGAAAAAGAAGATTAAGCAAGAACAAATTAGAGAAGAAGAAGATTAGAGAAGAAAAAGTGGATTAGGAGAACATAAGAAGATTAGAGGAGAAGAGAAAGACAAAGAAGATTAGGGGGAAGAAGAAGAAGATTAGGGGGAAGAAGACGAACATTAAGGGAAAAAAGAAGAAATTCCAGAGGTATAAGAAAAAAGATTAGGAGGGAAGAAAAAGATTAGAAAAAAGAATAAAAAAAGTTTAGGCGAAAAGAAAAAGATCAGGACAGAAGGAAAAGAAGATTATGGTGAGAAGAATTAAAAGGAAAGAAGAAGAAGACTAGGGGAAGTAGAAGAAAATTATGGGGAAAGAAAGAGGAGGAGAAGATTAGGAGAAAAGAAGAAGAAGAATATTAGTGGGGAAAAAGAAGATTATGAGGGAAGAATAAAACTAGGGAAAAAAAGAAAGATTATGAGAATAAGAAGAATAAGGGGAAGAAGAAGACTAAGGAAAAAGAAGATTAAGGGAAGAAGATGATTAGGGGGAGAAGAAGCCTAAGGGAAAAGACGATTGAGGTTGAGGGAATAAGAGGAAGAAGATTAGGGGGAAAAGAAGATTAGGAAGGAATAAGAAGATTAGTGGGGAACAAGAAGAAGATTAGATGGGGAGAAGAAGAATAAGAGGATTGGGAGAAGAAGAAGAAGAAGAAAAAGATTAAGGGGGAGAAGAAGAGAAAGCATGAGATTAGGGATGAAGAAGAAAATTAGAGGGGAGAAGAAGAAGAAGATTGAGGGGAAGAAGAAAAACTTGGAATGAAAGAAGAAGAAGAAGATTAGAGGAGAAGAAAAAGATTAAAGGGAAAGAAGAGGAAGTAAAAGATTAGAGCGGAAGAAGATGAAGATGATTAGGGGAAAGAAAAAAAGAGGAAGATTTGAGGGGAAAAAGATGATTAACGGGAAGAAAGAGATTGGGTGGAAGAAAAAGAAAAATGTAGGGGGGGAGACGAAGAATAAGATTTGGGGAGAAGAAGAAGATATTAAAAGAAAAAAACAAAGGAAAATAGATTAATGAAGAAGATTAGCAAAAAGGAAAAGTTGGGAAGAAGAAAATTAGGGGGAACAAGAATACAAAAGAAGATGATGATTATATAAAGAAAAAGAAGATTAGGGGGAAGAAGAAGAAGAAGATTAGGGTGAAGACGATTACAAAGAAGACGATTACGGAAGAAGATTACATAAGTAAAAAATTACGCAAGAAGAAGATTACGGAAGAAAAATATTACAGAGGAAAAAAGAATAAGTAAGAAGAAGAAAATTTGGCAGAAGAAGAAGATTAAGGAGAATCAAAAGAAGGATATTATGGTGGAAGAAGATGATAATGATGATGATTAGGGGAAAGAAGAAGAAGATTAAGGAGGAAGAAAAAAAAATACGGGGGAAAGAAGAAGAAGATTAGGGAAGAAGAAGATTGGAAAATAAGAAAATTAGGGAAGAAGAAGATTATCAAGAGAAGAATATTAGGAAAGTAGAAGAATTTGAGGAAGAAGAATATTAGGGAAGAAGAATATTAGGGAAGAAGAATATTAGAGAAGAAGAAGAGAATTAGGGGAAGAAGAAGATTATAGGGAAGAGAAAGAAGAAGAAGAAGAAGAATAGGGGGAGAAGAAGAAGTTTAAGGGGAAGAAGTTGAAAGTTAGGGAGAATAAGAAGAAAAAGAAGAAGATTATGAGGGGAAGAAGAGGAAATAGATTAGGGAGGGAGAAGAACATTAGGAGGGAAGAAGAAGAAAAATTTAGGGGGTAGAAGAAAAAGATTGGGGAAGAAGAAGATTAGGGAAGAAAAAGAAGATTGTGGAAGAAGATTAGGGAAGAAGAAGATTAGGGAATACTTAGGGAAGAAGAGAAGGAAGAAAAAAATTAGGCACGAAGAAAATTAGAGAAGAAGTGGATTGCGGGGAAAAGAAGAAGATTAGAAGAGAAGATGAAGAAGAATAAGATTAAGGGAATGCAGAAGAAAATTTGAAGTAATAAAAAGAAAAAGATTAGGGGGCAAGGAAGAAGAAGATTAGGGAGGAAAATAAGAAGATTAGGGGAAAGAAAAAAATAATTAGGAGAAGAAGAAGATTATGGGGAAAGAATAAGATTAGGGGGGGAAGAAGAAGAAGATTAAGGCGAGAAGAGGATTAGGGGAAAAAGAAGAAGAAGAAGAAGACTAGGAGAAGAAGAAGAAGATTATGAGAAAAGAAAGATAAGAAGGAGATTAAGGGGGAAAGAATAAGAAGAAGAATATTAGGGAGAGAAGAATATTAGGAGAGAAGAATAAAATTAGGAGAAAAAAAATATTAGGGGAAGAAGAAGATTACGAGAGGAGAAGAAAATTAGGGGAAAACGAAGATTATGGGAAGAAGATTGGGGGGAAGAAGATTGGTGGGGAAGAAGACTGGGGGAAAGGAAGATTAAGGTTAGGAGAGAATAAGAGAAAGAAGATTAGGGAGAAAATGAAGAAGATTGAGGGAGAAGAAGAAAAAGATTAGAATGAAAGAAAAAGAAAAAGATTAGAATAAAAGAAGAAGAAGATTAGAGAGGAGAATGAAAGAATAAGAGGATTGGGGGAGAAGAAGAAGGAAAAAATATTAGGAGGGAGAAGAAAAGGAAGCATGAGATTAGGGGCGAAGAAGAAGGTTAGGGAGAAGAAGAAGAAGGCTAGTGAGAAAAAGAAGAGAAGGATTGGGGAAAAAGAAGAAGAAGATTAGAATGAAAGATAAAAAATAGAGGTGAATAAGGAAACGATTAGAGGGAAAGAGAAGGATAAAAGATTAGAGGGGAGGAAGATGAAGATGATTAGGGGGAAGAAGAATAAGAGAAAGATTAGAGGATAAGAAGAAGATTAGCTGGAAAAAAAAGGCGATTAGGGGAGAAGAAGAAGATTGGGGAAGAAGAAAAGTAAGGAAGAACAATAGAGAAGAAGAAGAGTAGGGAAGAAGAAGGGGAAGAAGATTAAAAATTATCTATCACTTGCATCAAGCTTGTTCCAACAATTTTAATTTATACACAGTTACATAAATTGTTTATACGTTATGCAAATTATACAATGTGTTGCAACAATAACTACACATTATAAAAGATTATGTGAATTTATTTTGGCTTGCAATAATACTTACTCTATATAATTATCTAAATGAACAAATAATGTAAGCAGGAAAACAAGAATCATTTAAGATAAATGAAAATTAGCATTTTTAAGTTATAAATGACAGTAATACTATTCCAAGGCAAGCCAAAAAATTAGATCAAGCAAGTAGGGCATTCCAAAAAAAAAATTTAAATTAAACACCATGTGCAATGAAAAGAATGAAAATTGAAATATTTCTTGAAATGAGACTCATCTTCGAGCGTGGAATGGAGATAAATCAATAGAGGAGAACCAGATGATTATGTTAGCAAACCAATAAACAATTTTGTTAAGATGTCCATGAGAAGCATTTGTTTCCTGTGCAATCAAAACTAAAAATTTATCACAAATACACCCACAAATTTCTTAAATATTAGAGAGATAATGACTGTGCAAACTATAGTATCACACCACATTTAGTTTTTGAGTTTTCCCCTTAAAATTACAATTATAGGTTAGTACTAGATTAAAAAAATTGAATACAAAGTGAGTACTTGATAAGAAAGTGAGTACATGCATGTGAGTACTCATTAAGTACTCATCAATGAGTACTCACGGGGTTTTCTATGTAACAATCATTTCAAACATTTTAATTTTGTCTTTGTTTCACTTTCATCTACATCATGAAATTGTATACAAACTCATACATATAACAGAAACAAAAATGGCTATTATATAAGTGAATACAAACTCATACATATACAGTCTGCTCGACATCAGTTGGTGTTTTTATTCATTGGAACTCACCTCCGATTTGAAACTCTGCAGCGATTCCTCCCGCGTCGGCTCCCGCCGTCGATCCAAACGAACCCTTAAGGCTCTGTTTGGGGTGGCGTTGGGCCACCTGTTAGGGAGCAACCGCCGCTGCAAGGCGAGAAAATAAACGTGCGCCGCACGCAAGCGGCGGCGTTCAACCTTCGCAAAAAGGGCGGTGACCCTCCGCAAACCCACCTATGGTTGGAATCCCCGTTCATTCGCTACTGCATTGGAGCTCGGATGCCGCCCCAAACAGTGTGAACTCATCGCGTAAATCTAGGAAAAGGGCATCGCATAAATCTGCCTCCTATAGATTTTTGAAGAGAGTGTTTAGGGTTTTTTGGCGAAGGTAATTAAAAATATATTTTTTTTGTTCTTAATACGTCATTACTGATTATACTAATTGCTTTGGCACGTTTTTGATCCTTATTAAGCGGACATGCGATTATTTTTTATTTTTTTTACTCAAATTTGTCAGGCAATGCTCTCGCATTGCTTGTTCTGGCCTTGCAGGCTTGATATCTGGGAATAGTTGATTGTTGAGAATTTAAATTCACGCAGATGGATTTATACAAATAATTTGATTTTGAGTCTGAATGCCTAGTTTCAAATATGATTTCAGAGAAGATTCTGAAGCCATTTAAAGAAATCAAAATATTAGAGGTAAGAAGTGTACATGTGAGGGAATGTGTCAAAAAGTTATGACTCACTAAGAAGATAAACAACAACAAAAAACTGAGACTTTAAGAAGCAAATTAAGAAATCTGAACAGACAAATGAGAAGCAAATTAATTGGAACTCACCTGCAGGCTTGCTCGAGTAGTGCGGGGTAGATGAGAAGGAAGAAATCAAAATAAATGGTGTTTTCGCCTGATTGGGATGGGAGAACCTCTGGATATCCGGCTAAAGAAACTGAAATCACAGAGTAGTTTAATAAAAATTTATTATAGAACTCAACAAAAAAAAAAATCACAATGAAATGGCATTAGGCTTGCAATCAGACATTACTCAAACTTTATTGTAACCATCATTGGTATTATGCCTTAAGATTGATTTTCATAATTAACCTATGGAAAAACATTAACCTTACAGCAGTACAATTTTTCGAATTACTCTTCAATTTAAAATAAAATCTGCTTTATGCATATTTTTTTTAACAGATTAACTTTAGGGCAGAGTATAATGAAACCAAGGCTGAACCCGCATCTCAAGGCTAACACAATATGCAACTTCATATGGATGAAGAGTCAAAAGGGTATATATACCACCCTATTCCATTAATATGATCAACATTTGCTGCCTTTTACAGCTTACAAAATCAAGACCCCAGAACATGATCAAACACACATTTCATCCCCTGCAAAAATCCAAGAAATAGACAAAGTATCGGATTTTCACCGTGTATATGGATAGATTTCACAATCAACAGTTTAAGCACTCTCAAGATGGACAGAACATAAATTAAATGCAGAATCCATATTTACCTCCAGTTTTCTAACCAGCTCCGTAATAGCAGTTGGAGCAGAAACAATGAAGGTAAGTAGAGAATTGTAGTATCCATTAACATTCAATAGACCCACCTGATAAAAACATTTATATTTGGAACATTTATATTTGGAAAAATACAACAGCATATGATGTCTCTAGCCTCAGCACTCTAGACTGTCAAAATACAACATAAAACTAATTGGTCTGGTTTGCTATCTATAGGAAATACACAAGATTATTAGGATTTCATGCTGTATTAATTTAATAGCGAGCAGATTAATTTTATAAAATCGGGAGACTGAAATAGGCGTAGTCTAATCTGATGCCATTTTGGAATACAAGCATCCACTCTTATTAGACTAGTTAATTTAAATTTTGATCGGTAGGTTCCAATATAAAGCAATATTATTCAAGTGAAAAAGTCGGAGTTTGGAAGAAATCAAATTTAATCTCACATACTTTCTTGCTTTCGGCTACCAACGATGGTTATAATAAAGTTTATTATAGAACTCAAAAAAAAAAAACAAGAAATGAGAAGGACGAAATCTGAACTCACCTGCAGACCTGCAATGTCTGATCGGGAAATAAGAAAATGGAAGGAAGAAATCTCTGCCTGGATCTGGAAGCAAGAAATCAGAAGCAACCTCTGCTTTGATCGGAGCTTTTAGCCATGAGTCCTCGCGCCGGCTCTGTCCTTCCTTCCGGCAGAAACTTGTTCCCAATCACCGCCGGAACTCCTCGCCGGAGGAGGCCGAGGAGAAGGCATTCATTCCCCTCTCCCTCCCCCCCCCCCCCCCCCCACCCCGTCTCTCCCTCACGCTCACTCACTGCCTTCCTCCTCACCGGTCTCGTCTTGGAGAAACTGGGACGACGATGAAATAAACTCTCTAAATTAAGAGCCGTTACTAATTCTCTAAATAAATAACACTGCCCGCAGCAGCCCTTCCCCCCTCTTTCCATAAATAAACTCCTCAGCAGCCCTTACTTTTATAAATTTCAAACTTAATTACACACCTTCCATGAATTAATCCGTTGGCATTTACTAAACAAAAAATGATTTCTATAAACTAACATTATTATACTAATTATTATTCCCTTTTTTTTTTTTTTTTATTTATTTTTTGTTAAATAAACATTATCATCATTTATATTCCTATCATTCTTTCCGCTGCAAACGCCGGAGTGCGCGCTCGAAGTCGGGCGCGATAAAGCCCGCGAGCGCGATCGCAGGCGCGCGCGGCTTGTGTCCGCATGCGCACCTTGCGGTCCTTTGCCAGCCGCTTATATGCTTCATAATACTAGGTCCCAAATGTTGATAGGTCTGGGCATTACTCTTCGATTATAAACACGTGACACGCGTCCCTGATAGGTGGTGGCACGAAGGGCCGCTGCGTCTCTAACTTCTGGATTAGGTCAGGATTTTTCACGAATCACTTCATCGTTCTTTTCCAAACTGAAGTTCAAGACTCTAGCACTCGGGACGCCAATATCAACAGGGATAATGGCTTCAGTTCCGTAACAGAGATTATATGGAGTTTCTCCGGTAGGGGTCCTCTCCGTGGTTTGGTAAGCCCACAATATATTGGGGAGTGCATCAACCCATTGCCCCCAATCTCTTACAGTCGTATCTTTAGGCCCTTAAGAATGGTACGATTTGTTACTTCTATCTGTCCGCTAGTCTAGGGATATGCCACATCAGTGTGTCGATGATTGATTTTCATATCTTCGCACATCTTTGTAATGGATTTTCCTGTGAATTGTGTTCCATTGTTAGTGATGATGGTTGCAGGGATGCCGAAGCGATATTTAATGTTCTTCCAAACAAACTATTTAGCATTTTCTTCTGTAATTTTGTCTAAGGGCTCCGCCTCAACCCATTTGGTGAAGTAATCAATGGTCATTATGATGAATTTCCTTTGTCCTGAAGCTTGGTAAAGGGGACCAAGAAGGTCGATTCCCCATTGTGTGAATGGCCATGCTCCTTGCAGTGCTGTTAGAGTGACCCGAGGCTGTCGGGGAATGTTTGAGTGCATTTGAAAACTCTTGCATTTTTGAACAAATTCGGTCGCATCTTTCTTCATGGTAGGCCAGTAGAAGTCTTGGCGTAAAATCTTCTGAGCTAATGCATTGCCGCCCAAATGCCCTCCACAAACCCCTCCGTGGACTTCTTACAATGTGTATTCTGCATTTGATTCTGATAAACACTTCAAGTAGGGCATGGAGAAGGACCGCTTGTATAACTCTCCATTGATGATGGTAAAGGTTGTTGCTCGCATCCTCAAACTTCGTGCTTCCCCTGGGTTTTCTGGCATCTGTTGATGTTCCAGGTAGGCTTGTAGTGGGTTGATCCATGATGACTCTGGTACCTTAATTTTTGTGATTTTCCAAGGCCCTTGAATACTGGATTATAATCTCTTCCACTTGGAGCCTCCTTGATTGATATTAGGTGGGAGACGTGGCCAATTTGGAGAGTGTGTCAACCCTAAAATTATGTTCTCTAGGAATATAAACAATATGTTACTGCGATACCTTGGTCCAAAGATAATTCACAAGTGCGAGGTACTGAGCTAGATGGTCATTTTTTGCCTCATAATCTCCCTTGATCTGTGAGACTACGAGATGGGAGTTTGAATAAATTGTAAGGGTTTTTACTTGGCAATCGATGGCGAGTCTGAGTCCTGCTATTAGGACTTCATATTCGGCAACATTGTTGGCAGCTGGAAACTTCAACCTAAGTCCATACTCTAGAGTGATAGCTTCGGGGCTTATCAAAAGCAACACCACCCATGCTCCCTCGATGCCTAACACGTCATCATCATAAAGAGCCCATCGAGGGACAAGGGTGCTTTATGCTGAGGCAGGCTCCTGGAGAAGGGTGCTTTCCACGATGAAGTCTGCCAATACCTAGGACTTGATATCTGGCCGGGCAAGAAATGAAGATTGAATTCTCCTAATTCGACTGCCCACTTCACCAATCTCCCGGATGTTTCTAATTTCTGTAGGATGCTGCGAAGTGGGAGTTCGGTTAACCCTTTCACCGTGTGAGCTTGGATGTAGGTCGAAGTTTTCGTGCTTAGAAGACAAGGGCTAAGGCTATTTTATTTGTCATAGGATATCAAGTCTCCGTATCTGAGAGTACTTTGCTGAGATAGTAGACTGAGTGATGAATTCCTCCATCATCTTTAACCAATACGGAACTTAATGCAGTTGGTGATATGGCCAAGTATAGGTAGAGTGTTGCTCTAGGGATCAGTTTTGAGAGGAGCGGAGGCGGGGCCAGATATTGATTCGGGGATTCGAAAGTGGCTTGGCATTCGTCCATCCATTGGAACTCTGTGCTCCGCGCTCCTCTAAGTATTTTGAAAAATGAAAGATACTTGTCTCCAGTCCGTGCCAAGAAGCGTGAGAGTGTGGTGTTCTTCCATTCAGTCATTATACTTCTTTCAGGGAATGAGGAGGTGTCGTATCTTCAATTGCTTTGATCTTTTTCGGGTTCGCCTCTATTCCAAGATGTGTCACCATGAGCCCCAAGAATTTGTCTGATGTAATACTGAATGCACACTTGCTCATGTTGAGCCTCATGATAAGAAATAAGAAGTTGCTGATAAATTTGAAAATAAACAATAACGGAAGAAATAAGAAATCATTGGTAAAATCGACGCAGGTTTAGTGCGTTCCATATACGAGGAAGGGTATTCCCTTCTTCCGTTCTCAGCTTGAAGGTTTCAGGCTTGATGGCTGTAGTGACAACGAATTGGTCTCTCTCAAGAAGGTGAGAGCTTGTCACCCTGTGGTCCTTTGCCAGCCTCTTATATGCTTCATAATACTAGGTCTCAAACGTTGATAGGTCTGGGCATTACTCTTCGATTATAAAGACGTGACACGCGTCCCTGATAAGCGGCAACACGAAGGGTCGCTGCATCTCTAACTTTTGGGTTAGGTCAAGATTTTTCACGAAGCACTTCATCGTTCTTTTCCAAACTGAAGTTCAGGACTCTAGCACTCTGAATGCCAATATCAACAAGGAGAATGACTTCAGTTCCGTAGCAGAGATTATATGGAGTTTCTCTGGTAGGGGTCCTCTCTATGGTTTGGTAAGCCCACAATACATTTGGAGAGTGCAACAACCCATTGCTCCAAGCCTCTTGTAGTCGTGTCTTTAGGCCCTTAAGGATGGTACAATTTGTTACTTCTATCTGTCCGTTGGTCTGGGGATGTGCCACAGCAGTATGTCGCAGATTGATTTTCATATCTTCGCACATCTTTGTAAAGAATTTTCCTATGAATTGTGTTCCATTGTCAGTGATGATGGCTGCAGGGATGCCGAAGCAACATATAATGTTCTTCTAAACAAACTATTTAGCATTTTCTTCTGTAATTTTGGCTAAGGGCTTCGCCTCAACCCATTTGGTGAAGTAATCAATGGTCATTATGATGAATTTCCTTTGTCCTGAAGCTTAGTGAAGGGGACCGAGAAGGTCGATTCCCCATTGTGCGAATGACCATGCTCCTTGCAATGCTGTTAGAGTGACTAGAGGCTGTCGGGGAATGTTTGAGTGCATTTGGAAACTCTTGCATTTTTGAACAAATTCGGTCGCATCTTTCTTCATGGTAGGCCAGTAGAAGCCTTGGCGTAAAATCTTCTGAGCTAATGCATTGCCGCCCAAATGCCCTCCACAAACCCCTCCGTGGACTTCTCATAATGTGTATTCTGCATTTGATTCTGATAAACACTTCAAATAGGGCATGGAGAAGGACCGCTTGTATAACTCTCCGTTGATGATGGTAAAGGTTGTTGCTCGCATCCTCAAACTTCGTGCTTCCCCTGGGTTTTCTGGCAGCTATTGATGTTTCAGGTAGGCTGTAGTGGGTGATCCATGATGACTTTGGTTCCTTAATTTCTGTGATTTCCCAAGTCCCTTGAATACTGGATTATAATCTCTTCTACTTGGCGCCTCCTTGATTGATATTAGGAGGGAGACATGGCCAGTTTGGAGAGTGTGTCAACCCTAAAATTATGTTCTCTGGGAATATAAACAATTTGGTATTGTGGCACCTTGTTCTGAAGAGATTTCACAAGTGCGAGGTACTGAGCTAGATGGTCATTTTTTGCCTCGTTATTGCCCTCGATCTGTGAGACTACAAGCTGGGAGTCTGAATAAATTGTCAGGATTTTTACTTGGCAATCGATGGCGAGTCTGAGTCCTGTTATTAGGACTTCATATTCGACAACATTGTTGGTAGCTAGAAACTTCAACCTAAGTCCATACTCTAGAGTGATAGCTTCTGGGCTTATCAAAAGAAACCTTGCCCATGTTCCCTCAATGTCTAACGTGTCATCAACATAGAGAGCCCATCGAAGGACAAGGGTGCTTTATGCTGAGGCAGGCTCCTGAGGAAGTGTGCTTTCCATGATGAAGTCTGCCAATACCTAGGACTTGATATCTGGTCGGGCAGGAAATAAAGATTGAATCCTCCTAGTTCGACTGCCCACTTCACCAATCTACCGAATGTTTCTGGTTTCTGGAGGATGCCGCAAAGTGGGAGTTCGGTTATCACTTTCACTGTGTGATCTTGGAAGTAGGGTCGAAGTTTTCATGCTGAGAAGACAAGGGCTAAGGCTGTTTTATTTGCCGTAGGATATCGAGTCTCCGTATCTGAGAGTACTTTGCTGAAATAGTAGACTGATCGGTGAATTCCTCCATCATCTTTAACCAGTACCGAACTTAATGCAGCTAGTGATATGGCTAAGTATAGGTAGAGTGTTGCTCTAGGGATCAGTTTTGAGAGGAGCGGAGGCGGGGCCAGATATTGATTCGGGGATTCGAAAGTGGCTTGGCATTCGTCCGTCCATTGGAACTCTGTGCTCCGCGCTCCACTAAGGATTTTGAAAAATGAAAGATACTTATCTCCAGTCTGTGCCAAGAAGCGTGAGAGTGTGGTGTTCCTTTCATTCAGTCATTATACTTCTTTCAGGGAATTAGGAGGTGTCGTATCTTCAATTGTTTTGATCTTTTTCGGGTTCGCCTCTATTCCAAGATGTGTCACCATGAGCCTCAAGAATTTGTCTGATGTAATACTGAATGCACACTTGCTCATGTTGAGCCTCATGACATGCTGACGAAGGAGCTCAAAAAATTTCTCTAAATCTTTCAGATGGTCACTTCGATGAAATTTTTGAACACTTTGTTCATCAATCACTGATAGGTGGCTTCGATGTTCTTAAGATCGAAAGGCATCACTTTGTAACAATAGATTCCCTTATCAGTCCTGAATGCAGTGTGCTCTTCATGTTTAGGATTCATCCTGATCTGATTGTAGCCAAAATACACATCCATGAAACTGAGAAGTTGGTGTCTGACGGTTGAATAAACGAGTCGGTCAATTCTCGGGAGGGGAAAGCTGTCTTTTGGGCAGGCTTGGTTGAGGTTGGTGTAATCTACGCACCTCCTCCACTTCCTGGAGGACTTCTTGACCATGACCACGTTAGCCAGCCAATTTGGGTATTCCAGCTCCCGAATGAACTGTCCATCAAGAAGCTTTCCTACTTCTTTTTCAATTGCTTGCAGTCGCTTAGGAGCAAAAATTTCTCTTCTTCTAAATGACAGGTTTACACACAGGGTTGATGTTTAAAGAATGTTGAATGACTCGTGGATCCAAACCTGGCATATCCTTGGGGCTCCAAGCGAAAACATCTTTGTTTACCCGGAGATACACTGTTAATTCCTCCTTTTCTTTCTGTGGAAGGAGGGATCCTAATTGAACGGTGCTGGTCAGATTTGAGTCGAAAAGAGGTACTTCGACCAATCTTTCTATAGGTGCTCCTCATTGCACAGTTGTCTCGTCTTGCAAATCAAAATCATCAATGTTAAGAGCATTTGCTTTTACTGGCTGGGATTGCTTGGAGTATCAAGTCCATGTTGCTTCCTGGTTTGCTCGGACGACTCATATTCTGGCAGTGGTGGGAACTTCATTGCAAAGTGTGTAATGGACTGAATGGCTTTGAAGGTGGACTGGAATGGCCTTTCAAAAATTACATTGTAAGATGAACTCGAATCTGCAACGACAAACTGAACATCACGCGTGACTTGTCTTGAGAACTCTCCCATGGCAACTGGCAAAGTTATCATTCCTTGTATCGAAACTTGGTGGTTGTCGAAACCATAAATAGGTCTTATAGCCGAAGAGAGGCACTGATTGACGAGTTTCATACTCTTGAGAGTTGACAGGAATAAAATGTCGACCGAGCTTCCATTGTCGACAAGTATTCTTTTGACTTTGTAGCAAGGATCGCCAATTCCCGCATTGATGATAAGAGGGTCTTGGTGAGGTGATTGCAATCCCTCAATGTCCTCTTCTCCGAATATAATGGTAGAATCTTGCTTGAATTTTTTATCGTCATGGATGGCTTCCGGACATCGATAGCGAGTATCTGGGTAAAGAGGTTTGGAGGTTCGGCTATAGTTTCAATATTACCCATCATCTGCCTCTCTTCGGATCCCCCTACGGAGCGGTTTGCTGCTCCCTTGCTTTCCTAGGGGGGGCCTGATGATCCTGCATGCGTCCTTGTAAAAATATACAGAGAAGACCTTACTGGATTAGGTGCTCGATCTCATCCTATAACCTCATACATTCTTCGGTAGTATGTCTGGTCTCGCGATGAAACTCGCAGTACTTTGACTGATCGTTCCTTGATTTGGAATCAGCACTTTGGGTCGATGAAGGGTTGGGTCATTTTGAATTGTATAAAGTACATTATTTCATGTGGTATTTAGTGCGGTATATTCTCGGGGCTGACACTCCCTCTCGAAGTCATGCCGACGATGACCATTTTGACGTTCTTCTTTGTATCTTTCTTCCTGAGTCTTAAAAGTCTGCTTTGGACCTCTCCTTTTCTTCTGACTGCCTTAGAATTATTGACGATGTGCCTCGATATCTTCGTCTGCAGCAATTTGTGCCTTCACGTGATGCATAAGATCTGGATAGCTAAGGACAGTTTCCCTCATCATAGCTAAGTAAAAGCCACTGGGGCGAATCCCTCCACGAAATACACCCATCAAAAGCTTAGGTCTACTCCAGGAATTTGTCGGACCTCAGCGGTAAAATGGCGAAAAAATTCTTTTAGGGACTCTCCCTCATTTGGCGAATTTCAGACAAATGTGAGGGGTCTCGAACAATCCTTCGGTTAGCAACAAATTGATCCACGAATTGCTTTGCCAGCTGTGTGAAATTATCAAAGGTCCCCTCTCTCAAGGAATGGAACCAGGTGTGTGCCTGCTTTTTCAGTATGACTGGAAACACTTGACAGAGCAGTTGATCCGGAGCATTGTAGATTCTCATAATGGTAGTGAAGTGGTTGATATGTTCCAGCAGGTCCTCAGTTCCATAGAACGTATTGATGCTTAGCAAATTGAAACTATATGGGATCGGGTGAGCTAGAACTTGGGGTACGAGCAGAGAGCCTTGGCAGAGAGGATATCGAGTGAGGGCGTCCCGCTACTAGATTTGTCTGTATTATTCTGCTATTGCTTCATGTATCTCTTCACGAGTGATCCTTCGACTTGGCAGTGGTTGAGCTTCTTCATTTGCTTGGTATCGATGGTGACTGGCTCCGGTCCCCCTAAGAATTGGGTGAGTGGAGCTACGACATTGGAGAGTTCTTCAAACTTCTTCCTTATGAGGAGCTTCTTATACTGGAGCATGATTTGGGAGAGACGGAGGGTTGATTGGTGTCAGTGGCTGGAGAGGAGCGGGAGACACTCCTAAATTTCGAAGGAGAGTAAGCATCTCTGTCTGCTGCTCCTCCATATATTGGACTCATTCTTCCAAAGTTGTTACGGGTGCGAGCATAGCCTCGGCTTCGAGCAGCGCATTAACGAGTGAATGAGAGTGTGTTGGCTCAGGGCGTCCCCTAGGGACAGATCCGTTGGCAGTTCGGATGCTTCTTTTTGTCATTGG
The DNA here is from genome assembly GCA_039513925.1 of Platanthera zijinensis. Taxonomy (NCBI): domain Eukaryota; kingdom Viridiplantae; phylum Streptophyta; class Magnoliopsida; order Asparagales; family Orchidaceae; genus Platanthera; species Platanthera zijinensis. The sequence continues at coordinate 38,782,740 of CM077078.1, read as the reverse complement.
GACTGACCTTGAGTACCGTCGAATTGAGGGTATTGTAACACCTCCCCTATAATGACCATATAATATGGGTCCAGCCGGGGCCCCACAACATACGAATGTCATAGCTTAAGAATTATAAGATGATATAAACTATCCAACTCAAAACTCAGAAATAAGACCGCAAAAACGAACAACCAACCATAAGTTATCCACTACCAAAGGAGTTCGAACCGGCCTTAAGGCCTTACAATAATCATAAATCCAAAGACTGAAACAATAACAAACAGAGTAATATGTTATAGCACTCCTAGGCTACCTCGACATGCAAGTCGGATTACAGTTCATGGAGCACAGCATTCAACAAAACAAATGAAATAAAAGAGAATCCACTTCATGAGGCTTAGGCCTTTTTGGTCGGCGAGCTTGCTCCCGCTTGCGATCCTTATACTGTAAAATTTGTTGAAATGGGGGTCAGCAAATGCTGACCTCAACTTTGTAACCAACACATCTCCTCCTGGCCGTCCCTAGCGGACCCCAGGGTACTCTATCACCCTGCAAGTCAGCACTTCGTATACAAAAGTACAATAACATAGAAAGCAGTGAAGCAGGTTTGGATGTCTCATGTAACAAACACGTTTCTATGTTGATCAGGTAATATAAAGGGGCCTACAATATAGCATGTATGTAATCCTGGGTTTCACCCAAGGCACCCTATAGTGCATGAATCTAACACATCATCACGCATCAGCAAACGGTACTTCCAATTTCCCCATCGGTGTTCAAGCCATAAACACACGAGTACTTCTAATTTCCCATAATGGCATTCAAGCCACCATACGGAACTCTTGTCAAGGTCCCACCCGCTCGTGGGTCTCAAAACCCAGGCTTGCATGTATGCTCTGACTTCTCACGTCAAGATTTCGTCTCATAAACAACAAACTGATATTAACAACCCTTGATTGAGCCCACCCGCTCGTGGGCTTCATTGCCCTGGCTTGTCCAAAGCATTCTCATCAATTTCATAAAAGGGGACTTGTCTCGCCGGGACACTCTCCGCACATGACTTGCACGTCACGGGCTAGCCAGCCGACCACAGATATAGTTTCGCACATCAATCAACAAATATAGCCCTTCCCGCCTTAATCCACCATTTGTTCTCGCACGAAAATAAGGGGGGGCAAACATCACATACGACATCTTGCCGCAAATGGATTTCAAGCACAATCCTTAAGGCTCGTTATGCAACATCACTGATTCGAACTAACAGTCGCAACTACGGCTACATGCACAATGCCTAATACACTAGCGGAGTAGTTTCTAATGCAATCTCATGTCAGGGATGGACACAATCGACCCGGTGGCTTCTCTTAAACCATGACAACCTGAACCCCTCTCATTTGAGAGATCCGTTGTCTAAAAGCTTGAAAGAAAATAAGAATAAAAATGGATGTCATGCACGCATCCTAAAGACTGAGAGGAGAAGTGTCGTTACCTTACGACTCCTCTTCCTAGCTATGAAGATCTTGCTTTGCATGGATGAAGATGTGCCTCTTCAAGTCCTCTCCACGGATCTGGCCTCGGATCGATGAACGGAGCCTCGAAGCTTCATCAAAGGCGGAAGATGCTCTCCCTCTTCCTCCAAACCCTTTCTCCCCAAATCCCTAACTTCAACTCTCAAATGAGAAGAAATGAGGGGAAAGAGTGTTTAAGCCCTACTTATGCCCCTTGGACGGAGTGTCCTGGGTCATAGGATTACATCCCAAGAAGGATCGGATGGCCTAAACTCAGTTATTACAAATCTACTCCCGCATGCTACCGCCGGGCGATAGCTACCTACCGCGTCGCATTAACTTCCTGAGCCGTCGGGAAAAATAATGCATCGCTACCTCCGGCGGTAGAAATACCGCTGCGCAGTAGCTCACTCAATGCTTGTCACTCGACTCCTCTACTCAATGCCTGAAGGCTACCGCTAAGCAGTAACTAGCTAATATCGTGTGCTAGCACTTGATGCACTCAACTCCTACCACTCAACGCTTCCACTCAGTGCCTGCTACTCAACGCACTCAATGTCAGACTATCTCCGGGCGATAGTGACTTACCGCCGCATGGTAACTCCCTGAGCCTCAAGTCCAGGAACTGGGGTGTTATAACTCCTCCCCCCTTAACAGAATTTCGTCCTCGAAATTAAGCATGCATTTAAATAACAAAGCATACCTGATGCAAAGAGATATGGAAAGTCTTCCTACAACGCTTGCTCACGCTCCTAGGAGAATTCATCTTGCCCGCAGTTATCCCAACGCACTTTCATGAGCTTAACCTCTTTACTCCGCAAATGTCGAACTTCTAAATCCGCTATACCGACAAGAAGGACTTTCGTCCTCAAGTCCACTTCTACCGGCACTGTCGTTGACTCAACCACAACACTTGTCTCCACCAAGGCTGCCCTTAGAACTGAAACATGGAAGACATCGTGTAATCCTCTCAGATCTGGGGACAATGCCAAATGATAGGTTGCTTATCAAATTCATTCCACAACTTTGAACGACCCCAAAAACCTCGGACTCAACTTCTTGAGTCGTCAAATCCGCGAAACACCTTTGAACAGCTTAATTTTTAGGTATACCCAGTCGCCTACCGTGAACTCTATGTTCCTATGGAGAGCATTAAAATACTTCACTTGTTTATCCTGAGCAACCTTCATGTGCTCCTGAATTGTTCGAACCAACTCACAAGCATCAGCCACAACCTCTTTTCCCAAAATTTTGGTGTCTCCCGCCTCTATCCATGACATCGGTGTTCGACACCGCCTTCCATATAAAGCCTTGTATGGCGTCATCTTGATACTCGTCTGGAAAATGTTATTGTAGGAGAACTCCACCATAAAAAGGTGATTTTCCCACCTCTTGCCAAAATCAAGGGTACACATTCTCTGTATATCCTCCATTGTATGATTCGTCCTTTCCGTTTGACCATCAGTTTGAGGATGGAACGTCATACTAAACATGAGCTTTGTGCCCAGACTCTTCTGTATATATCTCCAATCTTTGGACGTGAACTGCCCATCGCGATCACTAACAATACTCTTTGTAATTCCGTGCAATCGCACAATATTTTGAACGTACAGTTCTACCATCTTCTCCACGTTGTCCTCCTTCTAATTCGGGATAAAGTGAGCCACTTTGGTCAAGCGATCCACGATCACCCAAATCGCATCGTTACCCTACTGCGATTGAGGTAAGCCATGCATAAAATCCATGGAAATGTCATCAAATTCCACTCAGGGATAGGAAGAGTCTTCAGAAACCCTCCCGGTTTTTGACACTCAGCCTTCACTAAGGCACAAGTTTGGCACCGACTCACACACAAAGCTGCATCTCACTTCAAACCATGCCACCAAAAGAATTTCTTCATATCCAAGTACATCTTTGTACTTCCTGGGTGAATGGAGTACTTCGTGAAATGGGCCTCAAACATTAACTCCTCACGGAGCTTGCCGAACTGTGGTACACATACCCTTCCATCCTTCTTTAATATCCCACCAATCATCTCCCAGGTATTACCCTTGCCTTTTTGAGCTTCCACCACAAGTGGCTGGAACTCTACATCTACACGAGTCGCTTCCCGGATACGACCAGACAAGTCATTCTATAACTCTATCAAGTTCAATCGAGCCATGCTAGACTCGCCTCTTGCTACACAATGGATGTCAAGGGACTCAAAATCCCGCACTAACCGCTCATCATGAGCTTCAATCCAATTCCCATGTCCAGAGTATTTCCTACTCAAGGCATCGGCCACCACGTTAGCCTTGCCTGATGTATACTGAATCGTCGCGTCATAGTCTCCAAGGAACTCAAACCACCTGCGTTGCCGCATGTTCAAGTCTTTTTGATCTAGAAGATACTTCAGGCTTTTGTGGTCCGTAAAGATATCCACCTTCGCACCGTACACATAGTGCCGCCACAATTTCAACGCAAAAATTACCGCTGCCAACTCCAAGTCATGGATAGGGTAATTTCTCTCATAAGCTTTCAGCTGTCTAGACCCAAAGTCTGTCACATTGTAATGCTGCACTAGCACGCAAACCAAACCGCAACCTAACGCGTCACTGAAAATCTAAAATCCTTCAGTCCCTTTAGGAAGACTTAGGATTGGAGCTGACATCAACCTTTCCTTCAAGGCATCAAATGCTTGACTGCACTCCTGAGTCCACCCAAACTTCTGGTCCTTTCGAGTCAGATTAGTGAGGGGTAAAGCTATCCGCGAAAAGTTTTCCACGAACCTTCTATAATACCTGGCTAGTTCAAGGAAACTCCTGACTTCTGTCACGGTACTCAGAACTATCCAATCCCTGATGGCCTCAACTTTCACCAGATCCACTGCCACCCCATCACCACTAATCACATGGCCTAAAAATGACACCTTCTCCGACCAGAACTCACTCTTCGAGAAATTTGCATAAAGTTGGTTCTCTCTCAACGTCTGCAAGACTACTCTCAAATGAGCCTCATGCTCCGCCTCTAATTTGGAGTATACAAAAATATCATTGATGAAAACCACCACAAATGAGTCTAAGTACTCTTGAAACACTCGGTTCATTAAATCCTTAAATACTGATGGCACGTTCGTCAACCCGAACGGCATCACCGAGAACTCAAAGTGGTCATACCTCATACCAAAAGCTGTCTTGGGTATGTACTCATCTCGAATCCGCAACTGATAGTCCCATGACTTCAAGTCCAACTTAGAGTACACCATTGACTCCACTAACTGGTCGAACATGTCATCTATCCATGGAATCAGATACTTATTCTTTACGGTCCGTTTATTCAATTCACGGTAGTCTATGCACAACCGCATACTACCATCTTTCTTCTTCAAAAATAACACAGGCGCACTCCAAGGAGATGAGCTAGGTCTGATATACCCCTGCTCCGAGCTCGGCCAACTCCTTCAGTGCCATCCTAAAAGGAGGACGTGACAATATCCTAGCTTCTGGCACTAACTCAATTTAGAAATCGATCTCCCGCCGAGGAGGTGCTCTAGGAAGCTCCTTAGGAATACATCCTCGAATTATGCCACCACCGGCACCTCTCCAATTGATAACTTGGAAAGTTAAACTTCTAACAATGCTACGAAAGCTACTCCTCCCTGGTTAACTGCCCACACCAATTGCATGGCTGAAATCAGGGAGAAGGCCACTTCACTGAGGCCCTCAAACTTGACTTCTGTCATTACTTCGCTCCTCAGGGTCACCACCTTTGACAAACAGTCAATGTTAGCCCGCTTCTCAGCAAGCCAGTCCATCCCCAAGATTACATCTAACTCGGCTAACGGTAGGACTGTTGCCACCAACACGAAGTCAACTCCGTCTAAAAAACATCCAATGCGCCCTTTCGTCCCGGTGGTCATGAAAGACCCATTGGGCATGCGCACCCTAAGCTCTACGTTCGCCAAAAAAGGCTCGACACCAATTCTCCGGATAAAGCTTTCCGCAACAAAAGAGTGCGAGGCTCCCGTGTCGAATAATACCCTAGCAGGGTACCCAAAAACTAGCACTAAGCCTAACACACATGCAACACACATAAAAGTCTCAAAAGTCTAAAGCCAATAAACAAATTAAAATTTCTCATACCTATCACCACATCAGGTTGTCTAATCGCTTTCTATTGCCCAAGGTTGTAGGCCCTTGGCTGCAGGGTTGAAAAAGTGAAGCGCTCAACTCTGCCATTTTCCCTTTCTCCGCGATGCTAGGACCGGAATGCACAGATTGTTCCTGCATTGGCTCTTGCTCCGCAAACACTGCTTCCGCGAACACTGCTTCTGCTACCATCTGTATGGTTTCAACAGAAGGATGGGGCGCAGGCATGTCGTTACGTGCATTACTCTCCGGGGGGTGCTGTTGTTGTGATGGCCCCGCACCGCTCCTAGTCACCTACAGATGCAAAAACACTCAATCAGGCGACAAACGGAGTGCCAAAACGCAATCATAGGAACACTCAGGTTCTCCAAACTTGTGTATTTTCATTCCTAAGTGGACATTCATGGGTTCTTTTTATGTTATAACGGTGACGCACATACAAGTGCTCACCACCCCTTAAAAGAATTCGCCCATGAATTCGAATAAGAAAGACCGACACCGGAGTCTGATACCAACTTGTAACACCCCTATCCGTCGCATAGCATATAGCAGTAGGTCCGGCCGGGGCCCGACGCCATGTACTACAGACAGAATAAGGAGTTACTAATTGAAACCATCATCCAACATAACGTATCCTAATACAGAGTACATTCTAGCGGAAGTAATTTTTAAAGGTTATAAACAGAACCCATACTAACATGAATGTACACTAAACAGAGAAATAAGAATGAGTACTGAAAATACATAAAAGTATAGTCATGGCCTTAAGGCCTTACAAGGTTTACTCAAAAGTTAATGTTTTACAAACATCGGCACGCATGCCGGCCACACATGAACTTTAAAGTAAACACTAACTATTCGCTTTGGCCTTCGAGGGCTGGCATAGCTATCTTGGGCTCCAGCCCGCTATTTACCACTTGGCTCTGTTGCACCTTCAAGCAACATCCCACCGCAACGGTGGCAAAAAAAAGCAATGGTCAGCATTAGCTGACCAAATTATAACGACCCCACCCCTCACTCGGGGTGGCAGTGCTCCTTCCCTACTTGCATTAGTATACTCATATATATTGGCAACCATAACATGCAACTTAAGCACAATTCACCACAGACGTCGGCACTTCCGGCCAGATGCCCCTTGCACTCAGGGCACATTCTTGGTGGACAGGAGCTCAAGGGTCACACCTTCATCCTTTGACGGCCATCAACGTTTGAGCTTTTAGTCTCACAAAGGCCTAAGCCAAAGACAACGCCCCAAGCCTCTGTAAAAGTCATAACAATTTGTAGATCCTTAGTATGACTTACTCCAAGACAGACGACAAGGGTTGGGTACAGATCAGTCATTTACCATGCTCAATTCGTCAGGCACGTTAACCATGACGCGGGTCGACATCATCTTTCCCATTTTGTAACATTCATAACCCTATTATGCACGTAGGTTAGCTCTCATGGCTACCTTGGCAGAGAAAATTAAGCCCACACCCATCACATTGGCCCACATGTCTTTAAGAGACAGGCCTCACTAGCTGAGCAAATTAATCCCACGCACATCCAAATCATAGCCCACCGGTCTCCCAGAGATAGGCTTCACGAGCAATAGCCCACAGGTCTTTTAGAGACAAGCCTCGTGAAGGTTCACCTAGTGTCAACTACTTTCACCTATGGGGGGGGGAATAGGTGTCTTGTAGTGTATTTGCGGAATTAAAATTGTACCTGCACAAGAAAACAAAACAACACAGCACAGAAAGGACACAAGCAATTTATAGTGGTTCCCCGATTTGGGTACGTCCACTTTCCCCCTTCGACCTATCTCCCAACCAGGGACGACTCGGTCACTTCACCAACAGGATTGAAATCCAATCCTTGCACTAACGGAAGGAACCCTTCCACACGTAGGAGTCACCACTCCCACAACACGGGTTGCACTCAACCCTTACAACTAGAGACCAATTGGTCCTTTACAAAGAAATTGAAAATAGCTTGTAAGAAATACAAACAACGTATGGAGACTAAGGTGTCCCTCTTCGTTCGACGACGTATTTTTGAAGTCAACGAAGAGTCCACAACCCTAGATCTCACTTGGAATGAATCTTCCCGAAACCGGCGGCGGCTTGGAGCGGCGGCTAGGTTCTCGGAATTAGCGGCGGCGACGGAGAGCTGCGGCTGTTCTTTAGAGATTCAATCTTCGTAGCAAAGGAAGCAAGGTCTTCCAACGGTCACACTAGGATCGGTCGTCTCGATCGATTCGGAAGGGGAAGGTTTTTCCCGATCAACGAATCAAGATACAAGGGATCTCTGGTTAGACGCGTGAGACGCTATGCTAGCCTTAGCTTCTGTCGCCGGAGATCTGGAAGAGCTTGAAATCAACAGTGACGATAACGGCGCGAGCGGCGGAGACGATCGGCGGAGCAAGATCGTGATTTAGGGCTCGACGGCGGCTCTTCTTTTGAATTTTCGTATGTAATGCTTCTACTATTCATACATACCGAGGTATATATATATTAGGTCAAGTATATGACCGTTGTGGGTCCCACCAGCGATAAGACCTAAGTCCGGTTCGAAATACCGCAGGGAACATGGACCGGTCCAGGAAGAATCGGAAAATTGCCCAAGTCAAATTCGGCGAGAATCGTAGGTGATTCTCGACGAATCGGCGAGAATCACCTACGATTCTCGCCGAATTCTACTTAGTCGAATTCTGGCAGCACTGATATAGAAGTCGGGGAGAATCGGCGGGAGTCACACTTGATTCTCGCTGAATCGTCGAGAATGCAAAGTCATTCTCGACGAATCGGCGAGAATCACTTAGTGATTCTCGACGATTCTGCCTTAGAGAAATTTCTAGCGGCGACGAGACTGCCGGCTCCAACCGGCGAGAATCAGCTAGTGATTCTGGGCAACTCGGCGAGAAAAATTAGTGATTCTCGTCGATTTTTACTTAGGCGATTTCTCCTCTTTCTTTCCGTGAGCTGGTCTTTGGCCCATCCTTGCTCCTTGTCTGCTCTTGCTTTATCATAGCCCTGTACTTGAAATTAAGTACACCCCAATAGAGAGAGTACATGTAGGCCAACACACTGATCTGCTCAACGAGGGATTACGTCGCGCAGACCTGTGTATATTGACCCACTGCACCCTGACATTGGTGTGTACTTAGCGTGGAATAACTGCAAGCACAACTTAAAAGATTTCATCAAACACATTGTCTATTTACCTTAGCTTGTTCATGGGCTTCTTCAAATCAGGTATATTGTGGATACAATACCCAACAATCTCCCCCTATTTGAAGAAGCCTAAACCCTACAAGCTAAGGTGAATAGAGCATATGGGAATGAAAATCATAAACTTAGAATTGGGATGAGAGAGCAAACTAATAGCCAGCCACCTTAGCCTTAACCGAGAGGGTAATCTCCCCCTTTTCGGCTTCTGCAAATCTGGGTCTGTTGCATTTGACCCCATGCTCCCCCTCAGCTCTTGCACCTGTGCTCATACTTGAGTTACTGGCAGAGGCTCCCCCTAGATGCACGAGCCTGGAGCTTCTGTAGTCTTCATTCCTCATAGTTTAGCATCCCCAATTCAGTTTTGAAAAGACTGAACTTGGCCTCGTCCAAAGGCTTTGTGAAGATATCTGCAATCTGCTTGTCCGTGGGGACATAACAGAGAGAGATGTCCTTGTTTTCCACGTGCTCCCGAATGAAATGGTAGCGCACTTCAATATGCTTTGTTCTGCTGTGCGATACCGGATTGTTGGCAATTGCAATTGCACTGGAGGAATCGCAGTACATTGGTACTTCCTTGAACTGAAGGTCGTAGTCGGCTAACTGGTTTCTTATCCATAGGAGTTGTGCGCAACAGCTGCCAGCCGAGATGTACTCAGACTCTGCAGTGGAGGTTGCTACACAATTCTGCTTCTTGCTGTTCCATGAAATAAGCCTTCTTCCCAGGAATTGACATGTCCCGGAAGTGCTTTTCCTGTCATCCCTACTCCCTGCAAAATCAGCATCTGAAAAACCTATTAGCTCGACATCATTGTTTCTCGGGTACCACAAGCCAAGATTAGGGGTACCTTTAATGTATCTCAGAATTCGCTTTGCAGCGACATAGTGAGATTCCTTAGTGTTCACCTGATATCTGGCACAGACACATGTGGAGAACATGATATCCGGTCTACTGGCAATGAGGTAGAGCAGGGATCCAATGATGTTTCTGTATTTGGTTTCATCGAAAGGTTTACCTTTCTCATCCTTATCCAGAGACATAGTGGATCCCATTGGAGTCCTCATAGAGGTTGCATTCTCCATTCCGAATTTCTTGAGGAGTTCATTTGTGAACTTCGTCTGAGAGATGAAGATTCCATCCTCAGACTGTTTCACTTGAAGTCCCAAGAAATACTTTAGCTCTCTCATACTGCTCATTTCAAACTTTCCTTGCATAAGTTTTGAGAACTTTTTGCAAAGATTGTTGACCGTTGAGCTGAATATGATGTCATCGACATAGATTTGCACCAGCAAGATCTTGCCTTTGACTTTCCTAAGAAACAATGTCTTATCTATTTTTCCTCTAGAGAACTTGTTCTCAAGAAGAAAACTAGACAAGGTCTCATACCAAGCTCGTGGAGCTTGCTTTAAACCATATAGAGCTTTATTAAGAAAATATACATGATTAGGATAAGTAGGATTGACAAAACCTGGGGGTTGAGGGACGTATACTTCCTCTTTCAGGTCTCCGTTCAAGAAGGCTGATTTCACGTCCATTTGATAGACAGTGAATCCTTTGTGCAAAGCATACGCCAGGAACAATCTGATGGCCTCGAGCCTTGCCACTGGTGCAAAGGTCTGGTCGAAGTCAATCCCCTCCTCCTGTCAGTAACCTTGAGCCACTAGCCTGGCCTTGTTCTTTATGATGACACCATGTTCATCCAGTTTGTTTCTGAAGATCCACTTGGTGCCAATCACATTCTGCTTTTGTGGTCTGGGAACCAACGTCCAAACGTTGCATCGTTCGAATTGATGCAATTCATCTTGCATGGCCAAAATCCATGCAGCATCTTTGTTCGCCTTGTCGAACTTCTTTGGCTCAACCTGTGACAGGAAGCTAAGATGCAAAATCTCGTTAATAGTACCTCTTCGAGTTCTGACCCCGTCACGAGGATCTCCGATGATCTGATCTCTAGGATGATCCCTCACGTGTCTGAGCTCTAGAAGTCTGGCGTCAGGAGCTTCGACTACTTCTTGGGCATCTTCTTCTTCTAAAAGATTTGCTCCATTTTGATCTTCAACTTCTCCGATCGGCGTTGATGTGGAGACCTTGACGTATTTTGGAGTTGCATCTTTCTCGAGCTCATCCAGTTGTAACTTTTCGAGTCTGGCACCTGCATCTTCAGGAAGACAACTAGAAGTCTTGCAATTAAGCAAACTTCCTTCATCAAATACAACATTTATTGATTCCTCTACCACTAGGGTTTTCTTGTTGAAAACTCTATAAGCCCGGCTATGGCTACTATAACCCATGAATATGCCTTCGAAGCATTTTTCACCAAACTTAGTATGCGGGTACTTCCCATTATTCAGTACATAATATCTGCAACCAAAGATCCTCAAATAGGACATGGTTGGTTTCCTGCCTTTCAGTAGTTCGTAGGGCGTCTTACGATGACTTTTGTTGATCAACGCCTGGTTTTGAACATGACAAGCTGTATTGACAGCCTCGGCCCAGAAGTATTCTGGGAGTGAAGCGTCATTCAGCATTGTCGTGCAGGCTTCTATGAGTGTCATATTTCTCCTCTCCGCAACTCCATTTTGTTGAGGAGTGCGCGGGGAGGAAAACTCATGAGAGATACCAAGTTCTTCACAGAACTCTGTCATAGCTCCAGACTCGAACTCTGTTCCATGGTCACTTCTGATTTTGACCACCGAGCAGTTAAGTTCGTTCTGAATCTGCTTGACAAAGCTGATGAAGATGTCAAATGTATCAGACTTGCGTTTTAAAAAGAACACCCAAGTAAACTGAGAGTGATCATCTACAATCACTAGCGTATAAGACTTCCCTCCCAAGCTATGAACTTGCATTGGACCAAACAGGTCCATATGCAGAAGATAAAGACATCTGGAGGAGTCTTTGTCTGGGATGCCCTTAAAGGTAGCCCGAGTCTGTTTGCCCATCTGGCATGCTGGACAGGGACCATCTTTGATGCACCTAATAATGGGAGCATCCCTTACTAAATCTTTGGAAAACAGCATATTAATTGTCTTGTAATTAATATGTGTCAATCTCTTGTGTCATTATTCACAAAGAGATGCACTGCCTTTTGCTACTAGGCATACGGGGGTGGAAGAATCCAGACTGAGAAAATCTAAACAGAAAATATTTCTGCTCCTAATGCCGGTTAATACTGTCTCCGAAGAGGCACATGATATTATCAGGCATTTATCCTTGCAGAACTTAACGTCATACCCTTTATCACATAATTGGTTTACGCTGATCAGGTTATGATTTAACCCTTCAACATAAGCTACGTCAGAGATAGAGAGTATACCGTTGGAAATCATACCGTAACCTCTGGTGACTCCCCAATCAGATCCCCCAAAGATGACTTTGGGTCCATTCTCGACTGGAGAGTACTCCCGCAGCAGGCTTCTTGTCCCAGTCATATGACGGGAGCATCCACTGTCCAAATACCAAATGGGAGTTTTGTTGGCCTTTGGACATTCCTGCAAAACAGAATTAATTTGCCTTAGGAACCCAATCGAACTTGGGTCTTAGATTCCTTGTTAGCATACTCCCCCTCGATTGGTTAGCCCTACGAGTGGTCGGCATCGCATTGCTAACATAAGGAGTCTCGTTATACCAAGGATTAAACCAACAATCCACTGCAAAGTGACCAACTTTGCCACAACACCAACAATCAAATCTGTTGTACCTCTTCCTAGGCTCCTGCTTCACCCTGGGAATGGTGGGCACAGCTGGGGCCTTGAATCTGGAGGTGGAGGCATCATAGTGATTGCAGTCACATGATTTCTTCACCTTCTGTTCCTTTAGTAGAACAGGCTTGGCTTTTGGTGCCTGCTTTCTATTATGGCCGCTAGAGAATTGACCATAATTTCCCAAGTGGATTTCCTCATAAGGTGCCTTGAAGACACTCTCACCGAAGTTGCGGGGAAAAGTCCAACCATCATATCGGCTCTTCGGCTTTGCAACCGAGGGCCGGAAATGATGACCAAAGGTTGACTCAAAGTCATGTTGGTTGCAGGGAAAGCTAGGCTTTCTGAACTCAACAGGACTGAGTGGGGCCTTTCCCTTTTCAGCAGCAGAGGCCTTCTTGGCGGCCTTATTCTTTCTCTGGTTCCTGTTTCTCCTGGATGAGGAACCAGATACCCCTACATGCCCCAAACCAGCTCCTTTGGCCTGAGCAGAGAAGGTATCAACTAAAGGAAGAACAGTTTTTGGCATAGAGAAGCTCTTGACGATCTTCCTTTCTATCGCAAGTAGTTCTTCCAACTTGTCGACTTCCTCCTGCTTAAGATCAAGGAGCTTAAGAGACTCTGAATGCTTTGAAGTTAGGTCCAGGTGCTCCTGTCGGAGAGAGATCAAACTAGTGATCTCTTCCCTTAGGGAGACACTCTCACCCTTAAGGAATTTCACTTCCTTTTTCTCAGCCTTCAATCTCTTGCGGCACTCCTCGAAAGTGTTGAGCAGAAGCTCATATTTCTCGAGGAGCTCCGCTTCACGAGCCTAAAGGCTATCCTCAGGGTCATCATCCTGAGACACAGGATCAGATTCAGAGTCGGAGAGAGGGGTGTGAGCTTTTACCTTCCCAGTAAATGGGGGGCATTCTCCTTCTGAGTCAGAGCGACCCATTAGCCCAAAGTAGGCTTTCTCATCATCGCTGGTGTCTGACGTGTCAGATTCACTCAGCGTCTTTGGCTTCTTTGAGATATAACTCCTCTCCTTCTTCTTGTCTTTTGAGGACCTGTGCTCCTCTCACTTTCCCTTCTCCCTCTTGCCTTGTTGGCAATCAGCCACGACGTGTCCTGGCTTGTTGCAACCAAAACAAATAATGTCAGATGAGCGGTGTTTGTTCGGTTTGGAAACATACCTTTCAGAAGAATAGTTCTTCTTCTGATGCCTTGAGGAGGAGCTGTCTCTCTTTCTCTGATTCCTCAGCTTGAGGAACTTCTTGAATTCCCGTGTGATAAGTGAGAAGTCTTCCTCTGACAATTCTGAGCCGGAGGAGCTTGGCTCAGAGTCTTCCTCTTCATCCATCTTCCACGCACGGGAAGAAGCAGCACCCTTACCCTTTCTGGACTGAATGGCTTTTAGGGCCACCGTCTTTTCTTTGGCTGCGGCTTTCTCTGCTTCCTCTTCAGCCTTCCTTGTGTTGAATTGAAGCTCATAGGACATGAGCTTCCCGAACAAAATCTGGGGGTCGGTTTCCGCAAGTCTGCCAAACTCCCGGATGGCGCAGATCTTTGTGTCCCATTCCTTAGTAAGGGACCTAAGGAACTTATCATTGAGCTCACCGTCAGTGAACACTCTTCCATATCCTTTGAGGGCATTGACAATCTTGAGGAAGTTCTCGAAGGTGACTCCGATCTCTTCCTTTGGCCCTTGTCTGAAGGCCTCATATTTCTGGTTCAGGAGGGATCTCTGATCATCCCTCACTTCATCAGTGCCCTCCATTAGGATAATCATGCAGTGCCAGATTTCCTTTGTTGTCCTGCAGTTGCAGAAATTTTGCATCATTGAGTCATCGACCGCGCTGACCAGAATGTTCTGCGCCTTCTTGTCAAGTACCACCAGCACCATCTCGTCCTTGTCCATTTCAGAAAGTTTCTTTGGTACTTTCTTGGTAGGATCAATGGTGGAGGCCTTAGTGGGGACATAAGGTCCCTCCTCCACGATCATGAAGAGTCGGGGATCGACTGCTTCCATGTAGAATCTAATTCTTTCCTTCCAGATAGGAAAGGTTAGCTTGGTGCACACTGGGATCTTGCCTATATACTTGAGTCCTTCCATATTTGATATCTGTCTTCTTCTTGACACTGGTGGCAGAACCTTACTCAAGGTGTTAACCTTTTTGTTGAGTAACCTGCCTCTGATACCACTTGAAGGTTCACCGAGTGTCAACTACTTTCACCTATGGGGGGTAATAGGTGTCTTGCAGTGTATTTGCGGAATTAAAATTGTACCTGCACAAGAAAACAAAACAACACAGCACAGAAAGGACACAAGCAATTTATAGTGGTTCCCTGATTTGGGTACGTCCACTTTCCCCCTTCGACCTATCTCCCAACCAGGGACGACTCGGTCACTTCACCAACAGGATTGAAATCCAATCCTTGCACTAACGGAAGGAACCCTTCCACACGTAGGAGTCACCACTCCCACAACACGGGTTGCACTCAACCCTTACAACTAGAGACCAATTGGTCCTTTACAAAGAAATTGAAAATAGCTTGTAAGAAATACAAACAACGTATGGAGACTAAGGTGTCCCTCTTCAATCGACGATGTGTTCTTGAAGTCAACGAAGAGTCCACAACCCTAGATCTCACTTGGAATGAATCTTCCCGAAACCGGCGGCGGCTTGGAGCGGCGGCTAGGTTCTCGGAATTAGCGGCGGCGACGGAGAGCTGTGGCTGTTCTTTGGAGATTCAATCTTCGTAGCAAAGGAAGCAAGGTCTTCCAACGGTCACACTAGGATCGGTCGTCTCGATCGATTCGGAAGGGGAAGGTTTTTCCCGATCAACGAATCAAGAGACAAGGGATCTCTGGTTAGACGCGTGAGACGTTATGCTAGCCTTAGATTCTATCGCCGGAGATCTGGAAGAGCTTGAAATCAACAGCGACGACAACGGCGCGAGCGGCGGAGACGATCGGCGGAGCAAGATCGTGATTTAGGGCTCGACGGCGGCTCGTCTTTTGAATTTTCGTATGTAGTGCTTCTACTGTTCATACATACCGAGGTATATATATATTAGGTCAAGTATATGACCATTGTGGGTCCTACCAGCGATAAGACCTAAGTCCGGTTCGAAATACCGCAGGGAACATGGACCGGTCCAGGAAGAATCGGAAAATTGCCCAAGTCAAATTTGGCGAGAATCGTAGGTGATTCTCGACGAATCGGCGAGAATCACCTACGATTCTCGCCGAATTCTACTTAGTCGAATTCTAACAGCACTGATATAGAAGTCGGGGAGAATCGGCGGGAGTCACACTTGATTCTCGCCGAATCGTCGAGAAAGCAAAGTCATTCTCGACGAATCGGCGAGAATCACTTAGTGATTCTCGATGATTCTGCCTTAGAGAAATTTCTGGCGGCGACGAGACTGCCGGCTCCAACCGGCGAGAATCAGCTAGTGATTCTGGGCGACTCGGCGAGAATCATTAGTGATTCTCATCGATTTTTACTTAGGCGATTTCTCCTCTTTCTTTCCGTGAGCTGGTCTTTGGCCCATCCTTGCTCCTTGTCTGCTCTTGCTTTATCATAGCCCTGTACTTGAAATTAAGTACACCCCAATAGAGAGAGTACACGTAGGCCAACACACTAATCTGCTCAACGAGGGATTACGTCGCGCAGACCCGTGTATATTGACCCACTGCACCCTGACATTGGTGTGTACTTAGCGTGGAATAACTGCAAGCACAACTTAAAAGATTTCATCAAACACATTGTCTATTTACCTTAGCTTGTTCAGGGGCTTCTTCAAATCAGGTACATTGTGGATACAATACCCAACACCTCGTATCCAAACATAGCTCAGTACTGGGAGCTATGGCCGGCGGTAACACTATCGCCGCGCGGTAGGGGTAAGACTGTCGTTTCTTCCCCCTTTCTCAGGTGTTTTCCTGGAGACTTCCTCCAGTACTCTCAACGTAGTCACCTGCACACCCCGCGACTCTGAAATATACACGATTGACACGGAGTCTTCTCCAGCATACAAAGCATATAACCATCACCAATCCAGACCAATACGTCTGGATGGGCTTCACACAGTATGTGTATTCCGTACTTCGATTCTGGATCTAAATGCAAGACTACGGGGAAACACAGATCTACTCATCGGGAGAACACTTCCCACGTGTTCGTGGAGTGTCTACCCTCAAATGCCAAATGAAGGACTTCACATGTCCAAGGAAGTAGATCGTAACCCTTGATGTACGCTTTAGCGCCATAGGAGAAATCCAGACGATTGAAAATGACCGCCCCGACTTTGTCTCCGCAAACTGAACTCGCCTTGCGAATCCGAGACCCGAAACACGAACGACGGCAAGATCTCCCTTCTTTCGGCGCGGCTAGTACTCCTCCAGAAACCAGACCAAACTCTCCAACTCTAAAATAATGAAGAGAAAATGGCCAAACCAGGCATATAAACCGAGCTACCGCCGCGTAGTAACTAGCTACCGTCGCGCAGTACCGCCTCATTTCGTGTGTAACTGCCCAGGCCCTCCAATCACAGGCCAACACAAGGCTACGTCGTTATAGTTCCACTATCGTCGCGCGATAGGATGTTAACACCGCGCGATAGCCGTCGTCGGTTATGACACGACACCTGTTGTTATCACTGCGCGATAATTGCTACAGTCGCGCGGTAGGTTCTCGAGAGCCTCGTCAATTAAATTGACCTAGCTATCGCCAGCGGTATCCCTATCGTCGGGCGAAAGCTTCCCGAGAGCTCTGCCAGTTTAATTCCCCATCTACCGCCGCGTGTTAACACTATCGCCATATAGTAAGTCCAGCGTGGAGTTGACTCAACGCTGTTGGCATTATCAATGGAGCTACTGTCGTGCAGTAACTAGCTACCGCAAGGTGATAACCTCCATAACATCATTTACTGCGTTAAAACAATTAGGGTGTTACATCCCGCCCTAATCCACCATTAGTTCACGCACAAAATTAAGGGGGGACAAACATCACACACGACATCTTGCTGCAAACGGATTTCTAGCACAATCCTTAAGGCTCGTTATGCAAAATCACCGAGTCGGACTAACAGTCGCGACTACATCTTCACCCATAATGTCTATTCCACTAGCGGAGCGGATTTCTAATGCAATCTCATGCTGAGGACGGACACAATCGACCTGATGGCTCCTCTTGAACCATAATAACAGGAACCCCTCTCATTTGAGAGATCTGATGCCTAAAAGCTTGAAAGAAAACAAGAATAAAAATGGATGCCTTGCACGCATCCTAAAGACCGAGAGGAGAAGTGTTGTTACCTTACGACTATTCTTCCTAGTCATGAAGATCTTGCTTTGCACAGATGAAGATGTGTGCCCTTAATTCCTCTCTACAGATCTGGCCTCAGATCGACGAACGGAGCCTCGAAGCTTCATTAAAGGTGGAAGATCATCTTCCTCTTCCTCCAAACCCTCTCTCTCCCAAAACCCTAACTTCAACTCTCAAATGAGAAGAAAATGAGGGGAAAGAGTGTTTCAACCCTACTTATGCCCCTTGGACGGAGTGTCCTAGGCCATAGGGTTACATCCCAAGAAGGATCAGACGGCCTAAACTTAGCCGTTATGAATATGCTCCCGCATTCTACCGCCAGCGGTAGCTACCTACCGCGTCGTGCTAACTTCCCGAGCCATCAGGCAAAATAATGCATCACTACCGCCGGCAATATAAATACCACTACGTGGTAGCTCACTTAATGCTTTCCACTCAACGCATAAAGGCTACCACTGAGTGGTAACTAGCTAACGTCGCGCGCTAGCACTCGATGCCTATCACTCAACGCTTCCAATCAGCGCCTGCTACTCAATGCCAAGCTATCACCGGGCGATAGAGACTTACCGTCACATGGTAACTCCATAAGCCGTATGTCTAGGAACTGGGGTGTTACAAGTACTGCTCTTATGAGGATGTTGGGAATTGTGGTTCCCACACACGGCATTAAACTATTATGGTCAAACTCGTCGCCCCAGTCATACCGGAATAACTTGCACCATCTTAACTCTCAGAGAGATCGAGCATGCACACAGTCAATGAGAGAAAGTGGTTATGCACACGATGTTTTTTACATGGAAAAACCCCTCAAATGGGTAAAATGTCACGCGATCGGGTCTGTGTCGGTCGAATTCCACTATTTTCTTTCAATTATAACTTTCACAGAGAATCGAGGGAAACAAGCTGCTTCTCGTTACACTTTCGAGGTGAGAGAGAGAGAGTTGCAGACTCGCGGCGGGCAACAGGCTGCTCCGCGCGAGACTTTTTTTGGGGACTTGTGGTGGAACGGGATGCTTGATGTTGTATGAATCTCCTTCTCGATGTACGTCGTGGACTTGAACGGATTTTGGTGGTGAGGAGGTGGATCGATGGTGGCTTGAAGGTGGCTTGAGATGGCTTGAATGCGGCACGTAGGAGGAATCCGGTAGAGCTCTAGCCTGAGGAAGAAGAAAGTTGTGAAACGAAAAAGGTGAGAAATGAGGAGGCCTGGGGGACTTTTTATAGCCTCCAGGAGGTGGTTACGGTGGTTATGCAGCTATTCGCACACCGTAACCACCCAAATTAATATTTTTACCATGGATTTGGAGCGTATAATTTCTGCTATATGCAGGCCGCCATCATGACCATGATGTCTCCCACTATCTGCGGAAGTTACACATGTGGTTTTTCTAGGGAACGAATAATCGTGATTACAGCAATCCAATCGGACGGCGGAGAAGGGTGTCGGCACCCTGACCGATATGATAAGTGTCGCTCCCAACGAGGGAGGTGGTCGGCCTCGGTGCCATCCACCTCCCGTCGGCAAGCTGTCGGCCGACCATAGGATCGGTCTGCCGGAGCAGGTGGAACCGAGCACACTGGGTGCAACCGGCCAACGTGTCCGACCAGAGGCGCGGCTGGGAGGCCGGGCATGGCCGGTAGGTTGGCCATGTCAAGAGGCCTCAAAGACGCGACTGCGAGGCACGGCCTCGTCACCGGCCGGAGACCAAACATGGTCGGAGGCCGAACATGGTTAGGCGCGGCCGGTGGGGTGGTCGCTCCATGCAGTCGAAAGGGGGAGGCCAGGAGAAGCGGCCTCCTCGTCGGCCAGAGGCGCGTCCGGCGGGGGGCCGCATCGCGCGGCCGCAAATGCACGACCGCGAGGGTCAGCCCCCTCCTTGGTCGGAGGCCAGGCGCGCTCAGGCCGGTCGGCCGGCGAGGGGCCGCACCGCACGACCGCAAAGGCACAGCCGCGAGGGGCGGCCCCCTCCTTGGTCGGAGGCCGAGCGCGCTCAGGCCGGCCAGTTGGTGGGAAGAAGAGGGAGAGGGGTCGGCGGCTTGGCCATCCCCGGTCGGCCACTGAAAGCGGGTTCCCGTACGATCGCATGTGCGGATCGCACGTGGCGGTCAAACCCATGATCCCACTAATATGGTGGGGATTATTGGGGAGTAGGCTAAGTGCACACCCATTCTCCATAAAAGGGGGTTTCATCCTCATCATATATATTAGTGTAGTTATTATACGACAAGAATAAAGGTGTATGCGCAATCAGAGGTAGTGTCAATGCATGTTTGGAAGCAGTGATAATGGATGGTGCTCCGATGTTAGGTTTGGGGTGTTTAGGCCCAAACATACCTATGCATAACAAAAAAACAAGCCTTAAAGTCCTCATATGACAATGAATGTCGTTAATGTCACTGCACGGGGCATGTCTAATGCAAATATTGTTGAAGTAAATAGAAATTGGGAGAGAGACGAGTTTACCATTTCCTCCTCCTAAGCTTACATTAAGAGATGAGATCCATGTCATTGTTTGCTACACTACAAGCTCTAGAATCTTAGTTTTGGAATATGGTCATTTGATCTTTTGGTTTTAACTTGAATCGTAGTTGCGGAATAACCGCTCGTGGACACTTGTGTTGATTCATGTTTTCATGTGTGATATATTATATGCTATTCAAGAATGTGAGTTTAGCTCAAAGTTCAAAGATTGTTGGGAGTTCAAAAGGACTTTTGGCTTGGATCAAGATCATGCATACTAACGAACCATGCTAACCCAAATTTGAATTAAGCCAACTAAGGATCCAATTGACATGAGGTAAAACCAATATCTGCGTGCTTATAATATATGTTTTTTGTGCTTGCACGTTGTATGTTGGACCAAGAATTTGTCTTATTAGGAGATTCAAAAAAATTTAAATAGGATCAACTGAATAGAGCTTGTAACAAAGTTAATGGATTATGCATTATTCGCATAAAGATTGCATAGTTGTATTCTTTAGAGAAACTTGGCTCAGGATAAGATCAGATTGAGTGATTTTGAACCGATCATGATGTGGGTCAAATGGATTGGATCGTTATTAGTATATTTTTAGGGAACTATCAAATTCTTGCAAAAATGTATGGTGTATTTTGCCTACATTTGACCCTTGTGGTGGGGCCCTTCCCTGAACCCTCACTATGTGGGAAAACCTTTGTGCGTCGGGCTACCCTTTATGAAATTCAGTAACATATTGAGTCACAAAATACCAACATTTTATCATGGGTTAATGGGATTTGGTGCAAAAGAGCTATAGTTAAATCTTATTGTGTCAGCAAGAGCATATGCTACCACAAGTGGAGGTGAGGCCAGATAATTAGCTCAGTCAAAGGATGAACTCTTCTCTCAAAATTTTGATATCCAAAGAATACAAAAGCAACAACAATGTGTGGCAATGGTAAAACAACAACAAATTAAAAAAGATGATCACAAAAGATGTACAAACAAATTAAATACTTTTAATTGGGTAAAGGATGAAAAATAAACAAACACTAGAGAGTTTGCTACCATTTTCCGCTGCTCATCTCACATGCTGGAAGAGAAAATGTGCGCCTGACGCACATCAAACACACAACAAGTGCATTTAAGATGTTACAAATCTCCTACAAGGAAGATTAGTTCTTCAGAAAAATACTGTCAAAGGAAAAAAAACTTATAAATCCTTAATCTTTCTTTTCTAGCAACTTATAGCACTAAATAATGTCAAGCTTTCTCTGAATCATTTGTTAAGGCACATAGGAGTATTGGATAGGTACATTATTGGCTTATAAATGTCAAGTGATTGGCTTTCATTGAAATGCATAAGCTTCAGAATTAAATACGAGTTTGATCACTGGTGTATCTGGTGAAGTTTAGGCTCCTTTGGTTCACGCTCCCAAACATCTCATATTAGAGCAAATATGAAAATGGAAATTTAAAATTATGTAGAAACTGAAATTTTGTGCTATTGTAAAATAGTGTGAGCAGATTTTTGATTCATCGGTATCTTATAAAGGCACCTCCTGGGAAAAAAAAGCACGCCGGATAAAATAATGGGTGATGAATGTGATGTGCTTGACACGAATGCCATTAGCATTATTCAGCTTCGTTTAGGGGATGACATAATGGATAATTTCTTCAAGTGAAGACTATTAGCAGATTGTGATTATGACTCAAGAAATTGTATATGATTATGATGAAGAACAAATCCAATAATCTTTTGAATTTGGCATGAATATATCATATCAATGTTGGAGCATCTAAATGCCTTCAACAAGATCATTAACAACCGGCTCAATGTCGAGGTGAAGCGGGAGGAAGAGGACTTAGCTCTAAATTTTCTCATGTCTCTTCATTTTCCTAATAGCACTTGTTAATTAAAATTTTGTACGATGAAGAAACATTTTTGTTGAAAAATATTTCGTCCACTCTCTCGTCAGGAATATATAAATGACTACCACATAGGCATGAAGAGCTAGATTCAATGAATTGGCAGGCGAAGAGGGAGACCAAGAAGCATGACGAAGGAAACAAGAGAGCAGGACTATGACTTCGTTTGGTGCGGCTTATTTGCCCTAATGAGTTTAGTCAAAAACATCACTGATCTCCAGTATTTTCAATACAAATAATACAAAAATATCCCACAATATGAAAACCTTGTTGTTTCAAATATTATTGGAGTCCACTAGAATACAAAATCCGTCAACAAATAATCTTCAATATCATAATAGCATCTATCCAATTCACAATTACAAAGTGTATGTTACATACTTATATATCAGCACCCTTGGAGAGAAATGCATTGTAGTAGCCGAAAGCTTCTACAAATATTTAAATGTTTTTTACCTTTTGAGTAAATTACCAACACCAAAACTAGGGGGGGCAAGGCTAGTCTTGATCCATAACTTAAGCTACATTTAATGCCAATGATTATCTAAGAGTAGGAAGGACAACGGCAGAAAAAGATACAATTTCATACGCAAAAATATTAAGCAAAATGATTACCATTAGCATTAAAACAATTAGAAATAGAAAGGAAAATTTATGTCATAATATTATATTTAGTAGTAATTCTTATGAGTGGTGCAACTAGTTATGGTTGCGATGACAACACTGTCATCATAGGCGAACCCAGCAGAATTTTTCAGTGGGGACGTTCAAAAAAAGATCAACGAAAGATTTTTTGTGTTACACTGTTGGAACACCCTATTACTAATTTGGGTAATGATCACTATGTTTGTCTTAGGAAACCAGTTTGACCTAGTTGTATAGTTTTAAAGGTCAACATTAGAATGTGTCTAGGGCTTAGAATTTAGGTTTGAGCTGCCCCCAGGACCATTCAAGGAATCAAACTTAAAGCTGAGGCAAAGATAATTTTCGTCGAGCTTAGGTCGACGTAAGCTCGACGAAACGTCGAACTCCGTTCGACGCTCTCTGAGCTCAACTTTGCTAAAGTCGTCGAGCTTCGGTCGACGTTCTTCGAGCTCAGGTCGACGATCTCTCCTCAGTTTATTCTTCAGATCGCTGATCTTCGGTCGACGTTCTTCAAGCTTAGGTCGACGATCTCTCCTCAGTTTATTCTTCAGATCGCTGAGCTTCAGTCGACGTTCTTCGAGCTCAGGTCGACGATCTCTCCTCAGTTTATTCTTCAGATCGCTGAGCTTCGGTCGACGTTCTTCGAGCTCAGGTCGACGATCTCTCCTCAGTCTATTCTTCAGATCGTTGAGCTCTGGTCGACGATCTTCGAGCTCAGGTCGACGTTTTCTGTCTGATGATCTATTCCTTCTCTGAGCTCTGGTCGACGATCTTCGAGCTCAGATCGACGTTTTTCCTGAGAGATTGATGACTTTGAGGATTCTTATTTAGTCAGTTTTTGGAATGATTTTCAAATTCTCTCAGCTTTTATTTCAAGAGATCTGCCAGCCGTTTTTCTTTATTCTGGAGCAAGTTTCAAGAAATTCTTTTTGGAATGTTATATTGGACTTTCCTCTAGAAGACAAGACTTTTATAGAAGATATTTATAACTGCCAACGGCTATCTTTGACAAGGAATTCTTCAGAGAATTAGATCCTCCTTTTTGTCTTCAGTCATATAGAGAACACAATAGACAGCACAAGAATAAGAAATTAACAGTGACATACAAGAAGTGATCAATTCTGAAGAAAAAGTAGAACAATCTTTTTGTCTTGCTGAAAAGTGATCATAGCTTCAACATCAAGGACTCCAGACACCAAATATTTCAGCATCTGCTGGAATCATCTTCTGCTGGAGATCTGAAGCTTCTGAAGACCTATCATCCTGAAGCAAAGCTTCCACTCCTGAACCATTCTACATCTCAGGGGGAGCTTTGACATCATCAAATCCACTAGTGCTTCTCTCAATTGATTTGAGAACAGAGAAGACAACATCAACCTCTTTATTTTTTTTTCCTCCTGTAAAAGGGTTTTCAAGACTCCCTTCAAAAGTTTTGAGTGTGGTTCTGAGAGCCTTGTCAAAACTCAGTGGTGGCAAGACACCTGATCAAAAAATCTAGTTTGGTTTTTGAGCACCTTATCAAAAGCTCATTGGTGTCAGGACACCTGATCAACTCATCCTGAGTGGATTCCTACCAAGGGTGGTAGAAGAGTGGATGTACCCAGGTTTTTGGGGAACCACTATAGTTCCTTGTGTCTTCTGGTTACTTGAGTATTTTCTTTGCTGTGTGCTGTGATTCTTCTTTTTGCTGTCTTAGTTTTGATTTATCTAGTAAGACACCTTACACTTATACATAAATTAAATCTAAATTGTTTTATTTGTTTAAATTTTAAAGCTATTTTAAAAATACTCAATTCACCCCCCCCCCCCCTCTAGAGTTTAGATAGATCTTTATCTCACTTTCAATTGGTATCAGAGGCAGGTTGGTTGCTCAAAAACCCTAAACCCTGAACCAAAAGATCCTTGATAAGATCAATCTCTTAAGAGGGTTATTTTCCTTATATATATCTATTTATATAAACATGGCACAGAACAAAGATTATGCAAGCACCAGACCTCCAGTGTGCAATCTTTCAAAGTTTGCACTTTGGAAGGCAAGGATTAAATTATACATGAATTCTATTGACGAAGATATTTTTAATTCTGTTTTGACAGTTTGTCCAAGTCCACTAGCAAGCTCAAGTACAAGTGTTGTTCCACCTCCTTCAGGAATAGATGCAGATATAAAGAAGTGGAAGACTGCAGATGCCAAGGCTATGAACATCTTAGCCCAAACAATGTCTGATGATATTTTTCAGAAGGTAGCTGAATGCAACTCAGCTAAAGAAATATGGGACAAACTTTCAGATATTGTCTCAGGATCTGCTGACAAAAGAAAAGACAGAAGATCTCACCTCATAACCCAATATGAGAATTTTAAGAAAGGAGAGACTGAGTCAGTAGCAGATATGTACAACAGATTGAGTCTGATTGTCAATGAGCTAAAAACCTTGGATAAAGACATCTCATTGACTGAGCTTAATGACAAGATCCTAATGTGCTTCCCCAGCACTTGGGATTCAAGAATCTGGCCAATTAAAGATGCCAGAAGTCTAAGTGAAATCACTACTGAAGCTCTCCTAGGCAAGCTCAAATCCTATAAGCTGCTCATTAAAAACAGAGAAGAAGAACAGAAGGCTGCCTCACCAGCCATAAAGAAAGAGAAGTCAATAGCTTTCAAAGCTATTGAGGATCATCCTGAAGAAAAGCTCACAGGCAATGAGGAGTTGGTCAGCCTACTGGCCAAAAGATTTTACAAACTGGCGAGAAAAGACTTCAGAAAAAGGTCATACAAAGGACATGATAAATCAAGGTATGATAAGTCAAATAATAACAAAGAAATTATATGCTTTGGCTGCAGGAAACCAGGCCACATTGTTCCTGATTGTCCAGAAAACAAGAACAAGGACAAAAAGGATAGAAGAGAAAGAAGGAAAGAGAAAGATTTCAAGAAGAACAGCTCAGACAAAGCCCTCCTCCAGCAAGAACAAAAATACAAGGAAGGGTTTTATTACTGAGACATGGAGTGAGACAGAAGAGGATTCTGAAACTTCATCCAGCTCCAGTGATGATGAAGATGATGCTGATGAAAAAGAATTTTGCATGATGGCTATCAATGCCTCACAACAAAACTCTGATGCAGAATCAGAATCAGATTCAGAAATTCAACCAGAAGAAGATCAGGTAATTAGCTCTTTTGATTTTAATTCTGAGGACTTCAAAAATGAATTTAAGACACTGTGCTTAGATCTACTAAAATCTGAGAAAGAGATAATCTCTCTCAGAAATCAGTTATCTGACTACAGTGTCCTAAACTCAAATAACCTCAAACTCTCTGAGGAGTTGGAATACTGTAGGGAGGAGATAGCTTCACTGAAAAGTGAACTATCAAAAGCCAAAAAGTTTGAAGAATCACTCAATGGGAGAAGCATCAAGCTGATGGATATCACAAGCACAGTGAACTCTAGACTCAATAGTACACTGGGCTTGGGAGCTTCATCCAGCCAGCCTATAGTTTTGACTACTCCAATCAAATTTTTCTCTGACAAAGGGAAAGGAGTAGTAGAGGTAGCTAGGAAGAATGCAGATCTGCCAAAGAAAGTTACAGTTCAACAGATTGCGTCGAGCAGAGCTCGACGATCGTCGACCAGAGATCGACGATCTAATCCAAGATCGTCGACCTCAGCTCGACGATATCCAAACTCTGAACTCCAGTATAATCGATCTTCGAACAGAGATCGACGATCTGACCCAAGATCGTCGACCTCAGCTCGACGATCGTCGAACAGAGATCAGGTCTGTGAACAATCCTTCAATGGTACATCTAGATTCAATCCTAGAAGTCCCACATTCCAAGGCTTTAACCCCTATACTGAATGGATAGTACCTCCTAGGAGATACCATCCTGAAGGTTATAAGAGTCAACCTGGGATGTCTTTCATTTCTGAATTCAAGGAATATCAACCTAGGCCCAAGGTTAACTGGGTCAAAAACATATAAGCTGTTCATGTGCAGGTGAAGACCTATCCAGCATCAAACCAACAATGGTATCTGGATAGTGGGTGCTCAAAGCACATGATAGGGAACAAGGACAACTTCACATCCTTCAAAGCCAAGCTTGGACCCAAAGTAATCTTTGGTGATTCAAACTTTGGAACAACAAAAGGATATGGTGCAGTCTAAATTGGACCAGTCACCTTCAAGACAGTAGCTTATGTTGAAGGACTAAAGCACAACTTGATAAGTATCAGTCAACTGTGTGATGAAGGATATCAAGTGACCTTCAACAAAGCCATATGCAAGGTCAAGTCAGAGGACAACATAACTGTGTTGACAGGTAATAGAAGAGGTAACATTTACTTAGTAGATTTTCATTCATCTGTAGTAGATATTTGCCTGTTCAATTCCATATCTAGACCTAATATTCTATGGCATAAGAGACTATGACATATTAACCTTAGAACCATTGCTAGGCTATCCAAGGACAACCTTGTTAGAGGACTACCTTCTGGCTCCTACAAGAAGGAAGGACTTTGCCATGCTTGTCAATTAGGCAAGCAAACTAAAAATAGTTTCAAGTCACTTAATAAGAGTGATTCACCTAGGATTTTGTATCTGTTGCACATGGATCTTTTTGGACCCATATCAGTGCAAAGCCTAGGAGGGAAATCCTACACTTTAGTGGTTGTAGATGACTTCTCAAGATTCACATGGGTGTTCTTTCTGAGGAAGAAGTCTGATAACTTCAAATGTTTGACAGAGTTTCTCAAATGCATACAGAGTGAGTTCAACACTCATATTGCCCTGATCAGAAGTAATCATGGGACAGAGTTTGATTCTCTTCTTATGCAAGAGTTCTGTCAGAGTGAAGGGATCAGGCATACATTTTCAGCTCCTAGAACTCCTCAACAAAATGGGGTAGCAGAAAGGAAAAATAGAACTCTAATTGAATCTGCAACTACATTGTTGTCAGATGCTCACCTTCCTCTATCCTTTTGGGCTAAGGCAGTGAACACCTCCAACTATGTACTAAATAGAAGTTTGATACATAAACTGAAGGGCAAGACTCCCTATGAATTACTCAAAGGGAAGAAACCTAAAGTAGATTATTTCAAAATCTTTGGTTGCATTTGTTATATTCACAACAATGACAAGAGATATCTAGTAAAGTTTCAAGCAAAAGCTGATGAAGGAGTGTTTTTGGGATACTCCATGATCAGTAAAGCTTATAGGGTGTATAATAAAACTTCTCTAAAAATAGAAGAATCTGTTCATATTTCTTTTGATGAAACTAAAATGTCTTTCAAGGAGAAGAATGCTTCTACCATAGAACATCTGCAGGTACATTCTCTAGCTGAAGACTTGAATAGATTGCAAGTTGCTGAAAAGGATGAAAGTAGTGAAGATGAAGAAGTTGCACAACATCTAGAAGAAAATCACCTTGAAGAGCCAGTTGTTGTTCTACAAGAGGAAACAACAACACAGGTTGGTGAACAATCAACACCCCCTGTTGATTTAGTAACAACAAGAGATCATCCAATCACCCAAGTGATTGGAGACATCTCAGCTGGTGTGCAAACCAGAAATCAGGTCAACCAGAACCTGATGCACACTTGCTTTCTCTCTCAAGTTGAGCCTCCATCCATTCAAGATGCAGAGCAAGATCCAAACTGGATCATTGCCATGCAAGAGGAACTGCATCAATTTGAGAGGAACAAGGTTTGGGAACTAGTGCCAAGACCAAAGGATCACTCCATTAATTGAACAAAGTGGGTGTTCAGAAATAAGATGGATGATCAGGGAGTCATTGTAAGAAACAAGGCAAGGCTAGTTGCTCAAGGTTATTCTCAAGAAGAAGGAATAGACTATGACCAGACCTTTGCACCAGTTGCAAGGTTAGAGGCCATAAGAATCTTCCTGGCTTATGCTGCTCACAAAGGTTTCAAAGTATACCAGATGGATGTAAAGAGTGCATTTCTCAATGGGGACATCAAAGAGGAAGTCTATGTTAGACAACCTCCAGGTTTTATCTCTCTAACTCACTCTGATTATGTTTTCAAATTGCATAAAGCATTATATGGTCTCAAGCAAGCTCCTAGAGCATGGTATGAGACCCTAGCATGCTTTCTTCTGGAAAATGATTTTATTAGGGGGAGAGTAGACCAAACTCTTTTTATTAGAACCCATAAGTCCCATACCCTACTAGTGCAAATTTATGTAGATGATATCATATTTGGCTCTACTGATTCAAACTTGTGCAAAAAGTTTTCCAAGCTTATGCACTCTAAATTTGAAATGAGTAGCATGGGTGAGTTGTCCTTCTTCTTAGGACTGCAAGTCAAACAACATGCTGAAGGCATATTTATTTCTCAAACCAAGTATGCAAAAGAATTGGTTAAGAAATTTGGTATGTCTGATGCATCATGTATAAAAACACCAATGCCCTCCAATGCTGTATTGGATGCTGATGAACATGGGAAACCAGTTGATCAGACAACATATAGAGCAATGATTGGCTCTTTATTGTACCTTACAGCTAGTAGGCCTGATATAATGTTTGCTACATGTATATGTGCTAGATTTCAAGTTAGCCCTAGAGAGTCACACTTAACTTTAGTGAAGAGGATTCTTAGGTATGTTAAAAGTTGTCCAAATCTAGGTCTCTGGTATCCAAAAGATTCAGCATTTGACTTAACTGGATTTTCAGATGCTGATTATGCTGGATGCAGAATAGACAGGAAAAGCACCAGTGGAACCTGTCAGTTCCTTGGTGATAGACTTGTCTCATGGTTTTGTAAGAAACAAACATATGTGTCAACTTCAACTACTGAAGCTGAATATATGGCTGCAGGTAGTTGCTGTTCACAAATCTTGTGAATACAAAATCAACTCCTAGACTATGGCTACAACTTAGAGAAGTCTAAAATATTTTGTGACAACGCTAGTGCTATTTCCATTGCACAAAATCCAGTCCTTCATAGTAGGACAAAACATATAAAAATTAGGCATCATTTTCTAAGGGATAATGTAGAGAAGAATAAAATTGAACTCCAATATATACCAACTGATTTGCAAAGGGGAGATATTTTCACCAAGCCTTTGGATGAAAAGAAACACAACTTCTTCCTCAATCAGTTAGGCATGTTAGATGGAGGAAGCCTAAACTAAATTACAAGATTTTGAAAAGCTAAAAACAGACCAAGATTAGGCTAAAAACTCATCCCTTTTTGTGTCTGTAGGATAGTTTCTGACTCTGAACTGAGCTCGACGTTTTTCCCAGAAATCGTCGAACGGAGTTCGACGTTTCGTCCCAGAAATCGTCGAACGGAGTTCGACGTTTTCACAGAATGTCGACCGGAGTTCAGAACTTGCCAGATAGTTGTATACTATCTCTTTCGGGTCTTCGATCGTCGACCTGAGATCGACGTCCTCTAGAACGTCGAACTGAGATCTACGATGTTAAAGACTTTTCCGCTTCCCTCAGGAGTCCTAATCGTCGATCTGAGGTCGACGATCCTTCCTTTTTCGCGTCGAACCCTAATATAAAATCATTGTTTGGCCGCTGCTCGGCGTTTACGCCTTCATACTCTCTGCAAATTTTTTTCCCTCCAAACCTTCTACACTTGGTCGTGTTTGTTCAATCTTTGCAGGTACAGATGGCTCTGACTGTTGCTGCCCTTTCAAAAATGAAATTTGACACAGGATTCGACATCGACATGAACTCCTTCGATGGAAGCGACCAGAGATTCAAGGACATCCTAAATCTATTTCGAGAACAACAGTTAGTTCAGATAATGTCCATTAGGATGAAGATCGCCGCAGACGAGATAAAGGAATGGTGTTTTTCTGCCTCAACTGAGAATGAGAATTCTGTAGTCGGCTCTATCAAAGGGACTCAGGTACCATTGTCCCCCGCCCTACTAACAGAAGTGTTCAACCTCAGCACTGGAAATGACTCTATTGAATTATCTGAAGAAGAGTCTGATGCAATGCTAGATAGAATGGGGCACTCTGCTGAGAACCCTAAAAAAATGCTGAAAAAGAATTTGTCGATTGAATATCAATTTCTGGCTGATGTTGTGAGAAAGGTGCTTCTGGCAAAGCACTCAGCCCATGACACCATTTCCAGACATCAGTTCTGTCTAATGGGAGCTGTGGTTGACAAGAAACATCTGGACTGGGGGTCCATCTTCTTCAATTTGATCAAAAAGAAGCTGAGCAAAAGCTGTGTAAGCTTTGGGAGGATCTTGGGGGTTTACATGCACTCCAGGTGCCCTGAGCTGCTGACCTCAACTGGGATGCACATCAATGCATCCAAGAGACTTACATGTGCCCTCTTCAGCAGGTGGGACAGGCAGATTATTAATCCCAACAGGGTTGCTGCATCAACTCCTGCTTCAGGCACAAGGACTGCCTTAGTCACTCCTCCTCAGGTCTCTGCCCCAGCAGAAGTTTTGCCTGCTTCTCCTCCTCCTCCAGCTGTCTCTACCCCAGCCATCTCTTCCTCACCTCCAATCACCACCATAGCCATATCATTCCCCATTACAATCTCATCACCAATCTCACCTCCTCCAGCATCTACCTCAGAGCAATTCCATCCCTTATACTACTATCCTCCTGCCACCACTCCATCATATTCTTTCTTAGATGACTCCTTCATGGATGATTCTCCTTCAACTCCTCCTGAGCTTCCCACTACTTCCTCATTCCAACAAATTCTTCAAGACATACTCTCTCAACCATCTTTTTCCCCTACCATCTCATCCTTCCCCAACCAAATTACATCAATCTCAACACTCCCTACCCCTAGGCCATCCATTCCTACACCTCCTACCTCCACATTTTCCATTTCATCAGCTCCAGCCAACATCATTCCAGCATCTTTCTCTCCTACCTCTACTCAAGCCCCTCTTGAGCATGTAGATCTCTCAGCCCTGGCAGACAGGTTATATGAGCTGCTAGCTCCTAAGCTAACCTCATTATTGGAGACCACCCTGGCTCCACTCCTGACACGTGTTCAGGAGCTGTCTACCAAGCTCTCCTCCTTCATCTCCTCTCAGGCAATTATTTCTTCTGGGTGCCTTGATCCAGCTACCACTGAATCTAGGCAGGGGGAGATGCCTTCTGAAGCAGTTCCTGCTCCAACATTTGCAGTGGATCTCCAGAAATTGCTTTCAGTTTTTGATCTTGCTTTCTTCAGTTCTCTGCCAGTTGAACAAGTTGAAGATTTGACTAAGGCCATTATGCCTATCTCTGTCTGTGATCCCAGCCTAATTGCCTTATATGTCAATTCCTGTAAGGCTGTGGATGTTAATGCTTCCATCTCTGATGCTGCTACCAAGGCCATTGTGCCTATTGTTGATGAGTCTGCTGCTGAATAACTTGCTTCTTATCTGGAAGAACCTGCTGCTGTTTCTGCTCCAACTCCTGATGCTGCTTCTGCTCAAATTTCTGATGTTGCTGCTCCTGCCCTGACTCCTGATCAGTTGAAATTACAAGAGAAATATATTAAGAGCATTGATGATTTATATGATAGACCCCAAAGCTCAGAAAGTGATCAGTTTCACTCTGAATCTGATGACTCTTCTGGTACCATTGCCAAGAAAAGGAAGGCCATGATGAAAGTTCCTCCTACTCAAGCCAAAGATGCAAATGATATTCCATATTATATTCTGCATGATTGCCCAATCTCTGAGCCATGGATGCAATTCTCTAAAAATCAATTGAAAGCCATGAAGAAAAGAAGAAAATTGGCTAGATATGAAAAAGGATCTTCTAAATTTCCTCCTCCTCCAGATTCAGGATCTGGTGGAGGCTCAGCTTTTCCATCCTCTGCTTCAAAGCAAAGCTCTTCCCAACCTTCTCAGGAACATCAACTAAGAGAACAATTTCAAAGAGGATATCAATCTAAGAGGTATCAGTCAAGAGGAAGACAAAGAGATTACAGTACATATTCCAGACAACAAAGGGAAGGATAAGGTCATATTGATTCTACTTCAGGTCCTTTCCCTTATAGGCTAAAAGATACAGTTGTCTCTAGGACTCCTCATACTGATTCTGAGTCTATCAACAGATATGAACCTCCTGTTCCATTTGAGGATCCTGAGAACAACCCCTTGTCATGGACTGCCAGAATGAAAGAGCTTGCTGCTCTAGATCAAATGAAAAAGGCCAGAGAGCAAGGCAAAGACATTTCCAACATTACAACCCTATCAGATCAGAGAAAGAAAGAACT
This sequence comes from Platanthera zijinensis, assembly GCA_039513925.1. Lineage (NCBI taxonomy): Eukaryota > Viridiplantae > Streptophyta > Magnoliopsida > Asparagales > Orchidaceae > Platanthera > Platanthera zijinensis. The sequence continues at coordinate 38,749,645 of CM077078.1, read as the reverse complement.
AGAGAGATATGCTTCAAGAAAATTCTTTAATCCAGAAGATTATATGAAGCTGCATCCTGAGGCTATAGTTCCAAGGCCTAGATCTCAAACTTCCTTAGGTGCAGAAGATGATAGAAGATCAAAGAAAGAAGCCCTCAATCCTAACAGGGAAATTATATTTAAAAAGGGAACTGAGAAAAAGTGATTTGTGTAAGCTGAACAATCATCCACCTCTGAATATTTGCTGATATTTTATCTGTGATCTGCAATGCTGCTATGACATTTTCTTGCATTGTTGGTTTAGCTTTTGTTTTGTCTATATGCTTATTTATTTCCTATTTTTGTCTGTAAATAGTAATCCTAACCCAAATAGGGGGAGATTGTTGGAACACCCTATTACTAATTTGGGTAAGGATCACTATGTTTGTCTTAGGAAACCAGTTTGACCTAGTTGTATAGTTTTAAAGGTCAACATTAGAATGTGTCTAGGGCTTAGAATTTAGGTTTGAGCTGCCCCCAGGACCATTCAAGGAATCAGACTTAAAGCTGAGGCAAAGACAATTTTCGTCGAGCTTAGGTCGACGAAATGTCGAACTCCGTTCGACGCTCTCTGAGCTCAACTTTGCTAAAGTCGTCGAGCTTCGGTCGACGTTCTTCGAGCTCAGGTCGACGATCTCTCCTCAGTTTATTCTTCAAATCGCTGAGCTTCGGTCGACGTTCTTCGAGCTCAGGTCGACGATCTCTCCTCAGTTTATTCTTCAGATCGCTGAGCTTCAGTCGACGTTCTTCGAGCTCAGGTCGACGATCTCTCCTCAGTTTATTCTTCAGATCGCTGAGCTTCGGTCGACGTTCTTCGAGCTCAGGTCGACGATCTCTCCTCAGTCTATTCTTCAGATCGCTGAGCTCTGGTCGACGATCTTCGAGCTCAGGTCGACGTTTTCTGTCTGATGATCTATTCCTTCTCTGAGCTCTGGTCGACGATCTTCGAGCTCAGATCGACGTTTTTCCTGAGAGATTGACGACTTTGAGGATTCTTATTTAGTCAGTTTTTGGAATGATTTTCAAATTCTCTCAGCTTTTATTTCAAGAGATCTGTCAGCCGTTTTTCTTTATTCTGGAGCAAGTTTCAAGGAATTCTTTTTGGAATGTTATATTGGACTTTCCTCTAGAAGACAAGACTTTTATAGAAGACATTTATGACTGCCAACGGCTATTTTTGACAAGGAATTCTTCAGAGAATTAGATCCTCCTTTTTGTCTTCAGTCATATAGAGAACACAATAGACAGCACAAGAATAAGAAATTAACAGTGACATACAAGAAGTGATAAATTCTGAAGAAAAAGTAGAACAATCTTTTTGTCTTGCTGAAAAGTGATCATAGCTTCAACATCAAGGACTCCAGACACCAAATATTTCAGCATCTGCTGGAATCATCTTCTGTTGGAGATCTGAAGCTTCTGAAGACCTATCACCCTGAAGCAAAGCTTCCACTCCTGAACCATTCTACATCTCAGGGGGAGCTTTGACATCATCAAATCCACTAGTGCTTCTCTCAATTGATTTGAGAACAGAGAAGACAACATCAACCTCTTTATTTTTTTTCTTTCCTCCTGTAAAAGGGTTTTCAAGACTCCCTTCAAAAGTTTTGAGTGTGATTCTGAGAGCCTTGTCAAAACTCAGTGGTGGCAAGACACCTGATCAAAAAATCTAGTTTGGTTTTTGAGCACCTTATCAAAAGCTCATTGGTGTCAGGATACCTGATCAACTCATCCTGAGTGGATTCCTACCAAGGGTGGTAGAAGAGTGGATGTACCCAGGTTTTTGGGGAACCACTATAGTTCCTTGTGTCTTCTGGTTGCTTGAGTATTTTCTTTGTTGTGTGCTATGATTCTTCTTTTTGTTGTCTTAGTTTTGATTTATCTAGTAAGACACCTTACACCAATACATAAATTAAATCTAAATTATTTTATTTGTTTAAATTGTAAAGCTATTTTAAAAATACTATATTCACCTCCCCTCTAGAGTTTAGATAGATCTTTATCTCACTTTCATACACCGTGAAATCACAACAGTCGGTGATACTTCTATATATATAGTATAGATATAGATATTTATTTATTTATATATACAAGTGAGTAGTGATCATATACAGAGTTATAGTAGGACAATAATGTTGGATCGTTCTTCTGATGAAGTTAGTATTGTGCAACTGCACACTACACAAGGGAAGATCATGTGCACAGGGTGCAGTAATAATAGTAATAGTAGTAAATGCAACAACAAATAAAAAAATGAGAACAATAATGAACATAAATATGTATTACACAATTACTGTACTTTATGCAGAAAAATATAGGGCTGCATAAATGGGGAAATGACCAAAATACCCCTACAAAACCCAACTAAAAGATTTCACAAGAAAAGTGATGAATAATCTAATTATTGCATAACCAAAACACTCAAAATTTTAAATAGAAATTAAATATCCATCATCGCCTAAGACACATTACAAAAATCAAAACCCCTACAAAATCAAAAAATCTCATAACAACCCACATCAAAAAATTCATCAAATCCCATCATAAGCACTCAGGAGAATTTCGTAAATCAGGTTGGCCAACACTGTCATCATAGGCGAACCCAACGGGATTTTTTAATGGCTAATGATACGATCGATTATTTCTAAAAAACTATTTGCCACGATTTCAAAAACATCTCTGTCTGTTGCTCCTCCATCTGTCGAACTCGTCCTTCCAAAGCTGTTACGGGACGAGTATACCTTCGGCCATGAGTGGTGCATTAACGAGTGAATGAGAGTGGGTTGGCTCAGTGCGTCCTCCAGGGACGGATCCTTCGGCGGTTCAGACACTTCTTTTCGCCATTGAATCTGAGCGTGAGTACCACTAAGTTGAGGGTACTGTTCTTATGAGAATTTTGGGAATAGTGTTTTCACAGACCGCGCCAAACTATTGCGGACAAACTCGACGCCCGGTCGGACCGGCATAACTTGGACAGCCTTAACTCTCGGAGCGGTCGAGCACGCACACAGTCAATGAGAGAGATTGTACACACTATGTTTTTTACGTGGAAAAATCCATCAACTGAGTAAAAATTCACGTGACTGGATCTGTACCGGTCAAGTTCCACTATTCGCTTCGGGTTACAACTTTCTTAAGGAATCGATGGCGACAGGTCGCTCCTCGTTACACTTTTCGGGATAAGAGTGGTGTTCAGGCTCATGGCGAGTAACAGGCAACTCCACGTGAGGTTACTTGTGGGATGTTGCGCATGAACGGTCACTTCCTGTCGAAGGAATCTTCTGTTCGTCACTCGCTTGTGGACTTAGACAGATTTTTGGTGGAGAGGTGGAAGCTTGAAGGTGGCTCGTAGGAGGAATCCGACAGAGCTCTGACCTGAGGAAGAAGAAAGTGGAGAGAAAAAAAGGTGAGAACTGAGGAGGCCTGAAGCTCCTTTTATAGCTTCCAGGAAGTGCTTACGATGGTTATGCGGCTATCCGGATACTATAACCATCAACATAATTATTTTTAGTATAGTTAGGGGTGTGCACGTAGTGGGATTGCGTGCGGTGATCGTGTGTGGCGATCGCGTGCGTGGCAGTCAAACTCATGATCTCCACTTATTTGATGAAGATCATGGAGGAGTGGGCAATTTTTTTCGACAAAATTGAGACTTTGAAATTGAAATTTAAAGTTCAATCCCTACAAAAATATATCTCATATGTTGATTTCATGATTAATTTCATCCAAATAAATGAACCATTAATATTTTTTATTGACTGGTCCCAAAACTCTAAAAAATTTGAGAAAGCCCATTAAATACACAATATATAACAAAAATAGTGCACAGTTGAGTGATGTGCTTTAAAAATCCGGACAATAATTACCTACATAAAAATAGGTATTAGAACACAAATCAACAAGGATGCTGATGATATCGGCTCCGTTTGGGGGACTTATTTTCACCGGTCAAGCGGTTACAACCGCATGAATCGGACCTTAATTAAGATCCGGTTCATGTGTGTTAGGTTTTTGCCTCCATTAACTCCCCAACCCGGATCAAACCTCCGGGCACGCAAGGAAATTTTTAAGGGCGAATTTCTGCAATTATTAAATTCTGGCAGAAAAGTTGCAACCTCGGAAAGGCAGGTTGCAACCTCGCAATTTCTGACTTGTCCTTCAGGAATTCTGAACCGGATTTTTTTTTATTTGGTTTAATTAATAGGCATATATATATATCCGGTTCTCCCCTGCAACCGGGCTGGAGCCCTAGCCGCTCTATCCCCCTCCAGCACGATCTCTCTCCCTCTCTCGGCCTGATCGGAAGTCGTCGCCCCCGCGCCCTTCGGGCTCTCCCTGCTCCCTCGCCCTCTCTCTCTCTCTCTCTCGCCGCAGGCCGTTCGTGGAGAAAAGCTCTCGCTGCCTCCTGCTGTTGGAGGAGTCACCCCGCGCCGGTGTGCCTGCTATTCCGTGGAGGAGAGGTGTCGCCGGCCTTGCTGCCGTTTGGGAAGGGGGGCGGCTGCAGTTGTGCCGTTCTTGGGTCGACCTTGCCTCCGTTTTTGGAGGAGACGCCGTCGTTGGAGAGACGCCGTCGGAGTTTGGGTTGCCGCCGTGCTTGGCCGTGAGGAACATCATCTTTCTTTGGCCGTTTTGCCGCAAGGTATCCGGGAGTCACTTTTTTATCTCATTTTGTATAGGGGTAATTTATCCCCATTTGTAACACTGTGTATTTTGTGTTGAATGAGATTGTGACTGCCATTTCCGCCCGTGGACGTACCCATTCAGCGGGAATCACGTTATTTCTGGTGTTCTTTTTGTGCCTTTGTGTTTTCTGTTATTATTACTTGTGCTAGCATCAGGTATTCTGCACTACAGCACCGCTTTGAATCCCATCAAGTGATATCAGAGCCAGGTTGCGGGATGACACTTTTGTTTAAAGGACGAGTTGTTTCCGATCTCGAGTGTACACTTGGGTGCGGTAGTTTACGACCGTTGGTCAGCTGGCTATCCCCTTAGTTGTGCACTGCTGAGGTCGTCAACTCAAGTTTTGTGTTCGTGCAGTTTCCGTGTTCCATTCTCGATGGCTTCGTCGATTCCTGGTATTGTAGCCAAGTTTGACGCGAAACAAAACTTTGGTCTATGGCAGGTCAAAGTTCGTGCACTACTTATAAAAGAAGGCTTACACCGTGCCCTACTGGGCAAGACCAGTAAGGATGTTGAGGTTTCTGATCGTATGTGGGAGGACATGGATCTCAAAGCGTTGTCCACCATACAGCTTTGCTTACATGATGACGTGCTATATGGAGTTCTTTCAGAGATGACTGCCTCTGGCATTTGGGCAAAGTTGGAGAGTACCTACATGACAAAGTCTCTCCCCAACCGGATCTACCTCAAGCAGCAGTTGTACAAGTTTAGCATGAAGGAGGGATCCTCTATTCATGACCACCTGAACAGTTTCAACAGACTGTTATCGGAGTGTCTCAGCATGGATATTCAGGTGGATGAAGAGGACAAAGCAGTGATCATTTTGAACTTTCTTCCAAAGCTCTATGAGAGCATGGTTACCACCCTTACCTACAGTAAGGACGTCTTGGACTTGGAAGAGGTGACTGTGGCCTTACTCTCAGATGACATCTGGAAGCGGTCTTCAGGTTCTCGTGTTACTGAAGACTCCGTTCTATACTCTCGGGGTCATTCTGGTTCTGATAGAGGGGGCAAGTCTAAGTCAAAGGGCAGTTCAGATTTATACTGCAAATACTGCAAGAAGAAGGGTCACGTGATCAAGAACTGCTGGAAGCTTTAGAACAAAGAAAAAGGGAAGAGCACTGGTGATGAAAAGGGGAAGTCTGACATATCCCTGTGCTTTGAGGATGTGGGAGATAACCTCATCTAGGTCATCCTTCTCTCTGCTCTTCTACTTTCCGCTTATATATTCGTGCTTCCTGTTCCGTTTGTTCCCTATGTTGCTTGCTTTCCTTTCCCCTCATTATGTTCATGATATTCCTGTTATCTTTCTTATAACCTGTCTTTTAGGTTATTTATTCCGTCATTACTCCGTTGTATGAATGCCTTTGTTTCACCCTAGTACCTAAGCTCTTTTATTGTTACTCCTTCATCACATGAGCTTAGTGTGTGTGTCTAATCAACATTTTCTAATTAGCTCGTATAGGGGTTCTCTTTATCCATGTTGAGATCAGTTTTGCCTGCATTCTATTATTGATGTGTTTGCATTTATCATTTCTCTCCCCGCGCACATCATTTCTGGATACTTTGAACCTTTTCTTTTGCTTTGGGAGATCACCGCTGGAGGTGGAGCAGTTAGACCTTTACTTCAGGTGGAGCATTTCTGGAGTAGTCACGTCAGTCCAGTTTGTGTACTACTCAGATTGAAGGAGTTCACTTTATCTGCCCTTGGCAGGAGCAGATTCAGTTGATGCGATTTGCATCGTTCTTGGTGGCAACTTGGTTGGTTGGAGTTATCTCGGCAGGTGGAGTTTGTTAGGTTTTTGCCTTCATTAACTCCCCAACCCCGTACCAAACCTCCGGGCGCGCAAGGAAATTTTTAAGGGCGAATTTCTGCAATTATTAAATTTTGGCAGAAAAGTTGCAACCTCGGAAAGGCAGGTTGCAACCTCGCAATTTCTGACTTGTCCTTCAGGAATTCTGAACCGGATTTTTTTTTATTTGGTTTAATTAATAGGCATATATATATCCGGTTCTCCCCTGCAACCGGGCTGGAGCCCTAGCCGCTCTATCCCCCTCCAGCGCGATCTCTCTCCCTCTCTCGGCCTGATCGGAAGCCGTCGCCCCCGCGCCCTTCGGGCTCTCCCTGCTCCCTCGCCCTCTCTCTCTCTCTCGCCGCCGGCCGTTCGTGGAGAAGGGCTCTCGCCGCCTCCTGCTGTTGGAGGAGTCACCCCGCGCCAGTGTGCTTGCTATTCCGTGGAGGAGAGGTGCCGCCGGCCTTGCTGCCGTTTGGGAAGGGGGGCGGCTGCCGCTGTGCCGTTCTTGGGTCGGCCTTGCCGCCGTTTTTGGAGGAGACACCGTCGTCGGAGAGACGCCGTCGGATTTTGGGTTGCCGCCGTGCTTGGCCTTGAGGAACATCCTCTTTCTTTGGCCGTTTTGCCGCAAGGTATCCGGAGTCACTTTTTTATCTCATTTTGTATAGGGGTAATTTATCCCATTTGTAACACTGTGTATTTTGTGTTGCATGAGATTGTGACTGTCATTTTCGCCCGTGGACGTACCCATTCAGCGGGAACCACGTTATTTCTGGTGTTCTTTTTGTGCCTTTGTGTTTTATGTTATTATTACTTGTGCTAGCATCAGGTATTCTGCACTACAGCACCGCTTCGAATCCCAACAATGCGAACGTAATCGCTTGATCGGTGAAAATAAGTCCTCCCAAACGGATCCATCATCTCCTCTCATACTTTTCAACTGCAATTACTAGTAAATACCTAATTACTAGTTGAACTAAAACATCACACATTTTCATGAAGACTATAAACAAGTACTAAACTTGAAGTCTGTAGGGCTTTTTTACACAACTTTCAGACCACTGTAGGGCTAACAACAAGACTCCACTACTAGGCCAGCCCCTTAAGTGTTCTAACAACAATTCTCTAAATGGTAAAAACGGGCAGGAAAATGCCAAAACATGAGCCGACTCTCTCCAGTCCACCACCAAGTTCCCTTTCTAGAAAGACTACAATTTCCAGAACCGCTATAATTTTGAGAAGAGGCTAAAACTCCGCTTTACTTTGAACCTTTTCACCCTTTCAGCCACTGCACTTCTGAACTCTTTCACCCTTTCAGCCTGGAAGGAACATTGCGGTGGATACAGACACAACAAAGCATGCATCACATGACTACAACAGTGTAGATTGTACAACCTATAAGTAACTTTAAAAAATACAAAAAATTGACCCCGCCCAGGTGTGCCTCCATATAGGTCTGTCCCTGCGGTCGAGGCCAGCTGCACTCGCGCACGTCATTGACACCACACCGCACCGCCTGAGAGAAACAACATCAATGTCACTGCACTCCCGCATATCTTCGTTGTCACCCCCGCACTGCATCAACTCCTCCAAGCTCTCTCTCTAAAAGTAAACCCAATAAATGGCCTGGATTCCCTTTTATTTCAGATGACCCCCTCTTCTCCTCTAAACGGACGGATCCGAACCAAATATTCAACAGTTTGCTCGCACGGCTGCTCTCGGGATAAGATGATGCAATTTAGATAGATTTATAAGAGCGCCAAATTTGGCCGCAACAATGTTATTTCTTGTAATTTTCCTAGCTTGTGTAGAAAATACATGACGAGTCCGCGCCTTTGGTAGATCGGTCTAAATTGAACCTGCTGCGGTCCGCTCGAAGTTCTTGGAAGACCGGATCACTTGAACCGTCTTGGCCCGCAGAGCGGACGAGCGTGCAAACAGTCAAATGTTCCATGATTTGTGCAAGAGAGATTTAATTATGTGGAAAACCCGCAATCATGGTGAAAAACACACGGTCAATTCGTTGTCGACCTAACTTTCACTAATCCAAAGTTCGTTACAAAAATGTTCAAATGAAGGCGAGGGCGACAAACTACTACCCGTTATATTTTGAGGGACGAGAGATTTAAGGAAAGCTTTGGGCGACACAGGATCTTCATGCTCTTCCAAGAATCTTGTTCTTTTCGCCTCCGACGGGATTGGTCGGCTCGGTTATCTCCTTCCTGAACCCGCTCTGGTGGTGGTTCGAGGCTTAGTCATTCGCTTCTGCACCTTGCGAACAACCAGAGACTTGGTTGATGACCGGGAGTTTGTATGCTCCTGAACTCTCGACTTGCTTTAGGCAAACTTTGTCTGCCTAAACAGTGTTTGGCCAAGTTCCTTGTAGACGGACAACCTGTAGAGAGAGAGAGAGAGTGTGTAGAGAGAAAGACAGGAAAACAACCGAAGTTAGCAAACCAAAAAAAGGATCCAAATGAAACCAAGAGTGGTTCTATTTATAGGCTTTTACGGGGGCGGACCGGTAATTTCGCGCAGTAACTACCAGACCGATCAATAGAAACCTCGGATCTGGGCACGCGGATTTTCACTTTTAGGGAAAAGATGATCTCACCCCAAGCCGAAAAAAGGCCCGCCCGAAGGGATTGGCGGCCCGAGGTCGGTGACCTCCCCCTTCCTATGCGGTGAACGGCCAGGAGGGGGCGGCCGACCTTTTCGAGGCAGGCCAAGGCCGCCCCTTGGCCCCCCGGGCCAAGGAACGGCCGCCGCCCCCTTCTTTTGAAGGTGGCCTCGGCCGAGGCCCCCCGCACTGAGGCGGTTGCGAGACGGCCGCCCCGGTAGGCGGGGGTCGCGGACCAGGCATCTCGTGGCAAGGCAGCCGCCCCCTACGTGGGGGTTAGACCCGAGGCCGCCCACGGTGGGGAGGCTGCGCCCTTTGCGGGGACCGCGGCCGAGGTCGCCCTTAGCGGGGCGACTATAGGGCTGCCACCCTCTTCTTGAGGGCCGCAGCCAAGTCTGCCCGTGATGGGGCGGCCACGACCAAGGTCATCCGTGCGCGAGTGGCCAAGGGCAGCCAGCCTTTTGTGGGGCCGACCGTTTCCGAGTTCGGCCTCAAGGCGGCCGTCTTCGGCGGACCCGACCACAGCTGGGATCGGGCGCTGCCAAGGACACCGTGGCCTCCCTTGCCGGTTGGCGGAAGAGGGGCGGCCAACGAATAGGACCGCGGCGGTTGGGATCCTAAGCGTGGTAGTTATCGCAGAAATCAAGCATGCAGATCGCGCGTGTGGGAGCTACGTGCATTACTTCTCATTAAGTGAGTGGAGGAAGTGGGAAAATCCTTATGTGCAGCCTATCATTTTCTATAAATTGGGGTCAATCCCATCAGAACCGTCTTAGCTCAGGAAGTGGTCGAGCGCGCAAATTATCAATATAAAATGAGACGGATAGCAAGAAGACTTTTTTAACATATAAAACCCCGAAAAAGAGTGAAAAACTACGAGGCCGAATCAATGTCGACCAAACTTCCACAATCTCCTTTGTGTTGTTACAATGCTTTGCAGAGAACTCGAGAGCGACATGTCGCCTCTCGTTACAATTGTTGGGGAGGAGAGATAGAATGACTCTGATGGTGACAAGACACCACTTGCGGAACTAAGTATTTCTTATTGTACAAAGGGGAGTGTTGCACTTCGTGCGCTCTGGAGTCTTTGGTTGTTGTTCGAAGGCTTCAACGTCACATTCTGCACATCTTGGTGTTTGTCATCTGCGACTTGTCTGATATTTCATGTGAGGGGAGTCTGGAGCGGCGGACTTGCTGTTGAGCGAAGGGCTTGCTGATGACTAGAGGGTGCACTGTGTGCGGGGAGTGCAAGGTGCAAAGTAAAGTGTGCACAAGGAGGTGCATGTGCAGGGTGTAACACACACATGGTGGAACACACACATGGTGGAACGCGCACATGACGGAACGTGCATAGGGGTGCTCGAAGGAGATCGAAGACCTCTAAGGGATCTTCAAAGATGCTCAAAGTTCTTCGAAGGTTTCTGCGAAGGAGTAAGGAGACCTTCGAAGATGTCCTCAAAGCACTCTTGTGTGCATGAGGAGAAGCGGGAGGAGGAAAATATGAAATGGAAGGAGTGCCCTGATGTCCTATTTATAATTTTTTGGGGTGGTTATTGTAAGACCCCCCCCCCCAACATTTGCCCCGGGTCGGGCCGGAGGGGATATTACTTGCCCAAAACACCCACCCAGTTCTTCTTAAGGGGGTAACGACCCACTACTAAGCACTAGGTGGCCGATTTGCCCGGCTTCAATCACAACATTCACATCGCATCACAGATTTTAGTGGAAGCATTATCAGGAAAACACAGCAAATATATATAACAATATATATTTAACAGAAAACGTAAATGACCGTAGCCACTGTTTATACATGGAGCCCGTAGGCTATAATAGTACTACAACTAGTGACTCCTCGCACTCTCAACTCTGCTCGCTAGTACTCACATCTCGAAACTCAGGAGACGACGGGGGTGCATCTGCTCGGGTCATCTTATCAGCTAGAGTGTACTCCTACAATGACTGATCCCGTTGGTGCTCCATCTCCTGTGAAGGGTTATTAAGATAACCGTTAATCACAAAGCTAAGTGGAACCAAAACTCCTCCCCAGATATGGCACGCACCCAACAATATAAGATAGCCGAAGAAAGAGAGAGTTAGCATAGCATTGCATAAGTAGGCTAGGAGCAATCAAAAGATGTACAGCACGATATAACTGGACTAACAACACTAATTTACGTCAGTTATAATTTCGGCTCCACTAACACAGCAACACAGTAGGTATACAAAACTTGAACGAACTCCGCGGGCCTTTAAGCTGCGCACACATCGCAGACATTCACAGCCGCACATGCATCGCAGGCATTCACAACCGCGCACACATCTTAGGCATTCACAGCAGCACACACATCGCAGGCATTCAAAGCCGTGCTCACATCGCATGCATTCACAGCCGCACACACATCGCATGCATTCATAGTCGCACACACATTGCAGACATTCACAGCTGCGTAAAATATCATATGTAGACATAGTATAGACCGCTTCTTTTCAATCAGGGTAGAAAGCCATGTGGGCCTCACCGATGTGGCCATCGGTGATAGTGGCCAGTCCTGCCACTTCTGGGGGTGGTTGTATGAAAGTATCTAGTGTCGACTAAATCCACCTATGGGGGGAATAGGTGTCGTGCAGTCTTTTGCGGAATAAAATTTACCTGCACAAATTAACAAACACAGCACAGAAAACACACAAGAAATTATAGTGGTTCCTCGATTTGGGTACGCTCACTTTCCCCCTTCGATATATCTCCCACCAAGGGACGACTCGGTCACTTCTCCAAACGGATTGAAATCCAATCCTCACACTACGGAAGGAACCCTTCCAACCAAAGGAGTCATAACTCCACCACCACGGGTTGCACCCAACCCTTACAACTAGGAATAAAAATTCCTCTACAACAAATCAAATTTTGAATGTATAAGAGAATACAAACAAGGCTTTTGGAGATTCCGATGTCCTTCGTTCGTTGAAGCTTTCTTGAAAGATACGAAGAGTCCACAACCGGAGTTTTCTCTTGGAGAGGATCTTGTCAAGATCGGCGGCGACAAGCGATTGAGGCGGCGATACTTTGTAGATCCAAACTTCTTGAGAGATGCGTGAGACGCACTGCTAGCCTCGGTACTGTCGTCGAAAGATCAAAGAAGCTCTGAGATTGTCGGTGATGACTTCCTTGCGAGCGGCTACAGGCAATCGGCGGTTTTACGCAATCCGCTAGGTCACGCTCGGCCTCCTACTGATTTCCGAGAATGGATCACTTTAGAAGTTCAAAATACGCTAGTATTTATACCTGAGGCCAACCCTAAAGTCCGTTGTGGGACCCACAAGGAGAAACCCTAGCCCCGGCCGAAACAGCGCAACGCATCTTGGTTCAGTTCAGCGAGTGAAGAAAATTGCCTAAGGCAAAATCGGCGAGAATCGTTGGTGATTCCCGTCGAAGTCGGCGGGAATCATTCACGATTCCCGTCGATTCTGCCTTAACAGAATCCCTGTCTGGAAAACAGTCAGACGAAAGAAATCAGCGGGAGAGGCTAGCTGATACTCGACGAATCGACGGGAATGCAGACAGATTCTCGTCGAAGTCGGCGGGAATCACTTGCGATTCTCGTCGATTCTGCCTTGGCAGAATTCCTGTTGGATAACTGTCAGCCGGAAGGAAGTCGGTGGGAATGCAGAGTGATTCTCGTCGAATCGGCGGGAATCACTAACGATTCCCGTCGAATTCGGTGAGAATCACTTAGTGATTCCCGTCGAATTCGGCGAGAATCACTTAGTGATTCCCGTCGATTTTGACTTAGAAGAATTTCTCTTCCTTCCTTTGAGGACTTAGTCTTTGACCCATCTTTGCTCCTTCTTCTGCTCATGATCTGTCATAATCCTGTACTTGAAAATAAGTACACTCCAATAGAGAGAGCACACGTGAGTCAACACACTGATCTGCTCAACGAGGGATTATGTTGCGCAGACCCGTGTATATTGACCCACTGCACCCTGACATTGGTGTGTACTTAGCATGGAATAGCTGCAAGCACAACTTAATAGAAGATTGTCAAATACATTGTGAATCCATCTTAGCTTGACTGGAGGCTTCTTCAAATCCAAGTAATTGTGGATACAATACCCAACATCGTACTGCACAGCCCAGGCCCTAACGTACAATCCCGTGTATTCTTGGATGTGAGCAACATCCAATAATTCAACATTTGGCTGACCAGCGGAGGAAACCCAACGGGCAAAAAGGACATAATGGCTTGTCACCTATGGTACTCATCTCCTTGTCGCCTTGAGTCATCGAACTTCCGCATCGATACGAACAGTCTGCGGAAGTGACTGACCCGCCATAATTTACCACAAGTAATTTACAAGCAATCAAATTATTAATTTACTAGCACGTATCGGGTCTGCAGCGGCTTGCCCTACTATGCTTTAAATAATTCGGGCAAACGACACTTGGCTCGACTTTCGACAAGGAGCGTGGGAGCACTTTATTTGGGGCTAACTCAGGAGGAACAACTCGACTCCCGTTATCCTCAACTAAGGATCAACCTATCAAATCTCTGCCCGGTAGGGCGGGACCCGTACTTAAAATAATAAATTGCAGACGGTGACCTCTTTGACCAGCCGGTGCCGCTATCCAGAGCTATAGCCCCGCGATAACTCTCTAGCGCCGCGCAATAGCACACTCAACGATTCGTCAAAAGCGTTGAGTGCTACCGCGGCGCGCTAACTTCCTACCGCCAATCGGTAATAACCCGAGCCCTGGGTCTTTTAATTCACTGAGTTATTGTCAGCGATAAGCCTATCGCCGCACGGTAACCTCCAATGACCACTTCTCATTTTTGGGGTGTTACAACCCTATCCTCCTTATAGAAATTTCGTCCTGAAATTGTACGCATCTATAAGGACAACCAGCAATTAATATGTTAAAACATATTGTCATTTCACAAAACAATATTACAACATCATTTTACAAATAACTCAAGATAATCTTCGTGCATGGTTTGCTCTCGCTCCCATGTCAGCTCTTCACGGCCACAGTTGTCCTAACGGACTTTGACCATCCCGATTGTCTTGTTCCACAGTTGTTTGATCTTTGTATCCTCTATTTGAATGGGCCTAATTTTCATTGTTAGCCCACTATCGACCGATACTCGATCATTTGTCATCACTTGAGTTGGCTCTTTCACAACTTTGCGCAGCACCGATATGTGAAACACATCCTGCAAGCCACTTAGCTCCGTTGACGGAGCTAATCGATAGGCGGCCTCTCTTATTCGTTCCACCACTTCAAACGGGCCAATATACCTTGGACTCAGCTTTTTCAAGCGCTGAATCCTGGATATGCCTTTGAATGACTTGATCTTTAAGTATACCCAATCGCCCACCGTAAAGTCCACATTTCGGTGTTTGGCATTGTAGTATTTCGCCTGCCTATCTTGGGTTATCACTAGCCGCTCTCGAATAGTCGTATGGTTGAATTTGTATCTTTGACCTCCTTACGTTTATAGAGCTTTGACTCACCTATTTCCGCCAAAGCTAATGGTGTACGGCACTTCCTACCGTATAAAGCTTCAAAGGGCGCCATCTGTATACTAGTTTGATAGCTATTATTGTAGGCAAACTCAATCATATAGAGGTGATCTTCCCACCTCTTCCTGAAATCCAGGGCGCACATATGGAGCATGTCCTCCATTGTTCTGTTGGTCCTCTCAGTCTGGTCATCCATTTGCAGATGAAAGGCCGTACTGAACTTTAGTTTAGTCCCCAACAACTAATGGATTAGCCTCCAATTATTTGAAGTAAAACGCTCATCTCGATAACTTACGATGCTACTGGGCACATCGTGCAATCGTACGATATTATCCACATACAACTTAGCCAGTTCTCAACTGAGTCATCCTTCCTGTTAGGTATGAAGTGCGACACTTTGGTTAACTGGTCAACGATCACCCACACAGCATTGTTTCTGCTCTGAGATTTCGGCAGCCCATGCACAAAATCCATAAAAATTTTGTCAAACTTCCATACCGGAAACGGCAATGACTTCAGGAAACCTGCAGGTTTCTGGCATTCAGCTTTCACTAAGGCACAGGTCTGACAGTTTGCCACATAATGTGCTATGTCTTTCTTCAAACCTGGCCACCAGAACAGTTTTTTCATGTCCTTGAACATCTTAGTGCTCCCTGGGTGAATTGAGTACTTTGAAAAAATATGCTTCGTACATCAATTCCTCCCGTAGTTTACCCATATTCGGGACGCACAAACGACCAGCTTTTCGCAAAAGGCCGTCATCCTAGAAGAATTGGGCATTTGACCCATCCACTGTATAGCGTTGTAGACTTTCATCAAGTTTTGTTGCTCGTTGAACCCTGTCTACAAGGTCATACTGTATTTCCATCCAGTTCAGGCACGCACTTGCAGTAACATTCTTGTCCACACAAGAGATGTCTAAGTTCTCCGACTCCTGGATTAGATGTCCATCATGCATCTGCAACCAACTTGCCTTTGTCAGAGTCCTACAACTCAAAGCATCTACGATTATATTTACCTTCCTGGGAGTATAATGAATTTGGAAGGTGTATTCCCGGAGGAACTCCATCCACCTCCGATATCGCATATTTAGATCCTTCTGATCTAGCATATACTTAAGACTCTTATGGTCCATGAAGATGTTAACTTTCATGCCATATAAGTAGTGACGCCATAGTTTAAGTGCAAATATCACCGCCGCCAACTCCATCGTGGACGGGATAGTTCAGCTCATGCACTTTCAACCGGCATGACCCATAAGCTATCACTTTACCAAACTGAAGAAGAACGCAGCTAAGCCGCTCCCTGATGCATCACTATAAATTTCATAGCCGTCCGAACCACATGGCGTTGTCAAGATTGGCGTCATAGTTAGACGACTTTTCAGCTCCTCAAAAGCTCGCGCGCACTCCGGCGTCCAAACGAACTTCTGATCTTTCCTCGTTAGTGTGGTGAGAGGTAAGGCTATCTGCGAGAAGTTCTCTACGAAGCGCCTATAGTAGCTCGCAAGTTCAAGAAAACTCCAGACTTCATCCACAGAAGACAAAACCGACTACTCTCGTCGCAACTATCTTCGTTGGATCCATCGCAATATCATCTCCACTTATCACGTGACCAAGAAAAGCCACTAACGACAGCCAAAACTCACACTTTGAGAATTTGGCATAGAGATTGTTCCTTCTCAGGGTGTGCAACACCATTCGTAAATGATTTACATGGTCTTCTTCAGATTGAGAGTACACTAATATGTCGTCAATAAAGATGATTACAAACAAGTCCAAGTACTCTCGAAACATTTGGTGCATTAGGTCCATGAATACCGATGGCGCATTTGTTAGCCCAAACGACATTATAGTGAACTCATAATGACCATAGTGTGTACCAAACATTGTCTTAGGAATATCACATTCCCGAATCCTCAACTGATAATAGCCAGACTTTAAATCCAACTTCGAGTAGATAGTTGATCCCACTAGCTGATCGAACAAGTCATCAATCCGTGGAATCGGATACTTGTTCTTTCCCGTCAGCTTGTTCAGCTCTCGATAGTCAATGCATAGCCACAAGCTTCCGTCCTTCTTTTTCACAAATAGGACTAGAGCGCTCCAAGGTGACATACTTGGGGGTATAAAGCCTTGCTCCAGCAGCTCTTTTAATTGAGCCTTTAGTTCCGCCATCTTCTTTGGCGCAACACGATATGGTGAGCGGGCCACAAGTTTCGTACCTGGCACCAACTCAATAGCGAAGTCAATCTCCCGCTGGGGCGGTAACCCCGAAAGATCTTTAGGAAACACATTAGCATATTCCAATACAATTGGAACATCACTTACACCGGGCTTCAGCTCAACAGCCTCCAATAGCGTGAAGAAAAACTTCGCGCCCTTCCGAACTGCCTTGACTACTTGGATAGCAGACATCATTATCTTGCTTGATCCTCGCATACCAGCGAATTTAGTCTCTCGTTCGGTGTTCTGTCCCAATGTGACTTCCTTAGAGTTGCAATCTATATAGTCACGCTGCTCCGTGAGCCATCCCATACCAAAGATTACATCAAACTCCAATATCGGTAGCACAGATGCTTCCAATCCAAAATTCCGACTTCCTATCCGCACCTCAACACAACAGGCTCGATCCGCGCGCATCAAGCACTTGTTAGGTAGCAGCACATTCACTCGATCTGTCGGCATAAACGAAGGCACTCTGATACGTCCCACAAAGTCTTCTGACAGAAAGGAATGAGAAGCTCATGTATCGAATAGTGCACTCGCCGGACACTCTGAAATCAGGACAAAGCCTAATTCAAGCCAATCATGCACAAGCAACGCACAAGGTACTAAGTATGGAAAGCAGTAAAAACTGTATCAACTCATACCTATTACAACGTCGTTTTGTTTTATGGCCTCCTGTTGGACAAGATTATAGAGTCGGGGTTGCGCTTGAGATGCAGTTGATTCCACCACTGCCTTTCCCTTTCAGCATAAGACACACCCGTCTTTTTCTCCCCTTTTGGAAGGCCACTTCAGCAATTTCGAGCCATATGCCCCACCTTGCCACATATATAACATGTGAGCGGACCTCTCCCAGATGTTGCTCCAGACGGAGGAGAAGAAGGAGCCGGCGCAGAAGTTTTAGGCTTCTTTTTCCACCATCGATACCCAGACTTTGAAGAACTAGGTACCTTGAACTCTGTCTTTTTCCCTGCCCAATCATTATTATACTGTGCGCGCTTCTTGTCCAACTCGAGGGAACGGGCCGTATTGACCAAGGTTAAAAAACCTTGCGTCATCGGTCCTGAGAGAAGCAACCGCGGGTCATCTCTCAGCCCTTCATAAAATCGATTTGTTTTTCGTTCCTCAGCTGCAAACGTAAAGCATGCATATCTTCCCAATCTCATAAACTCGTGCAAGTAGTCATCCACCAATCTCTCGCCTTGAGTTAACCTTTGAAATTGGTTCACCATCGCAATCCGTCGTGCCGATGGAATGTATCTTGTCAGGAAGCACCTTGAGAACTCCTCCATTGAGATATTAATCAAGAGCCGACCAGCAAACAGGTGCAGCTCCAACTCATCCCACCATAGTCTTGCCTCACAATCCAACAAGAAGGTAGTTACAGTGACTTTTTGCCACTCTTCTGTTTCAGTTGCCGTCAGAACCCTCTTTATTCTTGAGAGCCAATCTCCGGCTTGTGTAGGGGTTCCAGTACCCATAAACACAGGGGGATTAAAACTCATTATGTTTTTCAGTTGCTTCTCCGTCGCTCGCCTTGCGGCCACTGGCTCAACCATGTGATGGTCTAGGAACCGGTAGTGCATTAATCATTGCAAACATGGCTTCAACAACCAACCGTATAGTTTCCGCCATAGGAGGAGGTGTTGGCACCTCATTTGGTGCAGTACTCTCCACCGAGCGCTAGGGTTCTAGCTGCCCTGAACCACTTCTACTCGCTTATAATGTGAAACACACAATTAAGCAACTACGAATATTGCCAAAAGCAATTATAGGAATATACCAGTTCCTCAAACATATGCATTTTCATTCCTAAGTGGACATTCATGGGTTCAGTTATGTTATCAAGGTAACACACATGCACGTGCTCACCACTCCTTAAAAGAATTCGACCACGAATTCGAAGAAGGAAGACCATGAACGAAATCTGATACCAATTTGTAACGCTCTCATCAGTCGTATAGCATATGACAGAAGGTTTGGCCGAGGCCCGACGCCATATATTATGAATAGATAAAGAGATTACTTATTGTTTCCAAATCCAAATTCATTTATGAATGCGTCCTAACTCAAAGCATTCTAGCAGAAGCACCTATGTTAAGAACCCATAATAGTAGGAATGTCCACTACAAAAGATTGTATAGGAATGATATATATAATATACAATACATGTTTTGGCCCTTCATCTTTACAACTGTTTCATTTACATCAAGTGGCTTCATACATCGGCACGCAGGCCGGCCACACATGAAAATAGTAAAAAGTTCGCCTTTAGGCCTTCAAAGGCCAGCATTCGCAGAACAAGAGCTTCAGCCCGCTACTTTCCACTTGGCTCTCCAGCACCTGCATAAACGGCCCACACAAATGTGGCAAATAAAGCAATGATCAGCATTTTGTTGACTAATTTATAACGACCACACCCCTTACTCGGGGCGACAGTTCTCCTTCTCTGCATACAGCAGCATATATAAATATAGTGGCAATAACAAAGTGCATTTAAGCACCATTCACCATAGACATAGGCTCAACGGCCTCACGCCCCGTGCACTCAGGACACATTTTCGGTGTACTGGATTTCTCGTGTATCACCACCGTTCAGAGGTACTTAACTTGATGACTATGTCGTTCAGAGGTACTTAAATTAACGGTAACCCTTGTCGTTCAGAGGTACTTAACTTGAATACTATGTCGTTCAGAGGTACTTAACTTAATGACGGATTGCCCATTCAGAGGTACTTAACATGACGACCCAGTCGTTCAGAGGTACTTAACTTGATGGCATAGTAGTTGGCCTCCACGGCTCAACTCAAACATAAGCTACACGGCTTTGTACCATTTCAGGCTGGTACATACCATTGCTGGGCAATTTAAGCTTACAGCTCCGCATGCAATGGCCCCCAGGTCTCTTAGAGACAGGCCACACAAAGTTTTAGCTCATTGGGAGTTATTGCCTTGTGACATTCACTATCGTCTGGCGACATCAATAGTTTTCTGAACTGTGATCTTTCCTGGGTATTTTCATGGAGTTGAACTCCAGTACTTCCTGTTACTCTCCTTTCACAGGTATAACCCTCAGACGTCGTACAACTACACGTTTATACTCTGAGTCTTCTCCGGCAAGCAAAATAAACATCACTAATTCAGACTAACCCGTCTGGATGGGCTTCACACAGCATGCCTATTTTGTACTCTATATTTCCAGATTTATATGCAATATTAAATAGGGATCATACCGATCTACCCATTGGAAATCACCTTTTCTTCATCTTTTGGTGAGGGGTTTCATGTAAGTATCCATATTGAGGACTTCACTTATCCAAGGAGAAAATCGTTACCATTGTAGTTTTCTTTGGAGCCATGACCGTGGTATTTGATCCGGATGGAATTGATATTCATAACTTCCTCTCCACGGATCTAGCGTCAACTCACGATTCTGATCACAAGGACACCTTGGATCGACTCCTCTTGAGCTCCTGGACTTTTCCTCCTCTTCCCACTCCAGAATTAAGCAAGAGAGTGTGTGAGAGAAAATGAGAATGAAATCTCAAGTCCAGGCTTTATCTGAAAGCTACTGCAGCGCGATAACTCCTATCGCTATGCAGTAACACTGGTGGTGACCGCTTTGATCAGCCGGCGCCTCTATCCAGAGCTATCGCCCCGCTATCCAGAGCTATCGCCCCGCTATAACTCTCTAGTGCCGCGCAATAACACACTCAACGATTCGTCAAAAGCATTGAGTGCTACCGCGGCACGCTAGCTTCCTACCGCCAGGCGGTAATAACCCGAGCCTTGGGTCTTTTAATTCACTGAGTTGTCGCCGACGATAAGCCTATCGTCGTGCAGTAACCTCCAATGACCACTTCTCATTTTTGGGGTGTTACATGACAGATCTTCGGATCCAGCTCACTACTCGCCTCTTCTTTCCCCTAATTCGCTAGAGACCTTCCTGGATACCTTGTTGGACCCCGACGAGCTGACGAGGTGTGGAATCGAGGTTTTCAAGAAGTTGGTGTGCTGGCTGCACAAGGTCTAGGAGGATAATGAGGCGTTACAGCGGGATTATGTGTGGCTCGCGGACGAGGTGAAGGGCAGCTCGGTGGGCGAGGTGAAGTGAGACCTAGCGGGTGAGGTGATGCCCCCTACTCCGCTTATGGACGAGATTGATGAGAGTCTCCAGGTCATCCACAAGAACTTGGGGCAGGTCCGCGAGTTTAATGACCCGCGCCGACCTCCGGGGAAAGGGACACGAGACCGGGGTAGGTGGAAATGGCTCCCTTACTGAGCCTACAGGCACTCGCCCCCAGCCCCATCAGCTCGCGCACATTGAAATAACTTGAACATTTTTCCTTGAACTTTCTTTCCTGCGCTTTCTTTTCTTGAACTGTGACCCCCCTACTTGTAATAACTTGAATATTTTTTAGATTTCAATGTTTGTTGATTGCATAATATATTGCTCTTTAGACTCAGCTCGTCATATGATAGAACAAGTCGCATGGGTTGGCAAGCTAAGGTTGGCGAGCTGGGGCCGGCGAGCCGGAAATACCGGTCGGCACGGCCTTAAATTCCTTTTTGTATAAATAGGACCCCTCACCAACCCCAACCCATCGCCTTTACTGTTGATTCTTACCCCCCCTTACTTCTTGCCCTTCTCTCTGCCTGCTCTCACACCCCAACCTTTTTGCGGACATGGGCAAGACACGAGTCAATGCCAACGGGCGGTCCAAGTGTGCTCGACAATTTGTCGAGTACCTTTTCTTTGAAGGAAACACAACCGAGCGCGAACTTGCCGAATTTGTCACCGAATTCCTTCCCTCTGGCTTTGAGGCGTGCTGGCCCGGGAGAACGAATCCATCAACACCTTCTACCAGGACAAACTCACCTTCCCCATCTTGCACTTTGAGGTAGGGTCGCGCCTGCCCCTCTGGCCGGAGATCCGCCAGATCCTGAAATACTTTGGGGGCGGTCCCAGCCCAACTGAACCCAAATGCGATCGCCATGATTGTCGCATTCACCTGCCTCCTCCGCCGAGAGCGGATTGAATTTAACATGTCGTCTTCCGAAAACTCTTCACCTACCACGCGACCAGCGACGGGGTTGCCTTCCTGATGGGTTCGCACATCAAGGTCCGCGAGACCGCGAACAAGAATCATAACTGGGTCTCCAAGGTCTTCTTCATCAAGGGTGATCTCGGAAACATATTCTTCTCGCCCCAACAAAAGAGGGAGGAGGTGTACCGACCCCCAATGTTATCAGGCAACGATGTCGAGCTGCATAAGTTCTTCCTGGACAAGGACTATGAGGTCGCCTTCTTTCGAAAGGGCCTCAACTCGCTCCCCACGATTCTTCCCGACGAAGGTATACTTCTTACCTTTTCTTCTTCTATTGGGCTCGCCAAAATTTGTGGATTTTTAAACAAGTTTTTTCATGCAGGGGAGCGATTGATTCCCGTGAACCCGCCCTTCACGGACTCGGAACTATACCCTGACCCACTCGCACGCGAGCAAGCAGTCGCAACAGCCTACCTAGGTGAGCCGGGGTCGTCTAAACCTTCTTCCAGTAAGAAGTGACTTGACCCTGCAGGCTCCAGCTCACCTCGACATCCTCCACCGCCAAAGAAGATGAATAAGGCGATGGTGGTCTCCAAGGGGCAACAACAAAAATTTAAGTACATGAGCTCCCCCGAGACTACACCAGAGAAATCGTCGGAGAGCTCGACAAAGGACTCGCTGAAAAAAGATCTGAGGGGCGGCGAGATCCCCACTTCTCCAGCTGTCAAGAAATTCCTGATACACGAGTCGGGCTTGCCGAAGAGTCACCCACTCTTCGGCTTTGGGGGAAGGTCAAAGGACCAGGTCGGTGAGCCGATGGTCCGATGGGATGAGCAGGCCCACAGGGTCTCCATCTCATCCCTCCATCCCTCTTGGTCAGAGCGACAACCCTCCACTGGCCATTCCTTTGCACTCGGCTATGACTTATATGGGCACGATGATGCCAAGGCCTACAGTGGCATTACCCTTCGACAAATTTGCCATGAGGGCTCGCGAGCCCAGATGTGGGCCCTGGAGTTGCAGCATATGACGATCCACCGCGGATTCAAGCTCAGCCACCATCTGAGAAAGGCCGAGTAGGTGCGAGCCGTCACCAAGGATAATGTCGTCGATCTGGAGAGGTGACTCGGCATTGCCGAGGACCTGCTCTCCCAAGCTGCCGGCGGGATGGTAAATACCGGCTTCCCCTCTCCCCTTTTACTTGGTATTTTCCTTCCTAAATTTTCATACCTTTTGCTTTCGCAGGATGCCGAGTCAGCGGGCAAGCTGCAGGATCGCACCTCCAGGTTGGAAGAGGAGAATAAAAACCTGCAGGCTCGCATCGACGGGTTAGAGGAGGAGAATGAAAAGCTAAAGGAGCAGAATAAGGGGCTTCATAGCGAGCTCATCCGTCAGATGGATGCCTTCCTCCCCCGGGTCGGCAACGAGCCCATCTTCCCGTTCAAGAGGCCGAGAATCTTCGGCAAGGCAGAAGTTGTCGTGAAACTACGAGTCAACTCCATCAGTACCGCCGAGTGCGTCCTGCATATTATGAAGGATACGCAGGTGCTGGTGGAGGACTGCGAGGAGATCACGGCTAAGGACCTTATGCTGAATTTGTTCCGACCTACTCCGCCCGGCTAGAAGGAAGAAAGCTTTGACTCGCTCTTCAGGCATGCAGAGGATTACAAAGATGATCACCAATCCGGAGGAGAGGGCGAGAGCTAGCTCGCGCTTGCATTTTCCTTTATCTTTGTAATGATTTTTCTCTCCCCCCCTTTTGTGTAACCTTGCAGGGGCGAGCTTCTTGTAATAGCATACTATCCTTAATGAAAAAGGACTTAGCTCGATCAGTTCTTCTATTTATCCCTCTCTTTATAAACTTATTTTTTGCCGTTTAGAATGTACTTGAGTTAAGATGCGTGCCCGCGAGAAGACCTTGAGATCTTGTCGGCCCTGGACCATTAGCGAGCTGCCAACTCGTCGTGCTAGGCTTGCCTATAACCAGCTCGCCAGCGAGAGCTCCTCTTCTTAGAGGCTTGCCCCTAGCCAGAAGTTTCTTCAAAATTTTCCTAAGTGAAATCTTGAAGGGATGAAGTGTAGTCGCCGAGGACAGCCTCGGCTCGCCATCTGCCCATTTTTCGTTTAACGCCATCCCTCAGTATTGTCGAGATCTCAGCTCGCTACAGCCATCTCGCCTGGAGGATGTCGAGTACAACTCCTTACCATCCCTATGACTTTTCCTTTGAGCTTTAAATGCCTAGATCCCCATTTTGGAGGCCTCAACATCCATCAAAGATCTCGGTCGCATCAGCTAGATTTAAGCGTGACTGTGAGAACATCTTGGAACTCAGACACAGAGCCATAACGATGTCCATCGAGGCCCTGATCCTTCCAGCTAGGTGGAAGTCTGACAGCGGGAGTATCCTGAGACCTAGCTCTAGAGCGAGAATCTTACTTTCCATGCCCAACCTCCGGGTGCTACCACCAGCCCAGTTAGCTAAGTGAAAGCCTGACGACGGATGTTGAACATTATTCGAACTCAGCCCCAGAGCCATAACGATGTCCATCGAGGACCTGACCCTGCCAGCTAGGTGGAAGCCTAACAACGGGAGCATCCCGAGACCTAGCTCCAAAGTGAGAGAATCTTACTTTCCATGGCCAACCTCTGTGTGCTACCACCGACCCAATCAGCTAATTGAAAGCCTGACAACAGGTGTTGAACATCCTCTAGACTTAGCCCCAGAGCCATAACGATATCCATCGAGGCCCTGGCCCTGCCAGTTAGGTGGAAGCCTGACAGCAGGAGCATCCCGAGACCTAGCTCCAAAGCGAGAATCTTACTTTCCATGGTCAACCTCTGGGTACTACCACCGGCCCAATCAGCTAAGTGAAAGCCTGATGGCGGGTTTTGAACATCCTCCGGACTCAGCCCCAGAGCCATAACGATGTCCATCGAGGCCCTGTCCCTGCTAGCAAGGTAGAAGTCTGACAGCGGGAGCATCCCGAGACCTAGCTCCAGAGCGAGAATCTTACTTTCCATGGCCAACCTCCGGGTGCTACCACCGGCCCAATTAGCTAAGTGAAAGCCTGTCGGCATGTGTTGAACATCCTCCGGACTTCTTACCCAACCAAGTATCATATCATTCCTGCCAAGTAAACTCATCATAAAAAATAAGGATAGGAAAAAAGTTATCTCATTACTTTCATGGGTAGAATCGTTTCAGGTCATCGCCTCTCTAGGCGTGACTGAGGGGTTCTCCCTCTACATCTTGGAGGTGATATCCTCCCGACCTCAACGCTTCTCATACTACATAAGGACCTTCCTAGTTTGGATTTAACTTGCCGACGGGGGCCGACCTTCCGGCCGCGTCAACCTTCTTTAGGACCAAGTCCCTTTTTGCAAACTACTTGATCCAGACGTGCTTGTCAAAATACTTAGCCATCATCTGTTTTACCACTTATTGTCGGATGGCAGACAGATCACGTAGCTCCTCTACCATATCCAGATAAAGCCGCAACTCCTCCTCGTTCTCGGCTCTCCATTCCTCCCTTCCTGTCTCTACCTCAACCACTTGAGGTGTCCGGACTTCAAATTCTATGGGGAGTACTGCTTCGCAGCCATGGGAGAGCTTAAAAGGGGTCTCGCCCGTGGCCGTATTGGTGGTGGTCCTCAAAGCCTAAAGGACTGAGGGAAGTTGCTCTACCCATCTCCCCTTCAAATTTTCTACTTTCTTTTTTAGTAGGTTAACTATTATTTTTTTCGCCGCCTCCACCTGACTGTTACTCCTAGGATGGTGGACCGACGCGAACCTGAGATCAATCATAAGTTCCCTACAAAAACTGATGAACTCGGTGCTGGAAAATTGTGGCATGTTGTCTGTGACGATGGCATGGGGCATCCCTGTCTACATATGATCTCCTCCCACACAAAGTTTCCGATTACCTGGGAAGTCACCTTGGCCAGTGCCTTCACCTCTGACCACTTAGAAAAATAATCAATCATCACCAACAGGAACCTCCTCTGCCTGCTGTCTTAGGCGTAGGGTCCTACCAGATCCATTCCCCAAATGGAAAAGGGTCATGGCGCTGTGATACTCTTGAGCCGCTGAGCCGGTTGTAGTCAAAGGGGGGCAAACACCTGGCACTTGTGACACTTCTTTGCGAACTCTACAGCATCGTGGCCTAGAGTAGGACAGAAGTACCCTTGCCTGACAATCTTTCCCTCTAGGGTCCAACTCCCAAAGTGACTCCCACACTCCCCAGAGTGGACCTCTTCCAAGATCCTCTAAACCTCCCTCTCGGCCACGCAACGAAACAACATCCACGAGAGAGTCTTCCGATACAACTGCCCATCGCACATGAGGTAATACGCCGACTTATGTTTGAAGTGTTTCTTATCCATCCCCTCTGGGAACTCTCATGTGGATTAAAAAAATACAAAAGGATCCATCCACGAGGGGTGTTGATCCACCTCCATCAGCTCCCCTTCTTTGATGGGCAAGCGGAATAAGTCGGTGATGGTACCCCCTACCCGAGGTCCATGCTTGGCCAAGTGGTCTACCTGCTCATTTTCCTCCCGCAGCAGTGTCGGATGGAGAATGTTTGGAACATGACGATGAACCCCTTCACCTTTGCTAAGTACAACTGAAGGGTAGACTCCCTTTCCTCAAACTCCCCATTGATCTGGGAGGCCACCACCATGGAGTCTGTGAGTACCTCCACATCATATACCCCCAATTCCCTGGCTAGGCGCAATCCTGCTATCACCGCCTCATACTCGGCCTGATTGCTGGTGATGGGAAAGTGTACCACCATCGTTTGCTTGATCCTCGTTCCCTGAGGGTTCTCCAAAATTACCCTCACCCCCAAGGAATGCCTTCTTGAAGCATCGTCCACCATTACTTTCCAAGGAACTGGGCGAGTGAGTTCAGCCTCCGCCACCTCGACCACATAATATGTAAGAAAGTCAGCCATTGTCTGGGCCTTGATCGAGAGGCAAGGGATAAAAGAGATATCAAACTGACTTAGCTCCACCAACCACTTTGCTAATCTCCCCGAGTGCTCCACCCACTCAAAGCTGTTGCAGAGGGGGTGGTCCTTCAACACCTGGATGGAGTGCGCCTGGAAGTAGGGTCGGAGCCTCCGGGTCGAGAATATCAGTGCAAAGGCCAGCTTCTCCAGGATGGGATACCAAAGCTCTGTCTTCTTCAGGACCCGACTCACATAGTAGATGTGCAACTATTTCTTCCCTCTTCCCGAACCAAGACGGAACTCAAGGCCTCGACCCCAACCCTAAGATATAGGGATAGATCTTCCCATACCTTTGGCCCTTGGAGGAGTCGAGCCTGGGTCAACTGCCTCTTCAAGGCTTGGAATGCCTCCTCGCACTCCTTAGACCACTCAAACTTCTAGCCCTCCTCAACGCCTTAAAGAAGGTGGGGCACTTCTCTCATACCCGGGAGAGGAACCTGCTAAGTCCGGCTAACCTCCCTATCAGCCGCTGGACCTCCTTAGCATTCTGGGATGACCCCAAATTCATGATATCCTTGACCTTGTCGGGATTTGGCTCCACCCCTGCGGGGGTGAGGAGATGGCCTAAGAACTTCCCCCTGCTTGCTCCGAAGATGCACTTCAAAGGTTTCAGCCTCATCTTATACTTTCGCTGGGTTCCGAAGGTGAGAGTCGACCTCCCGACTCTTGATAATCAAATCATCCACGTATACCTTCAGGTTCCTCCCCTTTTGTTTTTGGAAGACCTGGTCCATCATCTTTTGGTATGTTGCCCCTGCATTCTTTAGCCCGAAGGGCATCATCTTATAGCAATAGCACTCATCCCTCGTGATGAAGGAGACATCTTTTATGTCAGGGGGGTGCATCCTGATTTGGTGATAACCTGAAAATGCATCTAAGAAACTCATCACAGAAAAACTGACTGCTGAGTCAACCAGCGCGTTGATCCGATGCAAGGGAAAACAATCCTTAGGACATGATTTATTTATCAATGAAAAATCAACACGCATCCTCCACCGTCTGTCTCTTTTTTTACCATTACAACGTTGGAGACCCAGCCGGGGTATTGGATTTCAGATACAAAGTCGGCCTTGAGGAGTTTGGCCACTTCCTCCCTGACGGGCTCGGCCAGCTTGTCCGAGACAAACCTATTCTTCTGCTAGATGGGGCGGGCCTCTGGGTTCAGGTTGAGGCGGTGGCAGACAACGTCTGCATCGATCCCTGACAACTCTGTCGTGCTCCACACAAAGATGTCTACATTTTTCTGGATGCATGCCAACATCCTTCCCTGGTCCTCCGGGTTCAGTCCCCCGCTGATGCGCACCTTCTCCACCCTGCCTCCCTAGGTGAGAACCTCCATCTCCACCACCTCCTCGATTGCCTCCAGCATGGACTGCTCTTCCCATTCGTCAATATCCCCTTTCCCTGGGATAAGGACCTCCTCCGCTTCTTCCATGACCATTACCTCGGTCGGCTCTTCCCGAACTACTTCCGCCACCACTACCTGGGTGCGGACTTCTTCCTCTACTTCCATCCCCTCTACCTCTTCTCCGGCCTCCGGCCCGGACTGCTCCTTCATCCTCCTATCCATCTCCTCGTCTCCCTCCTGCCAAGAAATTGAGTTCACCGCAGTGATGTAGCATTCCCTCGCCACCTTAGGGTCTCCCCGGACCCGGACCTGGATCCCCTCGGCATTGAACTTCAAACATTAATGGAAGGATGAGGGGAAACAAAGGAAGGCTCTGATTAGGGGCCGCTCGAAGATAGCGTTGTAGCTGTTGGGGGCGTCTACGATGACAAACCTGCAACTGCGGGACTGCCCCCCCCCCCCAGGGTAACATGGAGTCCCACTCCTCCTTCCACTTCCTTCCTCTCCCCAGAAAATCCAAACAAAGGCCCATCTGAGGACAACACCCTCTTGGCCTCCATCTTCATTGTGTCGAACTCCTTCTTGAAAATGACGTTGACCGAGATCCCGTTATCAATGAGGATATGGGAGACAGTGAAACCTTCGACCACGGTCTAAATGACCAATGCGTCGTAGAAGGGATCCTCATGATCCGACATATCTTTTCTGGAGAAGGGATCTTCTCATCCGGGGGTGGAGTTTGGGATGTAGAGCCAATGCTCCGACGATACATGGTGTGGAGGCCCGCCTTCCGAGAAGCCTCAACTCCCATCCCCCCCCCCCCCCCGTGGATCACTCTGATCCCTCCTCGGGCTCCTACATCAGCCATATCCTTACACCTGTCCTCCTCTACTCTAGGCAGGACCTCCTCAATCTGCACTCCCTGGCGGTCTTGCTGTTGTTGCCGCTCCGTGGTCCCTCTCATCTCGAGGAACTCCGGGCACGTGGCAGTTGCGTGCCCTTCTTCCTGGTGGAACTCACAATAGGGCAGCTCCACTCTGGCTTCCCGCCTCCTCCTCTGTCCACCTTTCCTCCTCCCCTTAGGGCTAGTGCCATAGCCTGATTTTGATCAGGGAGAGGGGGTCTCTGGCCTTGCCTCCAACCTGGAGGGTGAAATTGACCCTGGCCACCCTAGCGGTTGTCTCCTCCATGGAAACCTCTTCACTGGCCTTGGTCCTGCCACTCTGGCCTCCAATAGAGCCTATTTTTTGGCTCCTGGCACCTCCACCTCGTGATATTGTTCCCTCTGTCGGGTTTCAGCTCTCCTTACCTCCTGACCTCTACCACCTCTTGGATCCTCCTTCGCGGCCCACCTGGCCAAATTCCTAGCAAATGCTGGGTTCGACGTCTCTATGTCGACCTCCCTTACCGCTCTTTCCATCAGTGTCTCGAAAGACACTGGAGGCACCCTCTTTAGTTCCATCCTGAAGAACCCTTGTTGAATCCCAAGGTGAAGGCCACCATGAGGGTGTGCCCCCGCATCTCCTGCACTTGGAGAAATTCCTCCTAGAATCTATCCACGTAGCTCCCTAGGGTCTTGTTCACACCCTGCTTGACGTGGAACAAAGACTCAGAGTCCTTCTTCCTCTTCTTCGAAGTGGTGAATCTCAGCATGAACCCCCGACACAGGTCCTCGAAGCAGTAGATGGAGCTGACCGGAACTTTATGGAACCAATTTCTTGCCTTCTCCTTGAGGGTGATGGCGAAGAGTCTGCATTTAAAACCATTTGACATCTGTCAGATTGAGACTACGTCCTCAAACCACTAGATGTGCTGAACCGGATCGCCCTTCCTAGTATAGTAGGACATCTCCGGCTTCCGAAACCCCTCCGAAACTTGGGCAGATGAAACAAACTCACTGAAGGGTCTGCCTCCCTCTGCTGGGCGAGTCGGGGGGTCTCGCATCCCAATCTCGTCAAACCGTCCTCCACTCGCCGAGCTGGGGAAGAGCACTCGCCCCTGCAGCTCCTGCTCACCTCCTCTGTCTGCTACCTTCTTCCCGACTCGCCTGTCGGGTGCGTCCTCGCCCAGGGCTGGGGCGACGACCACTGGAACTGATAGTGTCGAGCACTCGGCACGCACGCCGAGTGCAAACCTGACGAGTCCAAGCACCTCCTGCTTGAATTCCTCAAACATCCCAAACGTGATGAGAGGGGGAAGGGCGGCAATTCGGCCCTGCCTGAACCTTGCCCTTCTCCTCCAGTCATCGAGCTTGCAGAAGATTTTTCGGTGCTGACCACACTCCAAGCTCACCGCACAAAAATGTCGAAACCAAAAAATTGGTCTCTTGTGGAGTTCACCCTTGGGTAAGGGGTGATCGCACACTTACTTCTCTCTCACAAACCAAATGACCAAATGCTTAGAATAGTGAATAGACCCAAGGCTCCAGCACGGAGGTCCCACCACACATCCCGAAGATCTTAGAGCGCTTCCTCTCCTTAGGTAAGTGCTAAAACTAAGGATACCTCAAAAAGCGCAAGAATACCAGGGCACCAGTAAGCATGCCTTCTGAGGTACACCTTGGGCCTTATTTATAGATTTCTGAAAACGGCATGCAAATAACCAATCTCTGCTGTTTTGAAAAGCTATAGGCAGTCCAAGTCGGCCTGCCAACAGCGTAACTCCGCTATTTTGAATAGCTATAGGCAAACCAGCGGGGGTGGAAGGAGAAAACACATCTCAGCATACTGGCAAGTGGGCCTCAAGAACCCCCACTCACCTGGGTCGGCGAGTGCCCGATGAGACTGGCACTCGCTGACCATCCTGGCCCTGGGCGAGTGCGGGCCAGGCCTGCCCCACTCGCCCATTGCTCTTTGAGGACCGCCCGGGACTTGGACCGCCTGTCTTGGCCGGTCTGGCTCCTGTCGACCCCACTCGTCGAATACAGGCAGTGACAGAGCTAGAATTTTTATTTAGGGGGGGGGGGGTCAAAAAATAATAACAAAACAAAGTTTTAAAAAAATTCGCTAACATATTGCAAGATATATCAATAAATTAAAAAGTAATTACCTCATAAGTCAATTTAAACTTTGAAACATGATTTATAATTGATTGAATACATTTGGAGAGTAGATAATCACCTGCAAATAACGGAAATGAAAAAACTTAAATACATAAATTTATAACATCGTAAATGATTAACTAATTGAATGAATTGCCAAAAAAATGAGAAAGTACCTTTTTAAAGTTGTCATCGGTGACTTTTCATGTTTTGAAAGCGTTGTATGATTGTCTCATTGTCAACACTGTCAAAAATATCTTTTTCGATATATGTAATCAAACAATCATTCATTAGAGAATCTCCCATTCTATTTCGCAGAAGGTTCTTCACAATTTTCATAGCTGAAAAGGATCTTTCTACCGTTGTTGTTGCAACTGGTAAGACCAAAGCTAAATTCAATAGCAAATAAACTAATGGATATAAAATATTTTTCTTCTTTTCAACCAAATTTTTTGCTAGCTCATCAATTCCACTTATATCTCTGAAATCAATATCACTGTGAACATCAAGAATGTATGTATCCAACTGACTTTCAAGTTCAATGAAATCTATTGTAGAGAACTCGAATGGATAAAATTCAGCGAAACGCATCAATTTTTGTTTGTCAAATGCTGCAAATGAATCATTTGAACTTAGACATGTCATGCAAAGAAGTAATTCAGTAGTTGTCTCTGTGAACCGGTTGTTGAGCTCTTGTCGTTGTTGCATATCTATGATAGTATAAAATAATTCAGCATGATAATAATGCAAATTTGTCTTCTCCTGAACCGTTCTTCGAGAACGACCACGTGCAAGATACATCTTATTCATATCTGGGATAGTAATTTTATACTTGCAACAAAATACAGACACTTGTTCAAGTAAATTCTCCCATCCTTCATCTCCATTTTTTGTAAGAGTTGTTTTGATATTCTCACTAAATTCATGGCATTAACAATATCCAATTTTTGATGATGTAAAGACTGTGATAAGTTGTTTGTTATGCCCAATATATTTTTCATTATAAAGAGAATAATTACAAAATCATATGTCTGAATTAAATCTAACAATGCAAATGTTGAAGCTTTTTGCTCTGCACTTGAATGATGATCATTTTGTACTATCTCAAGGACATTAATAACTGATGAAAACAATCCAATCATGCAAATTAAAGAGCCAAAATGAGATCCCCAACATGTATCACCGGCTCTTTTAAGGCTTCTCTCTTGATTTTTTTCTGTTCCACTTGAAAGTTCTCCACTCTGTAAACTTTCAATAATTTTATTAAACTGCGAGTCACGTAGTAACTCCTGATGTTTGCATGAAACAGTGATAATATTTGTCACAGCACCAACCATGTCAAATAACCAAGCTGCTTGAACATTACCTTTTGCAACTGCAACTAATGCTAACTGAAGCTGATGTGCAAAACAATGAACATAATATGCTGAAGAATTTTCATTCATAATTAGAGTTTTAAGTCCATTAAATTCTCCTCTCATATTGCTTGCACCATCGTAACCTTGACCACGTATTCTTTTTATACTTAATCCATGTGCAGATAAAAATTCTAATAAAGCATTCTTAAGAGATTGAGCTGATGTATCAGAAACATGCACAATACCCATAAAACGCTCAATCACTTGACCAGTCCTATCAACATATCTAAAAGCAATAGCCATCTGTTCTTTTGTTGATATATCTCTTGATTCGTCTAATAAGACGGAAAAAAATTTATCACCAATATCGTTAATTATCAAACTTGTTGTCTCAACAGCCATTGCATTAATGATATCTTTTTGGATATCAGGTGCTGTTAATTTGTGATTTTCAGGAGCATTGTGCAGAATGACCTCATTGATAGATTTGTTATGATCTCCAAGAAATCGTAACAATTCAAGGAAATTATCTTGATTTAATGAAGTATCAGATTCATCATTACCACGAAGTGACAATCCCTGTCTAATCAAAAATCGAATACAACTAATTGATGGTGTTAGTCTAGTACGATAATTCTCTTTATTTTGATCTGTTTGTTTGAGAAAACTTGTATCAATGTGTTTCCTCGAATCCATCAGATTACTGCATAGAATGCCAGCTTTATTGTGAATGCTAGTAGGACCACCAACATGTTCTTTCAATTTTGCAAATCCCCTTTTCCAATTTCTAAACCATCAACGACAAAAGAATCACCTCCTGACTGTTGTCCCATTTCTTCTTTAAAAAGATAACAGAATAAACAATATGCGGCATCTTTTTCTATACTGTATTCTAGTCATGAAGGAAAATGCTCAAACCAAACAGGGTTAAACTTTCTAGAAAAATTTCCGGTGATTATTTTTGGAAATTCATGAGTTTTTGGTTGACAGGGACCTTTTAATAAGTAATATCTTCTCACCTCATCGCGATCTTTAAAAGGATAATCAGAAATACGACATCTCAATCCTCGATCTGATGATTTATTATCTATAGTAACTTCTTGTAACACCCCTATCCGTCGCATAGCATATAGCAGTAGGTCCGGCCGGGGCCCGACGCCATATACTACGGACAGACCGGTTGGTTACGCGTTGAAACCATTCAACCAATCATGTCGTCCTACACAACACCTAGCGGAAGCAATTTATTAGGTTGCACCAGAAATAAGAACCCAGCCACAACAGCATGAATGTCCACTACAAACTCAGGAATGTATACATACACCAAAAGAGAAATGGCCTTAAGGCCTTACACTGTTCACTTAACAAAAGAAGTGTTTTCATACTTCGGCTCGCAGGCCGGCCATACATGAAAAACGGGAAAGAAACATAAGCAATTAGGTCTTCGAGGGCTGGCACAGCAACAAGGGCTTTAGCCCGCTATTTCCCGCTCTGCTCCGCAGCACCTGCAAGCCACAAACCACCGCCCGGTGGTAAACAATAGCAACGGTCAGCAATGCTGACCAAATTATAACGATCCCGCCCCCACATTCGGGGCGGCAATGCTCTTTCCCTGCACTTTATTAGCATAGGCAATTATATAAAATATTTGCACTTCACCACAGGCGTAGGCTCGCACAGCCACACACCCCGTGCACTCAGGGCACATTCTCGGCAAACCGGCCAACGTCACGTCAATTCAAGCCATAGACGTTCCCAATCCACCACCGCCTCTTGGACGGTCATCCATATGAGCATTTTGCCTTCCTGGCCTTGGTCACGGCAATTTAAGCCATAGACCGCCGAAGACCCTCATCCATGCCAACGGTCCTACCGAACGACATAGACCGAGTACGGTTCCGCCTGACCCGTGCTCACATCGCAACGACAATTTAAGCCATATGCGCAGGCCAAGAATCACCGATTCCCGTTTCCACCACAATGATCACATAACCCGGTTATGTTCACGTTGGCTCCCCGGCCATCGTGTTGGCAAAACACGCTTTTGCCCAGTTTTCTGGGTGCACCTTGGAGTTAATCTCCAAGGTTCCCTGATGCAATCTACCACGTAGAAAATCCGAAAACACCCAAACATCCGGATTCTTGCCCGGTTCAAATGCAATGCAACATCACCGATCCGGACCAACATGTCCGAATAGGCTTCACACACAATGCCTATGTCCGTTTACGCATACAGACTCTACACAAGGGGGACTTCACATATCTACCCCAAGGAACGCTCCAACTCTTCGCTCACTCGCGAGAGAGAGCTTCCTATGCAAAGGAAAAGAGGGCTTCACATGCCCAAGGATGAGAAATTGTTACCCTTGCGTTCTTCCGTGGCGCCATGAAAATCTATGCGGATGAAAAGCACCGCAATCTCCTTGCCTCCGCGGATCCGAAGACGGCTCGCGATTTGGAGCTCCGAATCTCCACCGGCCGCCGGAGTTGACCTCCTTCTTCCTCCTCCAAGCTCTCCCTTCTCTCTAGGTTTTAGAGAGAGAGTACCCAAGTGAAATAAGGGTTTCAAAACCCTATTCCCGGCTAAAACCACCCAGGAGCAGCCCCCCGCCGTCAGATCCAAAGCCAAGGAAACGAACGGCCAGGATTAGATCTGAAATCCCAAAAACTGGGCCGAACACGGGTTCACACACGGCCGTGTGCCTGGCCGTGTAGCTCATTCGCCGTCTCGACCAAAATTGAAAACCAGCAACACGGCATGTGACACGGCCTCCGACACGCCCGTGTCGCCTGCGACACGCCCGTGTCGGGACCCGTGTCACGCCCCCCGTGTGCAATTTATCAACACCTCGCAGTCAGAGTGGTACACGGCTTGGTGACACGGCATCAGACACGCCCGTGTCCAACTAGACACGCCCGTGTTCGTGCCCGTGTCATTACCCGTGTAACCCAACCGCACAGCCCAGGTATGACACGGCCTGGGACACGCCCGTGTCCTAGGCCGTGTTCCACCACACGACCATCGTCGACCTGAACTGGTCGACTACACGGCCAGCTCGACGGCCCGAGCTCGACACGCCCGTGTCGGGGCCCGTGTCACCTGTACCAAAAATCTTGTCTTGGCCAAACTCAATTCCCGTCGCTCCTACAACATTTTGGGGTGTTATAATTCTACCCCCCTTAAAGAATTTCGTACACGAAATTAATAAAGGAAAAATAGGACTTAACGTAAAACAGTACCTGAGCGGAACAATTCTGGGTACTCCTCGAGCATAGTCTGCTCCCGTTCCCAAGAGAGCTCCTCACGCCCGCAATTATCCCACCGGACCTTAACCATCCGGATCTCCTTGTTACGAAGCCTCTTTACCTCAACATCTTCAACACGAATGGGCTTGACCCTAGTCGTCAACCCCTCGTCCATCGGCACTTGATCAGCCGCAATCACCTGCGAAGGCTCTTGCACCGCCTTCCGCAACACAGAAATGTGGAACACATCATGTAAACCACCTAATTCCTCCGATAGGCTCAACTGGTAAGCCGCTTCGCCGACTCGCTCCAGAACCTCAAAAGGTCCAAGGTATCTTGGGCTCAGCTTCTTCAAGCGTCTCACCCGCGACACCCCCTTGAACGGCTTCACTTTAAGATATACCCAATCGCTTACCGTGAACTCCACGTTCCGGTGCTTGGCATTGTAATACTTCGCCTGCCGGTCCTGAGCGATCAACAAGCGCTCCCGAATGATCCGCACTAACGAGGTAGCACTCTCCACCTCCTACTTCTTGTATAACCTTGCCTCACCCGTTTCAAGCCACGATAACGGCGTGCGACACTTCCTACCATACAGGGCCTCGAAGGGCGCCATTTGTATACTTGCTTGGTAGCTGTTATTGTACGCGAACTCCACCAAATACAGGTGGTCTTCCCAAAGCTTACCGAAATCCAGAACACACATGCGTAGCATGTCCTCCATCGTTCTATTGACCCTCTCGGTCTGCCCATCCGTCTGCGGATGGAAAGCTGTACTGAACTTTAACTTTGTCCCCAGCATCTGCTGCACCAACCTCCAATCATTTGACGTGAACCGCCCATCGCGATCACTCACAATGCTACGGGGCACACCATGCAGCCTAACAATATTGTCAACATACAACTTTGCCAATTTCTCCACTGGATCATCCTTCCTATGCGGAATGAAATGTGACACCTTAGTTAGCCGATCTACGATCACCCAGATGGCGTCGTTCCCCTTCTGCGATCTTGGCAACCCGTGCACAAAGTCCATAGATATGTCGTCGAATTTCCACTCTGGTATAGGCAAGGACTTCAGAAATCCTCCCGGCTTTTGGAATTCCGCCTTCACCAAGGCGCACGTTTGGCATTTAGCCACGTACAACGCCACATCTTTCTTGAGCCTCGGCCACCAAAATAACTTTTTGAGATCACGATACATCTTCGTGCTCCCTGGGTGGATTGAGTACTTGGTATGATGAGCCTCGTACATCAACTCCGCCCGGAGGTTACCCCCACTCGGGACGCACAACCGATGATCCTTCCTTAATAAACCATCTTCCACCGAGAACTGGGAATTTGACCCATCCAGAGCGGCCTTCAAAAGCTCCTTCATGGAGTCATCTAACTCCAATGCTTGCCGAACCCGGTCAGCCAGGTCATACTGAACTTCTGTCCAGTTTAACATTGCTTTGGCGCTCGTCTGCCTGTCAACGCAACAGATCTCAAGCTCCTCCAACTCCCGTACTAGCCGCCCATCATGCACCGACAACCAGTTGGCTTGGGCGGGAGCCCTGCGGCTCAGCGCATCCGCAACTGCGTTGCCCTTCCCGGGTACATAATGTATTTTGAAGGTGTAGTCCCCAAGGAACTCCATCCACCTCCTCTGCCTCATATTAAGGTCCTTTTGATCCAACAAGTATTTTAGACTCTTGTGATCGGTGTATATATCGACCCTTACGCCGTAAAGGTAGTGCCTCCACAACTTGAGTGCAAATATCACGGCCGCCAACTCCAAGTCGTGCACCGGATAATTTCTTTCATGCACCTTCAACTGACGCGATCCATACGCTATCACGCTCCCATGCTGCAACAACACGCAGCCCAAGCCACTACCCGAAGCGTCGCTATACACCTCGAAGCCCTCAGTCCCACTCAGCGAACTAAGCACTGGCGTCGTGGTCAACCGCCTCTTCAGCTCCTCAAAAGCTTGCACGCACTCTTGCGTCCACAAGAATCTCTGATCCTTCCTTGTCAACTTCGTGAGAGGTAAAGCTATCCGCAAGAAGTTCTCTACGAAGCGCCTGTAATATCCGGCAAGCCTGAGAAAACTACGGACTTCCGCGATAGAAGACAACGCAGGCCACTCCCGTATCGCAACAATCTTCGCCGGATCCACCGCTATACCTTCCCCACTCACTATATGATCAAGGAATGCTACCGAGGGTAGCCAGAACTCGCACTTGGAGAACTTTGCGTAAAGCTCATTCCTTCTCAGAGTCTCCAACACCAGGTGCAAGTGCTTGAAGTGGTCTTTTTCGCACTACGAGTACACCAATATATCGTCAATAAAGACGATCACAAAGCGATCCAGGAAATCTCGGAACGTCTTGTTCATCAAATCCATAAATACCGATGGCGCATTCGTCAGTCCAAACGGCATGACCGTGAACTCGAAATGCCCATACCTCGTACTGAACGCCGTCTTCGGGATATCACACTCCCTGATCCTCAGCTGATAGTACCCCGACTTCAAGTCCAACTTGGAGTATACCGACGATCCGACTAACTGATCAAAGAGATCATCAATCCTCGGGATCGGGTACTTATTCTTCTCCGTCAGCTTGTTCAATTCTCTGTAATCGATACACAGCCGCATACTTCCGTCCTTCTTCTTAACGAAGAGGACCGGTGCACTCCAAGGCGACGAACTTGGACGCACATAACCTTGCTCCAACAGCTCCTCCAGCTGAACCTTCAACTCCGCCATCTCCTTTGGCGCCAACCTATATGGAGCACGTGACACCGGTTTGGCCCCGGCACGAGCTCGATGGTGAAATCGATCTCCCGCTGCGGTGGGGCTCCGGGAAGACTATCCGGGAACACATCGGGGTATTCGCAAACCACGGAAATCTCAACCAAAGTGGACTTTGGCTCCACAGCCCCCACTATTGCGAAGAACAGCTCTGCACCAGCACGAACTGCCTTCACCACCTGAAGAGCAGACATCAGTGTCTTGCTCGACCCCTTCAGCCCCTCGAATGTAGTCTCCCGCCCTACACCCAGCTTGACCTCCTTCCGGTCACAGTCAATCCAAGCTTTCTGCTCCGAAAGCCAATCCATCCCAAAGATCACGTCGAACTCTACTAGCGGCAGCAATGACGCTAGCAAGTCGAACTCTTAGCTCCCAATGTGAACCTTCACTGCGCACACTCTGTCCGCACGCATCGAGCACCCATTCGGTAGCAGCACATCCAACTTGTCCTTCGCCATCGAAGAAGGGACTCCGATGCGCGATATAAAACTTTCGGACAAGAAGGAGTGTGAAGCTCCCGTATCGAACAGTGCCCGTACCGGACTATCACTAATCACAACAAAGCCTATACAAACAATATTAGGCTAACAAGCAATAGATAACGGTATTAAAGCTAACTTGCTATAAATTAACTCATACCTGTCACCACATCCGCTTGCTTGATGGCCTCCTGTTGGCCCAAGTTATAGACTCTAGGCTGAGTCGGAGCATAGTGGGACGTGGTCGACTCCACCGCTTTGCCCTTCTCCTCGTAGGTAGCTCCTTGTTTCCTTTCGGACTTTGAGCGTCCACTCCAGTAATCACGGGCAAAGTGCCCCGTCTTTCCACACGTGAAACAAGCGCCCGCGGTTCGATTGGTAGTTGCCCCCGAGGCACCTGAAGAAGCTGGACCCGACGTCTTAGCTTTCTTATAGAATCTGCGGTAGCCCGACTTCGACGTAGTCGGTGCCTTAAACTCCGCTTTCTTACTACCGGATTCCTTCTTCGCTTGGACATTCTTCATGTCCTTCTCCAAGGACCGGGCCGAACTGACCAGGGTCATGAAACCCTGCGCCTTGGGCCCCGATAGTAGCAACCTTAAATCATCTCTTAGCCCTTCGTAGAAGCGGCTCGTCTTGCGCTCCTCGTCTGCGAAGGTAGCGTCGGCATATCTCCCCAACCGAGTAAACTCGTGGAGGTACTCATCAACGGTGCACTCCCCTTGCACCAACTTCTGAAATTCGCTTTCTAGCGCAATTCTCTGCGCCGAGGGGAGGTATCGAGCCATGAATAGTCTCGCAAATTCCTCCATCGAAACTTCGGCCAACGGCCTTCCCTGCAACTGATGTAGCTCTAGGCCTTCCCACCATAGTCTTGCGTCCCCATCCAAAAGGAAAGTCGCTATAGTGGTCTTCTGCCACTCTTCCGTTTCTGTCGCAGTCATCACCCTGTTGACCCTTGAGAGACAATCCTCTGCTTGGGTCGGGGTTTCTGCCCCGTGAATACCGGTGGATGAAAACCCATCACGTGCTTCAGTTGTCTTTCAGTTGCTCTCCGAGGCAACTCTGGCTCCAAAACTACTTGCTCAACCCTCCTTTGCTCTGCCGTCTGAAGCGGTACTTGCTCCACAGCAGGAGCAGGCTGCTGCACCTGCCTTGCAGGCTGCGAATTGATCATAGCAAAGACAGCTTCTGCCACCAATCTAATGGTCTCGGCAGACGGAGGTGTTGCAGGCGCATCGCTTGGCGCACTGCTCGCCTCAGAACCTGGCCGTTCAGACGGCCCAGCACCACTCCTGGTCACCTATAATCGTGCAAAACACCGATAAGCGACCAAAAATTACTGCAAACAGCAATAATAGGAACACGCAGGTTCCTCAAACATGTGTATTTTCATTCCTAAGTGGACATTCATGGGTTCTTTTCTTGTTATAACGATGACGCACACATGTGCTCACCACCCCTTAAAGTGAATTCGTCCACGAATTCATTTAAGTTTGACCGAAACCAGAAGTCTGATACCAATTTGTAACACCCCTATCCGTCGCATAGCATATAGCAGTAGGTCCGGCCGGGGCCCGACGCCATATACTACGGACAGACCAGTTGGTTACGCGTTGAAACCATTCAACCAATCATGTCGTCCTACACAACACCTAGCGGAAGCAATTTATTAGGTTGCACCAGAAATAAGAACCCAGCCACAACAGCATAAATGTCCACTACAAACTCAGGAATGTATACATACACCAAAAGAGAAATGGCCTTAAGGCCTTACACTGTTCACTTAACAAAAGAAGTGTTTTCATACTTCGGCTCGCAGGCCGGCCATACATGAAAAACGGGAAAGAAACATAAGCAATTAGGCCTTCGAGGGCTGGCACAGCAACAAGGGCTTTAGCCCGCTATTTCCCGCTCTGCTCCGCAGCACCTGCAAGCCACAAACCACCGCCCGGTGGTAAACAATAGCAACGGTCAGCAATGCTGACCAAATTATAACGATCCCGCCCCCACATTCGGGGCGGCAATGCTCTTTCCCTGCACTTTATTAGATAGGCAATTATATAAAATATTTACACTTCACCACAGGCGTAGGCTCGCACGGCCACACACCCCGTGCACTCAGGGCACATTCTCGGCGAACCGGCCAACGTCACGTCAATTCAAGCCATAGACGTTCTCAATCCACCACCGCCTCTTGGACGGTCATCCATATGAGCATTTTGCCTTCCTGGCCTTGGTCACGGCAATTTAAGCCATAGACCGCCGAAGACCCTCATCCATGCCAACGGTCCTACCGAACGACATAGACCGAGTACGGTTCCGCCTGACCCGTGCTCACATCGCAACGACAATTTAAGCCATATGCGCAGGCCAAGAATCACCGATTCCCGTTTCCACCACAATGATCACATAACCCGGTTATGTTCACGTTGGCTCCCCGGCCATCGTGTTGGCAAAACACGCTTTTGCCCAGTTTTCCGGGTGCACCTTGGAGTTAATCTCCAAGGTTCCCTGATGCAATCTACCACGTAGAAAATCCGAAAACACCCAAACATCCGGATTCTTGCCCGGTTCAAATGCAATGCAACATCATCGATCCGGACCAACATGTCCGAATAGGCTTCACACACAATGTCTATGTCCGTTTATGCATACAGACTCTACACAAGGGGGACTTCACATATCTACCCCAAGGAACGCTCCAACTCTTCGCTCACTCGCGAGAGAGGGCTTCCTATGCAAAGGAAAAGAGGGCTTCACATGCCCAAGGATGAGAAATCGTTACCCTTGCGTTCTTCCACGGCGCCATGAAAATCTATGCGGATGAAAAGCACCGCAATCTCCTTGCCTCCGCGGATCCGAAGACGGCTCGCGATTTGGAGCTCCGAATCTCCACCGGCCGCCGGAGTTGACCTCCTTCTTCCTCCTCCAAGCTCTCCCTTCTCTCTAGGTTTTAGAGAGAGAGTACCCAAGTGAAATAAGGGTTTCAAAACCCTATTCCCGGCTAAAACCACCCAGGAGCAGCCCTCCACCGTCGGATCCAAAGCCAAGGAAACGAACGGCCAGGATTAGATCTGAAATCCCAAAAACTGGGCCGAACACGGGTTCACACACGGCCGTGTGCCTGGCCGTGTAGCTCATTCGCCGTCTCGACCAAAATTAAAAACCAGCAACACGGCATGTGACACGGCCTCCGACACGCCCGTGTCGCCTGCGACACGCCCGTGTCGGGACCCGTGTCACGCCCCCCGTGTGCAATTTATCAACACCTCGCAGTCAGAGAGGTACACGGCTTGGTGACACGGCATCAGACACGCCCGTGTCCAACTAGACACGCCCGTGTCCAACTAGACACGCCCGTGTTTGTGCCCGTGTCATTACCCGTGTAACCCAACCGCACAGCCCAGGTGTAACACGGCCTGGGACACGCCCGTGTCCTAGGCCGCGTTCCACCACACGACCATCGTCGACCTGAACTGGTCGACTACACGGCCAGCTCGACGGCCCGAGCTCGACACGCCCGTGTCGGGGCCCGTGTCACCTGTACCAAAAATCTTGTCTTGGCCAAACTCGATCCCCATCGCTCCTACAACATTTTGGGGTGTTACACTTCTTTTCTAGCTCGTTTAGCATCTAACTGTAAACTTTCACTATCATTCCTCTCAGGAGGATGTGCTTCTGATTTCAGCAAGACTTCAA
The DNA here is from genome assembly GCA_039513925.1 of Platanthera zijinensis. Classification (NCBI taxonomy): domain Eukaryota; kingdom Viridiplantae; phylum Streptophyta; class Magnoliopsida; order Asparagales; family Orchidaceae; genus Platanthera; species Platanthera zijinensis. The sequence continues at coordinate 38,706,752 of CM077078.1, read as the reverse complement.
AAAAAAAGTTCCATCACTGATAAAAGAAAAATTGAATTTAGATATAAATTTAAATTGAATTTAAATTGAGTCGGGCGATATAGCGAGAAGTAGAGAACGAACACAAACAACAATTTCTTGTAAGAGGAATGTCCAGTTAACAACAGCAATTTCTTTAAGACATTTCATCAAACAGATGATGATCAAGTTTATTCACCAAATTTATTCATGGAGAGGAGTACCTGAGCGTTTCTGAATCCTGATTCCCCGATGCTGAACTTCCTGAATACCGTAGAAGCATCAAGCATGGGAACTAAGGCAAGTCCGGACCCTTCTGAGTTCTGATCAAGTTGAGAGAGGCAGCATCGCAGCAGGCAGGGCGCGAGACAGAGGCAGCACTCACATTTTAATCCACATTCATCCACACAACCACAAGTTCACAACAATCACTTCATGAAAATCACTACGGAAACACACCACACATTACACATACACACATAAGCAATAATACCCTAAGAAAAAAATTCAACTTAAATCCTAATTCAACTTAAACCCTAAAACCTAACCTACATAATCACATAGAAATCAAATTAACTCCCTAATAATCATATATGAATGAAAATGAAATAATAGGAGGAAGAAACTGGCAGCACAAAAAATTTCCTGAAAAAATGGAGATATCAGATATGGGAGAACCGAACCTGAGAAGCCGGTGGGAAAGAAGAGGAGACTAGAGAGTGCCGCCGCTTGAGAAGAGAGTTTTGGATGGAGGAGGTGGATCGCCGGAGATTTCGGGAGGAGGAGGGGCCGAGGTCGCTCGCCAAAATCGGGAGATAAGCGACGCTGGAGGTCGATCGCGATCCGTGGGAGAGCAGCACTGCAGGCGGGCTCGAAATCGGGATTTCAGGAATAAATCGGTTCAGCAAACCCTATTTATTTTTTTAAAAGCAAACCCTATTTATTTTTTTAAAAAAATTCAGGGGGGTCAATTGACCCCCTGGACCCTTGATAGGTCCGCCCCTGGATACGGGGTTGTACAATCTCCATTCTCAGGAGGCATGTTCAGTTACATCTCCGATCTCAGGAGGTTTAGGTCAGTTTCATCTCCGTTCTCAGGAGGTTTAGTTTAGTTCCATCTCTGTTCTTAAGAGCTTTCTTTGGGTTTTACCCATTAATCGGGTCCGATAATAGTTCGTTGTGTCTTTTTTATTGTGGCTTAATCAGACCTGAAGGGTTTATTAAGGGTTACATCATTATTATTCGTCGAGAATAATTAGTAGTTCAAACGCTTGTACTTTCATTAACCGAGCCTGCCCAAAATTTTCCGAGGGTCTTTTAAGCGAAGAACGAGGCGCTCAACAGTTTCACGAAACCCCGGAACACTCAGAGCTTGGGCTCTTGCCTCGATCACTCTTGTCAGTAAAATAGTTGTACTTACCATTCAATTTTAAAAATGATCGCGCGCTTAGATTTTCATTTTCGAAGAATTTGAGTGCATAAATTTTCGAGCGCGACCCTAAACCCCATTAAATTAGAAAAACTTCAGTTTTTATCTCAAGATTTTTAAATTTTAACATAACCTTTAGAGAGGCCTAAAATGAGCCTACAATTTTTCCCAAAATTTTTGATCAATTTTGGCCCTATAATTGGGTCATTTAAAACTCATTTAAGCTTTTAAAATATCAAAACAAATTCAAAAATTCTCAAAAATTTTGTGGATAAAGCCCTTATCAAAGGGAACAACTTTCATGTTCAACACTTTTTCTCTAGGAGCCTATATTTTTTTATAAAAATGAGCAAAGCTCTATTTTGAACTTGGGTCTGCATATAGCCAGATCTGGCTGATCCTATGGCTATGATTGCGCCAGACCGGGATGTCAGCCAGTGCTTCCCCACAGCAGATCGGTCGTTGATCTGTTGTGGGGGGTATAGAAGATGAGGCGGGGGGGATGAGGTAATCTCCGCTGTCTGTCTCATCACCGAGATTGGACGACGATGATTCTATCCCGTCGATAGATAAGGCGGTGGCCTTCTGCCAACACCGGCCAGCCACTACTAGACATCGGCGCCGCTCCCGATCGGTTCACCGGGGGCCGATGAACTTTTGGGCGGTGGTCCGGCGGCCTGCCGCCAGCCACCGTCGAAAATTGTTAACCCGAGAGCAGGGTGGCAGTGGCTCTGCTTCCAGCGCCACTGCGCCACCCTGCCTCTCCGGTGACTTCTCCGACCACGCAACCACCCCCGGCCGACGCGCCGGGGGTAGGGCTCCACTCCGGGGTGGCCCGACGATCAGCCGCCGCCGGAGCAAAAATAGAGGAAAAACTCTACTCCACGGGTGCCGCCGGAGCGAAATTTTCCGGCGGCGCTTCGGCCGTCCACCACCAGGTATAGTCATCCCCGGTTGTTTAACCCTTCCACAACGCCACTACCGGCTCTGGGAGGGGCTAACCTCCTACAGCCACCACCCGACCTAGAGCTTGGCTCGGGTGGTGTCGGCGGCGCTCCGGCCGCCATGAGGTGCATGTAGCACATCAGAAAGTTGAGGGAGGAGGAGGGGAAGAGTTTCCACCTATGGTTGGGGGGTTTGGGACGGTCCCGGCCAAGCCTCCATTGGAGGTGGTGGTGGAGCTCGGGTGGTGGAAAGATTTTTCGGCGAGCTGGGCTCCGACAGAGGGGCCTTGGCTCGCTTTAAGTTTGTGTGGAGGGAAGGAGGCATGGCAAGGTCTTTTATAGGCTTGGGGAGGGTGGCCACCCCTCCCCTTGCCGATGTGGGATTATTCCCTTGAGGGGAGGAGCTCCTCTCCTCCCCTCCACTTGCAATGGCCAGGTGGCATCCATCAAGGGGCCTACAAGTGGCAACAATCAAAGGGGAGAGGGAATGAGCTTGGGCCTTGATTTCTAAGGAGAGAAAAGAGGAGGGGAAGGGAAAAGTTGGGCCTACCTTGTCCCATGACCCATTCCTCATCATGTGACTGGTTTTGGTGGCCCAAGATGTGAGAGGGGGGGTGGGGCCTTAGCCATTAATGAAGAGGGGGGGGTGAATACCTCTTTGAATTTTTTTTCAAAAATTGACTTTTAGGAGGATTTGACCAAAGTCAACCCTGGGATGGGTCTCCCTTGTCGGTCAAAGTCAAAATAGGTCCATATCATTAGAAGTCGGGTCAAAAAAGGGGTGTCGTGTCATAATTTGTGTGTGCACGCTTTTCGGTGCACGGTTATGCTTGATTTGACCGCGAGTTGACTATTCGTATTTGAAATTGACCGGGAAGGAGTCTGTTAACTTTAGATTGACCACACGGGTCCAATGCTACTGGTCGGGGTCGAATCGGAGTTCGTTTGCTAAATATCCAAAATCTGCGACGCGCTAAAATGGTCAAAATGCTTATATTCTTCGTTAGATTTCAGTTCGCGACACAACGAGTTCTGATGCGTTCATATTGACTATACAAAGTCATAGGAATTGACAGAACTCAAATCGGAGTTTCCTAGGTCGATATACCCTGCTTAGGGTTTCCTCCTACCTGAGTGTGGGCCATGGGTAGAGGTTCAGGTTGCTTTTATTGGGCCCACTAGGGTTCTGGTGACCCAATAAGATTCGGGATGTTACAGTTATGGTGGTTACATGGTTATCCGCACACCGTAACAGTTTTATGTGCTAAAGGCAAAGCAATTTCTTTTATTTTATGGCATTTATTTTTAGGGGATTTATTATACGCACACAAATTATCAAATTTGTTTATGTGCACGCCCATTATGGGTGATTAGTGAGGAAATTACATGGTGATTGGACGGCCTAGCCCCCATCATTCCCACTAAGTTAGTGGGGGGGGGGGGGGGGTCCTGACTATTCATAGCCGGAAATTCATATAAATTAAGTGTGTCCACATCAGTTATGACCGTCACCAAGGAATTTTTTTTTTGAAATTTTGAACATGGAAGTAGATGGAGTTTCTTAGGGGAGGTTGAGCGTTCATGAACAACATTTCATAACCACAATGTTCGTGACCGCCACCGTTGTACCCAATGAACCTTAGGCTCCGTTTGGCTCGACATTGGCGATCACGAACACGATGGTTATGGACCATCATTCTTGAACACCCGACCTCACTTAGGCAGCGTTTGTTTGCTCAGTTTTCATTCGTAGGTTTTTGCTTTGGTTCAAAACGAAAACATCACACCTTTTTGTTTTGGGTCAAAATAAAAATTTATGTTCATTTGCTGAATGATTTTCAGGTCCGTTTTAAGTCAAAACGAAAACTCATGTTCATTTGTGCATGTAAACTGAAATTCTCTCTCTCTGCCTGTCATCTTGCCCAAAATAATCTCTACACCATTTCTCTTTTTTCATCAAAAGATAACCGGAAACCATGAATTTATTTATAACCCTAGAAAGTGAATCACAAGGAAACCATGACAACGAGAACAAAAATAGTTTCTAAACGAAGAAAATCATAAAAATGACGACAGGTAAGGGGGAACATAGACAAAAGGTAAGGGGGAACAACGTGCCGGCCATAGTTATTGACGGACAATATTTACTGATAAGGCTCTAAGTGTAGATCTAGCCAAGCCAGAGAGTTGGCCGCAGTCGGCGATGGTGACAGTCTTCGACGTTCGGCCAGATGAAGATCCAACCTTCTTTGTGCAGGTCTAGCCAAGCGGTCTTCTCTGTGCAGATGAAGAACTGGGATCCGTTGGTGTTTGCTCCGGCATTAGCCGTGTAGAGTATACCAGGTCCGGTGTGCTTCTTGATGAAGTTCTCATGTCTGTTTCCCGCAGTGAAGTCCCCTCCATGTCTATTCTCCTCTGGTGTCGTTTCCCGCAGTGAAGTCGCCTCCCTGTCTATTCTCAAAATCAGTCAAAACAGACATAATAAGATGAGGCAGGGACTTTTAGAAGGAATTGTAGACGGACCGTTTTCATCTCCAAATCAAAATGTGCTAAAATCTACCTTGATGAACAGTAAAAATTGTTTGTCAAAAAACCAAAATAAAAACAGCTCTTCAAAACAATGCAAATGAACGGGATCTTAAAGAACTTCATCCATTTTATGATGGTATTTAGGCTCTATTTGTTTGGACGTTTTGATTCTCCGTTTCGGGCAAACGCCGCCGGAAGGAGGGTAAACAAATGAACCTCCGGCGGCGTTTGCTCCGTTTCTACCCGCCCGCCTTGAGAAACGCCCCAAAAAGCTCCGTTTGGAGCAGCCACCTCCCCCCTCCGATTCAAACATTCCGTTTCCACCCGCCGGATCGATCCGTCACCGCCGAACCAAATGAAGCCTTAATATTTATCATATTTTTGACCATGGAGCAAAAAAAAACAGTGACCAATTTGTCTCATTTTTGCATTATACCATTAGTAGAGCCAAATGGAGAGGATCCCAATCTCCTTCCGAGCCATCCCAGACTTCCCGCGACTCCTACATAAACTCCTGCCCTAGCAGCTCCCGCTCCCGCTGTACCTCCTAGCCGCTTCACCTCACCAGCGGCGATCGCTCCGCCTGCTCCTCCTCGTCTTCGCCGGATACCTCTTCCGTGTCCGCGCGTCTCCAACACAGTCGTCTCCTCAATCGCAGCGACGCTTCTTGTTATGATTTCGCCAGCTGTCCAATCCAACGGCCGATTCTCCAGCAGGTGGCAGCATCCCAGTAATGAACACTGATGTAGATAATGGTCCTGATGGGTCCACGTGGGCCAGGAGTGCTGTTTTGTTTTATATCCGTTGTAATGGGTTGATATAAATAGAACCCAATGTCTGTAATGAGGCTTAAGCAGTTATTAATAAAATTTGGTTTCTCTTAATCTCTCTCTCTCTCTTTCTCTCTCTCTCTCTCTCTCTCTCTCTCTCTCTCTCTCTCTCTCTCTTTCTCTCTCTCTCTCTCTCTCTCTCTCTCTCTCTCTCTCTCTCTCTCTCTCCTCTCTCCCTCTTATCTCTTCTTAACATGTCTTAAATTCTTGTTTACCCCCTGATTCCGGCGAACTTCCGACGCCGGCTTGTTCTTTAATATTCCGGCGGCTTTCCGACGCCGGTTTGACACAGGGATCCTTACAATTTGGTGCTCTCGTTCCTAACCTTGCCTCCCAATGGCAGATCATACGCGCTCCAAAGATAAACAACTTTTGGTTCAGGATTCTCATCCAGCGGACAAGGGTGCGACTACGCAACAAATTAACGACCTCCGAGATGATTTGTACGCCAAAGAGGCAGTCTTGATTCAACAAATGGTCGACACACGTAATGAATCCGCAGAAAAGATTGACACATTGCGCAATGACATCTTCGCCCAGTTCAAGAACGTACAACAAACTCTTGATCAACTGAGTTCGCGGCCTGTTTACCCAGACATCGACCATTCATCAACCCAGAACGGCGTTCTTGGACCCGCTCCGCACACAGCACATACCCAGGTAGTCCCGTCCCTTTCCTTTTCTGATTACAAATTTCCATGTCCTCGTTTTAGCGAGGGCGACCCAACGGATTGGCTCTATAATTTACATCTTTATTTTCAAGTTCATAATACCAGCGCTAGAGATTATCTCCTAATTGCTGCTTGCCATCTTGATCGGCCAGCTTCCAGGTGGTATCAAGCCACAATGCAGGAACAACCGAATATTACCTTTCAAACTTTTGTTGACGCACTAACCAAACGTTTTGGCCCATCATCTTATGACGACCCCGCCGAAAAAATAGTTAAACTCAACCAAACAACCGATGTTCTGTCTTATAAAACACAATTTGAGGATTATCTCACACGCATTCCAGGGCTGTCTACTTCTTTTATTACAAGTATTTTCGTTGCTGGTCTTAAAACAAGTATTCGGGGTATTGTTAAGATGCAGCGACCACCAGACCTACATACCGCATTTGCATTAGCTAGAATGGTTGAGGACCAAGAAAATGAAAACACCATAGTTACGACAAACACACGCTCCGACTTCCACAAATCAAACACAACTGTGCACCCTACCACCCGCAATTTCCCACGATTGCAGTGGAACCTCCAAAATACTGACCCTTCTCAGTCACAACCAAAATCACAATTTCAACAACAATATCCAATACGACGATTATCGGCAGCGGAACGACAACGACGACGTGAGTTAGGACTATGTTATAGTTGTAATGACAAGTATACCTTTGGTCACAAATGTAAGGGCTCCGGATCACTTTTATATTTCCAAGGAACGGACGAACCTGACACACTTGATGAGACCGTAGACATTCCACCACAAGAGGCCACAGATAACAACGGCTCAGTTTGTTTTTACGCTTTCACAGGGGAATCACCGGGTCATTGTCTCCGAATGACGTCTTTCATCAATAACCATCCCTTAGAAACGCTAATTGACAGTGGAAGTTCACATGACTTTATCTCTGACCGATTGGCTAAATTTTTACACCTACCAGTTTTAACAATCCAACCATTCCAAGTTTTTATGGGTAACGGCATGTCGGTCACGTGCCATGGCAAGTGCGATGATGTCCACTTGCTCATTCAAACTTATTCATACACATTGCCATTATATGTTCTGCCACTTCACGGTGCAGATATCGTACTGGGAGTACGATGGCTCCGGTCGTTAGGACCAGTCACCACCGATTACTCAACTCTTACGATTTCTTATGACACGGAACAGGGTCCAGTTATATTACATGGACAAACTACTGGCCCCGACAAATCTGTTTCATCATCGCAAGTATCAAGACTCATGTCACTACAAGCCCAGGCACTTTGTGTTCTTACAACCGAACTTCCGTCACCCAAACATAACCAGGACAATGATTTCGAAGTAGATATATCTTTACCACTTCCTTTTCAAAACTTGCTAAAAAAAATTCATTTTCTCTTTCATAAGCCGATTAAACTGCCACCATGGAGAGCAATTGACCACAAAATACCTTTGCTACCAAATCATAAACCAGTTAACGTCCGTCCATATAGATACCCCCATTTTCAGAAAAATGAAATAGAACGTTTAATTTTGGAAATGTTGCAGGCGGGATATATTCGTCCCAGCACATCAAGTTTTAGTTCCCCGGTAATTTTAGTAAAAAAAAAGATGGTACTTGGAGATTTTGCGTCGACTATCGTGTTTTAAATAATATCACCATTAAGGACCGATTTCCCATACCTACCATAGATGAGTTGTTGGATGAACTTTGTAACGCAAAATATTTTTCAAAACTAGACTTGCGTTCTGGCTACCACCAAATACGGATGGCTGAGTCAGACATTCATAAAACCGCATTTCGCACCCACCACGACCATTACGAGTTTACAGTCATGCCATTTGGTCTTACTAATGCCCCATCTACTTTTCAGTCTTTAATGAACACGATTTTTCAACCTTATCTCAGGAAGTTTATCGTAGTATTCTTCGATGATATTCTAATTTTTAGCACTACCGAAGCTGACCACTTAGCACATTTAACCACGGTTTTAGAAATACTGAATAGTAACTTCCTTCATGTTCGACACTCCAAATGTTTCTTCCTTCAAACAGAAATAGATTTTTTAGGTCACACAATAACCAATGGCACAGTATATCCGAATGACGTCAATATTAAGGCTATTAGAAACTATACTACTCCAAAGACTCAAAAGGAAGTACGAGCCTTTTTGGGACTGGCTGGTTTCTACCGCAAATTCATTCGAGGCTTTTCCCTTATTGCGGCCCCATTAACCGATCTATTAAAAAACATTACTTTTAAATGGAATAGTGAAACTCAGTTGGCCTTTGACACTTTAAAACAACAATTAATTTCAAAACCAATTTTGAACCTTCCAAATTTTAATGAACCTTTCCAAATTGAAACGGATGCCTCCGGCACGGGAATAGGGGCCGTATTACTACAAGCAAAGAAACCAATAGCCTATTATAGCAAGAAATTGACACCACTCATGCAAACCAAAAGTACTTACGTACGAGAAATGTACGCAGTAACTTCGGCAGTCGCTAAATGGAGACAATACTTACTGGGACATCCATTCCAAATTTGGACCGACCATAAGAGTCTGCATAATTTGCTCACTCAGGATCTACACACACCTGAGCAACAACTCTTTATGGCCAAATTAATAGGTTATGATTATACTATTAAATATAAACCGGGCAAAAGTAACATAATAGCAGACGCCCTTTCCAGATCATGTGTGGACCACCACAGCACCTCCATTGATACAGTAATGAGCCAGCCAACACCTTCCCACAATTACACACTAACCATCACACAGCCCACAACATCTTTACTGGAAGGCCTGGAACAGGCATATGCTAATGACCCTTTTACCCAGCTTATAACAAGAGAAATGATAGACAAACCCTCTTCCAGAACCCACTGGCACCGGAAAGGAGGAAATATTTTCTACAAGCACAGACTATTCATACCACAAAACTCAACTATAAAAAATAAAATAATTACCAATGCCCATGATAGTCTTTATGGAGGCCACTCGGGTATTACCGCCACCTTGCACAGAATTAAATCACAATTTCACTGGAACAATATGAAAAAGGACATAGCGGCATACATTAGCCACTGTGACCTATGCCAAAAGGCTAAACCTTCAAACCATTCACCGTATGGGTTGTTACAACCCTTACCCGTCCCAACTCAAGTCTGGTCAGACCTGACAATGGACTTCATCACGCATCTACCTAAATCTAATAACTATTCGAACATCATGGTAATCGTCGATCGATTAACCCGGGCCGCCCACTTTGCCCCCCTGATCTCCCCTATCACCCCACCAACAGTGGCGACGGTTTTTTGGGAAACAGTGGGTAAACTACATGGAATACCTACTTCCATTATCTCGGATCGTGATTCTACCTTTTTAAGCAACTTCTGGACACAATTGTTTAAACTACAAGGTACGACACTCCACTACAGTTCGGCGTACCATCCCCAAACAGATGGTCTGACCGAACGAACAAACAGATGCTTACAGCAATTTCTAAGACTATATACACATGAACAACCTAAGAAATGGTCTTTCTTTCTAAGCTATGCTGAATATCATTTCAATACAACGCTTAACACCTCGACCGGCATGACCCCTTTTGAGGCCATGTACGGTCGACCACCTCCGGGTTTTTTGACTTATTGTGAAGGAGGCACGAAGATCGAAGAAGTAGAGCTCACCCTTCGCACAAGGGAGGAAATACTACAACAGCTAAGAGACAACCTGCAACGCGCCCAACACAGGATGAAGATGTTCGCAGATAGGAAACGGACAGACAAAAAGTTCCAGGAAAATGACTGGGTTTTGCTGAAACTTCATCCTTACCGGCAACTTACTCTACACAGGACACAGTGCCGGAAATTGTCTCTCCGATATTACGGCCCCTTCCAGGTGTTGGAAGTCATCGGAGAAGCAGCATACCGACTCGGTTTACCGGAAGGATGCAAAATACATCCTGTATTTCACGTTTCCCTTCTCAAACCCTATCAACAAAAGGATACGTTACACATTTCGCCCCTACCAACGAGCAGCAACAACAATATGCCCATACATATTCCGTTGGCCGTCATCAGCGTAAGACAGATTGTTAAAAACAACCAGAATATAACTCAAGGGCTGGTCCAGTGGAAGGATCTTCCACCCGAAGATAGCACATGGGAGGATCTAGATGCACTACCTACAGAACTACGGCAATCAGTCCGGGAAAGCGGGCACACTACCGGAGACGACCTAAGCGACGCTCTTACTACCGGGTGGCTACTCAAAAACAGACGAACTAAACGAAGCCAGCAACAAGCAAAGAGAACCTCACCAAACGACACACGACTTGAGATAGAAGCAGATCTACGCCGAGGCAGCGCATCCTTGAACCTCGATTGATTTCTCGCCGCCAGATTTGCCGCCCAGGAGAAAACCCTAAGAAGATGAAGAAGCAGGAAAACAGTGCAGACAATCGATGCGGACATCGTATTTTAAAGGGGAAGCAATTGTTATGATTTCGCCAGCTGTCCAATCCAACGGCCGATTCTCCAGCAGGTGGCAGCATCCCAGTAATGAACACTGATGTAGATAATGGTCCTGATGGGTCCACGTGGGCCAGGAGTGCTGTTTTGTTTTATATCCGTTGTAATGGGTTGATATAAATAGAACCCAATGTCTGTAATGAGGCTTAAGCAGTTATTAATAAAGTTTGGTTTCTCTTAATCTCTCTCCCTCTCTCCCTCTTATCTCTTCTTAACATGTCTTAAATTCTTGCTTACCCCCTGATTCCGGCGAACTTCCGACGCCGGCTTGTTCTTTAATATTCCGGCGGCTTTCCGACGCCGGTTTGACACAGGGATCCTTACACTTCTCCGATTCTTAGGGCATAATCCGGCGAACTACTCGGCCGCCGCTGGATATCTCCTCCGCGATTGCGCCTCTCCTGCACAACCACGCTCTTCCGATTCTTAGGGCACAGCCCTGCCAACTCCTCCTCCGGACACCTCTTCTCCGATCGCACTCGGCCGACGCCTCCACTGGATTCTTTATCAGGTAACATGCCTCCTCCTTCTCACACCCTAAGCTACTTCAAGTATGTTCGAATTTCCCTTCCTCCAAGGAGCCCGTATATGAGCTCTTCAGTGAGGGAGGAGGTGTAGGGTCTGGTCGACGCTCTTCAGTTATATTAGAGAGTTCTTAATTGGGATTCATGTTTTTTTTCGGAAGAATATGAATTCCATAGGTCTGGTGGATGTCTTTGCCTTTTTAATCATTGCTTGAAACATCATTGCTGAATCATACTCACTTGATTTATCTTTGTTTACAAATTCCATGGATGAATCCTTTATTCTAATTTTCACTTGATGGGTTTGTAATTTCATTTCTTAAAATGAGTTGTTTTTTGATTGTTTTAGGTTCTTTCACACATTTAAACAGTGGCCATAGTTTGATATTGTTTATTTACTCAGGTGAACCCTTTTTTTCAAAGTAGAGAATTTTACATATTGTTCAAAGTAGAGAAATTTATATGTTGTCCCAAGCTCGATTGAGAAATTGTGAGGGTTTGTTAGGTAGACTTTCAACGTAAAAATTTAGTCACTTTTATGAATATGGATTGTTTGAGAAATTGTGTAAATCTAGGTTGTTCTCTGTAAGGACTAAGGAATGCGTCACATGGTTCGAATGCGGCGGTTTGACAAGGACTGCTACATCTCCATGACTTGGGTGTATTGTTAAATATGCAAGAGTCTTTGTCGTATGGTCCGAATGCGGCGTCTTAATAAGGATCACTTCACCTCCAAGAGGACTTGAGTGTGGTGTTAAATATATAAGAGCCCTCACATATTAGACGTCTTAGGAAAGTGAGCCGTAGGATTTGTGATCGTCTTAGGTTTGTAAGTTGAAATATAATTGCGATAACAAAAAACAATAGAAGTAGTGAATACGATGATTAATTGAATGATAATTATTTTATGTCTACAAAAAAACTAAATGAATGAGTGAGAAAACTAAAATTCTAGACAATTCAGGTTTTAAATTATGGTACGCATGAAAAAATTAAACAAGCAACGAAGTAGGTTTTATTGTGGATACGACTTGGATGAAATTATAAAGGTAAGTAGAAAATGTGATAGAATCTTAACTCTTAAATTGGTTGTTAGAAAGAAAAATATTAATATGATTAATGCTTATACACTATAAATAAAATAAGTGAAACTATTAAAGCGTAATTTTGGGAAGATTTAGATGATTTTGTAAGAGAATCTCTTAAAACAAAGCGAGAGGATTTTCATGAGTGGAGACTTAAATAGACATATAAAGAAGAAAAAATATGGATTGTAAGACGTTCATTAATGCTTTAGGTATGGAAAAAAAATGAAGAAGGAAGAACCATTTTAAGCTATGAAATAATATACGAGCTAATTGTGATCAATATGTTCTTCATGAAGAGGGAATAACATTTAATTACATTTAAAAACACATCAAATAAGTCAAAAATTGAGTATTTTATGACTCGCAAAATTTATAAAAAATTTTGTAGTGATTGCAAAGTTATACTAAGAAAAAGTTTGGCAATACAACACTAATGGTGTTGGATGTGCAAATTAAATATAACAAATTCAAGAGAAAGATAGAAGTGTTGCAAAAAATTCAATGGTGTAACTTTAAAACAAAAAAAATGTTATTTTCACGACATTTGTTATAATAATTAGTTGTTGATTCTTATATTGATCTTAGTGTTACATGAGAAGTTATGTCTTCACATTTAATGATAAGTGAAAAGAACGTACTTGGAAAGTCAAAAGGTCGTGCATCTCCCACATAAAAAATCTTAATGGTGGAAATAAGAAGTGAAAGACAAAGTAAGGATAATAAGGCTAGCTATAAAATACTTTATGATTGTAGAAATGATGAAAACTTGAAAAGGTATAAAGTTGCTAAAAAATAAGTTAAAAAAATAATAACTAAATTAAGAAGTCAAGTTTATGAAAATTTTTACAAACGACTTGATACAAAAAATGAAGAGTGTGATATATATAAAATTGCTCGAGTTTGAGAGAGTGAGCCAAGTTAAATGCATGAAGGATGCAACATATACGGTTTTGATGGATGATGTGACTATTAAGGAGAGATGAAAATGTATTTTTATCAACTTTACAATGAAGAAAAAATAAGGAACTGAGTTTGGAAGAGTTCAGTAAATTGAAGGAGTGTAAGAACGTTACTTTTTATCGTAAAATTCAAGCATCAGAGGTAATTGTATGCTCTGGAGAAGATAAAAAATGAAAGATGGTTGGGTCAGACGATATATCCATCGATGTATCAAAATGTTTAAGGAAAGATGACATTTTGTGACTTACATGTTTCTTCAATAAAATACTGAAGATAAAGAAGATGTCAGACCAATGAAAAAATATATTATACCTTTGTATAAGAACAGAGGTTATACAAAATTATGTCAATTACAAAGGAATTAAATTAATGAGTTATACCATAAAACTATGATAACGAGTAATAGAGAGAAGAGTAAAATGAAAGACTAGCATCTAGGAGAATCAATTTGGATTCATGTCAGGGTGGTCGAACATGGGAGCTCTACACCTCTTGAGGAGACTCATTGACAACTATCAGAAAAAAAGATTTGCACATAGTGTTTATTGATCTTGAGATGACTTATGATAGAGTTTCAAAAGTGGTCTTATGGAGAGTTTTAAAAAATGTGTAAATGTATTATGCGTTGGTGTAATCAAAGACATGTATACAAATTCAGTGGTGTGGGTGTGGACTTCTAGAGGATTAACACATGAATTCTCTCACTATTTGCATACATCATGGGTCAACTTTAAGCCCTTATCTCTTTACCCTTGTCTTAGATGAGCTCACTGGACATATCCAACAAGCAATACCTTGGTGTTTATTGTTTGCATATGATCTTATTTTGGTCAATGAGACGTGTGAGGGTGTAAACACGAAACTTGAATCTTGACTTGTCACTTAAAAAAAGAAGGGTTTTATGTTGAGTTGGATAAAAATGAAGTATATGAAGCTTAAATTTAGTAGTGCAAGAAGGACAAATGACTCAGTCATTAAGTTGAATGACTAAGATATTTCTTACAGTGAGTGTTTTAAAAATTTGAGATCGGTAATTCAAAAAGATGAAGGTATAAATAAAGATGTGACACATAGAATCCAAGTAGATTGCTTGAAGTGGAGAGGCGCGCCTGAGATCTTATGAACTAGGACCATCTTTGAAAGCTCGGAGGATGGAGCAAAGGCCACATTATATTTTGTTGTCTTTTATTTGTCGCACATGTCAGTTTTTTTATTTATATTTGCACATATCTTTTGAATTACTCACTGAATTGATCTCCTAATATGATCTTAAATAAATAGGCCCAAAATTTTTGATAGTTATGGAGAGAAAAGCCAAAACTCTAAATATTTAACTTAACTTGCAAAATAAAATATGCAATTGGTGGGAATAATCATAAAAATGCATACTTAAATCCTATTTCCAAACAAAATAAAATCCTCCTTTAAAAAGACCCCACATGACCTAAAAGGGCAAGATTGATCAGAGGAAATGAGACTTCTTGTTACCCTCTATCTATCCTAACCTTCTTCATTGAGCCACCCTGTTCCCCCTGTTGATCAATCCCAACAAATCGACGACCTTGACGAGCAATCGACACCCACACCAATACGACGACCGAGCATCTTGTTTTCTCTACCAGATCTTTTCAGCGGTTCGTCGTTGACCATGACTAGTCTTCCAACAGCCTCCCTCCACTCCCCATTTTCCTACGAACACGCCGCCGCCAAGCCATCGTTGACATCAACACTTCATTTAGTGGTTGCCTGTATTGTTGGGAATGTAATGGATAATAATAGAGATTTGAGGGGGAAGAGAGTATTTGGGATTAGGGTTTGAGAGGAAGAGAAGGAAAATACCTGAAGAGTACTTGCATGCCCTAGTCGAACAGGCCCTAGAGGTATTTATACCTCTGGACCTAGAGGGGGCTGACCGCCCCCCCCCCCCCCCCATGCGAGATCATAACAGTCATTCACTCATCCTCTGACGGTTTCTCTGCCAGATCATTGTTGACCACAACTACTTCGTTGTGGTGATCAACTATTTTGATTATTTTTATTTTGTTTAGTGGATCTACCTGTTGCGACCAATTTCACGTCTATCTCTCCACATTGCGAGCAAGCATTTTGCCTAAGTAATACTTTCCTCTTTCTCCACGCGGTAGGTTATTAGAATAGGTTTTATGCATTTTTTATTAAAATATCATATGAGCTCAGCATGACTGGATCTCCTTCGTTGTCTTTGAATGTTGTATTTATCATAAATTTTTTGATGTTGAGTCCAATTAGGTTTTACAAAATAACTATTTTTTATGCAAATTATTTTATTTGGTGTAAAATAAAAATAGGTTTTGAGAAAATAAGTTGATTTTTAATTTTGAAAAGGGACCTAGCGGGCCAATTAGGATTTAGGCGTGCTAATTACTCTTAATCGTTTGAACTTTGCAAATACGTTAATAGTTATCCAGAATACGTTCCTTGACGTCTAATGAAATGAATCAAAGCGGGATCTGTCCTTCCACAAGCAAAACACAAAAATAACTTATGAAAATACTACGATAAAAGTAGTTGAACGTTCAGGGCAAACTCTTAATTATTTAAGTACACGCATAAATTTAAAACTAAATAATCGAGCAAAGAACATGAGACGATACCGCAGGAGAACAGTCCACCCAAATCCCTAAGTAGAGATGAACTATTTGCTGCGGGCGTTTGCTGGAGGGAATCATTGGAGTCGAAAACAAATGCCAGCAGGGAGGAATGAGGATGACCGAAATACAGAGGAGGAGACACCTTCAGAAACGACGAAAAGGGATCGGCGTTGTCGACACTATTTTCGGAAGCCTGCCGACACCCGAATCGCGACATGGGTGACAAAATGGCCGCCGGAGGGAGGAGATACGACGGTTGTCTGACGCTAGCTGAAGGAGGCCGAAGATCTGTCTGCAAAAAGCGTCGGGTTGCTAGAACGAGGAGCCTCCGTACCCAGAAACGGGAATGGGGGCAACGACGCTGTTGACGTCGAAGAAATTGGAGTGGTGAGAGAGGTGAACTGTACCGGGGAGGGGACAGGGCCGACAATGCAAGAATTGATTAAGAAATCAATTCCTGCTATCCGGCGTACCCTTATTCACGATTGCATTATTTTAAATACATGGGATTTATGCCTTTAATTATTCTGCCTAATCATTCTTGCCTTAATTGTCTTTTTCCAAATATTATTTTCAAAACAATTCATTTTCCAAAATATTTCTTTCCCAATTCCCAAATAACTCTTTCCTATTGCTTATAGCTTTTATAATTAATTTCAAACATAATATTTCTTATTTCATCCCGTCTTTTGAATTTAAAATTTAAATTTATACGTTTTAAATAATTTTAAGCTTGCCCGTTACGTCCTAACGACTAAAATTACCAGACCTTTTATTTAGGGTCTCTTTGGATGGTCAAACGACGAGGCAAACAATTTCAAACAAAGCAGGTGTGCGACGAAGGAAATACATGCAAATAAATGCATAAATAACATTCACGACGTATAGTGACGTCTTGCAATAAGGTGTTTCAAAAATATGATAAAAAATTTATAATTTATTGTTGGAAGTCCCCAATTTTGTCTATCTCTAATGATAGCGAGGTGAAATCTCTAAATATGAAATCGACAGAGTGAGGTGTGCAGAGAGAGTGTTTAACATATATAGTGTGAAAAAACTGAGTAATGTCAGGTGGCACATCAAGAATCGACAATTGTGGAACCGAGTCGTGTTCATGTGGGATGAGCGACATATCTGAGCCACGAGTAACTTCATGGGGTGGGGGCTCATGCGGGAGTGCGGTAAGTAGTAATGTAGTGGAGGTAACAAAAACTGAACTAGGAGTCGTAGAGGTCCTCTCGTATGCCCTTGGAATAAGACAATTCTTTTGGGGAAGAAGAACAATCGTGTGTCTGTTGTGCTCGAAGGAGTGAAAGTTGCTCGCGTCGTCGTGCAAGACATGTCGATTGTATTGCCAGGATCTCTCTAATAGGATGCGATAGATCTCCATGGCGGCGACATGACAACACTATCAGAATAAGTGCTCCCTATAGAAAACTCTATTAGACAGTAGTGAGTAACAAACATAGTTAAATGACTATTGATTCCAGATAGGTTGTAGGGTTGTTCTAATGGATGCGTCGCAAGCCCCAATATGTCGACCATGCGTTGAGACCCAAAGTTTTCCATATTGCTGCTATCAATGATAATATAATAAAATTGTCTCTGGATGTGTGCAGTAGTGCGAAAAATATCATGCGTCTTTTGACCATCCTCCGTAGACTCACTAGGGGTGATCTGGCTATATCGTAAGACATAGACTAAGTGTTTAGCGTGTTTGCCTTCCACTTCTACGATATTCTCAGACTTGTGCTCAGGCTCAGGCTCAGGGTGAGATTCATTAACATAAACTCCATACCCAGGTTCTCGTCCATTAGTGGAATTAATACAATGACAAAGTGACGTCGCAGACACTCAGATGATTTGTGCCCCGACTTCATGCACTTGAAGCATCAGAATACTCCAGTATTGGGCTCAGTTCCAATAATCTCCTTTCCCTTGGAGGGAATAGTAGATGAGGTTGGAGTTCCGGTAGTGATGAGAGGGTGAGGGGACTCCGAGATCCTAGCAGTGGTGGTAGTGGTGGTAGTGGTGACGCTCATTGCAGATCTATTAGTAGATCTAGTTTGGATGTCCGTTTCTGGAAGGACTCTACTCTCCGTGCGTGACTCGAAATATCTCCTAAGTCTTTATAGTCAAACAGTTCTAGTTGGTCTCTAATAAAATAACGTAACTCGTTTAGATAACAGGACACGATCATGTCATCATCCTCTCGTAGGTCGAGGCGAGACTGCAGTACTGGGAACTTGTTCGTATACTGCAGTCTCGCCTCTCATCATCCTCGGGTGGAACGTACCGTTTCCGAAGTTGGCATCTTATACTCTGCCCATGTGGCGATAAGAGGTAAACCTAGATTAAATCTAGAAAGCTTTAGTTTCCCCCACCAAACTAGGACGAACCCTTTCAGTCGAAGCATGACATACTCAACTTGCCATCTTAGGGCAATTGCTTCCAAGCCAGAAAACGATTCATCCGATCTAGTGGTGCACAAAAAAACCGGTCCTAATCGGTTCGGTTGGGACCGGACCGGTTAGGGACCGGTCCCGGTGAGGACCGGTCCCAGGGGTCCTAAGGAGTCCCCATTTTTCATCAAAGACCGGTCCCGGACCGGGACCGGTAAAAGACCGGTCCCGGACCGGGACCGGTAAAAGAGCGGTCCCGGACCGGGACCGATCAAAAGACTGGTAAAAGGCCGGTCATTTTAGTAATTTTAATCAGAGACCGATCATTTTTAGTGATTTTAGTAAAAGACCGGACAAAAGACCTGTAAAAAAGACCGGTCCGGGACCGGTTAGGACCGGTCCTCCTGTCCCAGCCAGTCCTCCTCCAGAGGAGGAAAACCGGTCCCGGACTGGGACCGGTTTGAGCGGGACCGGTCGGCCAAAAGACCGGTCTTTTAAAAGACTGGTCCTGGACCGGCCCGACAGTCTTTTTGTGCAGGACTAATCCGATCACACTAGTTTAAACAACTCTCGGGTTCTAAGTGTTCCTCAAAATCACCAATATTTAATTTGACTCCTACATCCCATCGAGGTTGATTACGTGGTTCATGTTCAAGATGTGCAAGTTCTAGAGGTCAAGAGTTAGGGTCTACTTAGATCACTGGGGCAGGTGCTCGGTTTATGTGCATGGTGGCTTCAATATTATTAACCGATGTGCGCAATCCATTAATAACGTGTGTGACAATCCATATTGGTGGTGAGAGTTTCAACTGTTTTTATCAAATCGCTCAGTCGTTGGGCCAAATCCTCTATGCTAGTCTCTAGATGATCGACTCATTTTTTCATTTAGAAGTTGATTTAAATTTTCTCAGAAAAATTTTAATTGATTTTAAAAAAGATAATTAGTTTTAATTATTATTATTTAAATGAGATATTACCCTAATGGGTAGAAAAAGCTCTTTTTTAAAAATCTTTAAATAAGAATTTAAATTTTAAAATATTGATTTTTAAATTAAAAGGACACTTAATAGAACATTTTTTTCCATTTGAAAATCAATTATAAAAATTCAGAAAATGGAATTAGTATTATTATTTTTAAAATACGGATCGATCGATTCGCGATATCAGCGAATCGAACCTGCTCTGATACCAAAGCGATGTTGACTCCAATTAGGGTTTTACAAATAACTAATTTTTTTATGCAAATTATTTTATTTCTTGTAAAATAAAAATAGGTTTTGAGAAAATAAGTTGATTTTTAATTTTGAAAAGGGGTTGAGCGGGCCAATTTGGATTTAGGTGCGCTAATTACTCTTAATCGTTTAAACTTTGCAAAATCGTTAATAGTTATCCAGAAAACGTTCTTTCGCGTCTAATGAAATGAATCGAAGCGGGATCCGATCTTCCAAAAGCAAAACACAACAATAACTTATGAAAAATTGAAAATACAACAATTAAAGTAATTGAACGTTCGAGGCAAGTTCTTAATTATTTAAGTGAACACATAAATTTAAAATTAAATAATTGAGCAAAGAACATGAGAAGATACCACAAGAGAGCAGTCCACCCAAATCCCTAAGCGAAGACAGAATATTTGTTGCGGGCCGTTTGCTAGAGGGAGTCACTGAACAAATGACAATTGGGAGGAATCTGGATGGCTGAAACACAGAGGAGGAGACACCTTCAGAAACGGTGAAAAAGGATCGCCGTTGTCGACACTGTTTCCGGAAGCCTGCCGACCACATAATCGCTGGAAGGAAAGAATCGAGGTCGATAACGATTTGCAAAGGAGAGGAATGGCCGCCGGCAGGAGGAGATACGACGATTGTCTGGCGCTGGCTGAAGGAGGTCGAAGATTTGTCTAAAAAAGACGACGGCTTGCTGGAACGAGGAGCCTCCATCCACAAAAACGGGAATGAGGGCGGCGGCGCTATTGACGTCGAAGAAATTGGAGCGGCGGGAGAGAACTGTACGGGGGAGGGGCTGGGCCAACGATGCAAGAATTGATTAAGAAATCAATTCCTGCTATCCGGCGTACCCTTCTTCATGATTGCACTGTTTTAAATAGATGGGATTTCTGCCTTTAATTATTCTGCCCAACCATTCCTGCCTTAATTGTCTTTTTCTGAATATTATTTCAAAACAATTCATTTTCCTAAATATTTTTTTCCCAATTCCCAAATAACTCTTTCCTATTACTTATAGCTTTTATAATTAATTTCAAACATAATATTTCTTATTTTATCCCGTTTTTTGAATTTAAAATTTAAATTTATACGTTTTAAATAATTTTAAGCTTGTCCGTTACGTTCTACCGACTAAAATTTCTTATCTTTTATTTAGGGTCTCATCGGGTCGAAAAAATACACAAAAATAAATGCATAAATAAAATTCACGACACATAGTGATGTCATGCAAATTTGGATGCGGCGGAGGGTGCATCATTTTTTTGATGTGATTATGCATGTGAAATATCAAGTCTTGGTATGGTCAAGAGCACTGAGAAAACCACTCCCGATTTTTAATTTTTAAGATCATGTTAATCTATTTATTTTGACTTTGAATGCATGTGCGGAACTCGAGTCGAACCTGGTCAATTAAGTACCCTTATATCCATACTATTTAAAAAATGAACAACTTTGCGATACTTTAGTGTAATGGGGAAGCCATCCATTGGATTTAATAAAAAAATAGTTTAAATAATATTTTAATAAAATATAAAACTAATAATTTAACAAAGATAGTGAGGTTTGAACCTGAGACCAAATAAATTTTCAAATATATTTAAGAGTGATGCTGTGATAGTGCGTGAGCTGTATGCAACAATAGTAGTACTATAGATGCCTCGCGTTATCTACAATGATGTTGGTGATCAAACATACTGTCGCGGTCGCACATGAGTCTCTTTTGCCCCTTTTTACCGTCACACACACAAAAATAGATACAACAACAACACTCAAGCCTTTGTCCCACTCAAGCCTTTCCTTATAGTTTTATTCCAAGTCTTTATTGGTCTACCCCTCTCTCGTTTAACATGCCTAGTGACTAGACTCTTACAACGCCTAACAAGCACCTCTAATGGTCTCTTTTGTACGTGCTAAAAAAATAGATAAAGCTATTTATTTAGAGTGGTGTTATTTGTACACAGGTTAGATCTTTCTCCTCTGAGAGAAGCCACTTTGTGCATAGTGCCAAAGGTTAGGTCTGTTTCCAATCTTCCCCCGCTCATACCCCCAATGATTGGGGACTATATGAGTTCTGTTGTTGTTGGTGGTGTTACTTGTACACCATAAATGGCTATTTAGTATTTATAACCCATGAATATTTGTACACCTTAAAATTATATTTGTACCCAACTATTTATACTCAAATGCTTGAAATTTTAAAATACACATACTGTTTCTGGGCATTCATTGAAATGTTTTTTTCAAAAAATGAAATTTTTTAGCATCTGTGATATAAAGTTGGGGGCGCAGATTAGAACCCAAGTCAAATTTTAAACTGATGAAACTTGATTTTTCGCACCTACAAATGAGGAACAAAATCATCATATATTTCTAACTTAATATTTTCCATCTACAATCATGCAAATGAGCTCATAAGAATCAATGCGTCAAGTTTCCCACCAAAGTAAGAGGACGTTCTTGTGCGAGTCATATTAAACATGAGGTGCAGTATTAAAATTACTAAATAATAGTCACGTTTAAGTTGAGTCTCAAATAAATGAATAAGTAAAAGTCACAGATGCTTGACACAAAGATAACATACAATACAATATTTATAAAAAAAATTAACAAACAATTCAGTAAAAAAGATTATAATCGGGCGAGAAAGGAGGAAGTGCTGGGCGGGCGGCGGTGGGCAGCGAACGGAGGAAGTGCCGGGTGGGTGAGGCGGCGAGAGCCACTTATCCGGCGAGAAAAGAGAAGAGGCGGAATTGCTGGAAGGGGTACAAATATTAGGTTTTGGGTATTAAAAATAGGATGTTTTAATATGAATTATGGTGTGTAAATATCGAAAGCTGGTGTACAAATATCAGCACTCTTTATTTATTATTAGGAGAACTATATGTGTGAGTAGGGTTGGATAAATTATATAATAACACTAAAAATAGTAATAGCAATTTTATTTTCATTTTAATGCATATAAATATAAATATATTTATATTTAAATAAGTAAGGAATATATATACATAGCGCTGTAACGGTTCGGCCCGGTTCGGTTTGTAAGCAAAACCGCAAACCGAACCATCCCTATGTGATTCCAAAAATTTGGAACCGAACCAAACTGCTCAAACATTGAAATCGAACCAAACCAAATGGTTCGGTTCGGTTTTGGTGGTTTAAATAATGTGATAAAGCTTAAAGATTTATAGAGAGATCAGAGATGGTGCAATGAATGAGGCTCAACGACCCAACATGAAAGTGCTGCATGAACACAATTCCTATCACCTGACCATTTCAGGACTCCAAAATCAAATGAATGGAAAATGAAATATTCATTAACATTATTTGTTTGGAGAAATATCTAGACTAGAAATCAACGACAACTTAGATACATTGTTTGTTTGGAGAAAGATCAAATAGAAAAGTGTTCTGGAATGACACGGCAGAATCAGTCTAGAATGACCTAGATGAGAAGGAATCAACACTAGGAAATATGAAGAGGAAAAGAGAGGAAGAGGAAGAGAGAGGAGAAATCAACACTAGGGAAGATGAAGAGATGGAAGAAGAAGAGAGAAGAGGAAGAGGGCTCACCTGCGGCGACTGGCGAGAGCGGCGACCGACCCCCGACGGGATGAGGAGCGGCGACTCGGTGGGATGGGGAGAAATCAACAGTCGCAACTCGCAAAAAGCACTGGTCAGGAAATAGATGAGAGAGTTATGTTGAACTTTCAGAACTCAAAATAAAATATAACGTAATAACGCATGATTTAATTATTAATGAAATGTAATTAACTGTTTGCCTCAAAAATCTAAACCATGAAGCGTATGGTTTAACGTATGGTTTAATGAAAATATGAAATGAAATTAATTGTTGTATAAGTAACCATATGACTTCATGAAATTTAATTAATAAATTAAATATTTTTATATAAAACGGTTCGGTTCGACTCGGTTCGGTTCGACTCGGTTCGGTTGGCCACGCAAAACCATAAACCAAATCGAATCGTATGATTTTTCTAAAATCAAAACCGTAATCGAATCGCGGCCTACTGAAACCGAACCAAACCATTTGGAATGGTTTGGTTCGATTTTGCAGTTCGGTTGGTTTTGGCTTACAGACATATATATATATATATATATATATATATATATATATATATATATATATGCCGAAGAAAGTATGAAAAAGGGCCCATCTATAGCCCACAACTTCTTTAAGGTTTAGTCTCACATCTTAGAATGAGATTACATCTCCTTTCTCTCTTCCTATATAAGTGTACAAATATATGTATTCATGCTATTTTGAGAGATTAATAAAAAATATCTTTTATTTTTCTCATTTGTCGTGTTATTCTATATGGTATTAAAGCTGGGTTCCTAAAATTTTTTGGCCTCGCTCTCCCCTTTGTCCTTGGCGGTTAGTTTCTTTCTAACCGCATCTTTGTGCCTCCGGGCTACCTACCTTCCTTCCCTCCCCCATCTGCTTTTATAGCTTTTATCCTCCTAAAAATTTTGGCCGTACATATCTGTCGCTTCTCGGTTTCTCTACTCTTGCCGAACTAGTTTTGAGACCTGCTTGCCGGTCTCCTTCTGCTCTTCGCTGGCTATCATTGCTTCCCGCTTGTCCTGCTACTCTGATTGCTGACCCTGTTCGCACATCCCTGCGCCTGTGCCGCGTGGTGTTTGCTCGTCGTGATCGCCAAGGACGTCTGGCCGCTTGTTCTCGCTGCGCCTGCTAACCTGAACGTTGCTCCCCGTCGCCGAGGTTGTTTCTCTTGCATGCCAATTTCGCTAAGGCTTCTCGCTGCGCCTGCTTAGCCTGAACGCAACTTCTAGTTGCCGTGGTTGTTTTCGCACTTGCTCGCTGATTACGCCGAGGCTTCTTGCTTGCACCTGCTTGCCTATTTGCAGCTCCTAGTCGCCTAGTTTTTTCCAGCTGTGTGTTTGCTTGCTTGCACCTGTTTTCCGATTCGTAGCTCCTTGTCGCCGGGCTCTTTCCTATTCACAACTCCTTGTCGTCGGGCTCGTGCCGCGTGTGCTCTTTTGCAGTAGCACATAGCCGCGCGTGATTGCTTCCTCTGTCATTTCATCCTTCTTGGATTCGACTGATGCTTCCTCTCTTCTTACCCATGCTGCCACCCCCTCCTCGAAGTCTGCGATGAGCTTCGGATAACCACTATTTCTCTTAGTGAGAAGAATTTATCAAGTGGATGCACTCCGTCCATCGTGTTCTATAGACCAAAGACCTCCATTATCTGACAAAGACAACCGCTACTGCACCCACCGAGGAATGGCTTCGTGATGATAATCGGGTTCAATCGTGGATCCTCAATTCTATGGACAGTGAACCATATCGGACGACCATGTATCATAAATTGACCAATGCTATGTGGGGAGAACTTCACTTCCTCTATTCTGGCAAGGACATCCTCCAACACCTGTTCGACATCATCGCAGATCTTCAAACTCTTGACTCCGGAGTGGTAGGAGACTTAACCTCCTTTGTTGCGTGATCCAAGACCCTTGCTGAGGCATGGATTCAACATCAGCCTCCAATAACGGACCTTGCAACACAACGAGCACAAAAAGAAGTTGTTGGGATCGCTATGATGATGACCCGTGTTCCACCGTATCTCCACAACGCCCGAACTCAAATTCTCTCTTCCCCTACAATTTCCTCTCTTTCAGACGTGTGCTCCATGTTATTAAAGGTTACACCGCGACCCGATGCTCCTGCGACTCTATCTCCGATCCTTCTCCAATAGACTGTCACATCTTTCTCTGCCTCCTCCTTCGGCTCGTGGAGGTTACACCGCTTCTCGGGAAAAGGGACGTAACGCTAGATCTCGTCTTAAGTGTTCTCATTGTGGTCGGGATGGTCACTTTGAGGAAACATGTTATCGTTAACATGGTATGCCTCCACAACTACATGCATCCATTGCAGTTGATACTGCCTCCACCTCCCGTAACGATATTGATGCCTTGCGAACTCGGTTCCAACATCTTCAGGGAATGATCACTCGTTCGTCTGGCTCTGTTGCGTCAATCTCCAATGGAGATATCTCCTATCTCTCTCGTAGCTCTGCTTGGATTGTGGACTTAAGGAGCGACACATCATCTTACTCTGCAGACACCGCCTCAGTACTTACAATCTGCGTATCCCAAGTTCATCACTGTGACTAATGGTGACACCACCCCGATGTCTGACATTGCAAATTTGCTGTTCACTCCAACTCTTTCTCTCTTCGCTCGGTCCTTCATGTTCCAGGATCGTCTTTTAACCTTATTTCTGTTAGCCGTCTTACTCAGGACTTTGATTGCTGTGTAACCTTCTCTCCCTCCTCTTTTGTTGTGCAAGATCTACGTACACAAAATATCATTGGTAAAAGATAATTGTCTAATGAGCTCTATATCCTTGATGTTTCTCCCACAATTCTCTCATCTGTCACTGTTAGAAAGGGGGCCGACCCACTCATGTGAGTATCCCGGGCCGCCCCCAGCCGGACTACAGTCCACCGGGCCCAACCCGCACTCCACAACCGCCCACGACCTAGCCCATTTCGGGCACCCAGGACCCGACTTAATACGGTTGTGACGGGTTGTTGAGGTCACCAAGGCGTCGTCATCCGGCCTTGATCCTGTGACCTCCTTTCGATGAGAAGTGATCCAGTTAAGCGCCCCTACGAGGAATTCCCAGGAGATCACTCATCTTATGACTACTCTCTCCTGAGTACGCTTAACTATAAAGTTCTTTCACTTTTCAACACTAATTCAGCTGTAGCTGAATTGGTGATGAGAAGCGGAAAAAATTCCATAGTTAAGCATGCTCACACTGGAGTAGTCACGGAATGGGTGAGCTCCTGGGAAGTCCTTGTGGTGTGCGCTTGACTATCGAGTTTTTGGCTCATCTAAGGGAGGATGTAGTTTCCAACAACCCGCCACGTGGCCTGTTTAGGGTAGGCCACCCGGTGTTGGGCTTGGGCCGAATGCGGAACATGGATATGGGTTGGGTCGGTTAGGCTGCAACCCTCTAATTCTCTAAGGGAGTTTAAGGAAGGCAACCCGAATACCTTGCGAGGTGGGATACCACTGCACACCCCTTCTAACAAAAAACGGTTTTTGTTGAAAGGGGGCCGACCCACTCATGTGAGTATCCCGGGCCGGCCCAGCCGAACTGCAGTCCACCGGCCCTAACCCACTCTCCACAACCGCCCGCGGCCTAGCCCATTCTGGGCACCCAAGACCCGACTTAATACGGCTGTGACGGGTTGTTGAGGTCACCAAGGCGTTGTCATCTGGCCTTGATCCCGTAACCTCCTTTCGATGAGAAGTGATCCAGTTAAGCGCCCCTTTGAGAACTTCCCAGGAGGTCACCCATCACAGGACTACTCTCGCCCGAGCACGCTTAACTTCTCAATTGGTGTTGAGAAGTGAAAGAACTTTATAGTTAAGCGTGCTTGGGCGAGAGTAGTCCTGGGATGGGTGACGCTTAACTGGGTCACTTCTCATCGAAAGGAGGTCACGGGACCAAGGCCGGATGACAATGCCTTGGTGACCTCAACAACCCGTCATAGCCGTATTAAGTCAGGTCCTGGGTGCCCGAAATGGGCTAGGCCGCGGGCGGTTATGGAGAGCGGGTTTGGGCCGGTGGACTACAGTCCGGCTGGGGCGGCCCGGGATACTCACATGAGTGGGCCGACCCTCTTTCAACAGTCACTTCTGCTGATTGGCATCGACGTCTTGGGCATACTCCCGTCCAGATCCTTAAGAAAGTTTTTCTCGATATCTCCATCAATGACTTTTCTTGCGAATCATGTATCTTCGGAAAACAACATCGTTCGTCTTTTCCCCCTAATTATACTCAGAGCAATACTCCTTTTTGCTTTAGCACACTCTAATATCTGGGGACCCTATAAAACATCTAGTATTTATGGTACTTTATTTCCTTTATTGATGATTAGTCTCGCATGATATGGTTATATTTACTTCGTGATCGCGTAGTTTTAACCTTTATCTTTTGTTCTTTTATTACTGACACTCATACACAGTTTTCTAGCTCTCTTAAAATACTCCGCACCTTGCGTTTTTGGATGTACCTGTTATGTCCAATATCTTGGCCCTTCCACTATGTATCGAGTTTACTAATGCGCGCGAATACACAAGTCATGCGTTTACTAATTCGTGTCTTGAGTTTGGGATAATTCATCAAACTTCATGTGCTTATACGTCCCAACAAAATGGTGTGGTCGAGCGCAAAAACCGTCACCTTCTAGGGGTCACACGTTCACTGATGTTTTACATGCAGGTACCCAACATCTACTGGAACTTCACGGTTTCAACAGCTTGCCATCTTATCAATCGCATACTATCTTCCATTCTCAACTTTGCGACTCCTTTTTGTTTTCTTTTTCCTTCTACGCCCCATTTTCCATCACCTCGCGTTTTTGGATGTACCTGATAAGTTTGCCTCTCGTGATGCCAAAGATACGTTCGTTGGTTACTCCCACACTTAAAAAGGTTATGTGTGTTATTATCCCAATGATCGTAAGATGGTCCTTTCTGCGAATGTCACTTTCAATCGAAGGCCAACCTTTTCACCCTCCCCATCCGAGTCCTCCTACACTTCCACTACTACCATGTTCCACCTCCCCTGTTACGTCTCATTTTCCACTTCTCCTTCCAACGCTGACTCCAATTCCCTCCAAACCACCTATTCGTGTGTACACTCGCCCTCCTCGATCTGAGACCTTACAAAAGTTACCCTCTACTACCGATACCTCGCGATCTGAAGACCCGACACCAATCTCTACGTCTCACCCCTGGCCAATTATGTATCTTTGTATCGTCTCTCTTTGGTTCTTCTAAAATTTACCACTTCTTTATCCTCCATTTTTATAACTAACCCTTTGCGGGAGGCTCTCCAACATCCGGAGTGGCGTGCAACCATGAATGAGGAAATGTCTGCTCTGTGGGCTAATCAAACTTGGGATCTTGTCCCTCTTCCTCTAGGACAGACTTGTGTGGGATGTAAGTCGGTCTTCACGATCAAACATGCTCCAGACGGGACAGTTGAATGACTAAAAGCTCATCTCGTTGCTCAGGGGTTTACTCAACAACAAGACCTCGATTATGACGAGACCTTCTCACCTTTCGCCAAGTTGAATACTGTTCGTGTCTTGATCTCCGTAGCTGTTCATTAACAGTGGCTTTTACTTCTATTGGATGTCAAAAATGTCTTTCTCAATGACGAACTTCTAGAGACTGTCTACGTGCACCAACCTCCTGGGTTTGAGATCACGGGGGAGTCTCATGTTTGTCACCTTAAGAAATCTATTTATAGTCTCAAACATTCTCCTCGTGCATGGGCTGGCAAGTTCAGTAAGGTTGCCCATAATGTTGGATTCACTCGAAGGTCAAATGACTTCTCTCTCTTTACTTGTCATCAACCGAGGGGCGTGTTGATTTTTTTAGTTTACGTTGTTGATATTCTGATTACCGGTGATGACTCCAAAGGAATATAAATGATCAAGCAACACTTGAACTCGGTCTTTCAAACTAAAGATCTGGAAAATCTTCAGTACTTTCTTGGTCTTGAGGTAGCGAGACGCTTTGATGATCTCGTCCTATTTCAACGGAAGCACTGTCTTGACCTTCTTCATGATACTGGATATTCTGGATGCAAGCATGCTGATACTCATACTCTTAAGGTTGTCAGCCATAAGCTCTGTGTTCATGACTCTGACTCCGATTTATCTCTTCCAAACCCAGAGTATTATCGCCGTCTCTTGGGAAAACTGATTTATCTTACAGTTACAAGACCTGATATTTCATTTGTTGTTAGAGTTGTCAGATCGATTCATACATGCTCCACGGACCTCTCACCTCCCGGCCATTGAGCGCATCCTCAGATATTTGAAGACTACTCTTAAACAAGGGCTTGTATGCAAACCTTCTTCTTCTTCTCCATCTCTGATTGCTTACTCTGATGCAGACTATGCTGACTCTTTGAATGATCGATGCTGCATAAGTGGATTCTGTACTTACTTCGGAGGACATCGTTTTACTTGGCGTAGCAAGAAGCAGTTTGTGGTTGCTCGCTCATCTGCTGAAGCCGAGTATCGTTCAATGACCGATGTCGTGCTTGAGCTTACATGGATAGAGAGTCTCGTAGGAGATTTGGTCGTCAAACTTTCCTCACCAGCCACTCTATTTTATGACAATCAAGCTTCTATACACATTGTCAATAATCTTGTATTCGATGAACAAACCAAACACGTTGAAGTTGATTGTCATTTCATTCAGGAGAAAGTTCAATTGAAGAAACTGGAATTAAAACATGTTCCTGCTGCTGTGCAAGTTGCTGATATTCTCACCAAAGTCTTACCTCGACCATTGTACTATCAATTCTTGTCCAAGCTTGGTGCTTACGATCTGTATGCTCCAACTCGCAGAGGAGTGTTGAAGAAAGTATGAAAAAAGGCCCAAAATAAGGCCCATCTAAAGCCCACAACCTCTTTAGGGATTAGTCCTACATCTTAGAATAGGATTTCATCTCCTTCCTCTCTTCTAATATAAGTGTACAAATATTTGAAAGATTAATAAAAAAAATCTTTTTTTTTCTCATTTTTCATGTTCTTCTACTATACATATATATATATATATCTCCATTTATTCCCTTGTTGGTGAGCAAGCATACCAGTCTTGAATTCGTAATCATCATCTAATTGTAGTATTCACTCTTTGCTTTTATTGGCAAAAAAATTGCGCCATGTTGAGTCTTTGTGGACTCTATGCTTGAAATATTGCATTGCACACAAATGTACAATTTCCACCAGAGTTGTTACTTGATTTTCAAACTTTGATGCATTTGTCGGTCCTCACTCGATTGAGTGTGAATAATTTCATGAGCCTCAGCCGGCACCCTTGCAGCGAAGGAGGGATGATGCACCTTTTTGAGTTTGGCAAAATTAGAATTACAACAAAGGGCTGTCTGTGGTTCTAATCTTTTGGTTATCTCAATATTCTCGTTACATTACTGTTTAGTTTTTTTCTTTAGATATCTAATGTCTCTGTTTACTTGGGTTTGTGCTAATTTAGTTGCATCGGGTCTTTTTTGCTGGTAATTGTCTTTCGGTCATAATCTTTAGGTTTTTACTCGCACTAGTTTAATGATAAATAAAATATACAGCTTTATTTTATTGGGCTTGTTTCTGGATGTTTTCTGAAGTTAGTTAGTAGCTAGGGTTAGGGTTTTTAAATGAACTGGCGTTTCAAACTCTTGACAAGAAGATGCAACTTTTATAGTTAGGGGGTTTGATCTCCGCTCTGGCACCAAGTTGAGTTTGCAATGGAATATGATGCATACATACAATATCTATTTAAAGAGAGAAAAAGAAGATCCTCCGAAAAATACTCACTAAAATATTAGGGGCATGCCACTTAATCTAAAAAGTAATCAAAAAAAGAAAACTGCATTATAATTTTAGATGTTTTTAATCATCTTATGTACAAATCCCAATCTTATTTCCTTTTATGAAATGCTAATTGCTAATGTTCAAGATTTCTACATCTTAAGTCCTGCATTAAATGGTTACATATAGCTTTATTGCATTATAAGTTTTTCACTTATTTTGTATTAGCTACTGCTAATATTTTCAAATTATTGTTTTGAATGCAGATTTCTTGTTTTACTGAGATGAATTGGAAATTTCCAATTAACTTCGGGTGAGTTTTTTCTTCTTCTTCAGAAATTTGATGATATTTTTATTTAGACATGTTGAATGTGTACAAGCATACGTGTAAAGCTACATTTGCTTGCTGGCTCAATGCTTAACTTCACGATTCCTGCCGAAGATAAATGCAGCAGCCTATAGAGAATCCTTTTAGTTCTCAAAAATTATCTTTTTTACACCACTTTTCGGTTATGCAATTATTTATGCTATTGAATCATGCATGACATGAATTGTAGAATAATTGGTCAATGTAATTCAAATGTCATACAGTTGGAGAATATGATTTCACTAAATTGGTGCTCTTCAACGAGAAGTCTACATTGGTTTGTTTCAACTATATTTGTTAAAGTATCATGATTACTCTAGGATTGAATAATTTTTGTCTTGTTAGAAGTGAGAGGAGATCTGCAGGATGTCCATGCAAGAGCTTAAGAAAATTAGGGCAACTCAAAAGTTAACAGAGATGAGGGGATAGACTCTGTTATCAAGAGCAATTACAATTTTCTAACCCATGAATCTCTTTGTTTATAGAGGGGGGGGGGGATGTCAACAAGCATGCAGAATTGTCGAGGGAAGAAAAGGCCGATCTGGTCTTGACAACAATTGCGGTAGTCACAAGGAGTAAATATCGAGTTGTCGGCAGCTTCATATCAAATCAAGATGAGGTTCTCTGCGGTGGTTATGTAGGAATCTGAAAGACTGAAACGATGTTGTTGGCGGCAGTAGGCATCTTGTGGGAAGCAAAGGCTGATCTGGTATTGACAACAATTGCGGTAGTCACAAGATGTAGATGTCGAGTTGTCGGTGGCTTCATATCGAATCAAGATGAGGTTGTTGTCTGTGGTGGTGATGTAGGAATCTAGAACGATGTTGTTGGTCTTGACAACAATTGCAGTAGGCGTCTTGTGGGGATGTCGAAGAATGTAGCAGGTGTTTGCTAGAGGGAGGAAGATGAAGTTGTAAAAATTATAGGTACCTTCTTCTCTAAATACTTTGGAAGTCTTGATGCAAAAATTCATAAAAATGTACCGAAACATGTCCGGCATAAACACGTGGATTGAAATCATTTGATGGCTCGAATAGATTCAATTTTACATAGCTCACCTTGAATCAGTTACATTTTAAGCTAGCTCTAATAACTAAATAATACCGGTGATGGATTCTTACATTTAAGCATTAAACTGGCATTCATGTAGGGGTGCTCCGATGCGCACTGAGGGTTGACGACAGTACCTGACCATTGCTAGATTCCCACACTTTAATCTGCACACCCCGCAGTCACTCGATGCCCCTTTGATGACAAATATGTATGTATTTGTAAGATATTTATAATCTACTTTGCACGAGGAAGAAGGCTAGAAACGATATATGATACAAGATCCGTGATTAAAAAAAAGGTTACATGATACATTTTTGAATTTTAATTATTTAAATATAAATAAAAATTAATATGAATATATGTGTGACATTCATTCATCTTCATTTTTTCAATCAATGTATCTCAAATACCATGCATTAAACGAAGAGAAGGTTTATCCTTGCCCATGTCATTTCGTAGATGCCATGAATGAAAGTCTGTAATCGATTGACTCCCATCACTTATCATCTAAATACATGTTTTTTTGGTATCATCATCACATTAACATAATTCTTGAGCATGCTAGGGCATATCTGAGAGTATTTTGAACTTTATATATATAAAGTTAAGAGAAATGTTTTAGATATGATATGTAAGTCCGTTGCAAGTATTAGTGATTCATAGTATATACGTATTTGCAAATAATTAAGCTAGTATAATATTACTGCTCGCGGTATTCAATTCCTCCATAACTCAGGACACCAGCATGCTATTACACCAACTCCTAGTAATTAATGACTCAGCAATTGATTTCATGCTGATTTGAACAGACCCACATTCCCCACAAACGCTCATTGTTTTACACATCCATCCACCTTTCTATATCTTTGTGGATCCCACACATAGTTTTTAAAATAATAAAACAAGTACATGCATTACACAGAGGATTCCCTTAAATAATGTAAATAGATGTTACATAAGGTTATTTAATATTATATTTTGAGCCCATTGTGAGTATAGGTGACCTTAATCTTGGATCACTTGAACTATGCTCAGAGATCAAATTAATCTAAGATTTTGGCTCGAGGCTGGGCTTGTTGTGCTTGACTTGACGTCGGTCCAAACCTAGAAGTCATTCACTGTTAGCAATTTTTTGCAATCAAGTAAACTTAAGCCCTAATTTCTAAGCCTTATTTACATGTCTTCTTATGATGTGATGATGATGATGGCGTTGATGATAACTTTGATTAATTATGTCGGGAACTGCTATTGAACCAGATTAATGAATTCCCTTTAATACTTCTTTAATTTTGTTATCTGATCATCTACCAAAGCCCAATACCAGAGTTATGTTTGAAGGCTAACTTGTTCAAATGAACCTCTGATCCAGCTCATTTAATCTTAGGTATTGAAACTTGCCTTTGGCTTGCCTGGGCACTGTATATGCTGACAACACCTGGTCTGCAATCTGGTAATGAATATTTTGCTGTGCTAACCATGCCGATATTATAAATGTGGTCATTCTTTTTATTTATCCGAAGTTGTGCTTGGTAATGCTATTTATCAGAAATAGCAGAGGTTTTAACACTTAACAATACTATTGTAGTTGCAATTTTCTTCAGAATAATGCAGTTTGATAAGATTCGGTTTGCCTTCTTTTATTATGTTACCAATTTTTCTCCAGAATTATGCTAGAGATTTTTATGTTATTTCCATGTCATAAATCAAATCTAGATGTTTTATGACACTCCCTTTTTTGAATCACAAGTCCCCCATCTCTATCTTTAAACCTATTTCTTCGTGCAGGCGTGCGCAAGAGCCACAAGGACAGCCAAATTTTCCTGAAATTCCAACCCATTCCTGGTATCCTCCATCTGTGGTTAATGCATCTCACCCCTCCACACCTGGTAGTTCATCTATTACTAGTGGTCAGCAAAGGCCTTCAGAACGACCACTGTCACCATCCCGTGGACAACCTTCCCCTGCTGAGGCAGCAGTTGTGATTGCTCGGTTGAAGGATAAAAGGTAGGTTTTTTTAGGAAGGCAAGTGATTTAATTTTTTATTCCAATAAATATTAGCTGTACCCATCAAATTATTACCCCAGAAAATGTATTTCTGCTTGAACATGATTTTGTTTAATTTATAGTGCACTTACATAGGTTATGTATTTTTGATGAAAGATACCAGTTCACTCTGCATATCCGATTCTCAAAGGTCACTCCATTTACTTATTCCTACTTCCGCCTGACTGAATAGGAAAGCATTACTGTTTTTTTTTTAGTTAAGTGAATCTTTCTTTTAAAGAAGAAATCTGTTTGATATTAGGTCGTTCACTTTCTTTTTTTCTGGGCAGCAGGGTGCACTAAACCTTGAGAGCATTTGTGCATTGTAAATTTGCAATATTATTTTGTTGATTAGGTGCATCGCATCACTCTCTTTTCAAGTTGTTGGTGTCTGATTGACATGATCTACAGCCTATTTATCATCCGATTTTTTTGGAACTTTTTGCTGATTATTTGATAAAGCTTCCTATGATTTATCAATTTACCATTAAAAATATATCACAGATGATAGTGGCTCCTTTTCCTGTGCTACTGCCTTGTATGCCATTTAAATTAGAAAATAGAGTAGGTTCACACTTCTATTGAAACGCCTGTTAAATTTTGGTGATGGATGTGTCCTCTTTAAGCCTGGCATATAGGTATGCAAAATAGTTTGAGTGGTTAGACTTGTATTCTCAATCAGGTTTAAGTTTCATCTATTGAGTTACTTTGTCAACTGTTATTGATCTGATTCGAGTTTACATCAGTTCAAGCTGCTTTCAACTGAAATTTTGTGGATTTGTCGACTCAAATTGATTTTGCGTTGGATTGAAATTTCTATGAGAGGCAAGGCTCGAGAAGCCGGGAGCATAATAATCTTGCATGAAGTGAAGATAAAGCTCCAAGGAGGAAGAGGAATTGAGCAACCATCATGTGTCAACATAGGAAACTGCAACACCATAATGCAGAGTATAGACCAGGAGTCTAGAAACCTCAATCCTAAGATTGATTGAAGATCAATTTAGGAATGATTTGCCCGACACAATGGGCCAACAACACGATCACACAAAATATTAAATATAACTAACTTAAAGGGAACGAGGTTCCCTGCGCATAGGCAATGATGTAAGTACTTTAGTGTTTCAGGTGTTCTCCGTGCACAGTGTCTGTGACAACAATGTGTTCAATTACCACATAAGTGTCTACATATGAAGTTGATTTTCTGTTACATATGCACATGCATCATCTTATTTTGCATTTTTTATATTTAATTTGTAAGTGCACTATGATAATATGTATGTAGGCCCCCTCCCTATACAAGGAGGCCTGAGAGTTTGTAGTTATCTTTTATGGTTAGGGTTTAAGATCTCTCCTTGCGAGAGTAACTTCAAGGAGGAACCAACCTATTGGGGTTACACACGAGTATCCTGCGATTTGTCCACCCTGTCTTCTACTTCTATAGCCACTGGGACTTTTCTCATGACCCACGCCCGCATCAATAAAATCTCTTCCCCAACCGT
This sequence comes from Platanthera zijinensis, assembly GCA_039513925.1. Classification (NCBI taxonomy): domain Eukaryota; kingdom Viridiplantae; phylum Streptophyta; class Magnoliopsida; order Asparagales; family Orchidaceae; genus Platanthera; species Platanthera zijinensis. The sequence goes on along the minus strand of CM077078.1, from coordinate 38,670,599 downwards.
TCGCGCACGACAATCATCCTCGACCCCGCTCGCATACCCGTGTCTACGAGCAATCGATCGATCGATTACTCACATGAATCGCTCGTCTGACGCGTGTTCCTTTCCCTCACAGTGCGATGACTATTAGTTCGCTCTCTGCCATATTCACATCGATGATTCCAACATTCTGAGCCGCTCGATCGGCCTCTCGACCCACCCGCCCTTTGTTGTCTGCTTTCGCTCTCAATCCAGCTCAACGATGATTCTGCTCATCCAAGCTTCAGCTCCTGCGCCCTCTCGACCCTCTAGCTCTTGCCCCCTCTTTTGCATCAATCGGTCTCCATCTCTTGTGGTCGTTGCAACTCCGGCTCCCGTGCTCGCCCTTCCGGTGATTGTCTTCTCCCACTGCTGAGCCTTTCTTCCCGTGCCTTCTCTCCGGAGTTCTCCTATTTCTTTTGGTCGTTCCTCCCACCAGTAGTTCCTTGTCTGCGTCCTTCTCCGCCACCACCCGTGCCGTTTTCTTCTTCTATGACGCCTGTGCCCGCTCCTTATGCCAAAGGCTTGTCACTCGATGAAATCCCGTGTGTTGGCCCTCGAACCTGCCCGTACAACCATCAGCTCTCGCCTTGAGTCCCAAGCCGAGCAGTTCGCTTTGATTATGACCCTGCTCTACAATGTGTAACCCAGCTAGTACTCCGGGCTTAACGCCGCCTCTGCTTTGAGATCCCCCAACACATTGTCTCTCGAAGAACCCGCTTTGGTGGGATTGCCTCTCCACATTTTCTCTGCATTGACATTTCTACATTCAACGAGATTGATCACCTGAGTTCGATTGCCATGCCGAGCAATATTTTGACATTCACCGGACTCATCATACACAAAAGGTCTCCATGGCTCTTATCGGCATGGAAGGGTCTGCTGACTCTGCTAGTTCTCTCGATCTCACTTAGACAACTCTCATCGAGTCACTCATTCCTGAAAATTGCATTTGCAACTACAAGGATACTAAGCCATCGAAGCCCGCGTGAACAAGCTCGAGGAACTCCGGATGGCACCATCCAAACTATGCAAAAAAACAACAATGTTTAGAAAAACGATTAAAAAAAGCTACACGGTTACTGACTCGTGGAACTTGATGAAAAATAAGTTGGTTGAAATCAGAGAGAAAGGCAAAGAGCTCCGCCACCTACCCATGATCGGCCAAGTGGGCTCCCATCAGCGCCTTATTGCAAAGGTCAATAATGTTCTTGCAATCCCCTTCAATGACTGCCCCACACATTACCAACATTGAAGCTTTCATTATCTTTTTGATGACAAGTAAAGTTTCTCTCTCCACGCCACCAGATCCAAATGGAAAGATTTTTTACCATCAATATTGATCTTTTTCCATCTAGGAGGGGGTGCACCAACAGAAAGAAGAGAACATCTTGTTAAGCTGATTGGCATCTAAGTGTTCCTAGACGGGTAGATTGGTAATCCGATTTATGTTTTCAATCACCATAGCTACAAACACAGATGGAGTGGCAAAGTCGTGGTTGTGCATCTTAGCGTTACGGGTTCTCCAAAGTTGATATATGTTATGGATCCTAGACGTCATTTATATAACGTTATTATTATTGAGCGGAGTTATTGTATCAAATCGTTTTATTTTATTAGTCTCGTCTAGTCAGATCTCTTTTATGTATTTCATTGTAATTACGGTCATGCCCGTTTTTCAATGAATGAAACTCTATTTTCTAAAGCCTAAAACAGATCTTGAAAACACTTTCTCTTGAGCATGCCCCGCTTAGGCAGCCACGGTCAATGTTTTGTAGTATCTACGCCACCATCATCTCCACCTCTGACAATTTCCGAGTAAGCCCATAACAACTTGGTATCAGAGGCCTCGATCCTCTTCAGCCGACGCCATTCCATCAAGCTCGAACAATACTTCGTTGACCTATGGTTTTCCTCAAGCACATGTTCCGCCAACGTCGTTGTATGTCGACACCATCCAACAACAGATGATCCCATCCCCAACAGATGATCCCATCCCCAACAGATGATCCCATGCCCAACAGATGATCCCACACCCAATAGATGACCAAAGCAGCAACTACGTCATCACCAGAAGCATCTCTAGATTCGATGTCCGTTTGCTTCGACGCCCCCCGTCCCGCAGCTACCAAAGTGATAGTTCACACAACCGCCCTCCATTGACGCTCCGCTACCCAGATTCAAGCACATCTCCAGGTCCAAGTGCCTCTCCCCGACGCAGTCTCTTCAATGACGCGGAGTCCGCTTCTCCGTTGAGCAACTTCTTCCTTCATCTTCACGGGATCCGGCCGGGTGGCCTCCCGCATGATCCTCAAATCAACTCCAATGAATTCTTGTTCACGCCTCCTGCACGTGTCTCCAAAGCACGTCTCCACATGCGGTTACTTATTTTATTTTCCTTGAGCCCCTCCCCACAACATCAACGTTTTTATTTCATTTAATCCCCCACGCAGAGTAGTTGCTCTCTTTCTTGAGCCATGTGCAACATATCCGACCCTTATAATATTCTACATCATCAATTAATTATGGGGAGCATCAAGCTTAGTGTCGCGGATGAGGCCGCGATCGGTTCGATGTTACAAGAATTTTCAGCGTCCAGGGACGCTCGTCATCAGGACGTCAAAGTTTGCCGTCGGGACGAAATGACCGCACTCCTACGCAAGTTTGATAATTTGATAGTCACCTTTCTGCCGAAGCATCCACCTGCACCACCGCCACTTCTCCTCATGCAGTCGTCATTTTCGTCAGCCGACAACGTGCTATCGCTTCCCTTGTCGGTTCTTGCTCCGCCGACCCCTGCGCTACCGGTTCCTCTGACTATCTCGTCGTCTCCTTTATCGGCCCTTGCTCAGCCGACCCTTATTCCGCCAACTCCGACGGATCTGTTCTTGCTACCGACCGTCATTCCTCTAGATTCCTTGTTGCTTCTGCTCACTGCCGCTCCGGCAGCCCCACTAGACACATTATGTTTGTTGCCCGTTGTTCTGACGACACCGCCGCTCCTCGTTGCAGCCACTGCCGCCCCGACACATTACTAGACGCTATTCTTGCGAGAGATCAAGATGTCAGATGACTCTGTCATATACGTGAAGTTCGAGCTTGACGGCAAGCTCAATTTCGAGGATGGATGGTATGTTTTGGATCTTATCCATCTAGTTTTATTATTATTATCGAGTTCAGTTATTATATTGGGCCAAATGTATTAGTCAAGCCGATTTGTTTATTAGTTGTGTTGAGTCTTTTATGTTTTCGGATTATTTACACTCATGTCATTGGGGGTCTTATATAAGTCCATGGAGTCATGTAATGAAGGATGAGTGAATGAAGTTCTAATTTCCTAAACCTTAAAAGAGATCTTGGAAGCTCTCTCTCCCTTGAGCAAACCCCTCTTAGGCAGCCGCGGTTTTGGCTCCATAGTATCTCCTCCGCCTCCGACCACTTTTCCGGCAAGTCCGTAACAACTTTACATCAAAGCTACTCATTCCTCCTCCCTCACAACAACTATTGTTGAATCCCTTTCCGGACATTCACATAGGACACATTCCGTATGTGACCCATTGTTCGGACGACACCACCGCTCCTCGCCAACGCGACACACTACCAGAGTCTATTTTTGCGTGACATCAAGATGCCATATGACATAGTCATCCACTTGATGTTCATGCTTGAGGGCATGCTCAATTTTAAGGACAGATGAGATGTTATGGATCCTAGACGTCATTTATATAGCGTTATTATTATTTTTGAGTCGAGTAATTGTTTTGAGTCATTTTGTTTTATTGGTCATGTTGAGTAAGATTTCTTTTATGTATTTCGTTGTAATTACGGATAAGATTTCTTTTATGTATTTCGTTGTAATTACGGTCACGTCATTCAGGGTCCTATATATTGATCCTTAAATTCTTGTATCTATTAATCAATGAATGAAACTTTATATTCTAAACCCTACAAGAGATCTTGGAAGCTCTATCTTTTCAATACGCCCCATTTAGGCATCCGTGGTCAAGGCACTATAGTATCCCCTCCACCGTCGTTTCCATCTCCGGCCACTCCTTGGGAAACCTTCGAGTAGGCCCATAACAATATACTGCATAACAAAGCAACCACAATGGCCCCAGCTCTTGCATCCACAATGCAACTGCTAAGAGCGACACCTCACTCCAAGAACGGACAATCAACATAGCCATGTTCAGTCTAGCGACACCATGTTGCAGAATTTTCAGAGTTGGAGAGTTTCCACGCTGCGTAGCATTCTCCCATAGTCGAGTTGAATACTTGCTATGCATCAGTTTAAAGAACAACGAGATGTTTGGGCGGCGTAATTCCCTATGCAAATCACATCCGCAGAGGGCCTTCCCAGCATGCGGTAGAGTGGAAACCAAGTAAGCATGAAGCCACATGAGAGCAGATCTAGTCCCATTTAACATAATGCAGGCCACGTGAATCCACATTTTTTTGCCACAAAAATGCACGAGTCAGCCTTTCGATTCTTCCACGGACAGATCGGGGAATCTCCTAATGAGACAGGAGAAAATCGGCATAGCCAAGAGAGGAATTAACTAATATAACTATGCATGCAAAAGAGAGGTCGGGGTTACTCCATCCACGCATCTTCAATTGAAGTCGCTGCAATAATTCTTGGGAATCAGTGCTACACAGCTTGTGAAGTACGAGTTTAATGCCCATGTACTCAATCTCATTAACTTTGTGAATTTCAAGCCACCGAGCGAGGCGATTGCGCTTCCACCTGGCCGTCAACTTACTGAGATCACGACAGATTTAGCCTGTTTATATGTTGGCCCGTCCGCTTACTGTAGTTGTCCAAAATAGTGGCACACCCATCGACAACTGCTTGCGTAGTATCCACAACAACAAGGATGTCGTCGGTATATAATAAGTGTGAAATGCGCGGGCACCCTGTAACACAACTATAAAAGTAATGTCAGGGAACTCATTCAACGATATGATCACCGCCACTCTGACAAAGTGATTGTTCGTCTTTGCGGGGTCCATCAGACCTGCTTTATTGACTTGTACGTGGATGAATTTATCGAGTTGGTCACACACGTTCCAGGTCTTCAACCCGGTCACTACTTGGGCTATTTCATGCACGACTTATAGTCTCATATTCTTGCTCGCCTCTGTACCCTCCATCCATCTACTATCAGCCAAGACATGGACCTCCCTACTCGTGGATGCCAAATTCCTTGCAATGTCCAGGAACCCTCATTCAACATTGCCTCCTTCCAAATCCCCTACCAACCATATTTTGCCCCCTTACCAATCATATTTTACCTCCTGCTAAACCTCCACCGCCACCACCTCCTCTATCTCGCTCACCCATTATGCCTCCACCCAACAACCGTCCTATCCCTATTCACTACCTTTCCAACCAAAAGTATCATGATTTGCGAAGTAAGGATTTGTGCTTCCGTTGCAAGCAATCCCACTCTCCTACTCATGATTGTTCTGTCAAAGAGTTTCTAGCCATCATCGGCGATGACTTGGAGGAGATCGGCATAGCTGACTTTGACGCCCTTGCAATCATAGTTGCACCATCGGATGGAGCCCCAGGCATCGCTGCGATAGTCAACCCACAGGCGTATCACTACTACACAATGGGTGACACCTCAACCTTGTGGTTAAGCCCGATTTTTAGGCGGGATATATTGTTATGCACTCTCGTGCATCATCTTATTTTGTATTTTGTATCTTTAATTTATAAGAGCACTATGGTAATGTGTATGTGTGCCCCCTGTCACGAGTTACCATCTATGGTGTTAACCTCTGAAGATTTCTAGGGAAATATAGGATTCTGGAGGATGTTTTTGTATATAGATTTTTGGAGAGTAGTCTAGAAGATTCTTGAAAGATGTAGATACAAGATAGCGGTAGAATAGTCTAGACCCTTCCATCTTTTGGAGGAAAACCCCTTTGGGGGCCTATATATGGGGGAAACCCCTCATTTGTAAAGCATCCAAGGAATTCAAGCAATTAAGCATTCTTACACTCTTGCTCTTTTGCTCTCTTGTTCACTCTTTCTAAGTGCTCACTTATTCATCTTGCCACGATCAGTGTTGAAGGGGGCTGACTTAGCTAACTGTGAAGGGGCGCAGAAAGGAGCTAAAGCCACACACGACATTGTCAAGGGGACAAGTCCGTGACAATTGGTATCATAGGGAGGTTCACTCAAGTTCGTGGTTCGTGCTAAGGAGTAAGATGGCTTTGGAAGGGAACAACTCAAGCATCATGGATGAGTGTGGCTGGGCGACCGAGGAGAAAAGGGATAGAAAGAAGAGGGACTTCAAGCATGAGTTGAGAAAGAACTTCATCCCTGAGAATGTGAAGGATGAGAACTTGCAGAAGCTTAGGAGCTAAGGCAGAAGGGCTCCATTGGAGACTGTCAAGGAGTTCACAACATTATCGCTACAAGTCTTTGATGTCCCCGAACATATTCTCCTTTTCAATTTTATTGATGGGTTGCAAAACTGGGTCAAGCAAGAGGTTAAGAGGAAGGACCCAATGACCGCTAGAGATCTCATTGCTATCGCCGAGTCTCTTATTGAATTCCAACGCCAACCCAATCCAACCAAGGAGAAGAAGGACAAGTTCAACAATGGAAAAGATGAGGGAGATCGACGAGACTACAAGGCCACTCACTTCAAAGGTGGACCAAAGACTTTCCCCGACTCGCGGAAGGAGTTTGAAGAAAAGAAGAACTTCACACCAAGAGGCAGATGTTATGTGTGCAAGGGGCCACATCTGATGAGCAGCTGCCCAAAGTTGGGTTCATTATCTGCTATGGTGGAGAGCCAAAACGTCACCATATCAGAAGAAGGTACTTCTCAAATGAGTTCATTGAAATTACTAAATGCTTTGAACGTGCAGCCAACAAAAACTACAACAAGCAAGGGGCTGATGTATGTGGAATCTTTGGTCAATGGGAAGGCCACCAAGGCCTTAATCGACACAGGAGTTTCACACAACTTCATGTCAGAAGGAGAAGCCAAGAGGTTGGGTTTGCAAGTTATGAAGGGTGGAGGTTGGATCAAGACAGTGAACTGCCAAGCGAGGCCGCTCGATGGAGTTACACACAATGTGGAGTTGCGCACTTTCACCTGGAAGGGCCGGGTGGACTTCTCTATAACACACATGGATGACTTCAATGTTGTGCCAATAATGAACTTTCTGGAGAAGATGCAAGTCATTCTCATGCCAGCACATCACTCAGTTTGTATCTTGGAGGAAGGAACTGCATGCATGGCCTCGACGATGCAAGAGCCATCAGGGCTTGACAAGGAAGGGCCGAAATTTCTCTCGGCCATGCAGATGCAAAAGGGTTCAAGAAGGTGAACCATCATTCTTGGCCTCCCTAAAGGAGGAAGACAAAGACAACATGAGGGAGGAGGTGCCTCTCCTCATTACAAATGTTCTTGTGAGGAATGAAGACATTATGCCCGCAAAACTACCTCTCAAGCTACCACCTCAGAGGAAGGTGGATCACAAGATTGAGATGGAGCTAGGGACAAAGCCACCCGCCAAAGTAGCATATAGAATGGCTCCCCATGAATTGGTGGAGTTGAGGAAGCAACTTCAAGTACTACTTGAGACGGGGATGATCTATCGAAGGTGTCATTTGGTGCCCTGATGCTATTCCGAAAAAAAGGATGAAACACTGCGGCTTTACACGGACTACTGGGCACTAAACATGGTAACAATAAAGAACAAGTGTCTTATTCCCCTCATTGCGAATCTCTTTGGCATGCTTGGGAAGGCAAGTATCTACTATAAGTTGGACTTGCAAAAGGGATATCATCAAGTGTGAATTGCAGAGGGAGATGGACCTAAGCCAACTTGTGTTTCAAGGTATGGGTCATTCTAATGGTTGGTGATGTCTTTCAGTTTAACTAATGCACTGACGACTTTCTGCGCTTTGATGAACCAAATATTTCACTCTTGGACAAATTGTAGTGGCGTACTTGGATGACATAGTAGTCTACAACGACACGATGAAGGAGCCGTCCAAACACCTTGGTTTGGTATTCCAAGCATTGCGAGAGAACGAGCTATATGTTAAGGTCAAATGCTCATTTGGACAAGAGGAGATACAATTTCTTGGACATGTCATTGATCATGGCCAATTTCGGATAGAGATGGCTAATTTCGGATGGACATGGTTAAAGTGCAAGCCATCAAAGGATGGGAGCCACCAACGAAGGTGACTTATCTATGGTTATTTCTTGGTTTGGTGAACTACTATCATAGATTCATCAAAGATTATTCAAGGAGGGTCGTACCATTGACGAACTTATTGAAGAAGAACACAACTTGGCTATGGACGGATGAATGCCAAAGAGCCTTTAAAGACTTGAAAGCAGCGGTCTGCACTGAATCGATGCTTGCCTTACCTGACTTCAACAAGAGATTCGAGCTACATACAGATGCATCAGGCTTTGCGATCGGTGGAGTGCTAATGCAAGAACACCCCTTAGCTTTTGAAAGTCGCAAGCTCAACGAGTCGGAACGAAGATACACCATCTAGGAGAAGGAGATGACAGTCATCATACATTGTTTACAAGTTTGGAGACATTATATACTTGGAGCACAATTTACAATCAAGACAGATAATGTTGCCACCACATATTTTCAGACGTAAAATAAGTTGACGGCAGAGTAAGCACGATGACAAGACTTTTTAGCGGAGTTCGACTTCATCTTGGAGCATAAGGCGGGGAAGACCATTGTTGTGGCAGATGCACTAAGCCGCGAGCTAGCTGCGATATCCATGGCTAATGGAGGAATGCTAGATCGCATAAGGCAAGGGCTGAAAGAAGATCCTCTTGCCTTGCAACTCATGCAAGGCAAGATATTTTGGGTAAAGGATGAGCTACTCTACACCAAGCCATGATATTTTGGGTAGAGGATGAGCTACTCTACACCAAAGGGAGACGATTATACATCCCGAAGTGGGAAAACCTACAGAGGGATCTTATCAACGAATTCCACGACACAAAATAGACTGGTCATCCTTGATACAAACGCACGTTGACTTTGATGGAGGACTCATACTTCTGGCCATAAATGAGAGATGAAATTGAGCTATACGTCAAGACTTGTCTTGTTTGCCAACAAAACAAAGTAGACAACAAGTAGCTCGCATGACTATTAGAACCATTGCCTATTGCAGAACATCCTTGGGAGTCGATGATACTTAACTTCATCAATGTTTTGCCTAAATCTGATGGGTTTGGGTCGATCCTAGCGGCGGTGGATCGATTCTCCAAGTATGACACATTCATCCCTAGTACAAGGGACACTACCGCGGAGGAGACAACACAAATTTTTGTTACGGACTTGCACGACGACGAGACGTCATGGCGGGTCTACACACGAAGGAAGACGACGACGGATCCGTCTGGAGGAGAGACCGAAAACGCGATGCCGGCGTGACTATTTTATTTATTTCGCACTCTGTTATTTCATATTATGTTTTGTACGCATTTATTTTACTCGCACTTGCTATTCGCACCCCGCTCCTATAAGGGGTGGAGTTGTTCTCCTTTTGATTATTCTTGGATGAATGAAAATTAAGGCTGCTCTCTAAGATTTCCCTCTCAAACCTAATCCCCTTCTTCCCTCTCATCTCCGCCAGCCCCTCACTCGCTAGGTTCCTCTTCGGGATTGTATCAATTTGTTCCGACCTACCTCACCACCCGCCACCCCGCTGCCAGTAGTCGTGATATTCCATCAAAGCCGATTCGTTCGTCCGGTTTCCTCCCCGCTACAGTGTGGTTACACCCTTCTGCTTACACCATGTACGCGTCGATTGGGTGTCGCCGTTATGATTCGGCCTGTCGTGCGAATTGAGACTTGCGCTTTGATTGTTGTCCTTGATCGACTCAACCCCTGTGGCTGACCCCCTGTTTCGGCTTCCTTTCACGGCGTAACTAACGATTCACAGCTTTTGTGTGTCTGACATCGACAGTTTCCGCCAATCTACCGCAGGAAGCCCGCAAGACCGGTACTTCCGCCGATTTCAGCCGGATCCGCCCATTCCAACCGTTATCTGACGTCCTCGGACCCATGGCTCCCACCACTCACTCATCTGACGTCCCTGCTCGAGATTCCGCCTCTGAAGCTCTTAGTCGTCGCATCGAGGCTCAGGAACAACTTGTCGCCTCCATGTACGCCTCCCTCCTCGCCCTCTACTCCAAGATTGATTCCCTCCAGGCGTCCTCCACCGCCGTGTCCGGTATCGAATCGCCTGCGGACGACGACTCTCTCCTTCCTTCAGACACCCTCCTTTGGCCATTCAAGGTCGTGGTGCCCGCTCCCTCGATATGCCCTCGTTTGCCGGTGTAGACCCGGTGAGGTGGATCACCAAGGCGGAGCAATATTTCGACCTCAATTGCACCCCGGAGCACGACAAGGTGTCTATGGATGTGGTTGGCCTGGACGGCTCATCCCTCCATTGGGCTCGACGGCTTCACCAATCCAACCCAAGCCTCTCCTGGCCCGAGCTCAAATAGGAGATGATTCGGCGGCACGACATCCGCTACTCTGACACTTCCGCTATCGAGCCGCTATATGGCGTCTGCCAGACAGCCGGCCTGGACCACTACATTGACGAGTTTGTAGCCTTGGTCACTCATGTCCCCAGCTTGCCACCCGACCATTACCTTGGCGATTCCGCCCTGCTTCGCTCCCCGGTCTCGGCCTGTGCGATTCAGCGGACCGCCGATGTTGACTTTTCTGCATGGCTTTGGCCGCTCTCTGCTCCAGCCCCGCCTCCTCCTTCACACCCAACCGACCTTCAGGCATTACTCGTCGAGTTTGCCAACATTTTTGAGGCCCTGAGTTAACCTCTAGAATTAGTTTTCCATCGCAATCCTTTACGCAGAAGGGCGATACCGTGCAAGGAGTAGTCTAGAAAATTCTTCCATCGAGACCTCAGGCAGTAGCCTGCCCGCAAGCTGGTGCAACTCTAGCTCGTCCCACCATAGCCTTGCCTCTCCGTCCAACAGGAAAGTGGTTAGCGTGACTTTCTGCCTTTCCTCCATCTCTGTAGCCGTCAAGATTCTCTTCACTCGCGAGAGCCAATCCTCGGTCTGAGTCGGGGATCCTGTTCCCGTAAACGTAGGCGTATTGAAGCTCATAAAGTGCTTCTGTTGCTTCTCCGCCGGTCACCTCTCTGCTAAATGCTCAGCAGGCACTTGCCTCACCACCATTGGCTCAACTACGCCACCCTGCAGTGGCGCCACCACAGGGTGTACTTGCCCTCTTAGCTGCGCTTTGATCATTGCGAACACAGCTTCAACAACTAAATGGATTGTCTCGGCAGAAGGAGGTGCTCTGCACCACTCCTTGTCACCTATAATTGCGCAACACACAATTTAGTGACTAATAAATATAGCAAACATCAAACAAAGGAACGCTCAGGTTCCACAAACAATGTTTTTTAACAAGTTTCATGTGTGTTTTTCATTCTCAAGTGGACATTCACCGGTGATTTTACGTCTTTAAGGTGACGCACACACATGCTCTTCACCCCTTAAAAGAATTCAACCACGAATTCAGCAGACACGAACCGACACCTATAAGCTGATACCAAATTTGGAGCGAAGAACTTTATAGTTAAGCGTGCTCGAATTCAGCGTGCACTTTTTTATTGTAACACCTCTCCACTCAATCATAGTGGCCTCTTAGCGAGCATGTTACAGGGCTGCAGCCCGAGCACCCCAAAGCTTCTCCGTGCCTGTTTCTCGGCCGTGGCGCGTTGTTGAGGCCGGGTCTCGAACCCGCAACCTCCTTGATAAAGTGTTTTCAAACCACTACTCATCACCAATTGAGCTGTAGCCCTGTAACATGCTCGCTAAGAGGCCACTATGGTTGAGTGAAGAGGTGTTACAGTATGGGTGGCCAACCTAAATCCCCGCAGAATAATCCCAGTTACAACTCAACCTGTGACAAAATAATGACTTAATATATTTAAAATGAAGTCAAATACATTATATCCTCGTTACATATGGATTTGTTTTCACTTTTCACAAATGCATGAAAAAGTGATGCGGAGCGGAGATGCGGATCCGCTACTTAGGGCGAGTTTTGGGTCCGTTCGGAGCCGATTGGCTGCTTACCATATATGACATACCCCGATCGATGATCCGACTCCACAGATGTGTCTGGTTCGTCGTTCCGACACAGTTTCATATATTATATTGTCATTTTTGCTTTATTTTTTATGTAATCGGGCTACTCCATCTCCGACCAATCATAGTCATCGATGGTGGGATACCCTAATATCTATTTACTATAAATAGAAGTGTATGAGGACTGCTATAGGTCATTGCAGATTTTGGAGAAGAGGAATCCCGAAATCCGGGGATCGCACCATGGTGTTGATTCCGTAGAACCATAGGTGACGACTCTTAGGTGGTTATCTCCCTCCCCAAGGTATCTCCTAACCTAACCTTCATTTTCCCCTCTCTAAACCCAAGCCGCCATCCACACCTTGATGTTTCCACCTAGCAAACCCAGATCAGCCCCTCCTGCGTGCTGTCCAGCCAGTCACCGCCCCTTTTGTTGTTGTCCAGCCAATAGGGCCTTCATATCCAGCCCCTCCCGGCCTTCCCACCGCCCCAAACAGCATTCGCCGCCTCCTCCCAGCCTCCCTACAGCCACCGCCCCTGCTGCCTACAATCGCCTAGCCCTCCTACCGCCGCCCCTCTTCCGTGGAACCACCTCCAAACTCCCTCCCCTATCTGTTTCCATCCATATCTGCGCAGTCCAGCCCAGATCCAGCCCCTCCCATCCACCCGATCCACCCCTCGCAGCCCGGATCCGCTTCCAAACCGCCGAATCCACCCAACCGCTACCCGGATCCGTCTCCATATAGCCGGATCTATCCCCGCCAGTCCCGATCTCGTCCCAATCTGTCAAATTCAGATGCTGTCCCGTCATCTCAGCCACCAGTTCCTGTCCGGATCGTCCCTGTTGTGCCGGACATCTTCGAATCTACTCCTATACGACAACCCTCGTACTTTTGTGAGTTTTCTTGTTGTATAAACTCTTGTTTTCAACATTTACATATTTTGTTTTGATCTTATACTGGTTTGGATAAATAGAATCGTAGTATTTTGTTCTAGATTATTTTGTGATTTGCAGAATTTGTTCGCCGTGCGCTTTTGCTTTGACCCTCCACGCGGAGGAAAGCCTAAACCTGCTTGCCTAAAGAAATTATTTTGTTTTTCCTATGATCATGTGCGTGTGATTTAATTATTTATTATTTGATTTTGATTTCTCCGTTGGACTTTTGTATGACATGTAGGGATAAGACATCATTCATCCGCCTGCCTATAGATTCGTCCCGCGTCAAAAAACTCTCATAGATACATAATATATGTTCTATGTACAAGTAATCTAAGACTCAATGATGATGGTGAGTAGCCATAATTTATCAATAGTTGTGGCTCAGAAGTCCGATGTTTAAAAGTGACATGCATAAAATTTGGAACACTCAATGGTGATCTAGGAGAAGCAGGATCAGGTTTGACCAACCAATTTGGGAGCCTTATGTGGTTGCTAACTATAGATAATATTGTTTTTTAGTTGTTATATATTCAAGATAGCCTTTGGCTGATTTATGTATATAGTTTAGGAAATGATATATTTGATTTATGGAGTTAGATCATGCCCTCCACCTTTTCTCTCATTTAGTTATCGATCTCCCCAACTCAGGATGGGTGTTAAGTGTGTAAATGAGCCCTGGAAAATCTAGTGAATTGATGAAGTGTCGTGAGGATTTAAGAATAATGCGGCGTACAAGCAAGTGTATCCGATACTTAACTGCAACTAATGTTGAAATGCCTTGAGGATTTAAAAATATTGCGCTGCACAAGCAAGTGTATCCGATACTTAATTTCAACTAATGTCGAAATTAATAAAAGTATCCCCAAGTATTTACAATTGAGATTAGAACCCCAATACGCTCTAACTAGATTTATCTTTATAACGAAGAATTTCACAGTTACCAGAATTCCCAATTTAGTAAAATTTCAATCGAGATTGAAATGAAAAATCCTTTTATTAATTCTGTCTCTATAAACTTATCAAGCAAGAATATCTTTAGAATAAAGAACTTACAATTGAGATTGAAATGAAAATTCCTTTCATTAATTCTGTCTCTATGAACTTATCAAGAATGACAAATCAAAAATATTATTTTTGCCTTGTTTCTCTCAAATTTTGTTGATTATAAATTTGGTAAAATTTCACATTGTGGTATCTATCGGCAGACTTCTGATTCTTGCATCATGTGCTTATATTTTGACAGTATTGATGAGTTGAGAAAGCTTCTAAATGACAAGGAGGCATATTATGCCTTTTTCAATTCCCTTGAACAAGTCAGAAGTCACAACAATGTAAGTTGCTCTTTTACTCTTTTGACCCTATTTTTTATGCTTTTGGTTTAAGATAATTCAAGCATATGATGATCAACATAACCCGCATCAACGTGAAACTTTGCACATTTCATTGTTATACAAATCCTAATTATCATTATTTTTATTGTGTTTTTGTTGTACTAGACATTATAGTATCCTTTCTACATGTATAATATGATTAATATCCCTCAGAAAACATTTTTTTGTTCTGGGAATGTCAACAATTATGTTTTTCTGGAAAAATTAATAATTATTTATGAGAATTAGGCAATATCATTGCTGGCAATTGTTTTATTTATTTTGAAGTTAGCAATAAAGTTCAGTGCGATTCCTTTGTTTGACCTTCCATAATACCAACTTAAGTACTAATTGCACTTTTCTACTTTTCCATAATCATATTTTCCATTGTTATTGGTTACAATTAATTTCTTACTGAAAGGTTCTTGATCATTTTAGGCCACCACCATGTTTCCGTGTTGGCTTCTAGGAAAGGCAGACCATACGATTTCAATACCTGTACTTTCATATCATTAGTGTAGAAAAGTGTGGAAAAATAAAGAGAATTTTTATTAATCCAAAAAATTGTTCTTTACAACTTGAGATTGAACATATTTATAGGAAGAGAGGAGAAAAATTCCAATCCAAAGATGTGGGATTAATATAAAAGAACAAGCGGGCCAAAACATCGGCCAAAGTAATAGACCTATTTTACATGACTTTCTTTAACATTTCCCGATAAGCTGGAGCATACAAATCGTAGGCACCAAGCTTGGAAAAAAATTGATGATACAATGATCGAGGTAAGGTCTTAGTGAAAATATATGCAACTTACCCACTAGCCGAGACATGCTCTAATTCCATCTTCTTTAATTGAACTTTTTCTCGAATGAAGTAACAGTCAACCTCAATGTGTTTGGTTCGCTCATGAAATATGAGATTCTTGACAATATGTATAGCAGTTTGACCGTCACAAAATAGAGTAGCTGGTGAGGATAGTGTGACACCCAAATTCCCAAGGAGACTTTCTAGCCAAGTGAGTTTCGACATAATTGCCGCCATCTCACGATACTCGACTTTAGCCAATGAGCAAGCAACAACTGATTGCTTTTTTCTACGCCAAGTAATAAGATTTCCTCCAAAATACGTACAAAAATCAGTTGTGGATCGTCGATCATCAAAAGAACCCACATAGTCAGCATCAGAATATGCAATCAGAGATAAAGAAGAGGATGGTTTGTACACAAGCCCTTGTCCCGGTGCAATCTTCAAGTATCTGAGAATGCGCTCGACATCCTGAAGATGAGAGGTCCATGGAGTATGCATAAACCCACTTTCAACTCCAATAATAAACGAGATATCAGGTCCTGTAACCGTTAGATATATCGGTTTTCCAACAAGACACCGATAATATTTTGGATTTGTAAGTAGAGGATCAGAGTCAGTTTCATGAGCGCAGAGCTTGTGATTGACATCCATAGGGGTGTCAGTAGGTTTGCATCCTGAATAGCCTGCATCCTGAAGAAGGTCAATGCAGTACTTCCGTTGTGATAGGACGAGGCCATCAGGTCGTCTGGCTATCTCAAGTCCAAGAAAATATCGAAGACTTCTCAGATCTTTTGTTTGAAAAACAGAGTTCAAGTGTCACTTGATTTGTTGGATCCTAGTAGAGTCATTACCCGTAATCAGAATATCATTAACATATACTAGGAGAATGACTGTGCCGGTTGGTGGATGACGAGTAAATAGAGAGAAGTCAACCGAGCTCCGCGTAAATCCAACGTCACGATCAACCTTGCTAAACTTGTCAAACTAAGCCCGAGGAGATTGTTGAGACCATAGATAGATTTTCTGAGATGACAGACACAAGACTCCCCTGTGGTCTCAAACCTGGGAGGTTGGTGCATGTAAACTGTTTCAAGAAGATCATCATTGAGAAAAACATTTTTGTTGAGTGAATTCGCGAGCCACGAGCCGGGCTTTTAGCCGTTCAACCATTCTGTCGAGAGCATGTTTGATTGCAAAGACCCACTTACAACCGACATAAGTCTGTCCTGGAGGGAGAGGGACAAGATCCCAAGTCCGATTGGCACAAAGAGAGTCATTTCCTCATCCATGGCCGCATGCCACCCCGAATGCTGGAGAGGGTCTTGTAAAGAGTTATGTATAGAAATAGAGGAGAGAGCGCAAATTTGAGAAGAGGTGGGGAGAGGTGATGTAAGGAGACGTAATTTACCAAGGGATGAGCAGTAGAGGCTGATGCCAGATCAATAGGCCGTGAGATCACACCGGCAGATGGAAGCTATTATAGGGCATCAGATTTGGGAGGGCGACGTGTAAACACGAAGGGATGGTTTGGGTAGGGCGGGCGTGGTAGTAGGTGTGGGAAGGATAGGTGGAAGCGGAGACGTGACTGGAATCGTAGGCCGAGGTAGAGGAGGAAGAAGAGGATTTGTAGGGGAGGAGTGAAACGGTTGGTCTTCAAGAAAGGTGACATCAACATAAACAATCATTTTACCATCGGTAGGAGAGTAGCATGCATAACCCTTCTGGGTGCGAGAGTATCCAACGAACATAAATTTTTTAGCACGAGGAACAAATTTGTCAGTGGGTGGATCAATGTTATGGACATAACATGTACATCCAAAAACACGAGGCGTGAGTGAGAACAGAGCCTTTGAAAGGAAAAGAAGAGTAAATGGGGCCGCGAAGTTGAGGATGGACGAGGGCATGCGATTGATGAGATGACATATAGTAGAAACAACAAAGTTCTAGTATAGTGGATAAACCTGCATTTGAAATATGAGAGATCTGATGACATCAAGAAAATGACGATTTTTCCGCTCTGCCACTCCATTCTATTGAGTATACGCGCACAAAGTCTAATGGATAATACCAAACTTTGTGCACAGATTAGAAGGTACAACTGGTATATTCACGCGCATTATCGGTGCGAAGAACTTTTAAGCAAGTGGAAAACTGAGTGCGAGTCTACGTAAGAAATGCACGAAAGATAGAGGGGAGTTCGACACTATCACGAAGTAAATACAACCAGATAATGCCTGAGTAATCTTCAATAAAAGTCACAAAACAATGATAACCATAAACACTAGGAATCTTATATGGTCCTCAAATATCAGAGTGCATTAAACAAAAAAGAACATCGCTCCGAGTACAAGGAGAATTAAAAGAGACACGATGTTGTTTTCCAAAGATACAAAATTCATAAGTAAACTCATGAAGAGAAACATCTGGAAGAGCTTTCTTGAGAATCTGGAGAGGAGCATGCCCAAGACGATGATGTTAATCAATAGAAGAGACTGTGGAGAGAACAATATGTGGAACCTCCAAAAGATACAACCTATTAGATAACCGCCCCCCAACCAAGTATATTCTGCGTTTATCGATCCTGCACCATAAAGGAGGAGCGTGAGAAGGTTACATAACAATTAAGGTCTTGAGTAAGACGGCTAACAAAAAGTAGGTTAAAGAGGGATCCCGGAACATGAAAAACCGAGGATAAAGAGAGAGTTGGAGAAAGAGGCACATGAACAGTGCCAGAAACTGGGGTGGTGTCACCACTGACCACTGCAATGAACTTGGGATAAGCGAAGTCCAAGTATTGAGGTGGTTTCTGCAGAGAGATGTGATGCGTGGCACCCGAGTCCACAATCTAGTGAGAGATTTGAGAGAGACAAGATATACTTTCATTGGAGATCGAAGCCACAGATCTAGAGGGGTGACTAACCACCCCTTATAACTATTGGAGTTGAGCACACAAAGCAATAAGGTGAGGAGGCAGACCTTGCTTGCGATAGCAGGTGGCCTCAAGATGACCATCCAGACCCCAGTGAGAACATTTAAAGAGGGTTCGACTAGCACACCCCCGTCCTCGAGAATGGCGACCTCCACGAGCCGGTCGACCACAAGCAGGAGCAAGAGTAGATACATGATACTGGAGGAGAGCCGAAGTTAAATTTGCATGAGCATCCGAGGGGGAGTAACCTTCAGGAGCATCGAGCAAACGTCCGATAGAGACAAAGTAAAGGCTGAGGACAAAATTTGAGCCTGAACACTATGAAGATAGGGTGGAACACGGGTCCGGGCCATCATAATGACAATCTCAACTGCTTATTTCTGTGCCCGTTGCGCAACCAAATCCGTGGTGGGAGACTGATGATGTATCCATGTCTCAACAAGAGTTTTGGCCCGAGCAACAAAGGAAGTCAAGTCACTAGTGACCCCGAGGTCAAGTGATTGAAGGTCGGTAATTATGTCGAACAAGTGTTGAATGTTGTTCTTGCCAAAATAGAGAGAGTGAAGATCCTCCCACATAGCATGGGTTGTCTCATGGTACATGGCCATCCTATATGACTCGGTCTCCATGGAATTGAGAATCCATGATTGGACACGACCATCATCACACATCCAGTGAGCAGTGGGAGGAGCCCTTGTCAGGTGATGAAGAAGGCCTTTTGTTTGCAGAACACGACGAACCGAGTGAACCCACTCAACAAAGTTCTACTTCCCACAAAGAGGATGGTGGTGATCCGAAGTTCATCTTGAAGTTCAAGAGAAGCAGCAGTAGCACAGGCAGGAAGGGAGGAAGCCGCAGCTTAATCCATGAATCAAACAGCTCCAGGAACAGGCTAACAGGCACCAGACAAACTGGCCAGGCAAAATAGGCGAATTGGCGACCTGACGAACTCGAGCGAGGCTGAGTGGTCTGAGCAGAGCACACCGACAGAAATAGAGCAACAGGCAAGTCTTCCCAGGGACACGAGCACACACTGGCGGCCAGGCGAGCACACACTGGCGGCTAGACGACTATCAGCCAGCAAGTCGCGCAATTAGAGTAGCGACCTGGAGGGTAGGGCAGAGATGCGGCTACCCGAAGAGCGTCCTGAAGAAGGCGGTTGGGCGACTTGAAGCAGGAATTTGAGGTAGGCGGAGGGGGGGACAAGCCGCGACTTGAAGAAGGCGACAACAAGAAACCTCAAGGAGATGCATGCAACAGCCCGCAACAGCAGCAACGACAAGGCTTGGAGAGAAGACGCGCGGCTAAGAGAAGGAATGACGACCTGAGAAGGAGCGTAGTGAGCAAGCCGCGGCGAGTTGAGGTAGACGACAGCGAGCAGCGGATTGAGACAGACTGCGGGTAGAACAGCGGTCAGGCAGCAACAGTAACAACGAGCAGGCGGGAAGCTGTCAACGACAAAAGCAGGAGCAAAACAGCGGCCAGGTGGCAAGAGCAAACAACAACAAGCGAACAGTTGAAAAATAGAAAAGCTTAATTAATTATAAAAGAGAGCTCCCCACACATATATATGAAGGGGAGAAAAGGTACAAAGGACAAAACTACCCTTATGGGTAAAATACAAAATAGAAATAAAACGACTTGATTTCAACTCTCCCCCTCAAGTCGAACGATAGATATCCGTCATTCCGAGCTTATGAGTGTCATCAGTGAAGACATCGGATCCTAGACTCTTGGTGAAGATGTCAGCCAATTGATCTTTGGAGTGAACGAAGGGTGTGACTAAGCTTCCTTTTTCAAGATGATCTTTGATGAAATGGCGATCCACCTCAACGTGCTTAGTCCTGTCATGCTGAACTGGATTGTGTGCTATGCTGATGGCATCTTTGTTATCGCAGTATAGGGATATGGGAGCTTCCTCCTGAAGCCCCAGATCTTGCAGTAGGGTACGCAACCACAGGCTTTCACAGAGGCCTTGGGACATTGCCCGGTACTCAGCCTCGGCACTTGATCTGGGCACCACATTTTGTTTCTTACTACGCCATGTGACCAGGTTTCCTCCAATGAATGTGCAATAGCTTGTTGTAGATTTCCAGTCATCGTGGCATCCAGCCCAGTCTGCGTCAGTGAAAACATCGATCCGCAAGTGATTGTTCTTAGAGAACATTAGCCCCCGTCTTGGGGGCTTCTTCAAATACCGGAGGACACGGTAAGCTGCCTCCTGGTGTCTGACTCTCGGAGCATGCATGTATCTACTCAGGATCCCAACAACATATGTAATGTCGGGGCGAGTATGCGAGAGATATAAGAGCTTTCCCACCAATCTTTGATAACTGGGGGCATCTATACGATCACCATTGCTATCCTCATCGATCTTATGGTTCTCCTCCATAGGAGTGTTTGCAGGGGCACAACCGAGCAGACCGGTCTCCGTTAGCAGGTCCAACACATACTTGCGCTGGGAGATAAAAATACCCTTGTCAGAACGGGTTACTTCAATTCCTAGGAAGTAGCGTAGCCTTCCCAGGTCTTTTACTTCGAACTCAGCTGAGAGACGAGCCTTCAATTTGGAGATTTCATCTGTGTCATTTCCTGTGATCACAATATCATCAACATAGACAATCAGAACAACAAATTTTTTTTCATTCCTCCTGACAAATAGGGTATGATTAGAGTGTCCCTGCTTGTAGCCAAACTGGATCATGACCTTGTGAAATCTACCGAACCATGCTCTCGGGGATTGCTTCAGTCCATGCAAGGACTTTCGTAAGCGACAAACAAGGCTCTCTTGTCCCTTCTTCACAAAGTCTGGAGGGAAGACCACGTGCACCTCTTCCTCGAGGTCCCCGTGCAAGAATGCATTTTGGACGTCCAGTTGATGAAGTTCCCAGTCTAAAATCACAGCGCATGATATGATCACACGAATAGAGTCCATCTTTGCAACCGGTGCAAAGGTCTCTTGGTAATCAATCCCCTGAGTCTGGGTATAACCACAAGCAACCAACCGAACTTTATATCGCTCGACTTTCCCATCCGGATTCTGCTTGACTTAGAAGACCCATCTTGAGCCAATGGGTTTCTTGCCAGGAGGAAGCGGGATGACATCCCATGTGTGATTCTTCTCCAAAGCGGACATTTCTTCCTTCATTGCTTGAGCCCATACTGGAATGCCAAGTGCCTTCTGCCATGTCTTAGGAATAGAGATCTCGGACAAAGAGGATATAAAAGACTGGTGAGGCTTAGAGAGGTGATTATAAGCAACATGGTTAGAAATGGGGTGTTCGGTACACCGGGCCTTACCTCTTTGTTGAGCAATAGGAACATGTAAATCAGCATCAAGATCTGAGTCCAAAGGCAGCATTGGCAGCGGCGGAACAATGACGGGTTGTTCACCTGTTTTTCGACGATGATAAACATGAGGTAGCGGCGTGATGAGAGATGGATGATGAGAGAAGGGTATATGAGAAATATCTGTAGTGGATGACATAGTGGAAGTAGGAGAGATATCTGTAGTGGATGGCATAGTGGAAGTAGGAGTGCTACTACGCCCAGGGGGGATAACAGGAAGAGGAACAACACCAATAACATCATTATCTTCCTCCCCTTGACAAGAAGGAGTCGAAGCTAAGTAATAAGATTCATCTTCGCGAAACGTCACATCCATGGTACAGTAAGTACGTCTGGAGGGTGGGTGATAACACCTATACCCCTTGGTGGTGGTAGAATAGCCAAGGAAAACACAACAGACAGCTCGAGGATCGAGCTTGTCACGGAGTAGCTGATGAACATGAACGAAACAGACACACCCAAACACGCGGGGTGGAAGCGAAGAGGTATGAACAACTGTCGTAGAAGAAAGGCGCGCAAGAGGGGTGGCATACTCGAGAACCCGGGAAGAAAGACGGTTGATAAGATGAGTGACCGTCATGATGGCATCACCCCAATAGGGTTTCAGAAGGTGCATGGAGGTGAGGAGACAACGAGCAACATCTAGGAGATGCCTGTTTTTTCGTTCGGCCACACCATTTTGGGTGGAAGTGTAAACACACGTGGTTTGGTGGAGGATGTCATTGCTCGAGAGATAGTCCCCAAAAGCACCACGATCATCATATTCCCCCCCCCCCATTGTCGCTTCGAAGAACACGAATGGTTCTATTGAACTGTGTTTGTATCATCTTATGAAAAGTTTGAAAAACAGAAATAACTTCTCCTTTCTTCTTCAAAAGATAAATCCACGTAGTACGAGAAAAACAATCAATAAAGGTAACAAACCATCTATAGCCAGTTAAAGACACAATCGGGGAAGGTCCCCAGACATCAGAATGTATAACAGCAAAAGGTGTACTACTAGGAGAAGATACATAGGATGTCGAATGACGAACATGTTTAGACATTACACATACATCACATTTTAAACTAGAAATAAACTGAGATAAAACAGGAAAGAGTTTCTGGAGATAAACAGGAGATGGATGACCAAGACGCAAGTGTCAACGGCGAGCGTCAGTAGCAGTAGCAGCCGAAGAAGAAAGAGCAAGGGATGATGGTGTAGTATCCAGGTAGTACAGACCACCACGATTCCCAGCACTGGCAAGTATCCGCTTCGTACCCAGTTCCTGAAAAATACAAGAATCAGAGAAAAAGGTTACAGATCAGTTAAGAGATTTAGTAAAGTTGCTAATAGAAAGTAAACTGCGGGAAAAGGAAGGGACATGCAAGACGGAAGAAAGAGGAAGAGAAGAGGAACATGAAAAAACCCCTTGCCAGCAATAGGAGGCAAGGTACCATTAGCAGAGACAACCTTGTCCTTACCAGACAAGGGAGTGTAGGAGGAAAAACCTGTAGAGGACCCGGTCATATGGTCAGTGGCTCCGGAGTCAATGATCCACTCAGACGGGGGAGGCATAGCGGCATGGGCACTGGGCATCGCAACAGTAGCAAACAAAGAGGAAGTACCACTGGGTGTAGGATCAGACTGAGAGTGAAGCAAGCGTCGTAGAGCATCCAATTCTGATGTAGTGAAGTGATCCAGGGGCTGGCTATGATGGCCCTCCTGCATCTCTGTGGAATAAGCAGCATCATGAGAGTGGGTACCAGTCTGGCGGGATCCCCCACGTCCAGGGTCACGACCACGTCCACGACCACAGACATATCCAGGTGGAGCAAGGTGAGGATGAAGCTTGAAGCACACTTCGCGAGAATGACCCCAACGACCACAATGAGCACACGTGGGGATCGTGCTGGTATGACTGGAGCCACCACGTCCAGTACTCGTAAAGGCAGAGCGGTCACGAAGAGGAGCCGCATTGCTGAGAGAACGACGACGATCTTCATCGCCAAGAACCATACTGAAGGTCTCACAAAGAGATGGAAGAGGTGACCGATGAAGAATATTGGTCTGAACCATATCTAGCTTCATTCCTAAACCCATCAAGAACACATGTAGGAAGAATCGTTCGTCTCGCTTCTGCAACAACTGCATCGACAGTGCAGGCGGGAGTAAATTGGTCGAAGTAATCCAACTCCTGAGATATGCGCTCGAACTCGGAGTAGTAGGTGGACACAGTCATAGATCCCTGTCGTAGCTCCAACATACGGCGGGTGAGCTCATAAACCTGAGTGGAGTTTCCAATCTGAGAATAGGTCTCCCGGGCTCGAGTCCAAATCTCGTAGGCTGAGTCCATTAACATATAATTGTGGTATACCTTGGGGGACATAGAATGGAGAAGCTAGGATACCACCAGAGAATTTTCAGAATCTCATCGCGGACAGGAAGCATCGGCCCTAGATGGTGCCACCTTAGTTCCATCAATGTACCCAAACAACTTGTGATTGCGGATAACATGTGTTGCACGAGACCATTCGAGGTAGTTCGTTCCATCCAGTGGAACCGTGGTAATTTTCAAGGAGCCAGCATGGCCAGAGGGTCGCTGAGGTTCACCCATCGGGGAAGCCATAACCACCGGGGAGGTAGAATCAACCGCAGTCGAGGAATCATCCATGACGAAGGAACAACCCGCGAAAAAGAGCAACGAGCTAATCCCACAAAGAGAGAGTAAGACTGCAGGAACGATCAGAAGGCATCGGCAGATAAGCAGCGCCGAGAACAATCAAAGGGCAGCAGAGAAGTGCGACTGGAGGTGCGGTAGAGCGGCGCGGCTGGAGGTGCGGCAGAGCGGGAGCGGCGGCATAGAGGCGCGGCTGGAGCGGCAGCATAGAGGCGCGGCTGGAGGTGCGGCAGAGCGGGAGCGTCAGCGAGCGACGAGGTGTCGATGTCGACCGCAGAATAACATCGATGTCGGGCAGCAGAGGACGGGAGAGCAGACAACGATGTTGTGCGATGCTTCATGAGGAGACGACCGACTCCTTCAGCATGCACCGCTGCCCGCGAGAAGGCCGTTAGGCTCCATGCGCGACAGAGGCAGCTAAATTAGGGCTGATATCGAGTCGAGTTCGAGCGATTTTGGCTCGGCTCGAAATCGAAATTTTCGACTCGAACTCGGCTCGAAATCGAAATTGATTTCGAGTCGAGTCGGCTCGACTCGAAATGGCTCGATTCCGAGTCGGCTCAAAATCAAATCGAGCTGGCTCGAAATCGAATCGAGTCGGCTCAAAATCAAATCGACTCGGCTCGAAATCGAATCAAGTCGCCTCGAAATTTAGCAATTTTTCGTTTTATTCCTAATTTGCTCAAAATAAAATTGGGCAACTTATAAATTTAGCAAATGAAACACTTAAATTCTTCATTCTTCTTATTTATGTTTAAATTTTGTTATTTTTAATCTTAAAATAAAAATATATTAATAAATACATAATTTTCTTAATTAATTCGAGTTGATTCGAATCATATTTCGAGCGATTCAGGGCTGGCTCGAAATCGAATCGAAATCAGATTCGAGTCAAATTGAATCGACTCAAATTGAGTCGAATCAATTTTAACCGATTCCGATTCGGCTCAATTTTTGAACGATTTTCGAGCGATTTTCGAGTTTCGAATAATATGCTCAGCCCTAGGCCAAATCAGGGATTGGGGGAGCGGCCGAGCGACGAACTGCGAGGAGGAAAGGGCGAGTGGCTGCGTCGGGGCGAGAGGTTTAGGGTTTGGTATTTTTTCTCTCCTCTGATACCAAGTTGAGAAATAGAAATGCTTAATTAATTATAAAAGAGAGCTCCCCACACATATATATGAAGGGGAGAAAAGGTACAAAGGACAAAACTACCCTTATGAGTAAAATACAAAATAGAAATAAAACGACTTGATTTCAACTCGAACAACAGAGGTCGCTCCGGGATTAAGCAGAGCTTGCAGCGGGCAGAGCTCGCAGCGGGCAGAGCAGGACAAGCCGCAGAGGAGCCACGCAGGTGGGACCCAACAGAGAAATCTATAAAAGCAGGTGGAGACCAACGAACGAGAGGGAGGGGCTTGGCAGAGAGACCTGCGGTTAGAAATAAGGCTAACCTCCTAGGGAAAAGAGGAGCCCGCAAAATAGGATGCGGTTAGAATAAAATTAGTCGTCCAAAGGGATCGATACCTCTGATACCATATAGAAAAGTGTGGAAAAATAAAGAGAATTTTTATTAATCCAAAAAATTGTTCTTTACAACTTGAGATTGAACATATTTATCGGAAAAGAGAGACGAGAAGAATCCCAATCCAAAGATGTGGGATTAATACAAGGGAACAAGCGGGCCAAAACATGGGCTAGAGTACTGGGTCTATTTTACATGACTTTTTCTAACAATTAGATATCTTCTTCAAAAATTTTATGAAATAGTAATTTGATTGTTGCACCAGAGCTTTGGAGAGGTATTACTGTTGTAAGTCATGACGATGATACAAATGTCTCAATTGAGAGAACCATGCTATTAAAGTAATTTATTATGGTGATTGGAGAACAAGTTTATGGTGAACCGGCTTGATCTGGGCTCAATTGAGAATTAATATTGATAATTTACATTCATACTTAATTTTCCTCAATGGATGTCCATTGGATCTCACGAACCAGAGACTAATTTTACTGTGATGCTTCTCAATACCTGTGGTACATACTTCTGTTTGAGCTTCCCTTGACGAGAAGAACATTGTGAAAGGTGCTTGGGATTTTGATATCATGACAAATATACCATAGATTATCCTTCTATTATGCTATGAACTTTTGTTTAGCTTATGAGAGTTGGCATTTTGAACTCATAACTTTTCTTTGACGGCTTCTACAAGAATTATTTTGATTTTATTCTTTTGACCTTTATTTATGATGGATATTTAATATATTTTTTATCAGTTACGTGATGAACTGCAGAAGGAAACATTGCAAATTGCAAGTAAGTTGCTTGCATCATGAGCTATAAGAATTCCTTATTTCTTGATTGTGCATGTTGAGATTCTCTTATGTTGCAGGGGAGAATTTGGAGAAGGAACCTCGAATTTTGGAGCTTAGAAATCAGGTAAGCTGTTCATGTTTGCTGTGTAAAGGTTATTCTTGGTTAAGGATGTAAAAGGTATTTATGATTACCCTAATTATTCTGTACTTGTACATTATGTGAACACATCGATAAAGGAGTTAGGTTATTCTTGGTTAACATGTCATCCGAGAGCTTATTCGATACCTACCTGCCTCTCATAGAGATCCTTGATATCATCTTCTTCGACGACATCCTTGACATCCTACTTCGACAACAAAGATGGAAGAACTGCTCTTCAACATTGATCATGTCGATCTCGTCAAAGCTGTGGAACATTGCCAATCGGTCGGCGATTCATCTTCTCTCGTCGACGACCCATCCACTCATCATTATTAATCGGCGACATCGACATTTCATGTTCTCGTCATTCCTTGATCTTCCTTGACGACATCGGCTCTCCTGTTCCGTCGACCTTGCATATATTCTACCATGAGCTTCTATACCAGAGATGAACTCCTGTAGTTCTATTCTTTTTGGCTCCTCCCTCCTTTGTTTGAAGCTTTTATAGCGGATTCCAGTACTGTAATTCTTTGGTAGTTCCTACCACGATCTCTCTTCATTCTTGCAGCCACCGAGTTCAGATTTGTCTCTCCCTTTGTGAAATGATACTTGTCTCTTAATATGACCTAAGTCAATATGACCTTGAAAATGTCATCACTCCATCCCTACCAAGAAATTCAATGGGAAGAAATGTACCTCTTGGCCCACTGCCATCCAGATGTGGTTCATGGGTTAAGGGCAGTAAGAGTACTTACAGAAAGGGATTGATGCAATCAACAATAATGATCGTCCTGATTGGAAAAGGTTGAATGCTCGACTTCTCGCCTTACTTTGCTATTGGAACGGCCCATCACTTATGTCCATATTTTGAGTCTTCCTTGTAATGGTTACCTCGACTCAAGCCAAGGCCTCTACTTGGGCGACATCACTCTAGCCTATTATTGGTAGTGTGTTCAATGTTCCTACTTAAGTTATCCGATTCAGACATCAACACACATACAAGAAAGTCCAGGCTTTTGCTACTGATTTAAATTGTTGGCGTTTATATTCCTTCACATTGTTAAATATGATATGGATTTCGTGAAGTCTCAAATTTTAGGAGGTACCTTTATACCTACGCTCATTGATGCATATTGTGCATTTGTTACCTCTTCATTTTCTATACCATCGACATTGTTCAATGCTCCGTCTCACTCTAGATGGAGGCATGCTATGCTCTCACTCTAGATGGAGGCATGCTATGCTCGAGGAAATGAACACCTTGAACTCAAACGACACTTGGGATTTAGTTTGCCTTCTTGCTACAAAATCCACTATTGGCTGTTGTTGGGTTTACCATAAATGCTCTCATGATGGCACCTTTGACAGATGGAAAGCTTGCTTGGTTGCAAAGGGTTATACACGCACGCCTGGTTTAGTCGATTCAACTCCACTCTCCTACAATTAATTTGGTATGTTGAGGGTCAGTTCTGTTCAGTAGGTGTTCTACCGTACTTCCTCATTGGGAAAAAGGACTATCGATTGTGTATGTTGATGACACTATCATCATTGGGATTAATGACATTGGTATCTATCGGTTAAAGAATTATCTACACCAACAACTCCACGTCAAATATTTAGGAAAATTGAAATATTTGGGATTGAACTTGCTATTAAAAAAAGGGACATTTTTCTCTCAGAGGAAGTATGTGTTGGATTCCTTAGAAAAAAGCAAACTTACTAGCATAGTAGGATCAAAGCCGCTTGATTCTCCCATGAATTTGGTATTTAAACTCGCTCCTATTCATGGGGAGCCTTATGGAGACCCAGGACAATACTGGCTACTAATTGGGATATTAAACTACCTCACTGTTACACGACCAGATTTCTCTTTCGTTGTTAGTGTGGTCAGCCAATTCCTCGACGCACCTTGCGAGAAGCATTGGTTTAGATTCTTTGATACTTGAAAGGGGTACAAGATCAAAAGGTTTACTCTTTCAAAACCGAGGTCATCAGCAAGTTGTGAGATATATTAATGTAGATTGTTCAGGATCTCCTTCAAACAAATGCTCCACATCGGGATATTGTATCTCTCTTAAAGGGAATTGGTCTACTGGAAATGTAAAAAATAATTTTTAGTAGAAAGATTGAGTGATGTAGGTGAGTATAGAGCTATTGCAATAGCTACATTTGAGTTGATATGGCTTAAACAACTATTAACCGAGTTGAAATTTCCTCTCAATGAGCCTATGAAATTATTGTGGGACAATTAGGCTGTTATGCTCGTTGCATCTTGCTTACATGAAAGAAATAAGCATATCGAGATTGATTGTCATTTTATTAGGCATAAGACAGAGTCCAAGGAGATTGATGCATCATATGTGAGCTCAAATGATTAACTAGCTGATCTTCTAACAAAATCATTGATGGGTACAAAAAATTAGTATATACGTGACAATTTGAGTTTCATTAACATATATTTGCCAGTTTGAGAGGGAGCGTTGTAGTTATATATATATCTTTATTATATAAATCAATAGGCATATTTGGAAGCACACCATGAAACTCATATGGACCGTCCTATCTCCAAGAAATCTTATCTGACCATTGGATCTGAAAAAAGGGCCTGCATTAGCCATATCTCCCAAAAAAAACACTGTTTACATCTCCAAATTTCCCTATACCGCATTTCTGCCTCCCGCCTCCCGCACCTTCACGGGCTCACCCCGCAGCTAGCGGCGGAACCGCCGGCAGCCTGCCCGGCTCCCCCCAGGGGGTTCGCCGGCCTCCGGCGAACCCGCCGGGGTCCGGCGGCGATCGGGCGGCGGTGGCCCTGCCCGTGAGCTCAAGTTTTAGGGCTCACGGGCAGGGCCACCGCCGGCGGTGGCCCTGCCCGCTCGCCGGGGGGCGCAGGGCAGGCCGTTGGCGGCTCCGCCGCCAGCAGCAGGCGGAAGCGGCGGCCCCTGCGTCGGTTTCATTTTTTTTTCTACTATTTTATAATTTAATGTTTAATTAAATAATTTAAATTGTTTATAATTAATAAATTTATTAAAAATTCAGATAATGCAAGGATTATCCGCTGCGCTGGCCCGCCGGGGGGCTTCGGGCGGGCGACGCCCACAACGCCGCATCGAGAACAGGCAAAGCCCGTTCGAAGATGCTAGTATATATATATATATATGGTATTTATGATTGCCTTAGGTATTTTGTACTTGTATACGCACATTATGTGAACACATCAATAAAGGAGTTAGGTTATTCTTAGTTAACAATGATATTAAACCTATTTTGTGAAAAACAAATTTGCACAATTTCTGTAGTTACACCTTGGCCCTTGGGGGTTCATTCAATGTATCAGATTTTGTGGTTAATTATATATGTTAAATATTCTCTGTTGTACATGTCTAAACCACCCAAGTCTTTTAATTACATTATCTTAATGGATGCTACTCTTAATCCCTCTAAACAGATCATTTATCAATGCATCCTCTATTTTTTCTACACATCCATCCATACATTCTCATTTCTGCCTCCCACAACTATGGTTATCTATCAGTTCTTTTAAAATTTTCCACACATTCATCTAATCATTGCTGAACACCCTGATCCAAACAGTTACATATTATCTTTGACAAAATATGATATTTTTGTTACACATTGTAATCTTGAAACAACAATGATTGCCTGCATTCATATAGAATATCGTCTGATTTCCTGTATTTACTACAAATACAGTGCAGTATCATTCGCACCACAGAGCTGGCAACTGCACAGGAGAAACTAGCAGATTTACAGAGGAAAAGGGAAGATTTACAAAGGGCTTATTCTCCTACATTATTATTACAGAAGCTAAACGGTAAATATATGGCTTATACACCTTTGATATAGCCTTGTTTCTTCCATGTCATTTCATTAACTGACAAATATTTATGCCTACCCATTGCAAACCTATGTGCAAGTAGTTCAGATATTGGTTAAAGTGAACAAAGCCTTAAATTCCAAGTCTGTGTGCTACTAACAAACTTCAACCTTAAATTGTAGATCTTTGAGCTTGATTTTCGCATTTTATTTTTGTTCTG
The DNA here is from genome assembly GCA_039513925.1 of Platanthera zijinensis. NCBI lineage: Eukaryota > Viridiplantae > Streptophyta > Magnoliopsida > Asparagales > Orchidaceae > Platanthera > Platanthera zijinensis. The sequence goes on along the minus strand of CM077078.1, from coordinate 38,639,868 downwards.
GTAGTTCCTTGATGCCTGTAATCAATTGTTATATTCCCCAGCTTCAACTTTTGACTCTTCAGTATATTATTTGTTATATACTCGACTTCCTCCCAAATAGTTTGCTCTTACGCGCATGGGCGTTATTTTTTTAGACATTAAATTCAAGATTCTATAACTGAGAATTTGGTTTAACTTTTTATTATTATAATACATACTAGTTCACCTATCTCTAATTATTTCAAAAAACAGTTCCTTGAAAATTAATACATTAATTTTCGACATGCTTAAATTTCAAAGTAAAAATATATATATTTTATTCAGCTTTAAGCCCTTATCTTTTTACCCTTATCTTAGCTGAGCTCACCAGACATATCCAACAAGCAATACCTTGGTGTTTATTGTTTGCGGATGATATTGTTTTGGTTGATGAGACGCGCGAGGGTGTAAACGCAAAACTTAAATCTTGGCGAGATACTTTAGAAAAGAAGGGTTTTAGGTTGAGCAGGGCAAAGACGGAGTATATGGAGCTTAAATTTAGCAGTACAAGGACATATGACTTCGTTATTAAGTTGGGTGATCAAGATATTTCCCGTAGTGAGTGTTTTAAATATCTTGGATCGATAGTTCAAAAGGACGGAGGTATTGATAATGATGTGACACAGAATCCAAGCGGGTTGGTTGAAGTGGAGAGGCACGTCAGGGATCTTATGTGATCGTAAAGTACTACTAAAACTTAAGGGCAAGTTTTATCGTACTGCAATTAGACCCGCGATGCTCTATGGTTTTGAGTTGGGCAGTGAATTGTGTACATGAGCAAAAAATGGGAGTTGCGGAGATGAGAATGCTTAGGTGGATGTGTGTACACGAGATTGGATAAAATTAGGAATGAAAGTATCAGGGATAGGACAGGGGTAGCACCAATTGCAGAGAAGATGCAAGAAGCTCGTCTAAGATGGTTTGGACACGTACAAAGGAGACCATTAGAGGCACCTGTTAGGCGTTGTGAGAGTCTAGTCACTAGGCATGTTAAACGAGGGAGGGGTAGACCAATAAAGACTTGAAATGAAACTGTAAGGAAAGACATGATGTATTTAGGCATTAGTGAGATTATGACAAAAGATAGGGCACAATGACGACAAAGGATCTATATAACCGACCCCACTATAGTGGGATAAAGGCTTGAGTGTTGTTGTATAAGTGTACACAAGTCTTGCAAATGCTTTCCACATCTCCCAAATGGAACTAAAGATGTAGTGTTTTGCATGCCTACTCATGCAAGGTGAGGTGAGGCAACAATGCCTTATAACCCTCTCATAGGACACGGTTCTGAAGGCTCGTCACTATCCAAGGGGCTGATTGGAACATGTTAGATTACTTATCAAATATAACTCAATTTCAAGTCTTGGTTAAAGAAGAAATGTCTCAGTAGTTAAACGAGTAGCCTCACCGACTCTAGTTGAGATCCTATGGAAATGATTTTTCCATGACAAACAATAGCTTGACAGCAAGACACGGAAAACAATACTTGGCAAAGAGACTTCTCCCATGGGATCCAACTTCTTCCTGTCCTCGTACTAGTATGAAGTCCAACAGGTGGTGACAACACTAATGATAGTACTAGGGTTCGTGCAGATGAAAACAAACAAGTACTAATAAATTATAAGAAAGGGGACGATACAAGTGATGGGGATGTGGCAGTTTGCCGGTCCATGGGCTAGCCGATGGGTCGGCTCTTTCTCTAAGATGAACACCTTCTATCTCGATACCCAAATCCGTCACCCTCTCATTTGTTTGTTGACTGTGTAGTATAGATAAATGACACCCTGACTAAAGTTTAACCTAACCGGCGCATTCCACATGTTGAACCTACAATTCACATTTGACCTTCTATCAACAAGATTGAATCTTGTTGATCATTACTCACTCTGAGTAGGCGATCTCCCTTTAAGCTTCCCTGATGTAATCACCTAGGCACTATTAGAACTACCATCAAGAAGGGGTCAATATAGTAGTTCACGTGTCCTTGTAAAGTCCATTATTTTATTTATCGAAAGAGCACCGCACAAGTGAAAATGAAGGGTCAAGGAGTAAAAAGAATTGTGCGGCAATCGAGTGTCAACAAAAGCTACCACGATACTGTAACACAAACCTAAGTCGAGAAATACTCAAAACATTGGGTTTGATCAGGACTTACATTGCACAGCGTGTAAGGACACCATCTCAAGAGTTCCTATCATCTCACTTCTGCGGAGGCACGACCTCCGGTAATCAATTTTTTATTCAATATAGCTCGCAAAGATTCGCTAAATGGCACTTTTTTATTGAAGGCATTTGAACAAAATTTGAAATTATAAAGTAAAATGAGTTAGATTCGATGTAGGCGCAATAGATACCAAGTTATAGAATAGTAAAGTTAAGACTCAACTCTACTTTTATCGACTCCTAACAATTTTGAAAATTTTGTTTTTGTGCCAAATTTGCTCGAACTCATCTTGATACCCGACCTGTGCTGCGCATTCTATCTGTATCTGTTAAGGAAAAGTTTAGCCGTATTATGATGTATTTTGACTGCAATGGGTTTTAATGCATTTTACAGAGGCAATGAATAAGGTGGAAGAGGAATCAGAGGTATTGAACCAGCAGCTTCTCGAGAAGGACATAGACCTTCCAACATTTGTACAGAAATATAAAAAACTCCGGGCAACATACCACAGGCGGGCCTTACTCCATCTCGCAGCCAAGACTTCCTGTGCCTGAACATCGCGATTATATTCCGATGCTTTTATGCCCGTTATTTCGCATCGACGACCTCCACCTGCTTTTTGGTTTGTCATCATGCTGCTCATATAGCACTTGACTGTCAATAATCCTCTACTTTTGTATGCCATATTGAGTGTCTCAACTCTTTAATAATGCATGAAAAACCCTGTGAGTGCTGCTTCTGTATATCAGTTGATAGGATTTGGTATTTGTTAAAGTTTACAAGTGGTTTTATACAAATTCTGGGGGTTCCAATGTTAAAATGTTGTTAAATTAGTTTAGTTTTGATGAATTTTAATGGCTGAACTGCTTAAGATTGTTTTTTTTGTTGCCAAATTTTTTAAAATAAATTAGTCAGAGGTTTTTACAATTCGCTGTGTTTGGAGCCCGGACATTGATTTTGTCTGGGCACTTCCTTGGGAGAGAGATGTATGCTCCGTTTGGGAGGATTTATTTTCACCAGTCAAGCGGTTAAATCCGGTTCAAAAATGACTATAATCTGTACCCGGTTTTTGTCAGGATCACGGATATAAAAATTTCGCGTTAGCATGGTTGTGCCTATTCAGTCGCATGATTTGAAATTCAAATTGCACTGTCTGCTTTTTTTGTTGTTTTAAAATCTCATTACAATTCTATATTATTAGTAGTATACCCCTCCAATAATCTACTATCAGTATGATTCTCGTATATTTTCTCTTGCAATTCTCTCTTTATTATTGTTTGATTGTGCTGTAGAGATTTTAATACGGTTTCTCAAAAGGTCTCACTAGGGATTTTGGCAGTCAAAATTTATGTTTTCCTTGTAAAATTCTTTTTTAAAAAATGTATATCGACAAGGATAATTTTGGTAGTCATTATGCTTGACTGTATATATATTTCAAATATTTTATTCAGCCTAGTTCTTGATATCCCCTCTAATTTCTTTTCCAAATTTCTACAATCATTTTGTGATGAAAAAAAATCTGAGCTTTTCTCCATTTGGCTCAGTTTTATTGGTTTGATGAGTTTGGACAAAAACACCACTGATGTCGAACATATGTTTGAAATGACAATGGATTATCACCACCATCAAAAAAGAAAATTAGTTTTGAACATAAAAATGGATAAAATTCTTTATGTGAGATTGGGCGTTAGCTTTGCACATAAAAATAGATAAAATTTCTTATGCGAGATTAGAGTGTTCATGAACAGCAATTTATAACCACTGCAATCATGACGAACACCGATGCAACAAATAAAGCTTAAATTTCACATAGAAATTCATTTTCACTTTTACATCCCAACAATATAACCAAAGTTTAGCCTATTTCGAGGCTCAATTTTAAAATCCAAAAGGATCCTGCTAAGATGAAGTCTAAATGGGCCATTGTACAAGCCTTCTTACAAGTTATTTTAACATGTAGAAATTATCATTCATTTACTATTTCGTTTATTCCTTGAACAAATTGATAGAGGGAAACATGAGTTGCATTTATGAAAAAAAAATTGATATGAAAATTGATGGAGAAAAAATAGAGTAGGGAATTGTTGGAACAGCATAAGAAGAATCAACATACTGTACTCCCTTTGTCTGTTGCAATTTGGTGTCCTCGCCACTTCCCGACTTCCACCCAGCGCGCAGCATGTGTTGTCGCTGCCGCACCACCCACGAGGGCTGACGAGCGACGACAAGCACTGTTGCTGCAGCTGGCATACTAGGGATCAGTGCACAATTGGTTGTTAGATATATTCATAGTTATTTCTATGCCCTCATGCACATGCTCTGCTGCATCTAAATCAGCATTTTAAAACCCCAAGCAAACAAACAGAAGAATGAAGAACACGAATCAACCAATCCCTTCTTCTTTGGGTTGCAGCCTGTCCATCTCCTTCTCCCAGTTGAGCCCAAACATCTGCCGGCCGAAAGGAACCATGAGATTGTACCTAAACACCTGCAGCACATCAGCATTATCAGAACAAACCACAAAGCCTGCTACGCTCAGTAGCTGCGCAAGGACGAACAAACACCTTGCCATTAATGTCGCGCATCCGCATCTTCAGCGCCTCCGCATGCTGCAGACAACGTGAATCTCGCGGATCGGATTTTTCCGCCCAAGCTTTCCCGAGCATCGACCTCCACTCAGCGATGCAAGACCTGATGTCCTTGTTCAGCTCCTCCCACTCAGGAGCGCATCCATTTCTCGAGAGGATTCTGTAGAGAGCATCTTCCGCCGGATCCACGTGGGGGTTGGCATCAAGCTTCAGTGGCTTTCCCTTGCCTGGAAGGTTTTCAAAGTGCCCTTCCTCCATGGAGTGCCATATTCTTTGCTCCACAACATTGACTATATCGGTCTCGGATCTGTGGATGCGATTAATGAGAAGTAGGCCAAGGAAACAAGCTGGGAAGTATTGATTGATGATGTCCACACATCATTCAGGCCCAGAAGTTATACATCTTTCTATAAATGTCAGTTTCAAACACAGTAGAACTAGAGGAGGGAGGCCAAAATCAATTTTTAATGGTTCAGGTCTCCATAGCACAAATATTTACAGGCATATTAGAATCAAACTATAGAGAAGATTGGCAATTATTGATGGTCGAGCAATTAACTTTTTAGTCTATCGACACCAAACCGAACAGATCAAATAATTTCTAAATGAGGTGGAGATGTACCGCCCTAGCTCACAGTTCACTGGGTTAGCGCTTCCTAATACTTCAATGTCTTAGGAGGCTCACTGGAAAAAAAAACATCATCAGTGAATCAAATAATTTCTAAATGATGTGGAGATGTACCGCCCTAGCCCGCAGTTCACTGGGTTAGCGCTTCATAATACTTAAATGTCTTAGGAGGCTCACTGGAAAAAAAACATCATCAGTGAATCACATGTATCCTCCAAGTTCAGTGAGAGAGAAGGCGTTCCTTGCCGATTTTTTCCGCTCGATTTCACCGTCGACTTCTCCCTCAGTACGTGCGGTGAGGTTGAAAGTCTTCGCCGACGACATCGACACTCTAATGCATCCAGTGCGTCCAATGTGTTTAGGGTGTCGAGGCTCGAGATCCTACGTCCTATGTGCGTCCTGCCGAAGTTGATGACGATGCTTGTCCTTAACGTCCGTGAGTCGAAACTTGAGGAGCTTCCGCATGCGCCTTTTTTTCCATCCTACCTCGTTTTCTTCTTCCGCATGCTTCAATCCTCCAATCATTGTTCATCGAGGCTTTGTCCTTCGACGAGCTTTGACATTTGTTGGTGCGGTCTTCAGTTTCCAGCGCATCAATGACTGCCCTAGTTGATGTCTAATGATTCTGCGACATCCTCTTGGACTGCATCCATGAATCTACATCAAGTTGAACCAAAAAGGTTCACCATCACCATTGTTCTTCTTAATGGTACAAACTATTTGGCATGTAACCAATCCATTCACTTGGCTCTTTAACAAAATCGATTGTTAGATACTATTGTGGAGCCGCCATGGAATGATCCCACTTGGGAAAGATGGGGATACTACATGGATTTTTAGCTCCTTGAAAAAAACTATGTTCTTCTGGATAACAACCACCACCATCTGGGCCCAAGCTCAGGCCATATTTTCCTTTTAGGGGAATTATGCACAATAACACAAGTGTGCCAACACTACTTTCAGATTGCACAATTAACCCAAGAATATTTTTTTGTTACCCAATACTACTCAGAGTTTGCCAAGCTGCACCGGAAATTTAGCTACTTTGCACCAATGGTCCCAAGTGTGCTGATGGCATGAAAATGATTCAGAAAGGAGATGCTCAGAATCATGTCATTCTTGGCCTCAGGGACTAAATCAAAACTTTAATCTCATTTAGGTATAGGTATTGGGGAGGCAACCTATTCCTTCTCTGCAGAGACTTTTAGCATGGTCCAACAAGAATTTACTCACACTCAAACCACTTTACAAGATTGTTCAACTAGTAGTGACAGATACACATGTGACCACCATACATGCTCACACCCTAGTATCACTGAGCGTGTCTGTAAGTACTATCATCAACCCTGCCACAAGGGATATCCACTATAAACTGCATTGTTTTCCTCAGCACACTAGGAACAATCACCATGGTTGAGGTCGTGGATGAGGGGGGCGCTCTAATAGAGATCAGCACTTGCTCTTCCTTATATGAGTCACTTGACTCACACAACTTCACCTCTAAAAGGTACATCGTCAGATACCTCTATTGAGAGTCTGTCTACCTAGGGATTACAAGCTATAAGAAGATTCCTATAATGATGATTACTAAGACATTTTGTTTTATATGAATATTTCACCAGATAAAACCATTTAAAATCATAAGAATCTTCTAAAGCAATTGAAGGCATCCATCTGAGAATTTATCATATACTATGGATGATCAAACATTAAAGAAAAAAGAAAACAAAACAACAGTTTCAAGTATTTTAAAAAAAGATGGATATTATTTGATTTGTTTGAAAATCACTCTTTAGAAGTAAGCATAATAGGACGATGGATATCCATTCTAAAAGGAGATGTTATCACATGCAAATAGAGGGACCATGCATTTAGCCTTAACCCGCATTTGCAGAAAGACTATGTTTGGAAGCTCGTGAGAGAGATTGCGTTAAATGTAGATGGAAGCTTAGTTATTAAAGGCGCAAGGCGCAAAGAGGTCTTGGAGCCTAGGCACAAGACTCAAGGCGCAGGGCGCGCGCCTGACAAAGGTAAGACGCACACCTAACGAAGGCAAAACGCAACCACATCAATTTTAAATAGTCAACATCAAACATCATTTCAGCTTTTTGATCAAATTCTTCATTTAGTCTACTAACTAATCATCCATTACTATCATTTATCTCTTAAAAAATAGATTCAATGTGGTCACTTGCATCATATCTAAGTCTCAACGCACAATTATTTTTCACAAACACTAAATCAATAAAAAATTTATTGAGTTCTTACACTATTTTTTCTTAATTTTTGAAGAAAAAATTTACAACAAAAATCTCACACATTTGCGTCTTCTATATTCCAAAGGCGCAAATAAGACGCACAGAGGCGCAAACCTCTGAACCTTGGCAGTATTGGTGGTGGTTGCCTACGGTGAGAGTTGTGAGAGATAAAGAGAAGAGGGAGAGAATGAAGGGCCGGTGACTAAGAGGGAAAAGGAAGCCTAGGGTAAATATTGCTTGTCCATTCATTCCAAAACTTGGGTTTAAATACCCCCGAGGCTTTTACAAAAATGCCCCTCAAATGATATGAGTTAAAATAATAGTTGAAAATGTAGGGAAGTGGGAACTTACCTAGAAGATATGACGCATGATAAAAATAAAGGCGTGATGTGCAATTGTACCCAAACGGAACTCTAATGAATGAATGTGACTGTAGTGTCATGGGAAAATTTAAAATTATGTGGTGCATATACAATTATCCCAATTAAATGACAATAAATTATGAATTTAATAAAGAAATTCACAAACAATCACAATTGATATTAAAGTATTAGATAAACGAACAATTGCTAGCTGAATTAAAATTAATAATACTTCAAAAACATGATAAGTGAATAAATCTTGCATGTAGAACAATTGGTGGACAAATTAATATCACACATAATATGATTATCAATAAAATATTCAGCACTAAGAGCAAAACTTCATACAAGATGTTAAGAACTTACACAAGTAATAAGAGTGCAAGGAGGTGGTAAGAGGCTAATTCGGAGGGCTAGAAAATTAGAAAATTGCAGTTATGCGCTGAATTCAAATATCTGAAAGTGATTTCCTGTAGCTAAATGAGGCGTGGGGGCGTATAAAACTACAGTATCAGTGGTAGGGTTGTGGGGCATGTAGTAGAGGTAGTCGGCTGGGCCGGACAGGGACTGGAATGGGGTGAGGTTTGCCGAATTGTTGCTGCAGGAAGTGAATTACTGCTGCAGGAAGGAAGAATTCTGTGTGGGAGCAAGGAAATGAGAGTATTAACGCCTGGGAAGTCACAACTTTTGGTGGTGGGGGTGGGGGTGGGGGGATTGAAGAGACTGAAATCCAGGGGATTAAAGGCTGGTTGATCATTGGAATATTGCGGGTTTCTAATTTCCTTCACTCGCGTACTAGCCAGATGAAGGTAACTTCCTATGGCGGGCAGTTACAAGCAGTTAACACAACAGAATTACTGGAGGGGCTGTTTACTGTTCATCTGGTGGGATAAGTATGCATTATAAATATTAATGGAAAGGGCTGCAGCTGCAAAGTATAGTTTGGGGCAGTTACTTGATAGTTATTGAGTGATGGGAGGGAGTTATGATGGTTTTACGGAGTGAGAAGGTAGTTATAGTGGGAAAAGGAAGTTACCATGGCTTCAGCGCCAAGAGTCCATGATGCAGAAAACAAAAAGTGAACCTTGTATATACTTCTTTTTATATATCAAATACAAGAGAGAATACAAATATATAGGAGAAGAGAGGGAGGAAGAATCCTATACAATAGATGTTGGACTAAAGGAGAAGGAAGAAAGAGGCCTATAAATGGGTTTTTACATCATTTATCCTTATGTCTTCTAACACTCCCCCGCAAGCTGGAGCGTAAAAGTCGTAGACACCCAGCTTGGACAAGAACTGGTAATACAATTTGCGAGGTAATGTCTTGGTAAGGGTGTCAGCAACTTGCCCAGACGCAGGGACATGTTCAAGCTTTAGCACCTTTGATTGAACCTTTTCCCGAACAAAGTGACAATCAACCTCAGTATGTTTAGTCCGCTCATGGAACACAGGATTCTTCGCAATATGTGTTGCAGCTTGACTGTCACAAAACAACGTTGATGGTGAAGACAACCTAACTCCCAAATCCATTAGAAGACTTTCCAGCCAGGTTAGTTCTGATGTAACAACTGTCAACGCACGGTACTCAGCCTCAGCAGACGAGCGAGCAACCACCGTCTGCTTCTTACTCCGCCATGTGAAAAGATTTCCTCCAAAGTAAGTACAAAAACAAGTAGTAGAACGTCGATCATCCAACGAGCCCGCATAATCCGCATCAGAGTATGCAATAAGAGAAAGGGAGGAAGATGGCTTATACACAAATCCTTGCTCAGGGGCATTCTTCAGATATCTGAGAATCCGTTCCACTGCCTGAAGGTGAGAAACCTGTGGGGTATGCATAAACCGACTAACCACTCCAACCGCAAATGATATATCTGGTCTTGACGGTTAGGTATATCAGTTTTCCCACAAGACGACGATAGTATTCCGGATTTGGAAATAGAGAGTCAGCCTCAGATCCCTGAGCACACAACATATGATTGACTTCCATCGAGGTTTCCGCAGGTTTGCAACCAGAGAGACCAGCATCTTTCAGAAGGTCAATGTAATATTTGCGCTGGAATAAGACAAGGCCATCAGGTCGCAGAGCTACCTCTAGTCCAAGAAAATATCGAAGATTTCCCAGATCTTTGATTTGAAAGATAGAATTTGAATGTTGTTTAACATGCTGTATCCCAGCTGAGTCATCACCAATGATCAGAATATCGTCCAAATAAACCAGAAGTATTATAGTCCCCGTTGATTGGTGACGAGTGAAGAGAGAGGAATCTGCCGAGCTTTGTTTGAAGCCAACCTCACAAACAGCCTTGCCGAATTTGTCAAATCACGCCCATGGAGACTGTTTGAGACCATAAATAGATTTGTGAAGTAAACAGACACGAGACTCCCCCGTGGTCTCAAACCCGGACGGTTGTTGCATATAGACAGTTTCAAGAAGATCGTCATTCAAAAATGCATTCTTGGCATCCAACTGATGAAGGGGCCAGTGACGATGAACAACTAAGGAGAGCAAGACCCGAACCGTATTTAATTTTGCGACTGGGGAGAACGTTTCCACATAATCAAGACTGTACTGTTGAGTAAAACCCTGTGCCACAAGCCGAGCCTTTAAGCGATCAACTGTCTCATCTGCGGCATGTTTGATAGTAAAGATCCACTTGCAGCTAACACAACTGTGACCAAGAAGAGGAGACACAAGATCCCAAGTATGATTACCCCACGGAGCAGTCATTTCTTCATCCATGGCGGCACGCCACGCCGGATGCTGGAGAGCTTCCTGCACAGAGTTAGGTATATTGATAGAGGAGAAAGAGAGAGAGCAAAGGTAAGAAGAGGTGGAAAGAGCTGATGCAAAGAGACATAATATGTCAAGGGATGAGCCGTCGAGGAGGATGCCAGATCAACAGGCCGCGAGATCACACCGGTAGAGGGAAACTGTTGTTGGGCAGCTGGACGTGGAGGACGACGAGTGTAAACTTCAATGATAGGAGGTTTGGAGGGGACTGGTGGTGGTGTAGGAATCAGAAACAGAGGAGTAGGGAGAAGTGGTGGAAGCGGAGACGTTACAGGAATGATGGGTCGAGGTAGCGGAGGAGGAAGAAGTGGATCAGAAGGACTGGCGTGATATGGTTGGTCTTCATGAAATGAGACATTAGCAAACACAACTACCTTACCAGTGATATGATAAAAGCAGACATACCCTTTCTGAGTACGGAAGTACCCAACAAACATAGCTTTGGTAGCACGAGGGGCTAGCTTGTCATTGGAAGAACCAAGATGGTGGACATAACAGGTACACCCAAAAACACGAGGTGTGAGAGAGAAGAGATTCGTGGATGGGTAAAGGAGAGTAATGGGTGCCACAAAGTTGAGGACAGACAAAGGCATGCGATTGATGAAGTGACAAGCAGTAGAGACTGCAAAATTCCAATAAAGGGGAGGAACCTGCATTTGGATCATGAGAAATCTGGTCACATCAAAGAGATGTCGATTTTTCAATTTCGCTATGTACAACCCCGTATCCGACGAGTGGGGTCAGCAGGGGGCCAGATCAGCCAAGCCCAGCCCAAGTCCCGGGCGAGTTGGGCCCTGGGCATCGAGTCCATTCGGCGCCCCTCAGCCAGGGGAGGCGAGTCCAGCCAGCGCCCAGCCCCTGGCGGCGAGTCCAGCCAGCGCCCAGCCCCTGGCGGCGAGTCCAGCCAGCGCCCAGCCCCTGGCGGCGAGTTCAGCTGGCGCCCTGCCCCTGGCACCGAGCTCACTCGACGCCCCCCTGCCCCGTCCGCCTCGCCTCGGCACCCGCTCAGCTCGCAAGGGTTCGTCGAGTCCAAGACGATGGATTTAGGGCCGATCGTCGAGCTCAGCTCAACGAACTGCTGGTCCGATTATCGAGCGCACGAGCAGGTCGGGCAGAGGCTATGCTTGCCTACCGCCAAGCCGAGGCTGCGAGTACCAGGTCCATCGGTACTCGCCGCCCTTGCCGAGTAGAGGCTATTGCAGGACCACTCGCCCCCTTCAGCTGTGATGTATTTTTTACCATTTTGCCCCCGCTGGCCTGCCCATAGCCAGTTAAAACGGCGGAGTCCCGCTGTTGGCAGACCCAGGTGGGCTGCACATAGCTGTTCAAAACAGCGGAGGTTGGCTATTTGCAGGCCGTTTTCAGAAATCTATAAATAGGACCCAAGGGGTACCTCAGAAGGCACGCTTACCTGTTTTCAAACTCCCCCAGCGTTTCCTGAGGTACCTTAGCCCGGCACTTGGTTAAGAAGGGGAAGCGCTCAGTGATCTTCCGGGTGTGTGGTGGGTCCTCCACACCGAGCCCTTGGGTCCGTTCCCAATTCTCTTTTCTAGTCTTCCAGCTCGCAGGAGAGAAGTAGGTGTGCGATCACCCCTTCCCCAAGGGTGAACTCCACAAGAGACCGATTTACGGTTTCAACAGCTATGCCATTTTGTTGAGGGGTGTAAGCACATGAAGTCTGATGTATAATATCGAACTCAACGCATAGATTGGAGAAGATGCGACCAGTATATTCTCGATCATTGTCCGTACGAAGAGTTTTGACACAGGTAGAGAACTGAGTGCGAGTTTCCGTAAGAAACGTACGGAACGTGGTTGGAAGTTCGGTACGATCACGAAGTAAATACAACCAGGTAACCGTGAGTAATCATCGATAAAGGTAACAAAGTATCGATATCCAAAAACACTAGGGATCTTATAGGGGCCCCATATATCAGAATATACTAAGGATAAAGGAGCATCGCTCCGGGTACATGAAGGAGAAAAGGAGATACGGTGTTGTTTGCCGAAAATACAAGATTCACAAAAGAACTCTTGAAGAGAGACAGTAGGAAGAACTTTCTTGAGAATTGGAAGAGGGGCATTCCCAAGACGACGATGTCAATTGGTGGTGGAGACAGTGGTGAGAGCAGTGGGAGGAACATCAAGAAGATATAGTCCGTTAGACAGTCGCCCTCTATCAAGTATATTTTGCGTTAGTCGATCCTGCACCACAAAGGAAGAGCGTGAGAAAGTAACACAATAATCAAGATCTTGCGTAAGACGGCTAATAAAAAGAAGAGCCTGGAACATGATGAACCGAGGATAAGGAGAGAGGAGTAAGAGGCAGATGAGCAGTGCCAGAAACCGGGATCTTGTCACCATTGGACACGGTGATGTGCTTGGGGTAAGCAGTATCTAAATATTTGTGCGGCGACTGCGGAGAGAGATGATGTGTAGCACCCGAGTCCACAATCCAATGAGAGCTGTGTGAGAAGCATGATATACCTTCCTTGAAGATCGAGGCCACAGAGCCAGAGGAGCGACTAACCACCTCTTGAAGCCGATAGAGTTGAGCACGCAACGCGGCAATATAATAAGTAGTGGTGGAACCAGATGCCATAATCCTGAGCTGCAAATAGCCACAGAAGCCGGGAGGCAAGAAGGCACGCAGCTTGCCGGACAAAACCAACGGCTACTACGGAAGAACGATGAGGGCGGCGAGAGACGAAGCCGTGCGGGCACCAGCGGTAAGACGAGGTCGCACGCGACTAGAGGAGATCGCGTGAGAAGTAGCGAGTAGAAGGGAGCCCGTAGCGAAAAGAAACAGACCGCGGCAGGAAGAACCCTAAGCGGCAGGTAGTAGAAAGAACAGAGGCCAGCGAACAGGCACAAGACCGGGCGGGTAGAGACAGACCGCACCAAGATCCGGAGCGGTAAGAGAAGAGAAGTCGTCAAGACTAGAGAGCAAGAGAGGCCGCATGGTCTCGATGTCAACACACCAGCGGCAAGAGGCCGCGACCAAGATACGGAGCGGTTAGCTGGAAGAAGTCGCCATGCCTCGACACGAGGAGAAGCTGCACGGTCACAATGATAACACGACAGCGGTAAAGAGTATGCCGCGACCAATATGCGGAGCCCGTAGCAGAGAGGAGAGGTCGTTAGCGACAAGACAAGTCGCAGCGACTAAGCAGAGAAGAAGCCGCGCGAGAAGTCCGCACGGTCGCGGGGAGCACACCAACGGCAAGGAAAGATGTCGCGACCAAGAGCGGAGCTCGCAGCGGGTAGAGAAGCTGCAGTGGCTAAGAGAGGGCCAAGCGGGACGCTAGCAGAGATTGAAGAAGGGAGACCGCATCGGGTAGGAGAGCAGCAGCAGTAAGGAAAACCGCACGGTCTCGATGATAACACCAGCGGCATAGAACGGTGTCGCGACCAGACGCGGTGTTCGCAGCGGTTCAAAAGAAACCGTAGCGAGAAAATAAGTCACAGCGACCTGGAACGAAGTTGCGCAATAAGATAAGAGAAGGAGAGATTGCGGGTAGAAGGAGAAACCGCAGTGAGGGCGAGAAGCCGGGCGGGAAGAAGGAAGAAACTCGTCGGTTAGGGGGAGGGCCCACCAGACCGAGAGGTTTATAGGGGGGGTAAGACGAGGTGGAGGCCACGAGAGAGAGAGAGAGAGAGGAGGAGCGGTAAGAAAAACAATAGACCGCGCGGGAAACCGCGGTTAGAAGCCGGAAAGGCCGCAAGATAGAGCGGAAAAGCCGGAGAACAAACCTACCGGTTAAAAAGAGAGCCAGGCGGAAGACCAAGCTGCCCGGTCAAAAAGAGAAACCGAGCGGATAGGGAAGCCGAGCGGTTAGAAAACAGGCCGAACCTCCCCCTGATACCATATAGAAAACAAAGAGTGAACCTTGTATATACTTCTTTTTATATATCAAATACAAGAGAGAATACAAATATATAGGAGAAGAGAGGGAGGAAGAATCCTATACAATAGATGTGGGACTAAAGGAGAAGGAAGAAAGAGGCCTATAAATGGGCCTTTACATCATTTATCCTTATGTCTTCTAACACATGAAATCGGGACAGTGGGGAGACCGCGAGAGTCAAAAAATTCTTTTCAAATTCTGCGATGTCTGAAAAATCATCCCCTATACCTCTATTTATTGATTTAAAACTACTACGAATGGATAAAATCGTCCTAGAACATTAATCTACTAATTTTACATTTTAGGAAAATATAAAAAAAATACATAAATATATGGCGTCGTCGGTCTAAGCATGACTACAGACTCGGACCATTCATCAAACGATCCGAACTCCGCCTCTCCTGTTTATAAACTCGGGCAGGTTCTAGGACCGCCGTGAAATGTGATCCTCGTCAAGATGATTTACGGGAAATCCTTGCACGAAGTTTGAGATATGTAAAAACAACGTTATTCACCGTTTTATTAATAGTGTTTTGTTTTGAGATGGCAGTTTATTGAAAGACATAATGATTGATATATAACTTGCTCATTCAGTGCATCTACTTTGTGAGGGCTCAAATGAAGCTGTCACTTAGAATCGGGATTAGTAAACCAAACCGGACCAAACCATTGTGAATTATTTTGGTTCAATTTGAAAATTGGAACCATGAACCACAATGGTTTGGAATCTGGATGCGGTTTTCATTTTATTATCCAAATCAGAACATAAATTGGAAACGCAATAAACAAGTTTCAAGCGGTTCCAAAATTTATAGACCCAATCCAGACCGGTCCAAATGAATTGCAACGCGTTAATTTATTAACTAAATAAAAACAAATATCAATATAATTTATCTTATTTCATTTTTATTTCATTTTTTTACAACATAGCATCAACAATAATCATATGATCAAGTCAATCCAATGGTAGGAGTTATTTACGTATCTCATGCAAGTCAACCACGTGCTTAAAGAAAATTGTAACCCAACACTGAGCACCTATGACACGCAGCATCCACGACCCTCAGCACCGAGCCACCGACATCTTCATCTCCTCCTCTAAGGCATAACAAAAGGCCATGTCCCCATTACCTCCTTCCCTCCCACGATTTCAAGGACTCGAACCCGTCAATCTCCCAACTATCAAACTCGTCAATTTAAATATTTCCTTCTGATGGTTTCAATGTGGGTGGCCTCCTTTTTCCAGGAATTTGACGGTTTCAATGTGGGTGGCCTCCTTTTTCCAGGAATTTGACGCCCCCACCAGCCTCTCCTCTCCTTCTCAAGATTTCAATGCAGCCAGCCAACCTCGTCTCCTTCTGCACAGTGAAGGAGTGCGTCGAAAAGGAAATTGATCTACTACTTCCAACATTTATGAAGGTTTTGCTACTTCTAGCATTTTGAGTTGTTGCATGGCCTATCTCTCTCCCTCTCGTCAGGCTCATCCCGCCCTCCTGCTCCCGTTCCGCATTTCTTCTCCCGCTACTGTTGATGAGGTCGATCGTTGATTCTGTCGACAGGAGCGGCTCCGCTCCCGTCGCTTAGTCTCCAAGGCCGCCGCACGCCGCGTTACCGGTGGAAATCGTATAGCTCTGACTGGCACAGATCTACATCAGAGACATCAAAGACATCGACCCACTCCACGGTGTTGCACCGCCTGCTTCCGTCGTGCATCGTCCAGATCCCCTACATCTCTGCCGTTGGAGCTTCTCCCATCTCCAGATCTTGTCGTCAACCCATGTTGCGCATCCGTTGACATCGACATTTCATCTCTGCCGCTGGAGCTTCTTCCGGCGCTGAGTCTTGTCGCAGCATCTACGTCTCCCGTCTTACTGTTAACGTTGGATGCTTCTCTTCTTCGATGAGCTCGAGTAGTCCCTGTACAGATCTCGTCGGACTGGTTGTTGCCTTCATTGTTGCTGCCTCCATCTACCTTTCTTAGGAAATGCATCAACGACTTCTTGTCTTGTCACCTCCAGCCAATGTATTCTACTGTTGGCTTCAACAAGCCTCTCCCTGGTACTCAAGATCCAGCTACTACTCATCGGATCCTTGAAGTTTCAAGCCACTGTTACCCCTTTAGGGGAGCTGATCTCTCACCGAAGCTGAAGTTTGTTCTGTTTTGGGTATTTTTGTGTCGTTGCTTTATTGTTGTTGTTTAATATATGTGTGTCATAGTCTTGACCTCTTGCACGTGTGTCCCGCGTGAGGGGGAGTGTTTGGGACAAAGGAGACTCGGATGATCTTTCCCGATCTTTTGTCTTCATTCCACTTGCCCTCTAGGCTTGTGTTGTATGTTGTTATGCGTCCCCCAATTTTTTCTTTTGATTGGTCATGTGTTGGGATGTGATTGATGTTGGTGTTCTAATCTCAACGAGTTGTGTCACGTGAGACCGTGTCGTGCCGGACTGTGTTGCGTGGGACCGCCCTTTGTACGGATTATCTCCGACAGATTATCCCCGACGGATTATCCCCGATCACCATGGTTATCAAAATCGCGATCCTGATCGTAGTATCTTACGATCCTACGATCCAGATTTTGCAAATCGATCAGGATCTTACATAGGATCTAAATCGGCATATCTACGACCGGGATCGCGATTCGGATCTTAGGATCTTTAGGTTCGCAATCCTGACCCGATTCTACCAGTCTGACCAAAGGTAACTATAAACATGTCCAACCATATTCCGACCCCATTCAACCGGTCCAACGCTGATAACCCATTGTTTAACTTTATCCCAATCCCGCCTTATACTCTATCACAAAATAATATCATGTTGTTTTACCGTATCTTAAGTGTTGATTGTCGACTGCAAACTGTGACCAAGAGCGGATTCTTCGGTCGCTTCCAGTCTAAATTTATTTTTATTGTTTGTAAACAATTAGTGTCTTACCTGAAACTAAAATTGAACTTAATATGATATTATCTTTTTGATTTAATTATTCAAAAAAAATTAATATAGTTATTCACATACTACTCAATTTATTGATTTTTTTGTTAATTGAGCATGAAATTTAATGATACAAAATTCAATTTTATTTTTTTAGTCATAATTTATAAATGTTGTAAGATTTTGCGATCCTCGATCCGATCCTATGATCCGATCAGATCCAACCTCAAAACGATCTCACCTAAGATCTCGATCCTGACAACCTTGCCGATCACTCGTTTGATGGCATGCTCAACATCTTTCGTTCTCTTTTGCATGTTGTGTGTAGGTGATGTTGGTTGACCATTTTTCAATGAGTCCACGTCGTGTGTGGGTCATGCGTCGTGTGTGGGCCAGCGTCGTGTGTGGCTATGTCCCGAGCTTGATTCCCCGGTTTGGAATTTCCCCCGGTGGCTCGTCTGATATTTTGTCCCGCATCATCTACCTCCATTGTCGTTATTTGTTGTGTCCAAGCTGATAGGTCCCCCCTTCAGCTTGAGGGGGAATGTTGGAATTATCGGGTCAATGTCGGGTTATTAAAGTCTTTAGGTGTATTTGTGTTTAGTCCCACACCGGCTATCGGTGTCTTTGAGTCATGTGTAATCCAATTTAAAGTCCTTATATGGATGAATGAATAACCTCTTCCATTCTCTCTTTTCTTTCCAACAAATTCTTGAAGCAAGGATTAAGATGGTGTGTGGGAAAGTCCATCGTACGACTACTGATCAACTGGAGGGGCATGGGTGAGTCAGAACGGACTTCGGTGGATTCCGATGAGCTTAAAGAGACATATCCATTTCAGCTTGAGGGCAAGCAATTTTTCGAAGGCGGTGAGAATGATATGACTCGGAGCCGATTTTGAGCGGTTTACCATTGGAAGGGACCAAAGGCCTAGGGGACTAAACCAACCGCTTCAGTCTCTCCCTCCTCCTAAGCAGACCGGACGGGCCCAACCGGTTCAGCGGCTGGGTATTTCGGGGGTTGCGGTTGCACCCCCTAGGGCATAGAAGAAGTATCTCGCAGGTATTTTTCCTTATTCTTCCCTAGGAGTAGCGGTAGCTAATATATTATCTCTTATTCTACTACTCTAGTAGCCTGACTGGCTACTAAGAGCCTCAGATCCTTATTTCTACCATTCGCATTGTTACCCTACTTTTCTTTGTTATATTGTAGAATCATCTCCTCTTCGACAATACTTGGAACCTGTTTCTGTTTCGTTCTCTTATGGATGATCTGTAGGAGGGTCATATCCCTAACTTAAGAAAATTCCACGAGGCCTTACGTAATCTTGGATCTTAGTAGTCTTGATTAAGACTCATAACCTTCTGTGCCATACCTCAATATCTTGCATGCGGTTGTGGTATTTTTGCCCACCGGCCTCGTACCTCAATGTCACTAGCAGGTATATGTATTGGACTATGTTGAATCTGTTTATTCAGAAATGCAAAGTGTCTGAGTACAATTGATGATGTCATTAAAATTGTTTAGTTTCCTAAAGTTCAACAAATCCAACAAACATTGCTGGCGTGGGTTGACCAGGTGGCTAGTGCGGAACTGGAGGTAGCTGATGGCAGGCTAGACGGGAAGGCGTAAGGGTCTGAAGAAGAGGTGGTTATTGCTTTTCCTTTTACATCAAAGTTTGCTTGAAGTGTGGCCCAACCCCTCAATTAGCGACCTTCATCCTGTAACGGCCCGGAGACCACCACAGAATAACAATATTCCTTACATTATAAATGACTAGAGCGCAGTACCAAATCATATAATACATTGAGTACCAACTATGTACATTATCACTTAACTTATCTTTGCATTAAAAATAATACATGTCTAAAATACCACTTTGAATAAAAATACGAACCAATTCTTTTTTTGTGTAGCCGAACTTCCGAATTTCCTTTTCTTTTATCATTCTTTCTCCTAAAATTTTTGAAAACTAAAGGATTAGTCTTCAATAAAGACTGAGTCAAATATTTACATTTTTAATTGCTTGTACATGCAAACAAGGTGAATCAGTAACAATGTACCTATATCTTTCTTTATTTCAGTTGGATGCATATATAATAGTACTCGACGGATTCGTATCAAGTTATCTGTCTTTTAAGTCATTACTAATGTATCATATTCAGTAAGAACGGTTACTTGCATAGAGCATAATGATATATTTCATGTTGCAGCTATATAAACAGTAAGAAAGTGATCATAAAAGAGTGTAACAGTCAAATAACATTCATCGTGAAATATGCATTCTTCATAATTCATGGTTTTCGATTTCATTTCATTACATTAAGGGGTATTGTATTTATATATCAAATTTCAGTCTTGGGTCCATTCCACTTGGGTCAAACTCAGTGCGTACAACTAGCTTAAGACTCGTTAAGGCCCAACTGAGTTGACTTGGAAATTTAATCCAGCGCGTACAAACTCACTTACGACCTATTAAGGTCTAACTAGATTTACATCATTTCACATATACCCTTAACGTATGCATCGATGCAATCCATATTTTTTTCATTTATATCTTTACGATCTTTATATTTATACATATTTGAGAATGAAGAGTATCAATTAGTAATTCATTCCTTTCAATCAATAGAGGCGATATTATCTATCAGTTATAACAAATTGTGAGCTATATAATTTTACAATAATTCAATTCACATGCAGCAAATAAGCTCGCTATTGAATTTCATAACAACGTCTATAATGAAAATACTTGAAAATAAATCATAAATTAAAAAGGTAATCCTCACAGTGAGTTTCACTTTTCCTTTGCTTTTTCTTGGGTCATCGTCGCGTCGAACTTGGGATGTCATTCTTCATCAAATCTGTAAGTAAGCATTCATTTTAAATCTGATTCATGCCTTTAACTAGTCACAATATTGTATTCTCCATTATATTATATTCTCCATTAAAATAAATCTCAATTCCAATAACATTAGAATGAGTCCCAATTTACTTAAATACCCCCTTTATTGCCTGGTTAGTTTTATCATTACATAAGCCTCGACTCAACAATTCATAATTTGAAGCATCAATCATGAGTATAACCATTAACCATGCATTCCTACACTCAATCTCTTTTCTTTCATAAACTTTATTCAAAAGGCTTATAAGGCACTCAATTCAATAATTAATAAGTCAAGCAACTCTAACAATTAAAGACCCCATAGATAATCATTATATACCTCAACAACCTGTGAAATTGCAACTATTTTATATAAAACAGTAACCTCAATTCTTCCATAATGATATTTCAACAACTTCTCATAGAGGATATCAGTCCTATGCATAACAATATCATGTAAAATCAGAACTATAATAACACCACATGAAAATACAACAGCCACTCACAAATTACAGCAGTCATATACACCTTACATCTGAAATTTCAGTAAAATTAGACAAATTCAGCAGCTCTCTTCTATTTTATCTCACTAAACGATATACAAAGCAATCCATGCAACTATCCAATGTTATAACTTCAATTTCAGCCTTTTAAATCTCTAGAAACATAATTCTCTAATTGATTTATAGAGGACATATCTGAAAATGCAATCATTCCATGTAAAAATATCCCTCTCATGGGGGAAAATAACAGTTCAGTGAGCCCAAACTGTAGTTATAACAGCCCCCTACAAAGTATAGAGCTTTTATGAACATAAAACATAAATTTCATTAATTTCATGAAGTACGTACAAGTTTCTAATAGTTCTACTAATAATGGACCAAAACATGATCCTCTTAAATTCCCTTAAACTCCAACAAGGTTGGAGTCAATCCTCCATCAATTCCAATAAATTTCTTCATGGAAATCTTAATATGCTTACATGCAATCCAACCTAGGGCAGCCATATATACATGTATCACATTTAAAACTCCAAAATAAAGATTGAAAATCCAAACCAACATTCAAGTGAAATCCCCATATCAGCCCTATGCAATTTCAGAATATAAAACTCAAATTCCTTACAATCCCCAAAGAACATCAAGCTTTCATGCTATTAGAACTTTATACATCAAAATAAAAATACTCTTCTTTCAAAAATCCCCCAAAACACACTCTAAATCCATAAAGGAGAGGGGAAAGAGGAGAAGAAAGGCTTACAGTGAGAAATACAACAAGGTATGAAGATATCTAGGGTTCTTTGTTCAGTCGAAGCTCCAAACATTCACTATTAGTGCGCCGCTCCATCAATTCCAATAAATTTCTTCATGGAAATGCTTAATAAGCTTACAAGCAATCCAACCTAGGGCATCCATATATACATGTCTCACATTTAAAACTCTAAAATAAAGATTGAAAATCCAAACCAACATTCAAGTGAAATCCCATATCAGCACTATGCAATTTCAGAATATAAAACTCAAATTCATTACAATCACCAAAGAACATCAAGCTTTCATTCTATTATAACTTTATACATCAAAATTTCATCAAAATAAAAATACTCTTTCAAAAATCCCCCAAAACACACTCTAAATCCATAAAGGAGAGGGGAAAGAGCAGAAGAAAGGCTTACAGTGAGAAATACAACAAGGTATGAAGATATCTAGGGTTCCTTGTTCAATCGAAGCTCCGAACTTTCACTATTAGCGCGCCGATAGATCACTGCTAGCGCACTGATTAGGGGGAAGGCATGGGGCAAATGGAGAGAGGCTTTCTCCCCATCGAAATGAAGTCAAAAGAGGGGAAGAATGGCGAGGAAGGGACTAGCGACGAGCGGCGTTCCGAAATACCTAGGCGAGAGCGGCGTCTGTGCGTGATTTTGATAATCAGCGGGCTCGGATTTGATATAGGCTCTGTTTGGGACAGCTCTGGCGGATTGAAAAGCTGCTGTCCGGATAGAGCTGTTTTAAAATAGATCTTTGGGGAACAGTTTTGAAAAGCTGCAGAGTGTTTGGATGTTTTGTGCAGAAGTGCGCTCGGAATCGCCGGAGGAAGGACGTCGGGGGCTCAGAATTGCCGGAGGAATGCCGTCCGGGGGTCGGAATCGCCGGAGGAAGGCCGTCCGGCCTCTGAGCATGTTCCAACTGAAGAAACCATTAGATTTCCAAAACCTGTAAGAGAGAAAGCTATTTTGCGGGAGCAGAAGCTGGGGGGCAGGAGATTTCTGAAAAGCTGCAAAACAGCTCCGGCGGATTGAAAAGCTCTTCACAGGGAGCTGTCCCAAACACATATAAAGTAGCTCTGGCGGCTGGAATAGAGATTTTCCAGCCGCCAGAGCTGCGCCAAACAGACCCATAAGCGGGGATAACCGATCCAATCACTCACCCCACCGCTTAAAAACCACCGCCTAAGCCTTAATTCCATTTAACCCAACCACTATTAGCACCCCTCATTTTTGCCTCTATTAGCACACCAATTCAGCTAGCTTGCTTTTGGCACACTAAAATCGTCTATTATTAGCACGCCATTGTGCTTAAATTTTGTAAATTAAAATGGTATACATACAAATTTCAAGGAAATAAACTTTATTAAAATGATAAATTAAAATCGTCGCGGTGACATTTCGCCAATGTTTCCCTTTTATTTTTCTCGAAAATATCCTTATTTAAAAGGTTCTTAGTTTCACGTAATTGCATGAGATTCGGGTGTTCCACATCCTCTCGGCTTTCCATTGGTACGCCCTCTAGCGCCAGCCAAACTAACCGCTCTAGCACTGAACACTTAGGGTTTGTTCGATTGAACGGATTTGGCTTACTGATATTGGCTTGGCGAAAAAGTAAAGCAATTGTGTTATTCGGTTGGATGGTTTTGAGGTTGGAATTGGATTTTGGTCCAAAACAACGTTATTCAACTTAAACTAAATATCCTCCTCAATTCTTACCTAGAAAAGTGGTTATAGGCCCAGCTTTGCTCCAACCGCGACCCCTCAGCCGAAATCACGAACCAGCCTTGCAACACCAGGTTTCTCATCGCCTGCCTCCCTTCTCTTTTTCCTCCTTCCTCTTCTTCTTCTCCTGCTCCTTCCTTCTCCTTCTCTTCTTCTTCCAACTCAAGTAGGTCTCGCTTAGCGGAGCACGCCCTAGTTCTGAGTAAGCTAAGAAGCTGAAGCAGGTCCATACAAAGATCTCTTAGTTCGTTAGCTTAACTCAAATTGGACGGCATCAGCGGCGATGATGATTTTAAACTCCAGAAATAGAACATGTATAATTCCGTGATCCATTCATTTAACGAGATTCCTTCGGATTCTTATTTTTTTACAATAACTTGGTCCTGTGAATTAGGTGAGAAGAGTGCGGCCATGAGCGGAGACGTTGGACTTGATTGGAGACGTTGGACTTGATCGGAGACGTTGGACTTGATGAATCTTAAGAGCACAATGCCAAAATCCAATAGCCGTCAATCGTCGACGATGGCTCCGCCTCAGCAATAAAGTAATCCCATCCATCACTACAACATCCGTTGGAGACTTTCCTCTCCCTCTTCTCTCCCCATGCCAATGATTGTGCTTGGTTGTTCTTGCTCACTTAATAGCTCTTTCTCCTTTGTTTTCACCTTTCTTAAAACATTATTATTCTTTACCCGTACGAATGTGCAGATCTTATGATAATGGATTGGGCCTGAAAATATGTTATTAATTCTCTATTTCAGATTAAATTTTATAATGCAAAAATAAATTGATACTAGATGCATAGTGTTCGGGAGCCTTGCCACTAAAACGAAGTACAGCAATAACGTGTTACAATAAAGTAATCAGCAGAAAGATCACACTAATCACACAAACGTGTTATAAGATATGGGAATTCCGACCAATGCCAATTCCATCATCCAGTTGAACTTCTGTGTCACAATTCCAATTTTGCTGGCTGAATTCCATTTTGCAGCCGAACAACAAAATTGGAATTCAAACCAATGTCAAATCTTGTATTTATTGATATTGTTCGGAAAGCCAAATTCGTTCAACCGAACAGACCCTTAGAGATTTCCACCCTTAATGAGTACTTCGCTAATGCGACTAAGCACACTTCCCCCCTAGGTACCCCTTTACCTCCAACTGTGTTGTATATTTTGTTAGAAACTGGCAATAATGATATTGACCAACTCATTAATACTTCAGAAAAAGACGAAATCTTTGGCGAAAATCCCAAACATCATTGGGAGCTCAATAAATTAGTCTACAAATTAGAATTAAAAGATCCCAATTTTCACAGTGTCTGTTAGGAAGAAGAAGGAGAAGAGAGAAGATCTAAGGTGACTAGAGAAATTAGGGTTGAAGGAGGGAAGGGGGAATACCTGAATAATACTTTTCATAACCATCCAAAGAGGGGGTCCGGTATATTTATACTCGGACCCAGGGCCGGCCGGTCCCAATGGGGGCTGAACAAACTTGGTTCAGCCCCCCCTTGGGCCGAAACTTATGAAGAGGGGGATGAACCAATTAGTTCAGACCCGTTGTCGCCTCCGTCACGCCTCAGCCGCCGCATATATTGCCGGCCAAATAGTCGAGCCTCGTCCGGGGGCGTAACATTCCCCTCCCCATCAAAAACCAGCTTGTCCCCAAGGTGGTAATCAGGGTAGAGCTCCCGAAACTCTAACAAATCCACCCAGGTGTTGTGCTCTGCGCTGAGACCCTTCCACTTGACCAGTAGCTCAGGACAGTACGTCGTGCCGCGGCGCTTCCACTTGATCAAAAGTACGTCGTCAGGAATTGGGCGCAGCTCGCCCCCGCTAGTAGCTTCTGCCAAACAAGGGCTGACCTGGACAATGTCGTCAATCTTCCGCTTCAACATGGAGACGTGAAAAGTGGGATGTATCCTGGACCCTTCAGGCAGCGCCAACGTATAAGCAACTGGTCCCACCCGCTGGGTGATCCGAAATAGACCATAATAATGGGGTGCCAACT
The DNA here is from genome assembly GCA_039513925.1 of Platanthera zijinensis. Lineage (NCBI taxonomy): Eukaryota > Viridiplantae > Streptophyta > Magnoliopsida > Asparagales > Orchidaceae > Platanthera > Platanthera zijinensis. Next base: position 38,614,325 of record CM077078.1, on the reverse strand, counting down.
TCTGATTCATCCGTTGTGCGACGGACAACTGCCGATAGGGGCGGAGCTTGAGAAAAACCTCATCCCCCACCTGAAATTCCCGCTCGGTGCGCTGTCTGTCCGTCTATGCCTTCATACGATCTTGTGGCGTCCGGAGATTCTCGCGCAAGGTAGCGAGTGTGCGGTCACGGTCACGGAGTGCTCGATCAACTGCTGTCACTGTCGTACCACCCGGCTCATAACTGCTCAGAGAAGGAGGCGGACGCCCGTAGACCACCTAAAGGGAGTAGGCTTGTTGGCTGAATGATAGGAAGTGTTGAAGCAGTATTCAGCCCAATGCAACCAACTCGTCCACGTGCGCGGCTCGTCCATGACGAAGCATCGGAGGTAGGTCTCTATGCCCTGATTCAATACCGCAGTCTGACCGTCCGTTTGCGAATGGTGAGCCATGTTGAAGCACAGGGTGATCCCTTGTAAACGAAAGAGTTCCCGCCAAAAATTGCCAACAAAAGTGGGATCGCAATCCGAGATGATCGCACGAGGGATGTCATGAAGCCGAACAATCTCGCGAGCGAAAAGAGCGGCAACAGACTCGCCGGTACAGGGATGGCTCAGGGCGAGGAAATGTCCGTATTTGGACAACTTATCAACCACCATCAAAATGACCGTCTTGCCCTTAGACTGAGGCAAGACATCAATGAAATCCATGGACACTGTATCCCAAATCTGGTACAGAATCTCCAAGGGTGTAAGTAGCCCACCCGGGGAGGTGGTCTCGTACTTCTGTCGCTGGCACACGTCACACTGCTGAACAAATAATTGAATACCCTGTCGCATTCCCTTCCAAAACACATTGGCCCGTGCCCGCTGAAGAGTGCGGAGAACACCGGCGTGGCCGCCCGTCGGGGACGAGTGGAACTCGTGCATCATGACCGTCCTCCAAGCCTACTAGGAGGGTATGACCACCCGACCCCGATAGTATAGCCGGTCATTTTGTAGATGATAGCCTAGAGCTGCCTCACGCGCCTGCCGTAGATCCTGCACAATAGACTGCAGCTCGGGGTCCCGCTAGACCTCCTCCTGAATCTCATCGATAGCATCCAGCTGGGGCGTAAATATGTGGGCTAGAGTGCCCTCCGGCAAGCGAGACAAGGCATCAGCAACCCGATTGTCCTTCCCTTGTCGGTAAACAATCTCGTAGTCGTACCCCAAAAGCTTGGTGACCCACTTCTATTGGAGGGGGGAGGAAACCCGCTGGTCCAAGAAGTGCTTCAAACTCTGATGATCTGTCCGAATCTTGAAATGACGGCCCAACAGGTACGGTCGCCAGAGGCCCACGGCATGGATGACGGCCAGCATCTCTTTCTCATAAGCCGATAATCCCAACGTTCTTGGAGCCAATGTCTTGCTGTAAAAGGCAATCGACCGTCCTTCCTGCATCAACACAGCACCCAATCCCACCCCGGAGGCGTCCATCTCCACGACGAACTCCTTGGTGAAATCCGGGAGTGCTAAGACTAGAGTCGTCGTCATAGCCCGCTTGAGTGCCTGAAAAGCAGCCTCAACCTCATCCTGCCAAGAAAAGGCGTCCTTCTGTAACAGTTGTGTCAGTGACCTGGCAATCTTCCCGTAATCACGCACGAACCGCTGATAGTAGCCGGTAAGGCCCAAGAATCCCCGCAGAGCCTGAAGGGTCTGGGGCCGCGGCCAAGAGACCATGCTCTCAATCTTTCGAGGATCGACTTTCACCCCTGCGGCCGAGACCAAGTGCCCCAGATACTCCACTTCCTCTTGACCGAACGAACACTTCAATCTCTTAGCATACAACTGGTGCTGGCGTAGAATGGAGAATACCTGGTCAACATGGCGCAAGTGGTCCTCCCAAGTAGCACTGTAAATAAGGATATCATCAAAGAAGATGAGCACGAAGTGACGAAGAAGGTCCATGAAGATCTCGTTCATATTCGCCTGGAAGGTGGACGATCCACCCGTCAACCCGTTTGCCATCACCAAGAATTCATAATGACCGTCATGAGTCCTGAATGTTGTCTTGTGGATGTCTTCCTCCTTCATGAGAATCTGGTAATATCCAGACCGTAGATCAAGCTTGGTGAACTGTGTCGCCCCATGTAACTCGTCTAACAGCTCCTCAATCAACGAGATCAAAAACTAATCCTTCAGTGTGGCACTGTTCAGGGCACGGTAATCTACACAAAACCGCCAAGACTCATCCTTTTTCTTGACGAGAATGATCGGAGCCGAGAAGGAACTCGTGCTCGGCCTTATGATGCATGCATCGAGCATCTCTCGTACGCTGCGCTCAATCTCGGCCTTCTGCATGTGCGGGTACCTGTAGGGTCGGATATTGGAAGGCTCCGTCCCTGTCTTGAGTACAATCTGATGATCCCGAAACCGTGAAGGCGGAAGTGTACGTGGATCCTGGAAAATGTCTGCGTACTGCTCTACCAAAGCCTGCATCTGCATAGGCACCTCAACTGACTCCACCTCATCCGTCCTCACCCCCAAAAGTACCGCCATCAAACTTCCTGCCTCCTCGAGCTGTTGGAGACTGCGTAGAGAAATTTCCTTGACCGGCGAAGAAGTGAGACCCCGCAAACAAAACTGCTTCCCACTCTGCAAGAACTCCATTGTCATCTGGTCCCAATCGAAGGTGACCCTCCTCAACTGCTACAGCCACTGAACTCCCAACACCATGTTCGAGCCCCGAATGGGTAAAAGATAGACATTTGTGCGTCCGACGTACCCCTGCATCCGAACCTCCACTCCCTTCAGTACACCCTGACACTGCAATTTGCTGTCATCGGTCACCATGTTATTGAATATATCATCCATTTTTCTTTGGAAAATACTAGGTGCATTTTTTAGTCTGAACGGCATCACTAACCATTCAAAGTGTCCTAGTGGACATGTGAATGTTGTCCATGGAATACTACTCGGATACATCCTTATTTGCCAAAATCCTGATTTTAAGTCAAATTTGCTAAAGATGTAATGGTTTTGGATGCTATTGAGTAATTCATTTTTATCCGGAATATTGTAGGCATCATCTACAGTGTTATCATTTAATCGACGATAATCTATGACCATTCGGGATTTTTCGCGAATTTGTTCACTATGTTTATTGACTATGAATGTTGGGCTACGATGTGGACTATTACTGCGCTGAATGACTTTAAGGCAAAGCAAGTCATCAATATGCATTCTAAATTCGGCTATATTTTCATTGGTAGCATCTATCTTTTGGGATATTATGAGAAAATTTGGGTCTTTAAGTTCTAATTTGCAAACTAGTTTGTTTCTGTCTCAATGGCGTTGTGGATGAGTTCCGAATGTTTCATCTTTTTCTAATGTGCTAATAAGGTGGTTTATATCCGTATTTTCAGTCTCTAATAGAGTGTATACCGGATTCAGAGGAATTGTAGAAAGGAGTGGTGAAGGGTAGGCGTCGAAATCGTTCATATAAAAGTCGAGATTAATCTGCGACCCCCTCTTAAAATGGTATCAGAGGTAGGATGAACACTTTTTAAAAATTCGACTATTTAGATCTAGAATTATGTCAGAAAAATACACACACAGTCCAGGTCGATAATGATTTTAAGCACGAATGTTACTGTAACCACTCACACACACATTCACTGCACGGAACGAATAGCCAATTAAATACAATAATAGATTTATTTATTAGCTTTAGTAAAACATTAGATTTCATGACAAAAAAATATATGAACTTATATCAAATAAATATAGAATCCTTAAATCATAAAAATAAACTTTTAAAAGAAATAACCACCAATCAGCAGTATATCACTAACCAGCTCACTCATGTGTGCGAAAAACTAAAAATAATCATGCAGGAAAAAGAAACTCCCGTAGCCACAAAAACAATTCTGCAAAAATTAGAAATACATAATAAAGATTTACAAACAAAATATAATAACATTGAAACCATACTTCACGAAATAAAAAGAGCGTAATGTAGTCTGAAGCATATAAGGAAGCCCTTAGGCATACAAATATATATTTAAAAAATTCGTGCGGTTTAGTAACCACGATGCACAAGGTGAAAGTGATAGAATTTTAATCAAACAAAATAATACCATAATCCATCTATTAACTCAGCTACATAGTAAAGTAGAAAGCGCAATACAAAGAGCAAATGGGTATAAGGAAAACTCACAAATCGAAGGATTAATAGGACAATTAAACGACTTAAAAATAGGAAAAGAAACACATGCGAAACCACGTGAGCCATATAAATTTGGTATCATAAAAAGATGAGTTCTCAAGCAATAGCAACAACCAGTAGAACTGTAACATCATAAAATAGTCAAGTCGGCACACCGTCCTTTTTAGGACAATTATTAAGACAAAAACCGAAAAAAGAAACAATTTTAGAAAAAGTATTAGACGTCAAACAAGATTTCGAGTTATACAGTAACCATCAAATCAGCCTCTTGAACCCAAAAACTTTATATCATGTCGGGCGCTTTAATTTTAACACTCAATTATTAATGATTAATAGAGAAGAGGAACTGCTAGTTACAAACTTCCCTAATAATATAAAATTAATTAGCCAGAATACAATAAGCCAAAAAAACAGACAGATAAAAAATTAGTCCACCTCGGATTAATAGTCATCGGACTACAAGGACTAGCTAGAAAAAGATTGGGCACAAAAGTCTTAATTACCCTCTTAGATAAACGATGGCAGTCAGACGCCCGCAAAGCAATGATCGCCGCCATGGAAGTAGACATGACAGGAAACAAAGGACTATTCTATTGTAGTCCGGACTTTATGGTCAGCATTAAAGACATGGATAAAATTAAATTAGGAATCCAATCAAAAGGATACAAAGATTTCACAGGACACAGCAACCTGCTAATAAACATCGTATTATTAAAAAAATTAACCAACAACAGTACCACAAAATATAAGTTGGTTTTCTATGTCTAATATTCATAATTCAATAATTTCCGTCCGATTCGGTCTTTGTGGGGAAGTTGTGTGATAGGTATTGTAGGATATTTTTCTTCAAGGCAAAATTTACAAGTTTCTATTAAATATAGAGTGCATTGATATCTTAATGCTAGAGTGGGGTATCTAAAGCAATAAACACATGTTTTATCATTACTACCACTATTATGCTTCCAACTATGCTCGCAGGTCATCATAACTATTTTAAGTATTGATTGAGGAGATCTAATTTGGATAAATTATCTTCGTAGGAGTCGCGACACTTCCTATCAAATTCAACTATTTCTCTGGGTAATTCCTCTGTATTGCTATCAGAGCTAGAAAGATATTTATCATCTTGATCATTAATACTAATGAAGCTGTAAACACTTTCCGTGTCGCTAATTGTTTCGTCCACTTGTATTAAATCATCATTTGTACAGGCTATCAAGGCAGCTTGTTTATTATGTATATTATGCCTTTTATTACATTCTCTAGCTAGGTGTTCAGTAGAGCCACAAGTAAAACATGTCAAAGTTTTGCTATAATTTCTGCGTCGATCATACTTTTGAACGTGCTTATCTTTATTTAGGTAGGGTTTCCTAGCATTACTTTTGCGTAGAAAATATTTTCTTTTAGGTTTGTACTTGTAATTATTCTGCGGTGTTCTGTAGCTAGTTTTTTCTTCCTTATCATATCTTTGGGGTGTATATATATTTCGGCAAAAACTATACTCGCCCTTGAGTTGTCTATTGATCTGGAGATCAGTGCATTTTTCTACAAGACAGTCGAGGATAAATTTAATTTTTGTACTGATATTGTCGACCTGGGGAAAAATTTACTTGTCGTTTTTATATTTCTTATATATAACGGTTCCTAATAGATCTGGTAATTTTAGGAATAGTTTTTCTCCTATACTTTGATCATAAAAACATCCTGCAATACTACTATAATACATATAATCTTGGAAGAATGGTTTTTTGTAATGTCATTTCCTGATTTATAGTTGTTTTAATCTCTGAATGGCTTCTATCTGGGTTGTTGGAGTAATATTTGGTTGATATCCTAACAACAAGTATGTGATCTTATTTGTGAAATTGTATGGATTTACGCCTAAGGAAATATCGCGGCTAAAGTCTTGGGGATATTCTTTCTTATAAGATTCCCAGATCGCTCGTGCTGTTTCGCCTAAAAACTTCTCAAGATAATTATACATCTCTTCAGGTGACTTAATGATTTCTAATTCATCATACTTTCTAACTACCATTTGACTTCATATTTTCAATACTGTTGGTAATTTTTGGGGGACATGTGCCGTGATATTTAACAATCGTCCATCATCTATTAATAATTTTTTATCTATGGTTTCTAATGGCATTCGTTTTCCCTTAAGTTTAGTAGTATCTCTTTTTCTTTGATAGTCGTTGTATGTGGGTCTAGGCGGCTATCCTATTCTGTTGTCAATCTCAGTGTTAAATGTATAGGTATTACTTGCTTGAGATGTAGATTTTCTATTGACCAGTTCTATTTGCTGCTCATACTCTGTTGTGGCGTATAACTCTGTCTCTGGCTCTTCTTGGAGCAGTAAATCTCTATGCATTACTAAATGTCCCGATTCATTGAGTTCGAGGCTATCGAATTCATACATTAATCCTTCAGTTTTCATTTTATTTTCTAGCCTAATCTGGGCGTCGTAAGTTCCTTTGTATTATATTTAACTATATGACCGTCTTCGATTCTGTTCATTTCGCAGAGATTCCACGTCAGAGTCTATCTCGTCCTGTTCAGGGATTGGTTTATGCACATATCCTTGAAATCTTAGACTATAGGTGTTGTCCAAATTTTTATAAAAAATACTATTATCTGGGATACTAACTGAGCTGTGTGTTAAATTGTCGCTGATATTCCAAATTATAAAATTAGTTATAAACTTGACAACAATACATGGACCAATGCACAAGCTCTTCCAGTCCGTATCACCCTACGCGATTTACAACTTAGTAATGTTGATTGCGTAATCGGACTTAACCTCTTAATTAATTGGTACCATGGTCTCCTCATTACTAGTACCGGTCTACACCTTCTGCAGCAACCCGCCCTCCGTTTTACCACAGAGTTGCCTCGAAAGCGTGGTGGAGTCGAAACCAACATTGTCATCGTCACCTCACCTACATGCCATTGTAGGACCGAAGGCCAATGCCAAGGCGAATGTCCTCTTCCTCTTCCCCAAGACGAAGACAAACTAGAAACCTATGACAATAATCTCGACTTTTATATAAACGATTTCGACGCCTACCCTTCACCACTCCTTTCTACAATTCCTCTGAATCCGGTATACACTCTATTAGAGACTGGAAATACGGATATAGACCACCTTATTAGCATATTAGAAAAAGATGAAACATTCGGAACTCATCCATAACGTCATTGGGACAGAAACAAACTAGTTTGCAAATTAGAACTTAAAGACCCAAATTTTCGCATAATATCCCAAAAGATAGATGCTACCAATGAAAATATAGCCGAATTTAGAATGCATATTGATGACTTGCTTTGCCTTAAAGTCATTCAGCGCAGTAATAGACCACATCGTAGCCCAGCATTCATAACCAAAAAACATAGTGAACAAATTCGCGGAAAATCCCGAATGGTCATAGATTATCGTCGATTAAATGATAACACCGCAGATGATGCATACAATATTCCGGATAAAAATGAATTACTCAATAGCATCCAAAACCATTACATCTTTAGCAAATTTGACTTAAAATCAGGATTTTGGCAAATAAGGATGCATCCGAGTAGTATTCCATGGACAGCATTCACATGCCCACTATGACACTTTGAATGGTTAGTGATGTCGTTCGGACTAAAAAATGCACCTTGTATTTTCCAAAGAAAAATGGATGATATATTCAATAAATATCGAACTTTTACAAGTGTTTATATAGATGATATTTTAGTACACTCAAAAACACACGAAGAACATATAAGCCATTTAAAACTAGTGCTATCAGAATTTATGAAACAAGGATTAGTCATTAGCACCCAAAAGGCCCAATTCTTTAGAAAAAATATAGAATTCCTTGGAGTAATTCTAGGGCAGGGAAAAATAAAACTTCAAGAACATATAAGTAAAAAGGTTCTGGACTTTCCCCCCATCACAACTATTAACCATCTACAACAATTTCTTGGGTTGGTAAATTATGCAAGACCATTCATCAAAAATCTGGGAAGATTAGCAGGCCCATTATATAGTAAAATGAAGAGCACGCAGAAGACATTTAATAATGAGGATAAGAAACAAATAGAAAAAATAAAAGAAATAGTTAAGTCTCTGTCAGACTTAAGATTATCATTAGACGATGAATACCTAATAGTAGAAACAGATGGATGCAAAACTGGGTGGGGAGCCATCCTAAAATGCAAACCCCATAAATATACAGGAAAAAATGAAGAACAAATATGTAGATACAATAGTGGAAATTTCAAAGAAAAAGGCTCTGCCAGTAGCATCGATCAAGAAATCCTAGCAGTCTGCTACGGATTAGACGCATTCCGCCTGTTCATCATAAACAAACAAGAGGTATTAGTGCGGACGGATTGTGAAGCAATAGTAAAATTTTACCTCAATAGAAATAAAAAGAAAATCAGCTACAAACGATGGACTAATTTTATGGACCACATATTAAATCAAAATTACAGAGTATTATTTGAGCACATTAAAGGTATCGATAATAAACTCGCCGACCAGCTGTCTCGCATCCTCCAAAATAATAAATGGATGATAGCAAAAGACTTCGTATACTATACGCAGAAAATAGACGTTACTTAAGAATTTTAGAATATTTAGAGCAAAGCAGACAAATTTTGCACCCAGTATATATAAATTTATCTAAAGAAGTAGCAGACATTAAGCGATTTATTACTACTCTCCGTGACATGATCGCGAGAGAAATCGCAAAACTCACCCCTGGAGATAGCTCCAGTAGTAGCCCAAGTAGCTCTTAATAATTTGCCTAGTATACATACTCTTAATAATCAATCTGCTAATTATACATCATTTTTTTATTTTCAGATGACGTTCAACAACCAAATTATATTTGGTTCATACCAACTTCCTACCTTCCCAACAAATAGCAATCTCCGATTTCGAACAAGCCACCAAATCACGCCGCAACAACAGTGCCTGGTAGATAACTTATGGAATGGCAAGAAACTCAAAAATTACAAAGATATTGTGGAATGTGTCTGCGGACACTTTGCCTTTCTAAATAGCCAGAGTAGCTTAGAAAAGGCCACAGCCACATCAAGTACCATTCAACTGAGGCCGAATCAGAGCCCAGATTACCATATGCTCAGAACATCTCTAACTATAGCAGAAAACAAGATAGCAGATCTAAAAAACCCAATTAAAGAGTTACAAGCAGTAGTCAATCATTACACTAAAGAATTAGTTAAAGTTGAGGATAATTGGCAACAATATCCGTCAGCATTAGCACTTGTAAAGAGTATTGTCTTAGCAAAAGTATTACATAGACAAGTAGAACGGCAATGCAACTACCAGCAAATACTTAGAAATCTGGCTACTACGAAAGAGGACACTCTCAAAGGGGCCAAAATAGAATGCATAACCTACTCGGAAACAAGGGGTAACGAATTACATTTCTCGTACTTAAGATTACAGATAGACATAGCAAAATGGACCGATATCACAATATCGGGAGTAGAATTTACTGTTCGAAATCTAATGGCATTAGGATTAATCACACGCCTCCTCTTCACTAGAAAGAGGCATGTTAGGCATATACCAGAAACAAGAATAGCAGAAGTTATATTCCAGCTACTAGATACGACACCTCGTGGAGGAGTAAAGGCACATATACAGGAAATTCCCCCGTGCTATGAGCCTAGCTGTTTAGAAAATATTAAAAGGGAAATATACATCTTCAGGTTCATAGAAAAGCCGGTTATACAGGCCAACTATATCGATGGCTCAAATATCGTCAGCTCAGAACTCTGCAGCCTACCAAAACAAATCAGAACCTTTAGAAGCTATAAAAAAGCATACGATGTCGACCTCCCGTACAACCGAGTTCTAGCAGTAGAAACGCGCAATTTTCGTGTATGGCTGGACCAAGAAGACATAAAATTATTTTATCCGAGGGTCCTTAGCTTCAAAGACCCGGATCACAAGCTGACGAAGCATTGTGAAAGAAATAGAATTAGATACTTTGTCCAAAGATATGGCTGCCTCTCTGATGATGAAGGCGCTCTTGCAGAAGAAGAGGCCAAAGTAACAGTATAAACAAGTGGTTTCTAGAACACACGGTTATATACAGAGTTCATAGTCTCTCTCTTGTGAGAAGTGTGCTTGTATTTTCAGAATTCTTGTGCAATTGTACTGTAAGTATATTTCGTATTTTGAATAAAAAAATCGTAAGTTTTCGTGCTCGTAATCTTGTGAATGTTTAGTGAGTAGTCCTCTCCCCTCCTCTCCGGAGGAAAAGAACATGAAGATATTTCACGAGATCTGAAGATGGTCCACAGGTGTATGTACTCGACTACATACCAGTGGATTACTAAGTTATAGCAAGCTCGGCCCATGAGTGGCTGAGGCCAACCCCAACGATGTAAAGAGGTTTGAATAAGGAAATTATAACAAAAATTATATCTGTATAAGCCCGGGGGCCAGGGAGAAGAAGTACCGCCAGGCGAGAGGCCGTAGGGAAAAAGTATCGCAGCCGCAGTCAAATACTGATATAAACAACTTTGTTATAAAATATATATTTAAACTAATTGAGACCGAAGGGAAAGTACTAAGGACTCATGGGATATCTTGCGCTCGGGAAGGCCCTCCTACAGATCATCTTTAAGAAAGTGAAAAAGAAACATGTTCAGAGTATATCCGGAGAGGAGAGGATTTGTAAAAAATTTATTATCAAAAAAACCAATTAGTTTTTACAAATAAAAATATTTTAAGAATGCTTAGACAAAATAGTTTTGTCAAAACCAAAACTTATTTTATAATTTTATAAAATAGTCTTAAGAATGCTAGAAATAAAAGAAGCGATGATCTGATATTCCTACCTAGTAACCAGTCAGGTTATTAGACGTAGTAGAATAAGAGTGGTAATCGTAGGATTAATCTGCGACCCCCTCTTAAAATCGAATAGCCAAATGATCAAGCAGTGCAAGCATCGTTCGAGCTTGAGGACAAGCTTGATTTGAAGGACGGAGAAGATGTTACGGGCCCTTTTATGACGTTATTATTTATTAATTATTTCGTAATATGCATTTATTCTGTCTCAAAGTCGGTCCTTATATAACGTTGTTATTTATATCGTGTCTTTATGTGATGTCCTTTTTAGTCGCATAAACAAATTTGTTTTGTATTTCCATTTAAGGTCGGTTATAAGTCCTATTTAAAGAACCCATTAGGTCTTGTATGGGTATCAATGAAGAAGTTTATTTTCCCCAAACCCTAAAAGAGATCTTGAAAGCTCTATTTCTTGAGCATGCCCCGCTTAGGCACGGTCAAGGCTCTGTAGTATCTCCGTCACTGTCATCTTCACCTCAGGTCACTCCTTCGACAATCTCCAATTAGGCCCTTAACAACCCCATTTGGGGATGCATTTTTTCACCGGTGGCATTTTTAAGGGCTTTGAAGTAAAACTCACAAGCAGACCCCCTAGTGTGTATCAAAATTGCAATATTTTGATAAACCACAGTTTTGCATTTTTAAGGGCTTTGAAGTAAAACTCACAAGCAGACCCCCTAGTGTGTATCAAAATTGCAATATTTTGATAAACCACAGTTTTACTATCCCGATCTCCAGTGTTTGGTCATTCTCGATACCAGCAACCCCCCTCCCATTCGCCTTCGCTGACCACCATCGGTTTCGCCTAACACCGCCACCTCATTCTTGCTTTGTCCTCCCTTCTGATAGGTAAGCTAAATTGATGAAATCTAGCCCTAAGAAATTAGTGTCTTTTGTTGTATCTTTCTAGGGTTTTCTTCATCTGAATTTCCCTTTCTTCATAGATGAAGGAAGGTCAAGCCAAAATTTGTCCAATTCAGGATAAAAAATGGGTGCTTTTGTCCGGTTCAAGAAGTCGGAAGATTTGGGTCGCATGATGCAATTAGGTGAGATTTTCCTCCCCTTCCTGTAAGCTCTCAACTAGCTTTTGTGCTCATCGAATTTCTTCCTTTTAGGATGTTTGGAAATTATTGTCATCAAAATTTTCAATTTTATGTGTAATTGTGTTGTTTTGTAGTGTTTTTAAGTGTCTACTATGGATTCCTTATGAGAAATTTTTTATTGTTTTTTTGGAGCATTTGGGATAGTTTCCACAAACTTAAGATACCAAAGAGGACAATTGTACACTTCTAATAACATGTTTGCCAAAAATCACTCTCATTATATATGACAAAATACTTATGATGTCACCACAATTGTATGCCACAAAACAAATAAAACTACTTTCACGTTCATAACACTGAAAACGTAGTTTCACCAAACAACACAACTGCGTTCATGATCATAGTTTCTAACCACTACGTTCATGACGACAGTTTCCAACTACTGCTTTCATGACCTCTAATTCTTCGACCCATTAGGAATTTAGTTATGTTGGGTTTCTATGTGTGGCTAGGAGCTGTTGATTTCACGTGTGTACAATCGCATATGCCTGCAATAATTCAAGATATTAAAATTTAAAGTGAAATCAAAACCCTAGGGTGGTTTAAAAAATATAATAGACAGTTTAAGAAAATTGCTTGAATTCAAAAAACAAATACTACATGCTAGCTTTATTGAACATGAAGATTTTTTCCCTTCTCATTAATTTCATCTTGAATTTCACCCCTTCTCTCTTCCCTTCCAATATATCATATTTATTTTATTGTTGTTCTTACTATATGACGGCACGCCACGACCGACGAGCGTATATTCCCGTAGACGACGGTGATCTGTTGCACGGATGGACGATCAGAGTCCATGGTTGCGTCCGGATGGTCGATCCGAGTCAGATTCATATAGGACTTTTTATATTTTGAGATGTATTTAGCCCCCGATCGGTCCAAACATTTTGAGTCGTCCGATCCGTGTGGTTTGATTTCAATATTTATTTGGCTATCAACGGTTTCTTTTTTAGGGTTATAAATTGCGGCTGGTGGTTTGGGGAGGGGTGATCGAAGGTTTTGGAGTTTTTTTCCTGGAACCGTCGGTCACTAATCGATGCGACGCCGACCCGCTTCACATCTCCTCCTTCTGGTGCGATGCCAAAAAGCCCTCTCCGCCTCCCTCTTCCTCGCCGGTAAGCCCTTCCCCACCTAAGCCCCTCACTGCCTCCCTCTTCGAGCCCGTCATCATGTTCCCGCCGTTGTCCCAGGTCGCAACCGACGAGAGTTCCTACACCGCCGGAAATACTCCCGCCTTCCTCCTCCTCTGTGAAATTCCCGTTTCCCCACTGTCACTGTCAGCCCCTTTTTCCCCTTCCCTCTGTCGAAAGCTACTCCCCACCACCACCTCTGCCACCGCTGGACCACCTGAAGCCATGTTCTCCCTCCTGCGCCCCCCTAACATTACTCTGCTCCTCTCAGCCCTCAACATTCCCCTCCCGATTTCATTCCTGAAGTCCATCACCGCCGCCAGCCTCAATCCCCTTTCCAAAATTCAAACAGTCCTCCTTTTTCTTCTTTTACCTGCCTACTCATAGCCCATCCAGACCGCAAGCAATCCTGATCTCTAACCGGCATTTTCCCCGCTCGCTTCGACCTTGGATGCCCTCCCACACCCGCTTCTGCCTCCCCCGACGTGTGTGTATTGTGGCAAATCTTTTCTTTTCTTGTTGTTTATTTTGACAACTCATATTGTGGTGATTTTCTATTTTGTGTTCTTAGTTCAATTGTTGTACCCCTTGCGGGATTTATTCTGTGCGTGCTTATTTAATTGTGCCTCGATTAGTCTGTGACCATTACTTGTTTATTAAATCAAAGTTTAAAAGGCTCGTGCATCTGCTAAATCTTTTATAATAATTAATTATCTGCTGTAATTTTGGTGGACCACTTGTGCACTTTCATTTCACTACATTGCATTTAAGGCTGCATTTAGTGGGTCCACCCCGTGTCGGCCTTACCACTACATCACTATACCATATGAATGTTTTGGAGGCTTTGATTGAGCTTTCATATTTTCTTGGGTATACGATTGCATTCAATTTGCATACTCTTGTGCTGGGAAGATCCATTCATACAAGTAATTACTAGCTCTCTTTATGTTTTAATGTAAAAGCTTGATATGAAATAATTCTAAGAGAACGTAACTCCATTATATGTTTTTCTAATGTAATTTATATTTATTTTGTGAATATAAATATATTTTCTATTTGTTATTTTGTCAAACAAATTGATTTAATTTTCATGATTATCGTTTGAAATTGTACTCCAATTGATTGAGCTCGTGACACCAATAATTAGTTTTAAAAATTGATTGTCTCCTTCGTGACTTCTTCGGCACGTGGTTGTTTATGAGTACTGTGACTTGATGCAGTACTAGTTGATGTATTCCTGTCTATGTACGCCATTGTTGATCGTTATAATTATGTGATTCCAGCGCTTCTTGGCCGCTGAGTGGCCTTTGTTCTTTTAAGAGTTTAACTCATTGATGTCTGTCTCAACCAACCTTCTTGAGATCACGAAGTAACGAGATCAATTGTTCTAATGTTCTTGTTCTCAAGTTGAGTACTCACACAGAGTTTGAAGCAGACATACCTTAGTTTATGACATGTGCTAATAGATAAGAGAGTTATTCTTTTCAGGTTTATGAGCCTGGAGAAAGCTTAAAAATTTGAAGCTCTATCCTCAGGCCTCATCTTCAAATATTAAGTAGTGGAGGTCATAGTGGATATGGTTGTCATGCATGCCTATTATGGCTAGGATGACAAGGGCAGATTTTACTCAAAAAGGTAGCCCTACAACTTGCGTGTCTACTCAATCACCTTGACCAATAATTATGGTGTCCCCAATTACATGGTGTTTCTTGAGTACTTGATTATAAGACGTTTGTTGTTCTTCCTTCCATGATGAGAGTTATTGACAGACAATCCATCTCTAGTGTTTGTATCGCTCACATTTTTCCAAAAAAAATTTTGACATAACAATTGGTGTCTAAGGCTCTAAGCATCAGTGTGCGACAATTGGCTCCGTTTGGCACGGAGGTGGCAGTCATGAAAGCGGTGGTTATGAACCGTTGTTCATGAGCGCCCAACCTCACCTAAGGAACGGCATTCATGCATTCTATGGCAGTGGCTTTTGTGAACAAACTCACCGGAGTAAAAAGCCATGCCAAACGGAGCCATATATAATTGCACCAGAGAACATCGATCCTATTTAAATTTCTAAATACGGTCTTCAGATAGAAGAATGAGATTTTTCATTATATTTAACAACATTGCATATAGTGGAACACTCAATTTAGGGCTAGTTTGGCGTGGCGGTCATGCGGGGGTGGATTTCGCTGCACCGCTGGACCGCTACCGCGGAAATTGCAGTGCTGACGAAATCCGTCGGTTTCGCGGGCCTTAAAATGCATTTTCAGTATGATGTAGCAAAGAATTTCAATGGACGATTTTCATTGCGTGGCCTTTCAAATTCCTTGCAGAAATAATTAACTAACAGGACCATGAATCTCCAGTTGTACAAAGAGGAAATCAGGGAAGAAAACCTAAGCCTACAATCGAACCAACAATCTATGTAATTTTTGAAAAATAAAACGAGAAAGCAAGAAGAGAAATTAAAACGCTAAAAAGACAACAAAGTAATTACGATACGGTTGAGTGCAGAGACAGAAAAATGGAAAGGAAACCTAATGGCGTTGCCTCGGCCGCGTAGTTCCGGGGGAAGTTTCCTTTCATTGACGGCATCTACAACCGATGATAAACGGTGAGAAAGCTTCTTGTGCTGGATCTGCGCAGAGGAAGCCGACGACGGCGACGGGGGCGGAGACGCCGAGATGGTGGCGTTAGAAGACGGATCAGCTTCGGGCCAAATGGAAGACCAAAGGGAGAGGAGAGGAACTCGTAGGGGATAAAAAGACGGAAGCCGACGCCGCCTCTGATGAGCTACGAGCGCTCCCGCCATGGAGGGCACGGCTCGCTAAAGAACGCCCAGCCCTTCTTTATTGTATATTTATATTACAGGATCAGGTAAAATCGGGGTGCAATCTACCAAATACTTATAGGCAGGACTAACCCATGTAGAGGGAAAAATTTTCGGCCCGCCGTTTGGACAGTGAAAACGGTTTGCTCATAAATACCGCTTAATTTGCGGGACCCACCTCATTCTCTCCTTTTCGAAATTCAAACTCCAGCAAACCGTCGTCCCCGAAATTCCTTGCCCTAAAGCGGAGAAAATTCGACAAAGTAACGCATCGCCAGAGCAGGGATTCTCCTTTCGGCCGCTTTATTCGTCGCCGGCAAGGACATTTGGTGCCAGTGGTTTAGGGCAAACGTATCGCCCACGAAGTAACGCATCGCCGGAGACTTGGATTCTCCTATCGCCCGCTTTTCCAGTCGCCGTTTGGATTATAGGTTTGTTGGAGTATACTCGCGTCTTCCCGACAAACCCTAAAGCATCAGGTATGATGAAAATGAACGAATTCGAAATTTGCAGTCGTCGTTTGGATTATAGGTCCGTCGTTTGGATATGTTTTTTGTATTGTTTGGAATGTGCTCACAGAAAATCTTAAATGACTTGTGATTTCAGAATTTTTGTATTGTTTGTTCGTAATTTCACAATGTTTTTAATGTTTGCAACCTCATTTCTCCCTGTTTTTGTACTGTTTGGAATGTGCCACATATGTTTAGGTTTAATTTTTTTTACCATAAAATCTTGATGATTCGGTCGGATGTATGTTGTATGGTCAGCACTGCATTTTTTATATATATGATGTATTTGAAATCCGACATCACTCCCGGATCACATCTTTGAATTTTTTTACGTGTAGATGGAAGGTCATCCAGCCGGCACATTTCTTAATAGTAGATGCGCAATATCAACCTTCAAGAAACAAGTAGAGTCATTGTTTGATGTAATTTCTGATGACTCAAGGCAAATGCTGACCAATGCCTCACTGATGTATTTTTTCAATTTGCCTGACCTACCCCAGAACATTCCCCTACTGTACCGACTCATTCTGTTATACAGGCCAGATAAATCTGCCTTTCTGCTAGGGCAATATTATGTTAAACTGACAGTGAAAGAGGTGGCTGTTATACTTGGTCTACCCAATAGGGGTCAAGATTTCAATTTCAGAAGATTACCACTATCTAATGTCACACAATCCGTGCTTGTTAACCATATTAATGAACTAGCTAACCTTGAGGATGATTCAGATGTAGTTGAAAATCAAAGGGTTGATGCTTTAGTTAAATACATACTATGCTGTTTTTTATTTCCGTTAAAATCTCTTAGAATTCTCATGTGCCTAGAAAATTTTGGTGGATTAGAACAATTTAGGAGATATAACTTGCTCAAGGCCATCCACGCATTTTTGCACCAACAATTTGATAATCTGCATGCACTCAGCTCCTCCCAAAAATAATCGGCCAGTCTAGGTTACCTCGAAGGGTGCTCAATTATACTTGGGGTAAGTGTTTTGTTGGTTTTATAGTGTTATTGTTGTGGAATCATTGTTATTTTTTTTAAAAAAAAATT
The DNA here is from genome assembly GCA_039513925.1 of Platanthera zijinensis. Classification (NCBI taxonomy): domain Eukaryota; kingdom Viridiplantae; phylum Streptophyta; class Magnoliopsida; order Asparagales; family Orchidaceae; genus Platanthera; species Platanthera zijinensis. The sequence goes on along the minus strand of CM077078.1, from coordinate 38,596,654 downwards.
ATCAATCTTGTAGGTATGGTTTTTCGAACATACCAACATCCAGGAGCCGATGGATGCGATGGCACAGCCGTGTTTGTGTCGGTGGGCCGCAAAAGCCGGTTTTACTCATAAGTTTTGTGAGAATCTCCCGAGCCTTTTGTTTTCGAAGACACAGGTTTGGTCTTTTTTGTCACTTGTGGTTTGATGTTGTCTTGTTCGACTAGCGCTAGTTTTTCATAATACATCTCATGTGTAGGTAAAGCCGTGTTTGGTTTACTTAAGTTCGGAAGATCAAGAAACATATGAGCTTGTTGAATCAGAATCTGACTTTGAGGAGGTACTAAAATTAAGGCCTCAAAAAAATCAAAAAGTTGGAAAAACAAAGGAAGGGTCAGAGAAGATGTTGGACAGGGAGAAGTCTGGATAATGAAGGAGAAGATTAGAAGGGAGGAGGAGAAGAAAAAAAAAAGAGGACTTTGAAAAAGTATATTAAAAGGGAGATTGCACAATCGGAGGGAAGGATTCTTGCTGAGATCCGTGGATTGAGCACCAAATTCCAAGAGAAATATGATTCTCTTATTTCCATGATTAACACGATGTCTCAAGTGCATGTTCCCAAAGTTGCTGCCCCCACACCATCGTCGCCTACCGACACATTAGTCCCGGCTACGCAAATAAAATCAAACAAGGAAACAATTTGTGTTAGTGAATCCACCCCCGATTCGAAAAGCCACAAAAAAAACGTCAAGCTTCCAAAGCGACCGGGAAATCCAAAGAAAAAATTGATTTCCCGGGGCGTATATTTTTGACTCCAGCTGACAAAGAACTCATAGACTCAACACTGAGTCCCTACGAGAAGAGGTATTTTGTGTTAGACGGTAGCATATGATCATCTATTTATATTGTGACTCATTTTTTCTCTATATATTTTGTAGCGAATGTTTATTTGAATGCGGCAACACAACAATGAATAGAGCAGCTTTTGAGGATTTATTGCGCCAAGGTTGGCTAATGGATAGTCATGTAGATGTATATGCCGTTGTGCTGAACATTCGACGGAGCAAAAACCCGGTTGCATGGAATAAATTTTTATATGTGTCTCCAAATTATGCGGTAATTTTTATACATGTTATAGTGCACTTATTTTACATTTACTATAATGTTTGTTTGTAAAGATGCCCTGTTAGGAAATTAAATTGATGCAGTACTTCAAGAGTTGCGGTGTCGGGTACGAGAGCTTACTAAACCATATTACTCCTACAAGTGTCCAAGCCACAGATATCATTTTGATGTCAATGCACTACCCAAGCCATTGGACATTGTTAACTTGCAATCTTAAAGAGGAGATGTGGTATTATTATGACTCCATGCCCAAAAAGATGCCTCAATCGACATTGCAATCAATGGTATGTTGTGTGCAATTATTTTTGTGTGTTGCTAATATTTTTACTAATATTTTTTTCCCACAGATTTCAAGCTTGCAGCAGGATACAGGCAGCTCATTACCATCAGAGGTACATAATTGGGAGATTAAAAAGGTAGGGGAAGCACCAACGCAGGAAGGAGGCAACGATTGTGGTGTTTTGTGTTAAAGTATATGGAGGCGATAGCCAGCACAAAGGCAGTATCTTGGTCAACATTTAAAGGCTGGCATAAGAACATGTCAAGATTCATGGCCGAAATTGCAGTGGAAATGATTAAGCTATTTTGCTCAATTAAGTATGACACAGTTTACATGCGTTTCTTTACTGGTTTTTTGGACAATGAGAAATTTAATTTTGTTATATTTTGTTACATAACTATGCTCACAAGTGTGCGGGAATTGAGCAACTTGGTAACATTTGTACAATTGAGCAACTTAGTGTTGCACTTACTATTGGTTAATCTGCACGTTTCATGGTATATTGGTATATGCTGTATTTTGTCAAACAGTTAGAAATTATAGCATTTGAGATGCAGCTAGTTGGTCTTTTCTTGTACAAACTTAGGGAAGATCTGTAACACAAGTAAACTGATAGAAAGAGGTCAGCCAATTAGATTAGCAGTTCCATATGTCAATTCACAGTATTTAGCAAAGAAGCACATCAGGGACACCCCAAAAATTATAAGGTTTGGACATAGACACAGCCTCAATTTCTTCTCTAAACAAAGGCTGTGAAACATTATCAGTGGTTTTGTCGAAGTTTCCACTTCCAAGAAAGTCGAACTCCTTTGGTTCTTCAGCTCCTCGTTCAGTCGTAGATTTAGGGTCTTTTTTCTTCCCTACAAAATTTGCACCTACGTTAAAGGTTGTTGCAAGCATATGGAAGGTAAATTTTCAAAACAAATATAGAAATGCAAACTTACTTTGCTTCTTTGCTGGTCTTTCGAAAAAACTCTTTAATCCAGTGTATAATATGTTCTTTGCGTACACTAAATCCAATTTTCCGGGCGTACTCCCTGTACATATTGTAGGCTTCCGCATCAGAATGCACGGTCGGGAAGACAACAACGTCAATCTCCTCCTGTGGAAAAAAAAAATCAGATGTGTCCAGTGACCGTTACACCTTAAAACTATGCAACATAACAATTCACATGAAATCCGACCGGAGAAATAACAATTCACATGAAATCCGGTCGGAGAAATAACAAATGAAATCCGATCTGAGAAACATCTAGTTTGCTTACAGATTAATAAATTCCGGCCGGATGAATCCCAACAAAAAAAACAATACAATAAGGATTGAAAAATTAAATTAGGAGACCTACAGCCGAATCACAAATACAGCAATAAAAACCAGACAATGAAAGGTTTTTTCTTTATTACCTTAACTGGAATGTTGTCCAAAGTTTCTCCAGCTTCCTCCATGGTTGCGGGATTGTGTGAACTATTCTGAGATAAAAGGGGACGAAGATGACGGGATCTCTAAGGATGACAGGAGTTACTCTGCAGTACTTGTGGAGACAGACAACTATTCCGCGCTAACTGGAACGTTGGCCGAATTATCCTCGCTGGGGGAACACTGCGAGGATGGCCACCGGGGCTTTGGAGCTTCTCGGCGAAGGGAAATGTCTTCAGGCAAGCCTCGCACAATGAAGAAGAAACCCACTGGAAACCTTAGGCGCGTGGAAAAAGGAGCTTCAGCCAAAAAAATGGCACCTGGGCTTAAATTTTGCGATGAAAACTTTTCAGGAAAGGAGGGAAGGAGGAGGGACCCACGGTATTTATCGGTGGACCGTTTTCATGGTCCAAACGGCGGACCGAAAAATTTTCCCATGTAGAGAGAGGAAAGGTCGTCTAATGTCGCGTGATTAGATGATTCACTAAATTTAAAATCTCATAATATTTTTTTCTTTAATTTTTTTTAAGTAAATATGATCATATTTAGTGAGATATCTGATCATTGATCAGATGGCCCGCCGTCCTTCCTTATCCTCCTCTATGTGTGTTACTCCTATCGAATTCGAACTGGCAATAAGATCCGCGATCCATCGTCATTAATGACAAACGTTTTTGACTCATGGTGAGGAGCGCACGTATTGCGACACAAATCAAGGGTCAAGGTTGCTTACATTTATTTTAAACAAACTCTTTTCACTTTTAAAACTCTTCTCCTGATGGGTTCCTGCAACCATAGCCGCCAAGGCGCCAAAGTCGTCAGGTTTGATAAATAGGACTCCAGAGGTATCATAAATGGAACCTTTGACTGAGAATGGCAGGCATCCATCATGGTGATCATACAACATGGCAGGCAACGAGCATGGCGGGCAGCCATCATGGCAGACAGTGAGCATTGCGGGCATCCAGTATGTCAGACAATGAGTATGGCAGACAACTTATCATGGAGGGCATCCAGTATGGAAGACAACCATCATGGCGGGCATCCGGCATGGAAGGCAGCGAACATGGTGGGCAGCCATCATGGCGGTCATATATCATAGCAGGCAACGAGCATGACAGGCAGCCATCATGGCGGGCATTAAGCATGGCAGGTAGCGAGCATGGCAGGCAACCATCATGACGAGCATCCAGCATGACAGGCATCGAGCATGGAGGACAATCTCATGGCGGGCATCCAGCATGGCAGGTCATGCACCTCATCATAGCGGGCATCCAGCATGGTAGGCCATGCACCCCATCATAGCGGCCATCCAACATGGCAGGCCATGCGCCCCCATCATGATGGGCATCCAGCATGGCAGGCAACAAGCATGGCAGACAACCATCATGGCGGGCAGCGACCATGGCAGATAGCAAGCATGTCGGGCAGCCATCATGACAGGCAGCCATCATGGTGGCCTCTAGCATGGTAGGTAGTGAGCATGGAGGACAACCATCATGGCAGGCATCCAGCATGGCAGGCAGCGAGCATGGCATGCAACCATCATGACGTGCATCCAGTATGGCAGACAACGAGCATGATGGGCAACCAGCTTGGCGGGCATCCAACATAGCGGGCAGTTGGCATGACAAGCATCCCTCACATACTCGTTGTTGGACCAGAAGTAAAAGTCAACAAGTAAATATAGAAGTCAAATTCAACATTCAAGACAGTTGAAGGCACGGGCGAGTATGATGAGCTCCCCTCTCATACTCGTTGTTGGGGCTGCGGTCCGGAATCGCCCCCGCACTGCGGTGGTATGCGGTAATGGCTTAACTGGCTGCCCTGTGGATCCGCCCGAGGACCTTTGATATAAAGATTAGTGGCGCCGTCCTCCATCAGTCCGGGCTTTTGGTGCGAGTGGTTGCGTTAAGTCCTCTCAATTGGTATCAGAGGGGGTCGCGGGTTCGAAACCCCGGGGTCGTTTCCGGGGGGATTGTTGGGGCTGCGGTCCGGAATCGCCCCCGCACTGCGGTGCTATGCGGTAATGGCTTAACTGGCTGCCCCGTGGATCCGCCCGAGGACCTTTGATATAAAGATTAGTGGCGCCGTCCTCCATCAGTCCGGGCTTTTGGTGCGAGTGGTTGCGCTAAGTCCTCTCACTCGTCATGTAGGCGACTAGGACAGCTACTCGCCTAAGTGGGCGAGCTCCACTAGTAGTCTCATGGCCGCCAGGTGGGGGTTGAGCTATAAATAAGACCGCCCACCCCCACCCCCACCTCTTGGGTTTTCCTATAAATAGGACCTTATGGGTACAACGATATGGATCTTGAAACCTCGCAAAAGATCTCGACCACCCCTTTTTATGGACTTTCAACTGGGCTTTTGGATCCTGCTACCAAGGACTTGAGCCGTGAGATAGTGATCATCCACTTGATCGTCATCTAGAGATAGTCGCCAGCTAGTGTCCACCGTGTACCCCTCTCGGTCATCTTTGGTTGTGAAGGGCAAACTTCTTCTAAGGATCCAGGTACGTGGTGGGACCTTCCTACCGCAGCACCTGTGGTCCTTCTAGTTTTTCCTTCCGTTTTTGTGTTCCAGTCTGCTAAGCCGTCGAGTCTGACCGTTGGACCAGTAACCTTAGGCTGCATTGATCCGAATTTTTGAAGTAAGGATTTTCCCGGCTTCAACAGATATGATCTATACTCATCATCAAACCTAGATCCTTGTGGAGTGAAAATACTTTCTTGAGAGTCGACTTCTATACAACGTTGGAAAATACCTGAGACATAATCTACGCCTAATCTCCACCCAACTTGTGATGGGGTGAAGATAATCTCACTCAATACTCTACTCAATGTTATCCCAATATTTTCTCACATATCCTAGCAACCTTAGCTTCACAAACTTGACGTGGCACTTATCGATTAACTTAAAGTGATCTAGGTAATGACCTATGTCCACGAGCTAATAGCTAAAGGTTTCGAGACTCGACAAACCATCAAATGGTTTGGCAAATGTTCTTTGTATAGAAAATGTTTTCTAGTGACAAAAGTTCATGTAGACTATTAAAAAAGAGCAAGGTATCATGTAGAAACTCATTTACTTCAGCATGTTCGAAAGTTAAAGTTTATAATTTTTGTGTTTCTTAATATGTGATTTTGGTTGTATGAGACTATGAGTTAGGAATGGAATTTCCTTTGGAGATTAAACAATAAGTTTTAGTACAATCAAGTTTTTTCTAGAATAAGTGAAAAGAAAGAAAGAAGTGTGTCAAAGATATTACAGTGATTTTCATAGTAGATGACTTTAATGTTGCAGAACTATTTTTCGTTGTAGCATTAACTTAGAGGATTCCATATCTCTAGTCTGATTTAAAAACTATTTTTTTTTATCTTTTAGGTTTAGCACATGCATCTTGATTGAAAAATTTATCCTTGAGCTGAATATCTAATATATAAGGCAATTTTGTTATCTATGGTTAATAGCATGTGTTGTCACTATATTTATTGTTCTTTTGAATGTAAGTTTTATTTATTGTTCTTTTAAAGGTTAGCTTTAAGCACTTACAAATTCAGTGACAAGGGTAAGGACATCTGGAGGATTAACACAAGAATTCCCTATCATTATTGACTTACATCAAGATTCAGCTTTAAGCCCTTATCTCCTTACCCTTATCTTAGATGAGCTCACCGGACATATCCAACAAGCAGTACTTTGGTGTTTATTGTTTGCGGAAGATATTGTTTTGGTCGATGAGACGTGCGAGGGTGTAAACACAAAAATCTTGGCGAGACACTTTAGAAAAGAAAGGGTTTAGGTTGAGCAGGGCAAAAACAGAGTATATGGAACTTAAATTTAGCAGTGCAAGAAGGACAGATGATTTCTTTATTAAGTTGGGTGATCAAGATATTTCTCGTAGTTAGTGTTTTAAATGTCTTGGATCGATAGTTCAAAAAGACGGAGGTATTGATAAAGATGTGACACATAGAATCCAAGCGGGTTAGTTGAAGTGGAGAGGCGCGTCGGGATCTTATGTGATCGTAAGGTACCATTAAAACTTGAGGGCAAGTTTTACCGTAATGCAATTAGACCAGCGATGCTTTATGGTTCTGAGTTTTGGGCAGTGAATTGTGTACATGAGCAAAAAATGGGAGTTGTGGAGATGAGAATACTTAGGTGAATGTGTGAGGGATTGGATAAAATTTGGAATTAATGTATCAGGGATAAGATAGGGGTAGCACCAATTGCAGAGAAGATGTGAGAAGCTCAACTACAATTGTTTGGACACGTACAAAGGAGGCCATTAGAGGCACCTGTTAGTTGTTGTGAGAGTCTAGTCACTATACATGTTAAACGAGGGAGGGGCAGACCAATAAAGACTTTGAATGAAACTATAAGGAAAGACATGATGTACTTAGGCATTAGTTAGATTACAACAAAAGATAGGGCACAGTGGAGACAAAGGATCCATATAGTCGAGCCCACTATAGTGGGATAAAGGCTTGAGTGTTGTTGTTGTTTTGAAGGTTAGCTTTATTTATTGTTCTTCTGAAGGTTAGACTTACAGATGCTTAATCAAACTCTCTTTTATGTTGCGTGCAGGAAGGTCCTGGATATGCAATAAGTTGACTCAGGAAACTCAAGTATGCTACCATGGTCATATCCTTGATTTTTGTTGTTGCTTACGGAGCCTAAATGTTGATTTACAACCAGGATCGTTATGCATCATTTGTTTTTTTTGTGCGATCAAAAGGTGATCATGTATAAGAGAAAGTGGTCGTATACGAGCATGATTGTATAGGGTCACCAAACTTGATCTTGTGTGCTACGTGTTGTATGGAACCAGCTTCCAAGTTCTGTATGCAGATTTTTAAGGGTGGTTGTTTAGTTAAGTTTCTTTATCAGAACATAATTAATATCTCTCCATAATGATAACTTGATTCAGTTAGATTTGTCTACCTATGAATGGTTTCAAACTTTTATTTCCTTGGTTAAATTGGATCACTCTTCTCAATTTTTTCTTTTCTTGGCTTTCTTTAATTTACATTTTTATGGATTCTGTTCGGCTTCTGAATAATTTAGTGATGTCATATTTATAGTTCAGAACATCTTCATAAATATTACAATGTCTAGCTACATATTGTTGAAACCGAAAATCGACTTCTTGTGGAGTTCACCCTTAGGGAAGGGGTGGTCGTGCATCTACTTCGCTCCTGCAAGAAAAACAACAAGGAAAAGAGTGCAAAGGACTAGACCAAGGGCCCGGCGCGGAGGTCCCACCACACACCCGGAAGATCACTGAGCGCTTCCTCTCCTTAGCCAAATGCCGGGCTAAGGTGCCTCAGAAAGCGCTGGAGGACTGGAAGATGAGTAAGTATCCCTTTCTGAGGTACCCCTTGGTTCCTATTTATAGTGTTCTGAAGGTGATCTGCAAATAACTAACCTTTGCTGTTTTGAAATTACCAAAACCTCTTCGGGCTGGCCTGCCAACAGCCAAACCCCGCTGTTCTAGACAGCTATATGCAGCCCACCTAGATCTGCCAACAGCGAGACTCCGCTGTTTTGACTGGCTAAGGGCAGACCAACGGGGCAAAGTGGTAAGAACCCCCCCCCCCCCCCGCCCCCACTGAGGACTGGGTGAGTAACCCTTTAATGCCTCTACTCGGTGGGAGACGTGGGCCCGGGCAGGCTCGCCTAGAGGACGCAGGTTAGGGACGGCCCGCCTGAGAAGGTGCGGACCGGAGGCTGACCCGTCGGGGAGGGTGAGGGCCAGAGGGTGGCCCTCCTAGAAGGGCGTGGGCCAGGGGGTGGCCTGCCTAGGAGGGCGCGGGCAAGGCTGGCCCGCCGCTTGGGCAACCCTTAGATGTGCGGGCCGGGGGCGACCCGCCTGCATCCTCCTGGGTCCTTCGACGAACACGGGGTATACACAATCCCCGCTCTTTGCGAGCTTTGCAAAAGGCTCGAAAAGAAACATCCAACCCCCACGTGTTCGGCGAAAGCCCTGCTGAGCTGGAGGGAATCTTTTGGTGAGGCCCATCTTCTCGCTATAAATAAACTGTTGGGCCTCTAGGATAACTCCTCTTCTTTGCCCCCTTCCGCGATCTGTAGTCGGGAGATGCCTATGTCCGAGGAGATGCGGGCTCTTTTGGCGGCTGCGAGGGAGGGTGCCCGGGATGCAGCTCGCGAAGCCGCCCCGTGGCTGGCGCGCGGGTCTCCTGGCCCCCTTTTCAAGCAAAAGAAAGCAAAGGTCGTCCGACGGTCCTTGGGGCGCGATGCCCCCGCCTCCAGCTCGGATGGTGGGGTCGAGGTCATCCCTGAGGTATACACGTTTCTCCTACTCGATCCGCCACCCTACTTCTTGACTTTCCTTTCCTCTTGGTAGGAGATACCTTGGGGAGATAGGGCAGATGAGGGAGATCCCGGGCGCTCTGCCCTGGTGGTGGCCGACCGGGTCGCTAGTCCTTCGCCACTGGAGCCTATCCCTCCCGCGGCGCCTCCGTCGCCAAGGCCCCACGGCTTGGGAAAACCCTTTGCTGCTCTTGGAGGAGAACCCTTCCAGGGTCGGCCGGGCACCTCTCGGCCTGCTGAGGGTGCGAGCGACGTGCCGACACCAGGTGAATCCTCTGGCTTTAGCCCGCTTACTGCTGCCGCTTCTTCTGACCTTGTTTCTGCAGGATATAACGCGATTTCCTCCTCCGACGCTGAGATGAGCGAAGGGTACTCGCCTCCCCCCGACACGAACCGCATCTCGGAATACCTGGGGGACCCGTTTGATGCCGAGAGGATGAAGACACAAGTAACGCGGCTGTTCCAAAAGCACACACTACTGCTACGAGAGGTCTTCGACAGAGTGGAGAAGGACAAGGCCGAGATGGAGGAGCGACTCGCGGCCTTGGAAAGAGCGATAATCCTATTTGACGAGGACGAGGCGACCTCTCCGGGTGTACACATCACGCGAGCCGAGGGGCGACTCAGGCGTTCCTCGGAGCAGATTGATCGGACCCAGAGGGAGATATCGGCAGTCCGCGAGTATCACTACCCTCGCGTACCGCCCCGAACCAGTACGGGGAGGGGGGGAGGTGGAAATGGATCCTGCGTTGAGTTTTTTACCTCCCCTCGCCGACTGTGATCCGCCGGGTTCAAATCGCCTCTGCATGTAGTGGCCGAAACGCCCAGGGTGCTAATTTCTTTGCTTCGGACAGTAACCATTTGTAATAATTCAGGACCACTCTCGCCCGCCACGGGCGAGTATTTACTGCAATTTTCTTTTGGTTGTGTTATCGTTCTAACCTCCGCGGGATGTGCGGGCGAGACGCTCTGGATCGGCCGGCTTTCCTTCGGGCGGGCTCGGCCTTGCCGAGTCGCTTCACTGGGCTATTGTTACTTAGCACTGGCGAAGGCGAACTGGCTGCTCGCGGGTCGCGCGACAGGTGACTCGCGCGTGGGTCAAAGTTGGCCCGTATTGCGGCCGCTCTTCGATTAAGCGGGCGGGAGTGCGAGCGGTTCACGGCTGATCGACGAGTTGGCGAGGACCCGGACTGGGTTTGGAAGTTGAAACGTCAGGGCCATATTGCTATCCGCACTTTTCTCGCCAAAAGTGGCTTTTCCCGCCCTCTCTCACTCTATAAATAGGCCCTGCCGGCCCCTTCTCACCTACAACATTTAAGACTTCTTCCTCCCCCTAGCTCCTTGAGAGAAACCACCTGTCCCGCTCCGCAATATTACTGTAGGATGGGTGGCGGCAATGACGAGGTGGAGGGGAGGAGCAAATGTGCTTGGACCTTCTCCGAGCACGATTTCCCTCTCGCCGTCCTTACCGAGAGAGAATTTGTAGATACAGTCGGCCACTTTGTCCCGCCGGGTTTTGAGGCGAGGCGGCCCGGGAAGGAGGAGCGAATAAACAAACTCTTCTCCGACGAGCTCGCGTTCCCCACGGCCCACTTCGAGGCGGGCCTTCGGCTACCCCTATGGCCGGAAGTCCGCCAAATCTTCAAGTATTATGGGGTGGTCCCAGGGAAGATGACCCTGAACTCCGTTGTAGTGATCGTCGGGTTTGCCTGCTTCCTGCGAGAGGAGAAGATCGAGTTCAACCTCGCGGTATTCCGCAAGCTATTCTCTTTCCGGGCGAACAAAGACGGGACCGCCTTCCTCGCAAGCAGCCATGTGATGGTGCAGGAGACCGTCAACAAGAGCCACATCTGGCTCAAGAAGTTCATCTTTGTCAAGGGGGACTTCGACAATGTCCCCTTCTCACCCGTCCAACTCAGCGAGGCGAGCTACCGCCCCCCGGCCCTGGGGGGTCATGAAGCGGGTTGTTCGGGTTCTTCGCTGGGAAGAACTTTGAGGTGGCCTACCTACGCAAAAACCTGGACGATCTCGCTCCCGTCCCGCCCGGTGAAGGTAAGCGGTTCACCCATCACGCTTCCTTGATTTCGCCAAACATTCTCTAAGTCCCACGTTCTTGCAAGAGAGCACGACATTCCTATCCACCCGCCTTATGAGAGCGCGCGACTCGCCGCCGGCGAGCTGGCGCGGGCCGAGGCGGCTGCCACGGCCCATCGCGAGCTCTCGACCCCTGCTCCCACAAAGCGGCCCAGTCGCGAACAGCCCCAGGATCCACCATCGCCCAAGAAATCGAAGAAGGCGGGTGGTTCATCTTCCCCGACTCGCGACAAGGGCAAGGCCCTCGCGAGCTAGCTGTCCACCGTTCCCGCCCCCGCGACCTCTCAGGCCGTCAGATCTTCTGACGGAGAGGCGGGCACATCGCAGCCGGCGGAGGATGATCATCCCACCACGAAGCCAACCCCCCGGGGTCACTGCAACTTTGGTTACGGTGAGGGGCCCGTGGACGAGACCGGAGTCCCGCTGCTCCAGTGGGACAAGGAGATCAACAGGGTTTACATATCCTCGCTGCTGCCGAGCTGGTTGGAGGACGACTCCAACAGCGGGGACGCTTACAACCTCGCCTTCGGCGTCTACGGGCGAGAGGACGCCGCTGTTTATGACAAGGAGGCGACGAGGGTGCTGATCTATGAAAGCGCGCGGGCCCAGTTTTTGCAGCCTCGAGCTGACCCATATGGTTGGCCGGCGGTGTCTTCGGCTGGACAAGAGCGCCCCGTCCCTCACCAAGCTAATCGACGAGAAAGAGGCGGCCCGCAAACTTGCCTAGGAGGAGGCGGACGAACTGCGGAAGCGGGCTGAAGCGGCGGAGGCTGCTCTCGCTCAGTACCTAGGCGGGGCAGTAAGTTCCTCAACTTGTCTCAGACTTTCCCCCCTTCTGTGCGACTTAACTCGGTTGTTCTTCCTTTCACAGGACGCTGCGACGGCCAGCCGACTGGGCACTGAGATCGCCACCCTTCAACAGGAGAAGCAGGCGCTTCAGGAGCGGGTGGACGCACTGGAGGCTGCTGTAGCCGCCCCGCCGCCATCTACAAGCGGTTGCCAGCTCGCTCATTACAGCGATCACGAGATCGATGTAATGATGCAGAAGAATGCGGCTGGCACGGCGAAGTACACTTTCCAGACGCTGTAGCGGGCCAACCTCATTAAGGACGACGGTGCCCAGCTTCTGGCGAGCGAGGTGGTATCAGAGCTGTTTCTTCCGATACTAGAGCCGGGCGACGGGTCCTACCACCGTGTATAAGGGCCCGCCGTTCAGGGCTCTCCTCGCCGGGAGCTTGCATTCGTCCTGCTTTTGTCGTGGCGGCGACGCGGGCCGAAGCCTAGTTTTTGTAATAATTTTCTTTTGATTTCCCCAAAGTACAGAACTTTGTTTTTTTATTTGAAACGTGAATATCATTATTTCTCGCATTTGCCCCTTGATTTCACACTTGTTATGATTTCTTTTATCCTTGAATGTTTTCTTGGACGCTGCAGCGGTGAGCGAGCGAGTGAGGTTGTCCGCTCGTCTTAGACTCTGAACTTAGGCTTAGGAGCGAGGAGTAAGTTGGATAGCCGCGATGCGAGGGAGCGACTCACCTACTCCATCCGGGCTCGCTACCCCCATTCGCGTCATTGGGCGGGTGAGAAAACCCTGGCGTGCGTTTGGACTTTGTGCGGGCCGGCTTTCTGGGGGCCTTGGCGCGGCCGGGTTGCCGCCGCCTGAACCCCTTCCCTGGGGCCCGCCGATCTCTGGGTCGGGGCCGGATTTCCTGGCTCGCCATCGTGCCGAGATCCCTTCGTCGACCCGCCGATCCATTCGTGGCAAAGGCGGCTAGCTCCTTCCCTTATACGCTGCTCCTGCCGAGATCCCGCCCACGTCTGTCAGTGGGGGTATGAGCGGGGCTCCCGGGGTCTGCTCAGGGTTTGGGATGGACTCCTTCGAGTGACTTCCAGCCCTGTCATCTTGATGGGAGCCTGACAGCGGGATTTGCTCGGGGTCTGAGGCAGACTCCTCCGAGTGACATCCAGCCCTGCCAGCTTGGTGGGAGCCTGGCAGCGGGATCTGCTCGGGGTCTAAGGCAGACTCCTCCGAGTGACATCCAGCCCTGCCAGCTTGATGGGAGCCTGTCAGCGGGATCGGCTCGGGGTTTAAGGCAGACCCCTCCGAGTGACATCCAACCCTGCCAGCTTCGTGGGAGCCTGGCAGCGGGATCTGCTCGGGGTCTAAGGCAGATTTCTCTGAGTGACATCCAGCCCTACCAGCTTGATGGGAGCCTGGCAGCGGGATCTACTCGGGGTCTGAGGCAAACTCCTCCGAGTGACATCCAGCCCTGCCAGCTTGATGGGAGCCTGGCAGCGGGATAGGCTCGGGGTCTAAGGCAGACCCCTCCGAGTGACATCCAGCCCTACCAGCTTGGTAGGAGCCTGACAGCGGGATCTGCTCGGGGTCTAAGGCAGATTCCTCCGAGTGACATCCAGCCCTGCCAGCTTGATGGGAGCCTGACAGCGGGATCTGCTCGGGATCTAAGGCAGACTCTTCCGAGTGACATCCAGCCCTGCCAGCTTGATGGGAGCCTGACAGCGGGATCTGCTCGGGGTCTAAGGCAGACTCCTCCAAGTGACATCCAGCTCTGCCAGCTTGATGGGAGCCTGGCAGCGGGATCTGCTCGGGGTCTAAGGCAGACTCCTCTGAGTGACATCCATCCCTGCCAGCTTGGTGGGAGCCTGGCAGCGGGATCTGCTCGGGGTCTAAGGCAGACGCAGTGAGATGTGCTCGGGGTCTGAGGCAGACTCCTCTGAGTGACATCCAGCCCTGTCAGCTTGATGAGATCCTGACAGTGGGATCTGCTCGGGGTCTAAGGCAGACTCCTCCGAATGACATCCAGCCTTGACAGCTTGATGGGAGCCTGGCAGCGGGATCTGCTCGGGGTCTGAGACAGACTCCTCCGAGTGACATCCAGCCCTGTCAGCTTTATGGGATCCTCACAGTGAGATCTGCTCGGGGTCTAAGGCAGACTCCTCCGAGTGACATCCAACCCTGCCAGCTTGGTGGGAGCCTAGCAGCGGGATCTACTCGGGGTCTAAGGCAGACTCCTCCGAGTGACATCCAGCCTTGCCAGCTTGATGGGAGCTTGGCAGCGGGATCTGCTCGGGGTCTGAGGCAGACTCCTCCGAGTGACTTCCAGCCCTGTCAGCTTGATGGGAGCCTGACAGCGGGATCTGCTCGGGGTCTAAGGCAGACTCCTCCGAGTGACATCCAGCCATGCCAGCTTGATGGGAGCCTGGCAGCGGGATCTGCTCGGGGTCTAAGGCAGACTTCTCCGAGTGACATCCAGCCCTGCCAGCTTGGTGAGATCCTGGCAGCGGGATCTGCTCGGGGTCTGAGGCAGACTCGCATTTGCGCTTTTCATCGTCAGGGCACAAGTTCATCAACAGAAGATTTATTAGAAACTGAAATGACATTTACATGACTCAGGGGAAAAAATGTTTCAAGCCGTCACCACTCCAGGTGAGACTTAAGGTCTCACCCTCCACATTCCGGAAGCGATACCCTCCTGACTTCAATGTCTCCTGTACAATGTACGGTCCCTCCCAGTTGGGATTGAGCTTTCCCACGACGGCCGACCTCCCTGCGACATCCACTTTTCTAAAGACTAAGTCCCCTTCCGCGAATTGTTTGACCCTGACATGCTTGTCAAAGTATTTGGCCATTCTTCTTTTCGTTTCCTCTTGCCTGACGACAGAGAGGTCTCGCAGCTCCTCAACCATGTCGAGTGAGAGCCGCAAATCCTCCTCATTCTCGGCCCTCCATTCCTCTCTGCCTTCCCCGGCCTCGACCACCCGAGGGGTTCGGACCTCGAACTCTATCGGAAGTACCGCCTCGCACCCATGGGAGAGTTTAAAAGGAGTCTCTCCTGTCGCCGTATTGGGTGTGGTTCTAAGGGCCCAGAGGACTGAAGGAAGCTGCTCCACCCAGCTTCCTCTCAGATTTTCTACCTTCTTTTTGAGGAGGTTAACAATGTTATTGTTCGCCGCCTTAACCTGCCCGTTGCTCCTAGGGTGATGAATCGAGGCGAACCTAAGATCGATCCCGAGCTGTCCGCAAAAGCTAATGAACTCGGTGCTGGCAAACTGAGGGTCGTTGTCCGTGACAATGGCCTGAGGCAACCCGTGATGGCAAATAATCTCCCCCATACGAAGTTCCTGATGACCTGGGAGGTTATCTTGGCCAATGCCTTAACTTCCAGCCACTTAGAGAAATAATCAATCATCACGAACATGAACCTTCTCTGGCCGCTGGCCTGGGGGAAGGGCCCAACCAAGTCCATTCCCCATATTGCAATTGGCTAGGGGGCTGTGATACTCCTGATGCGTTGGGATGGTTGTAGCTGGAGGGGGACGAACAGTTGGCACTTATGACACTCCTTCGTGAACTTCGCCGCATCTCGGCTCAGAGTTGGCCAAAAATACCCTTGCCTGATGACCCGACCTTCCAGGGTTCGACTCCCGGAGTGGCTCTCGCACTCCCCTGAGTGAATTTCCTCCAAGATCCTCGGGACCTCCCTCTCGGCCACGCAGCGAGCCAATATCCCGGAGAGGGTCTTTCGGTATAGCTGGCCGTCTCGCATGATGTAGTATGCCGACTTGTACTTGAGCCTCTTCCTGTCCATCCCTTCAGGGTATTCCCCAGTGGACAGGTATGTTGAGAAGGGATCCATCCATGAGGGGTGCCACTCCACCTCCATCAGTTCCCCCTCTTCATTGGATGGGCGGAAGAGATCTGTGAGGGTACCCCTCCACCCGGGGGCCATGCTTTGCTAGCTGATCTACCTGCTCGCTCTCTTCCCTGGGCACGTGTCGAATGGAAAAAGTCTTGAAGGTGTCGATGACTCACTTTACTTTTGCTAAGTAGAGCTGCAGAGTCGGCTCCCTCGCCTCGAACTCCCCGTTGATCTGGGAAGCCACCACCATGGAGTCAGTGAGGACCTCCACATCATTCACCCCTTGTTCCCTGGCCAAGCGCAGGCCCGCAATCACGGCTTCGTACTCGGCTTGATTGTTGGTGATGGGGAAATGTATCACCACTGTCTGCTCGATCCTTGTTCCCTAGAGACTTTCCAAGATGACCCCTGCCCAAGGGAATGCCTCCCCGAGGCACCGTCCACCATGACCTTCCAAGGAACCGGGCGAGTGAGTTCCTCCTCCGCCACCTCGATCATATAGTCAGCCAGGAAGTCGGCCATGGCCTGGGCCTTGATCGAGAGGCGAGGGACGAAGGAGACGTTGAAATCACTCAATTCCACCGACCACTTAGCCAGTCTGTCCGAATGCTCCACCCCCTCAAAGATGTTGCGGAGGGGGTGGTCAGTCACCACTCGGATCGAGTGTGCCTGGAAGTAAGGCCGGAGCCTCCGGGCCGAGATGATTAGAGCGAAGGCCAGCTTCTCTAGAATAGGGTAGCGGAGCTCGACCTTCCTCAACACCTTGCTCACATAATAGATTGGGAGTTGCTTCTTCCCCTCTTCCCGAACTAAAATAGAGCTCAGGGCATCCGACCCGACCCCTAGGTACAAGAATAGACCCTCTCCCTCCTTTGGCCCCTAGAGTAGGGGGGCTTGAGTCAGCTTCCTCTTCAAGGCCTAGAATGCCTCCTCGCACTCCGAGGTCCATTCGAACTTCCGGCCTCCCCTCAAGGTCTTGAAGAAGGGAGAGAACTTCTCCCCGGCCCGGGAGAGGAACCTGCTCAACCCTACCAGCTTCCCTGTCAATCGCTGCACCTCCTTCGCATTCTGAGGCGACCCCAGCTCCATAATCGCTCGGACCTTGTCGGGACTGGGTTCTACCCCAGCGGGGGTGAGGAGGTGGCCCTGAAATTTGCCCTTGCTCGACCCGAAGATGCATTTCAAGGGATTCAACCTCATCTTGTACTCGCGCAGGGTGGCGAAGGTTTCCTCCAGATCCTGGAGGTGAGAGTCGCCGTCTCGACTCTTGATCATGAGGTCATCGACATACACTTCCAAGTTCCTCCCCCTTTACCCTCGGAAGACCCTGTCCATCATTTTTTGATAAGTTGCCCCTGCGTTCTTTAGCCAGAAAGGCATCATTTTATAGCAGTAGCACCCATCCCCGGTGATGAAGGAGACATCTTTGATGTCGGGAGGGTGCATCCTGATCTGGTGATAACCTGAAAATGCATCTAAAAAACTCATTACAGGGAAACCAACGGCTGAGTCAACCAGCGCGTCGATCCGAGACAAGGGGTAACAATCCTTAGGGCATGATTTATTAAGAAGAGAAAAATCAACACACATGCACCACCGTCCATCTCCTTTTTTTTATCATTATAACATTGGAGACCCAGCCGGGGTATTGGATCTCGGATACAAAACCGGCCTTAAGGAGCTTGGCCACCTCCTCTCGAATCGGCTCGGCCAGTCTGTCCGTTATGGGCCTCTTCTTCTGCTGAATGGGGTGAGCCTCCGGATTCAGGTTGAGGCGATGGCAGGCCACGTCGGCGTCGATCCTGGGCATCCCTGCAGCGCTTAAGGCGAAGATGTCCACCATCTTCTAGATGCACTCCAATATCTTGCCTTGGGCCTCCGGGTCAGCCCCCCGCTGACGCGAACCTTCCCCACCTTGCCTCCGAGGGTGAGAACCTCCATCTCCACCACCTCTTCTGCCGCCTCCAGACGAGGTCGCTCCCCCCATTCCTCAGCGTCCCCTCCTCCTGGGGCGAGGGTCTCTTCCCCGGCTCCCTCCATGGCCATTGCCTCGGCCGGCTCCCGAACTTCCTTCACCTCATCCTTCTGGGCGCAGCTCTCCTCCACCTCCATCTCCTCCGGACCAACCTCCTGCTCTGCCTCCTCCATCCTCATCCCCATCTCTTCAGCACCCCCTGCCATGAGATGGAGTTTACGGCGGTGACATAGCACTCCCTCGCCATCTTAGGGTCTCCGCGGACCCGGACTTGGACCCCCTCAACATTGAACTTCAGGCACTGGTGGAAGGATGAGGGAACACAACAGAAGGCGTTGATGAGGGGCCTCCCGAAGATGGCGCTGTAGCTGCTAGGGGCATCCACAATGACGAACATTCAATTACGGGACTGCCCCCCCAAAGATACTTGAAGTCCTACTCCTCCTTCGACTTCCTTCCTCTCCCCCGAGAAGCCAAACAGGGGCCCATCTGAGGCCAACACCCTCCTAGCCTCCACCTTAATCACGTCAAACGCCTTCTTGAAGATGACATTGACTGAGCTTCCGTTGTCGATGAGGATCCGAGAGACGGTGAAATCTTCGATGGCCGTCTGGATGACCAGCGCGTTGCAAAAGGGGTCCTCGTGACCCAACATGTCCTTGACCGTGAAGGTGATTCTTTCTTCCGGGGGCGGGGTCTGGGATGTGGAGCCAACGCTCCGTCGGTACATGGTATGGAGGCTCGCCTTACGGGAAGCCTCGATCCCCGCCCCCCCTATGGATCGCTCCGATCCCTCCCCGGGTTCCCACATCCTCCCGGTCTTCGCATCTGTCCTCCTCTACCCGATGCAGGACCTCCTCAATCCGTAACCCTTGGCGGTCTTGTTGCTGCTGCTGCTCCCTGTTTCCTCTCATCTCGAGGAACTCCGGGCACGTGGTCGTGGCGTGCCCTTCCTCCTGATGGAATTCGCAGTATGGTAGCTCCACCCTAACCTCTCTTCTTCTCCTCCATATTGCTCTTCTCCTCTCTCCCATGGCTATGGCCAGAGCCTCCTCCTGGTCGGGGAGGGGTGTCCTCTGGCCCTGCCTCCCACCTGGAGGGTAGAACTGACCCTGGCCTCCTTGGCGGTAGTCCCCTCTGCGAAACCCTCTCCTTGCCCCCTGCTCCTGCCATTCGGGCCTTCATCCTAGCCGATGATTCGGTTCCTTACGCCCCCACCTGGGCTGCTGTTGTGGATGTTCCCTCTGCTGGGACTCAGCTCTTTTTTCCTCCTGACCTCGGCCTCCCCTGGGTCTCTCCTCCTCCGTGGCCCACCTGGCCAACCTCCGGGCAAACTCCGGGTTTGACGCCTCCCCATCGACTTCTCTCGTTGCCCTCTCCATCAACTCCTCGTAGGAGAGGGGGGAATCCTCTTCAACTCCATTCGAAAGAAACCTTGCTGCAGCCCCAGGGTAAAGACCATCATATAACACTACTAGAAAAATGGCTTTTAGCCACGGTTTTTTTGCCACGGGGAAAAACCGTGACTAATACTGAAGTATTAGCCACGGTTCCTATTTCGTGGCTAATAAGCTAGTATTAGCCACGGATGACTAATGCATGGCAAATAACCCGACTTTTTGCCATGGTTTGCCTGTTTCGTGGCTAATAATCTAGTATTAGCCACAAAAGCCTAATCCGTGGCAAAAAGTCTGATTTTATTTAGTCTCACACCGACAATAAAAAGCTGGATTTGGGGTTTATATAGGGCATTCAAAATTATTATTTGAAATGAAATCGGCGTGGCGACGGCGGCCGGGCGGCGGCGGCGGCCCGTCGGCGGCGGCGGCGGCGGCGGAGGGCGGCCGAATATTTTTTATGTTAGGTTTATTACAGGTCCTTTAGCCACGGCAATTGAACCGTGGCAAATGAGTAACTTTTAGCCACGACAATTGAACCGTGACTAATAACTTATTATCCACGGATTCGGCGTGGCTAATACTATTAGCCACGCTCGCATTACCCACGCCCATTTGCCGTGGGTAGGCCGTGGCTAATAGTTATTAGCCACGGTTTTGGACTTTTAGCCACGGAAATCTGTCGTGGCTAAAAGTCTGTTTTTTAGTAGTGATAAGGGTGTGGCCCGGCATCTCCTGAACCTGGGTGACCTCCTCCTGAAAGCGATCGACGTAGCTCCCCAGGGTCTCATTCACCCCCTGCTTGATGCGGAACAGGGACTCTGACTCCCTCTTTCTCCTCTTTGAGGTTGTGAACCTTAACATGAAACCCCGACGGAGGTCCTCGAAGCAGTAGATGGAACTGGCCGGCAGCTGGTGAAACCATTCCCTGGCCTTCTCCTTCAGCGTGATGGCAAAGAGCCTACATTTGAAGCCATCCGACATCTGCCGGATCGAGACTACATCCTCAAACCACTGGACGTGCTGGACCGGGTCTCCCTTCCCGGTGTAATAAGACATCTCAGGCTCCCTGAACCCATCTGGGACTGGTGCAGAGGAGACCAGCTCGTTGAAGGGGCTATCTCCCCCTACTGGCTGAGCGGGAGGGTCTCGTGCCCCCAACTCGCCGAATCTGCCGCCGCTCCCCGAACCTGGGAAGAGTACTCGCCCGGGGAGCTCGGCACCCCGACCCTCCTGGACCACTTCCTTCCCTGCTCGCTTGGCGGGAACGACTTCTCCGAGTGTCGGATCCCCGAGAACCGGAATCACCGGAGTCGAGCTCTCGGCCCGCATGCCGAGTGCGAATCGGACCATGCCAAGTACTTCCTGCCTGAACTCCTCGAGCATCCCCATGGTGGAGAGAGGGAGAGGGGGTGGCGAGTCGGTCCTGTCCGATCCTTGCCCTTATCCTCCAGTCATTGAGCTTGCTGAAGGTTTTCTGTGTTGACCACTTTCCACGCTCACCGCACCAAAATGTTGAAACCGAAAATCGGCCTCTTGTGGAGTTCACCCTTGGGGAAGGGTTGGTCGCGCACCTACTTCGCTTCTGCAAGAAAAACAACATTGAAAAGAGAGTAAATGACTAGACCAAGGGCCCGACGCAGAGGTCCCACCACACACCCGGAAGATCACTGAGCGCTTCCCATCCTTAGCCAAATGTCGGGCTAAGGTACCTCAGAAAGCGCTGGAGGACTGGGAGATGAGTAAGTATCCCTTTCTGAGGTACCCTTTGGGTCCTATTTATAGGGTTCTGAAGGTGATTTTCAAATAACTAACATTTGCTGTTTTGAAATTACCAAAACCTCCTCGGGCTGGCCTGCCAACAGCCAAACCCCGCTGTTCTAGACAGCTATATGCAGTCCACCTAGGTCTGCCAACAGCGAGACTCCGCTGTTTTGACTGGCTAAGGGCAGGCCAACGGGGCAAAGTGGTAAGAACCCCCCCCCACACTGAGGACTGGGCGAGTAACCCTTTAATGCCTCTATTCGGCGGGAGGCGCGCGGCGCGGGCCCGGGCCGGCTCGCCTAAAGGACGCAGGTTAGGGACGGCCCGCCTGAGAAGGCGCGGGCCGACCCGCCTAGGAGAGGCAGGCAGGGCTGACCCGCAAAAATAGGCGCGGGCCGGAGGTTGACCCGCCGGGGAGGGTGCGGGCCAAAGGGTGGCCCGCCTAGGAGGGCGCGGGCCAGGGGGTGGCCCGCCTAGGAGGGCGCGGGCCAGGCTGGCCCGCCTAGGAGGGCGCGGGCCAGGCTGGCCCGCCTAGGAGGGCACGGGCCAGGCTGGCCCGCCTAGGAGGGCGCGGGCCGGCTGGCCCGCCGCTTGGGCAACCCTTAGATGTACGGGCCGGTGACGACCCGCCTGCATCCGCCTGGGTCCTTCGACGAACACGGGGTTGTACACATATATATATAAATATCGTGTATTCTTCGATTAAGGTGATGATAGGTTTTAGTTGGTGTTTTGATACAAGTGATGTCAAATTTTATTTTTAGTTATTTCTTGTTGTAGATTATGTAATTATTCATAATATTTTAAGCTTTACACGGCAACACGCATGAAAATTAAGCTTGAGTTCTTAAGGGTGCATTTGATGTTGATTTTTTACCTAATCAAACTAAACCGCGATGAACTTTGCCGGCATCGATACTTTTTTGTTTTACTTTTCTATTCAATAGCGCACTTCAATTTCAAAATAAGTTCATAACATGTCCTTTTATTGTTCTTTTGATTGAAAAAAATTTGAGCCTTTTTGTATTCATCGAGTATTCTTTGTTAATAGTAATTCTTGTTATTGGGGATCCAAAGACCTAAAAAGTTTATCTCGTGTTGTTGCTCTTTGTGCTAATGCAAATGTTTCATTTAATACCAACAGTGTAGGGGAGCATCTACGCGTTGAACAACATATTCGTGTTGAATTATGCCTGATGGCTGGCCCCCCATTGGAGCTCAAAGGTACATGCGTGCCTCTCTTTCTTATTATTGTTTGTCAAAATCTTAAAGATCATAGATGATGAATGCTTTTTTTATACTTTTGTGCGTCCATAAATCATGGTGATGCCTAATATATTTATTCTACTTTTTGTTTCACGTTTTTGGATGTTGTTTTAATCGTTTTAAAGTTGAATGTTCCATGCAACAGATTATAGTTTTTACTGACTAATGGTATTCCCCACTATATATAATTCTTTATACTCACAATCTAGAAAGCATCAGTACGGGTACCGGTATGATACGTAACTGGTACGACGGTACTACAAAAGATTAAAAAAATATGAATGCGAGTACGCCATGATACATTATAACAAATTATATATACATATCCCTACTACTATAAAAGAAATAGTTCTGCATGAGTTCGAAATTCGCATAGTCGTCGATCTGTGGATTGATAATTCATCAGTCGTTCGATCAACTCTGATGGACAAAACAAAAAATAGTAGACCTCCTAAAGCTACATCGGGTGAGGGATGTGGGAGAGAGAAAGAGAGGGAGAGAGAGAGAGGGCGGCTCAGAGGAGTGGCGAAAGGGATTAGAATATATTTTATTTTATAATATATGTTATTTTATATATTATAATAACATATATAAAATATGTTATTTTATATATTATAATAACATATCAGAGAGAAAAAAAAATTAAGAGGGGAAGAGTGTGCGTCAAGAGGGAGAGAGAGAGAAAAATAAAAATAGAGTTTTCACGTATATACAGATAGTTTTTACAAAATAAATATTATAATATTGATTTGTATTTTTTTACGGCCATTTTGAGTACTCATATGTATATGTTGTGGGCGTAGTCTGTCTGGATGCGGGCGTAGCCCATAGACGCATGGAGCTCGTACAGCATATCCCACCAGGTAATCTGCCCCTGCTCTACAGCAAAACCAAATCCCGCCAGCTACCCACGCCCCCATGCTCTCCTCCCCTGCACGCTAAGGTCGCTTCCTCTCTTCCTCGACTGCCACCCATCATAGCAGCTGTATAACCCTACCTCCTAATGACATAGCCCCATCAAAAGTAGCGTGTCCACCTCCTCGACTTCCCCTCAACTCTCCTCCATCGCGATTCCGAAGCTTCTCACTCTTCCTCCCGAAAAGCTCCTCCTTCTGGCAAGCTTCTCTTTTTGGCAAGCTCCTCACAGTATCATCTTGCTCAAGTTCTTGGTTTTCAGCTTTTTTGTGTCTTCAAAAAGTTTACTTTTCCGGCAAGCTCCTCTTTTTAGCTTTTGTGTGTTTTCAGAAAGTTTACTTTTCCGGCAATCTCCTATTTCCGACGGGGGTCTTAGCTTGTGTGTTTTGCTCGGGCTCTGATTTCATAAAGATTACTTTGATGCGTGTTGCCCCCCTCCAAATCTCAAATTCCTCTATGAGTTCTGCTGGCGGGAGATTAAGATTTAAGAATTTTTGCAATTAAGATATTTTGATAGGTGGGTTTTTTTGGAGGAAATTTTTTCTAATCTCTCTTTGTTAATCTCGGTGGGTTTTTTTGCAACTAAGAATTTACAGCAACTTGATGTTCTTCAAATCTCTTTTCAATTTCTTCTCTTAGTTAATTTTTTTACTTGATTTTTTCTAGAAATTTCTTTGTGAGTTCTGCTAAGGTAGCATATTTATTTCTTTTATGTTGACCTCAGTGGGTTTTTTTGGCAATTAAGAATTTTGGCCACTTGATACTAATCTCAATGTGTTCTGCTGAGGATTTATGAATTCTGCCAAATCAAAGCCCATATCAGCTCTCGCCCTCTAAGATGCAACCACCTCACTGCCCCCCCCCCTCTGATGGTGCCACCTAGCCAGGGCAAAGGGGAGAAGGAGAGGAGAAATCTTCTCCTCTCGGGTTAATCCCACACCGGTTGTGGGTAGAGGAGGAACACCTCCCCGGCTATAAAAAGCCACCCCTCCTCTGCTTAACCTCGTACCAGCTCAAGAGAGCCTCTTTCCCCCCTCGCCGGAGCCACCCTAACCGGAAAAACCAGAGCCAGACCCACCACCTCCGCAGACATCCAATGGCGAATTAGCCCTGCGCCTCCCAGTGATGGTTATAGTAGTTATTCGGTTATCCGCACATCGTAACCATCCAAACTATTAAATATAGACCGTATTTAGTATAGTTTCCAGTGAATTTTTATTTATAAATTATTTATATGTGCACACCATAATTAATTTAGTAAACATTTCCCCTAACCATGGGGGTTATGCGGGCGGTTACCCGCGTAAAGGACGACGGGGATCGTGACAGGACCATCTGACGGTGGAGAGATGCCCCCATCGATGGGGAGCGAAATTGGTGGCGGGCGGCCGCCGCAAGAGGAAGGGGAGCCGCGGCTGGCGGAAGGGCCGACCGCGGTCGAGCTGGGAGGGCGGCCGGCCTCAGCGCCGGCCTCCCCTTGCAGTCGCGATGCGACAGGCCGGTCTTGGCGTTGGTCGTCTTTGCGGTTGTGGCGTCGGCCGCCTGCTGTGAGGGCGGCCCCCCAAGCGTGTCCGGGAGAAGGAATTCGGTAATTATTTGTTTGGCTGGAGTCTAAATTAAATTTATTTAAGCACACTAAATTAATTAATATATTCATAAATAATTATGCTAAATATTATAATCAACTAAATAATATTACATGTTAGATGATTACTATTTTATGTATTTAATTTTCTTTCGTATCCTACATTTATTTTTTTTGATAATAATTGAGTAAATTTTTATGTCTATAAATAAATGTTAAACACAAAAATAAAAAATTTGAATAAAAAAAGAGTTAAATAGAATAGTAATTAGTAAAATTTGAATTTATAGAAATATTATTTATGGAAAATAGAGAGTTTATTTATCGGAAACAATAAAAAAAAGCTCTGTTATTTATTTATTTAGAGATTAACGGAAGTATTTTGGTTTGAGAGTTTATTTTTGGAAAAAATTTGAAGAAGGGAAGGGTTATATATTTAGGGTTAACGGCTCAGTTTCTACCGGAAAGAGCCGACGCGAGGAGGAAGATGATCGGCGTTGTATGTTCTCCGACCTCCGTTACTCCTAATCTTCAAGCCATCATCGACAGGGACGATCGAACGCCAGCCTACGCCCGCCGGACCGTGTTTTTCTGGTTTGATTGTCTCTCCTAATTCGTAAGTCCCTTTCTGTGGCTCTTGTTTTGAGTTTTTTTTTCTTCTTCTGGTTTTTGCTTCTTCTTCTTCTTCTGGTTTTTGCTTCTTTTTGTTGTTGTTGAACCGTTCCTGGCCAAAGAATTGATTGTTTAGTACCAGCAACAAACTAAGAATTTTAAGACAAATAAGTCAATTTTTTGATTTTCAATATATAATTCCAGTGAGGGATTTCTCACTGGGATGGCTAGGTGAACTTGTTTCATCACATTCATGTCTTTGGTGAAGATTCCTGCTCCAAACTCCAATCCTACTCCAAGCAGAACCGTGAGGAGTAAATCAAGAACTATACTTAACTGCAAATTAAACATTGAATAGTAACATCTTTAGATTATCCCGTCCAATATCTTAAATGCAAGAAATTAAAGCTTAGCTCTGTTTGTTAGCTCTGTTTAGTAGTGGAGAAGTTAGCTCTGTTTGTTATGAAGGGAAATAATCCTAAATTAGTTTAATTCTTTTTCTACACTCGCTCTCTCTCTCCCATAGAGCAATTTTTTGTTAATCCCTAAACCCATATAATATACACCCACCATGCAATTCATTTAATCAGTAGATGAAAAGGAATAGCACTTGGAAGCATTTTCATTTCTGCTTTTCTCACCTTCATAAGAACTCAACAATTTTTTTGTTAATCATGACATGTGAGAACCACCTTAGCAATTAATTAATGGCGATCAAGACATAGAGCAATTTTTTGTTAATCTCCCTGTAGAATTGGATGGAACACTTACTGCAACTTGTGAAATAATATTTTTTGTCATGCAATAAACATAGAGCAGGTAATAAAAAAGACACAACCATGATGGCAAATAGGATGATACCCAACACCCTAAAAATGATGAAAAGAATTGCTGCTAATTTAGAAAGCAAGATCAAGATGAAATCTTGGTATTTGTTATCCAAATCCCAATTCAATGATTCCAATAGATGGGAGCAAATAAAGGGAAAAAAAGAAACTATGTGAGAAGTACAAAGATAAGAGAAAAAGTAATAAACAACTAAAGTTCTAATATCCAGATTAAATATACAAACAATAAGAATGCACTAAAATTATGTGAATGCTGCAGGTTTAATGTTCTTGAATGCCATGGTTCATGCTACAGTGAAAGAAAATATAAATAGGAGCAAAACACTAAGATAATGCTTAAATATTTCCCTTTGTTTGCGAATAGTAAGTATGTGAATATTTTGTGAATAGTAAGTATCACTTAACACTAAATGCTTAAATATTTTAAAATCTACGCCCATTCAAGAGCAAAACACTAAGGTAATAGCATTATCAAGAGCTACACCAAGTGGGGCAAAAACTCAAAAGCGTGATGTACTGTGCTATTATGTTTTAACATATATAGTCACAAACTCTCTAATTTGTAAGGCGTTTGTGGGTGTATTTGTGATGAACCTTTGGTTGTGGTTGTGCAGGAAACGATCGCTTCTCATGGACTTCTTAACAAAATTATTTATTGGTTTGCTACCATACTCATCCGGTTCTCTGCTGCTAATTTATCTCCATTCTACACTCAAAGGTGTGTTTCATTTTAAGAAATATTTCAATTTTCATTTTTTTTCACTTGCACTACATGTTTGATCTAGTATTTTGTCTTGCCTTGGAATAGTATTATTGTCATTTATTACCCTAAAATATCATTTATCATAAATGCTCATTGTTTTCCTCCTAGCACTATTGGTTCATTTAGATACTTAAGTAGTTAAAATATTTTTGCAAGTTATAATAAATTCACACAATCTTTTATAGTGTGTAGTCCTTGTTGCAACACATTATATAAAACTGCATTACCCATAGATAATTTATGCAACCGTGTATGAATTAAGATTGTTGGAATAAATTTGATGCAAGTGATTTAAATTTTTATTCTAGTTATGTAATTAATGATGTTTATAAGTGATGGGTAAACAAGGTGGGAGGATCTTCTCCTTCTCCTCCCCCCCTCGTTCTTCTCTTTCTTCTTTTTCTTCTTCTCCTTCTTCTCCTCTTTCTCTTTCTCCACCCCCTTCTCCTTCTCCTCCTTCTCATTCGTTTTCTTCTCCTTCTTCTCTTCCTCCTTTTCATAGGCTTCTTCTTCTATAGATTCTTTCTTCTTTCATGGAATCCTTCTTCTTTCATAGGTTCCTTATTCTTCCTCCTTATCCTCCTCCATAGGCTTCTTCTTCTTTAATAAACTCATTCTTTCAATGGATCCATCTTCTTCTTCCATATGCTATTTTTTTTTCTTTCATAGGCTTCTTCTTCTTCCATATGCTCTTTCTTCTTCCATAGACTCATTCTTTTTCTTCCATAGGCTCATTCTTCTTCTTCCATAGGCTCATTCTTCTTCTTCCATAGGCTCATTCTTCTTCTTTCATAGGCTCATTCTTCTTCTTCCATAAGCTCATTCTTCTTCTTCCATAGGCTTTTTCTTTTTTCCATAAACTTCTTCTTCTATATATTCTTTCTTCTTCTTCGATAAACTTCTTCTTTCATAGACTTCTTTTTCTTCCGTATTATTCTTTTTTTCTTCCATATTATTCTTTTTTTTTCTTGCATGGTCTTTTTCTTCTTCCAAAATCTTCTTCTTCTTACATAAACTTCTTATTTTTCCATATACTTTTTCTTCTTTTTTCTTTTCCCCTAATCTTTTTTTTCTTCTTCTTCCCCCTAATTGTTTTCTTTTCCCCCATAATATTCTTCTCCCCCTAATCTTCTTCTTCTCCCAAATCTTATTTTTCTTCTTCCACCATAACTTCTTCTTCTTTCCCCTAATCTTCTTCTTTTTCTTCCCCATTTTTTTTTCTTTCCTACTAATCTTTTTCTTTTTTCCCTTAATTTTCTTCTTCTCCTCCCTAATCTTCTTCTCCCCCCTTATTTTTTTCTTCTTTTTTTTCCTCGTAATCTTCTTTTTCTTTTCTTTATTCTTCATTTTTTCTTATTCTCCCCCTAATCTTCTTCTTTTCCCCCGCTAATTTTTTCTTCTTCCTCGCTAATCTTTTTCTTCTTCTCTCTTAATATTCTTCTTCTTATAATCTTCTTCTTCCTCATCTTCCTTCTAATCTTATTATTCTTCTTCCCTCTAATCCTTTTCTTCCCCCCTAATCTTTTTCTTCTTTTCCATAATCTTTTTTTCTTCTTCCTTCTTTTTCTTTTTCATCCTCCTTGATTTTTTTTCTTTCCCCCTAATTTTCTTCTTCCACCCAATCTTCTTCTTTTTCTCTCACTAATCTTGTTTTTCTTATTCTTCTTCCTAATTTTTTCTTTCCCTTTAATTTTTTCTTTCACCCTAATTTTCTTTGTCTTCTCCCTAATCTTTTTCTTCTTTCTCCTTAATCTTCTTTTTCTCCCATAATCTTTTTTTTCTTTATCTTGTTCTTCCCCTAATCTTCTTCTTCTCTTCTTATCTTCTTCTGCTTTTCCCTAATCTTCTTCTTCTCTGCTAATCTTCTTCACCTATAATATTCTTTCTCTTCTTCCCACATATTCTTCTTCTTTCCCATCAATCTTCCTCATTTTTCCCTGTAATCTTCTTCTCTTTCTCCCAATTTTTTTCTTGTAGTTTTTCCCCTAATTTTTTTTTCTTCTCCCTGATCTTTTTCCCCTAATTTTCTCTTTTTCTTTTTCTTCTTCTTCTTTAATTTTCTTATTCTTCCCCTCTAATTCTCTTCTTCCCCCTAATTTTTTTTTCTTCTCCCCCAATTATTATTCTTCTTCTCCCCTAATCTTCTTATTCTTCTCCCTTAATCTTCTTCCCCCTAATCTTCTTCTTTTTGTTTTCCTTTGTTAATCTTTTTCTTCTTCCCATGCTACTCTTCTTCTTCTTCTTCTCCCGCTAATCTTCTTCTTTTTCTTCCCCCGCTAATGTTTTTCTTTTTCTTCCCCTGTTAATCTTTTTCTTTTTCTTCCCCCGCTCATCTTCTTCTTCTTCTCCACCTAATCTTTTTTTTATTTCCTCCCGTAATCTTATTCTTCTTCCTCTCTAATCTTCTTCTTCTTCACTCTTAATCTTTATCTTTTCTTTCTTCCCACTAATCTTCTTCTTCCCACTAATCTTCTTCTTCTTCACTCTTAATCTTTATCTTTTCTTTCTTCCTAACTTTCTTTTTCTTCTCACTAATCTTCTTCTTCCCCTTCCCTAATCTTTTTTCTTTTCTTCTCTAATCTTTTTTTCTTGCCCCTTAATGTTCTTTCTTCCCCTTATTTTTTTCTTTTTATCCCCTAATCATCTTCTTCTCTCCTAATCATCTTCTTCTTTTTCTTCTTTATATTCTTCCCTCATAATCTTCTTCTTCATATTTCCTCCATAATTTTCTTCTTCATATTCTTCCCCCATAATCTTCTTCTTCTTCTTCTTCCCCTCTAATCTTCTTCTTCCCCTCGATAGTCTTCTATTTTCTCCTAATTTTCTTCTTCTTCTTCCCTCTAATCATGTTCTCTTTTTTCCCTGTAATCTTTTTCTTCTCCCCCCTAATCTTCTTCTTCTCCTCCATTAATCTTCTTCTTCTCCCCCTAATCTTCTTCTCCCCTCTAATCTTCTTCTTCCTCTAATCTTCTTATTCTTCTCCCTAATTTTTTTGTTCTTCCCCTAATCTTCTCCTTATTCTTCTTTCCCTTAGTCTTCTTCTCTGCTCTCTAATCTTCTTTTTCTTCCATAATTTTTTTCCCAAATCTTCTTCTTCTTTATCCCCTCAATCTTTTTCTCCTTTCCCTAATTTTCTTTTCTTCCTAATTTTTTTCTCCCCTAATTTTCTTTTCCCTCATAATCTTCTTCTATACCACCCAATCTTCTTTTTCGTCCGCCTAATCTTCTTCTTCTTTCCCTAGTCTTCCTCTTTCCACTAATCTTCTTCTTTCCTTCTAATTTTTTTATTCCCCTCTAATCTTCTTCTAAACCCTTATTTTCTTCTTCTACTCCTTATCTTTTTTTTCTTCTTTCCTCTAAATTTCTTCTTCTTCTTCTTAATATTCTTTTTCTTCTCCTAATCTTATTCTTATTCCCCTCTCCTCATTTTCTTCCTCATCTTTTTCTTTCCTAAGCTTCTTATTTCCTATTCTTTTTTCCTCATTTTCTTTTTTCCTAATTTTCTTCTCAATAATCGTTTTCTTCCCTAATTTTCCTCTTCCACAATCTTCTTCTTCTTCCGTAATTTTTTTTTCTTCTTTCAGAATCTTCTCTTAATCTTCATTTTCTTTTCTAATCATTTTTTCTTTAGTAATCTTCTTCTTCTATAATTTTCTTTTTTTCCCCACTAATGTTCTTTTTCTCCCCCCCTAATCATCTTCTCCCCTAATCTTCTTCTCTCCTCTAATTTTCTTCTTCTTCTCCCCCCATAATCTTCTTCTTCTTCCACCTAACCTTCTTTTTCTTACTCAATATTTTTCATCATCTTCGTTCTCTTCTATAAGCTCCATATCTTTCTTCTCTTTTATAAGCTCTCTCTTCTTCTTTCCCACTAATCTTCTTTTTCTTGTTCTTCCCCGCTAATCTTCTTCTTTTTTCGTCGCTAATCTTCTTCCTCTTCTTTATTTTCTTCCCCGCTAATCTTCTTTTTTTCCCCGCTAATCTTCTTCTTCTTCCCCTCGATAATCTTCTACTTTCTGCTAATCTTCTTCTTTTTCTTTCTCTCTAATTTTCTTCTTTCTTACCAATATTCTTTTTTCCCCCACTAATCTTCTTCTTCCCCCTAATCATTTTTTTCTCCCATAATTTTCTTCTTCTCATCCTCTAACATTTTGCTTGATCTTCTTTCTTTCAATCTTCTTCTTCCCCTTATTCTTCCTTTCCCCCCAATCTTCTTCTTCATCCCCTCAATCTTTTTCTTTTTTCCCCTAATTTTATTCTCTTTTGTAATCGTCTTCTATCCCGCATAATCTTCTTTTTTTCCACAAGCTTCTTTTTCTTCTACTCTATTTTTTTCTTTTTCTCCTTTATTTTTTTTTCTTTCATAATCTTCTTCTCTCATATTTTTTTCTTATTCCCTCCTTATTTTCTTTCTCCCATAATATTCTTCTTTTTATTTTCTTCTAATTTTGTTATTATTCTCTCATAATCTTCTCCTTCTTTCCTAATCTTTTTCTTCCTTATTCTTCTTCTTCACCCAAATCTTTTTCTTCTTCCCCATATTCTTATTCTTCCTCTCTTCCCTAATTTTTTTCTCTCTTCTTCTACTCTAATCTTTTTCTTTTTCTTCTTTCCCCTAATCTTTTTCTTTTTGTCATAATCTTCTTCTTCATCCACTGTCATCTTCTTCTTTTCCCCCCAATTTTTCATTTCTCTCTAATCTTCTTCCCCTCTTATCATTTTTTTATTTCCCTCCATTCTTATCATTCTTCTTCTATCCCCATAATCTTCGTCTTCTTCCCCCTAATTATCTTGTTCTTTTCGCTAATCTTTTTTTTTATCAATCACCCTAATCTTCTTCTCCCCCCTAATATTCTTCTTCATTTTTCCTCTAATATTCTTCTTCTTTTTCCTAATCTTTTTCATTCCCCTAATTTTTTTCATTTCCCTTATCTTCCTCTCCCTCTGATCTTCTTTTTCTATCTAATCTTCTTCTTCCCCTAGTATTCTTCTTCTCTCCCATAATATTCTTGTTCTTCTCCCCTAGTCTTCTTTACCCCTCTTAATCTTCGTCTTCTTCTCACTCCCTTATCTTCTTCTTCTTCCTAATCTCCTTCTTTCTCCATATTCTTTTTCTTTCTCTTAATCTTTTTTTCCCTTAATCTTTTTCTTTTTTCCCTTTATCTTCTTATTCTCCCTAATCTTCTTCTCCCTCTTAATCTTCTTCGTTTTCTTCCGTAATTTTTTTTTCTTTTTCCGTAATCTTCTTTTTCTTCCATAATTTTCTTTCATAATCTTTTTTTTTATAGTTTTTTTCTTCTGTAATCATCATTATTTTCTTTTTTGGTAATCATATCATTTTCTTATTCCGTAATCATCATTTTTTTCATAATCGTCATCATCTAATTTTGTTTCCATAATCTTCTTTATCCGCAATCTTTTTTTTTTTGCAATCTTCTTCTTTCATAATTGTTTTCCATCGTAATCTTCTTTTTCTGTAATCTTCTTCGCCTGTAATCTTCTTCCCCCGTAATTTTCTTCCCCCGTAATCATCTTCCTCTGTATTCTTTTTTCTCTGTATTTTTTCCCTCCGTATTCTTCTTTTCCCACATTCTTCTTCCCCTGCATTCTCCTTCCTCCGCATTTTTCGTTCTATGCATTTTTTCCTCCGCATTTTTCGTCCTCTGTATTCTTCGTCCTCCGTATTCTTCATCTTCCGCATTCTTCTTCCTCCGCATTTTTTTCGTCCTCCGCATTCTTCTTCCTCCGCATTCTTCTTCCTCCATATTCTTCGTCTGCAATCTTCTTTTGTAATATTTTTCTTCTATAGTCGTCTTCTTCCTTAATCTTATTCCCCTTAATCATTTTCTCTTTAATCTTCTTTTCCCTAATGTTTTTTTTCTTCCCCTCTAATATTCGTCTTCTTCTTCTTCCACACTAATATCTTTTTTCTTCTTCCACACTAATATCTTTCTTATATTTCACATATATCTTCTTCTTATATATTATCCCCTAATCTTCTTCTTCGTCTTCCCCCTAATCTTCTCCTCCTTCCCCTTAATCTTCTTCCTCATAATATTCTTTTTTTATTTTTATACTTTCCTCATATTTTCTTCTTTTCCCTCTTTTCTTCTTCCTCTTATTTTTTCTTCCTCTTATTCTCCCCTTAATCTTTTTTTTCCCTCTAATATTCTTTTTCCTCTAATCTTTTTTTTCTCCCCCATAATTTTGTTTTCCCCCTAATCTTCATCTTTTCCCCTTCTTAATTTTGTTCTTCCTCCCAAATCTTGTTCTTCTCCCCATAACCTTTTTTCTCTTAGTCTTCTTCCCTTTTTTTTCTTGTTCCCCTAGTCTTCTTTTTCCTCCTCCGTAATCTTCTTATTCTCCTCTAATCTACTACTTCCCTCCTAATCTTCTTCTCTCCCTTATCTTCTTCTTTTTTGCCTTAAATTTTCTTCTTTTCCCTCCAACCTTCTTTTTCTTCTTCCCCCTAAATTTGTTCTTCTTCTTCTTCTTTTTCCCTTTAATATCCCTCTTTCTCCTAGTCTTCTTCTTCTACTTATTCTTCTTAATCTTTTTCTTTCCTAATATTCTTCTTTTCTAATATTATTCTTCCCTATTCTTCTTTCTTCCTATTCTTTTTCCTAATATTTTTCTTCTTCTCCCTTAATCTTCTTCTTCTTCCCTCTAATTTTCTTCTTTTTCCTCTCTAATCTTCTGCTTTTTTTCTACCACATTAATATTTTTCTTTTTTTTCTTCCCCATGATCTTCTCCATTTTATTCCCTCATAATCTTTTTCTCCTTCTTCTTCACTCTAATCTTCCTCTTCCCCCCCCCCAAATCTTTATTGTCTTCATCTTTCCCCTAATGTTTTTCTTCTTCCCCCACCTTACATTTATCTCTCTTCTAATATTCTTCTTTGCCCATGAACTTCTTATTCCCCTCTGATCCTCTTCTTGTCCTAGTCTTCTTCTTCTTCCCTAATTTTGTTGTTGTTGTTCTTCTTCTTCTCCCTTAGTCTTCTTCTTTCCCTCTTATCTTCTTCTTCCCTCCTATTTTTCTTCTCCCCATAATTTTCTTCTTCTCTCCTTTCTTCTTTTATCCCTAATTTTCATCTTTTTTTTCACTCCTAATCTTATTCTTCTTTCACTCTAATCTTATTCTTTTTCTTCTCCCACTTCTTCTTCTTCTCCTTCTTATTCCCCCCTAATCTTCTTATTTCCCATACTCTTTTTCTTTTCCTATAATTTTTTTTTCTTCTTCACCTCCTGAATCATTTTTTCGTCTTTTCCTAATCTTTTATTTTTTCGTCCTCCCTAACTTGTTCTTCTTTCCCCATTATTCTTCTTTTTCCCTGCTAATCTTCTTTTTCTTCTTCACCGCTAATCTTCTTCTTTTTCTTCACCGCTAATCTTCTTCTTCTTCTTCCCCCTGATAATCCTCTTCATTCTACTAATCTTCTTCTTCTTTCTTCCCAATCTTTTTCTTCCTCACCAATCTTCTTTTTCTTCCCCCTAATTTTTTTTCTTCTCCCCGTAATCTTCTTCTCCTTCTCCCCTAATCTTTTCCATCTCCCCTAATCTTCTCCCTCTTCTTCTCCTTCTCCCCTAATCTTTTCCATCTCCCCTAATCTTCTCTCTCTTCTTCTTCCTCCTAATCTTTTTCTTCTTTTCCATAATATTCATTTTCTTTCCGCTAATCTTTTTCTTCATTCCCCCAATCTTTTTCTTCTTCAATGTAATTTTTTTCTTCCTTGTAATTTTTTTTTCTATCTCACATAATTAAATTCTTCTCTCATCATTTTTTTTCTTATTCTCCTTTTATTTTCTTTTTCTTGCCTAATCTTCTTCTTATTCTCTCATAATCTTCTCCTTCACCCAATTTTCTTATTTCCCATATTCTTATTCTTTGTCACCCCTAATTTTCTTCTTTTTATTCTGTCCCTCTAATCTTTTTCTCTCTTATACTCTTCTTTTTCTATCACACCTAATCTTCTTTTTCTTTCTCATAATTTTCTTTTTCTTCTTCTCTAATATTTTTTTTCTTCTTCTCCCCTAATTTTATTCTTCTCTCATCTTTTTTTTTTCTTATTCTGCTTTTATTTTTTTTTCTCGCCTAATTTTCTTCTTCTTATTCTCATATAATCTTCTTTTTTTTTCTTCCCTAATCTTCTTCTTTTGTAATCTTCTTTCTCCGTAATCTTCTCCTCCGTAATCTTCTTCCCACATAATCTTCTTTCCTCATAATCTTCTTTTCCCGTAATCTTCTTCTCCCGTACTGTTCTGCCCTCGTATTCTTCTTCCTCTATATTTTTCTTTCTCCGTATTCTTCTTCCCCCGCATTCTTATTCTTCCACATTCTTATTCTTCCGCATTCTTCTTCCTCCACTTTCTTCGTCCTCTGTATTCTTCGTCCTCCGCATTATTCACCCTCCACATTTTTCGTCCTCCGCTTTCTTCTTTTGCATTCTTCTTCCTCCGTATTCTTCGTTGTTCTTAATCTTCTTCTGTAATCTTCTTTTGCAATCTTCTTCTTCTGTAGTATTGTCCCATAATTTTCTTCTTTTTATTCCTCACGATCTTCTCCTTTTTATTCTCCCATAATTTTCTTCTTATTCTTCACACTAATCTTCTTCTTCCCCAAATCGTTATTGTCTTCTTCCTCCTTCTAATCTTCTTCTACTTCTTTCTCCATAATCTTTTTCTCCCCCCTAAACTTCTTCTTATTCCCCCTGATCTTCTTCTTGCCCTAGTCTTCTTCTCTCCCCTAATCTTTTTATTCTTCTTCTCCCCTAATCTTCTTATTCTTCTTCTCCAATAATCTTCTTCCGATTTGATCTTTTTCTTCTCTCCTCTAATTTTCTTCTTTTCTTCCCTAATCTTCTACTTTTTCTTCACTCTTAATCTTCTTGTTCTTCTTTCACCCTAATCTTGTTCTTCTTCTAACCCCTTTTCTTCTTCTTCTTCTTTGTCTTCTTCCCTCCTAATCTTCTTCTTCCCCCTAATCTTTCTCCCCCCCAATCTTTCCCCTCTAATCTTCCTCTTCTTTCCCTTAATCTACTTTTTCTTCTTCTCTCCCCTAATCTTTTTCTTCACTCCTTTTTTGTCTTATTCTTCCTTTCTAATCTTTTTCTTTCCCCATTCTTCATCTTCTTCTCACCTAATCTTCTTCTTATTCATCATCCTTTCCCTAATTTTCTTCCTATTTATCTTTTTCTTCCCTTAATATTCTTCTTCTTCATCCTCCCATAATCTTCTTCTTCTTCTCTAATTTATTCCACTTTCTCCTAATCTTATTCTCCCCCGTAATCTTCTTCTTTTCTTTTTCACCCTCATAATCTTCTTCTTCTTTCTCACTAATCTTCTTCTTTTTTCCCCCTTAGTCTTCTTCTTCTCCCCCATTATCTTCTTATATATTCTTCTTTCCCCCAATCTCTTTCTTCTCCCCCTAATCTTTTTCTTCTTTTTTTCCCTAATTTTTTTTCATCTTCCTCCCTAATTTTTTTGCTTCTTCTTTGTCCTCCTTAATTTTCTTCTTCTTTCCCCCTAATTTAATTATTCGCCCTAATCTTTGTCTTCTTCTTCGCCTAATCTTTTCTTCTTCTTATTCTTCTCTCTTAATCTTCTTCTTCTTCCTCCCTAATCTTCTTCTTTACACCCTAATTTTCTTCTTCCCCCTAAACTTCTTCTCCCCCAATCTTCTTCTTTCTACCCCAATCTTTTTCTTCCCCCTAAACTTCTTCTCCCCCCTAAACTTCTTCTCCCCCCATTCTTCTTCTTGGCCCCCACATCCTTCTTCTTCTCCCTTAATCTTCTTTTTCTCTTCCCATAATACTCTGTCATCTTCACCTTAATCTTCTTCTTTCTCGCATATCTTTTTCTTCTTACTCCATAATCTCTTTCTTCTTTCTTGTATTCTTTTTCGTCTTCTTCTTCACTTAATTTTGTTCTTCTTTTTTCCCTATTATTTTTTTTCTTTTGCCCATAATCTTCTTTTTCCCCCTATCTTCACCTTCTTCTTCTTCTTCTTCTCCCCCCTAATCTTTTTCTTCTTCCCGCCTAATCTTTTCTTTTTCGCTTAATCTTCTTTTTCTTTTGCCTGGTCTTCTTCATCCCCCAATCTTTTTCTTCTTCCTCCTAATGCTCTTCTTTCTTCTTAATATTTTTCTTCCTCATAATCTTCTTTTTCTTGCCTAATTTTCTTTTTGTTCTTCTAATCTTCTTTTTTTTCTTTTCTAATATTTTTTCTCTCATTTCTTCTTCTTCTCTCCTTATCTTCTTTTTCATCTCCCCTAATCTTTTTCTCTCATTAATTTTGTTTCTTCTTCTCATATAATCTTTTTATTGTCCTATAACTTTTTCTTCTTCCCTCATGATCATCTTCTTCTACTTTTTCGCTAATCTTCGTCTTCTTCTCCTTTCATACTCTTTTTCTTCTTCTTCCAATCTTCTTCTTTTTTGTATTGTTCGAATTCTTTTCGCCCATAATCTTTTTCTTTTTATTCTTCTGTATTTTTTTTTCTTTCTCCTAATCTTCTTTTTTTTCTCAAATCTTCTTCTTTTTCTTCTTCCCTCTAATCTTCTTCTTCACCCCACCTAATTGTCCTTTTCTTTTCCCCTAATCTTCTTCTTCTTCCCTCTAATAATCTTCTTTTTCTTCTTTCAAATTATTCTTCTTCCGTATTATTCTTCTTTCGTATTCTTCTTCCTCCGTATTATTCTTATCCCGTATTCTTCTTCCTTCACATTATTCTTCCTTCACATTATTCTTCCTCCATATTATTCTTCCTCCGTATTCTTCTTCCTCCACATTCTTCTTTCTCTGTATTCTTCTTCCGATGTATTCTTCTTCTTCTGTAATCTTCTTGCTCTGTATCTTTCTTTTTTCATATCCTTTTCTTCCATGACCTTTTTCTTCCGTATCATTCTTATTTTGTATCCTTCTTCCTCCGTATTCATCTTTCTTCGTAACCTTTTTCGTCTGTAATCTTCTTCCGTAATCATCTTCTGTAATGTTCTTCCGCAATCTTCTTTCCCTTAATTTTCTTTTTTCCCATAATCTTGTTCTTTTTCGCCCTAATTCTCTCTTAATCTTCTTCTCCCCCTAACATTCTTCTTCTTTCCCCTAATTCTCCCATAATCTTTTTTCTAGTTCTTTTTCTCACATA
This sequence comes from Platanthera zijinensis, assembly GCA_039513925.1. Classification (NCBI taxonomy): domain Eukaryota; kingdom Viridiplantae; phylum Streptophyta; class Magnoliopsida; order Asparagales; family Orchidaceae; genus Platanthera; species Platanthera zijinensis. The sequence continues at coordinate 38,558,496 of CM077078.1, read as the reverse complement.
ATCTTCTTCTCTCCCCATCCAAATTTTCTTCTTTCTCCTAATTTTCTTCTTTCCCCTAATTTTCTTCTTTTATTCTAATTTTCTTCTTTTTCCCTATAGTCTTCTTCTTTTCCCTCATTGTCTTCTTTTTTCCCATTAATCTTATTCTTCTCCTTCCACTCTAACTTTTTTTTTCATATCCCTCCCTCTAATTTCTTATTATTTTTATTCCCCCCAATCATTTTCTTCTTCCCCTAATCTTCTTTTTCATATTTCTCATTATTCTTCTTCTTCTCACAAATCTTCTTTTTTTCCTAGTCTTTTTTTCTTCTTCCTCCTAATCTTCGTATTCTTCCCCCTAATTTTCTTCTTCCCACTTAGTCTTTTTCTTCGTCCTCCCTAGTCTTCTTCTTCTTTCTTTTAATCTTTTTTTTTCTTCCCCATAATCTTCTTCTTTTTTTATTCTCCCCATAATCTTCTTCTTTTTCATAATTCTTCTTCTTCTTCTTCTCTCCAACCAATCTTCTTCTTCCCCTAATCTTTTTTCTTCTCCCTAATCTTTTTTTCTTATTCTTCGTCCTCTTTAATCTTCTTCTTCTTTTTCCTTAAATTTTTCCCCTAATTTTCTTCTTTTTCTCCACTAATCTTCTTCTTATTCTTCCACCATAACCTTCTTTTTCTTCCCCTCTAATAGTTTTTTTCTTCCACCTTAATCTTCTTCATCTTCCCAATAATCTTTTTCTACTTCCTTATAATCATTTTCTTCTTCATCTTCTTCCACCCTAATCTTCATCTTCTTCATTTCCCTTATCTTTCTCTCCCTCTAATCTTCTTTTTCTATCTAATCTTCTTCTCTCCCATAATATTCTTGTTCTTCTTCCATAATCCTCTTTATCCCTCTTGAAAGTCTTCTTCTCACTCCCTTATCTTCTTCTTCTCCCTAATCTCCTTCTTCTTTCATCATATTATTTTTCTTTTTCTTAATCATTTTTCCCCTTAATCTACTTCTTTTCCCCTTTATCTTTTTATTCTCTCTAATCTTCTTCTCCCTCTCAATCTTCTTTTGCTTCTTCCGTAATTTTTTTTCTTTTTCCGTAATCTTCTTTTTCTTCCATAATTTTCTTTCATAATCTTTTTTTTTTATAATTTTTTTCTTCTGTAATCTATCATTATTTTCTTTTTTGGTAATCATATCATCTTTTTCTTCCGTAATTATCATTTTTTTCATAATCTTCATCATCTTCTTTTGTTTCTATAATCTTCTTTATCTGCAATCTTCTTTTTTTCGCAATCTTCTTCTTTCATAATTGTTTTCCTCTGTAATTTTCTTCTTCTGTAATCTTCTTCCCCTGTAATCTTCTTCCCCCGTAATTTTCTTCTCCTATAATCATCTTCCTCTGTATTCATTTTCCTCTGTATTTTTTTCCTCCGTATTCTTCTTTTCCCACATTCTTCTTCCCCTGTATTCTTCTTCCTCCGCATTTTTCATCCTCCGCATTTTTTTCCTCCGCATTTTTCGTCCTCTGTATTCTTCGTCCTCCGTATTCTTCGTCTTCCGCATTCTTCTTCCTCCACATTCTTCTTCCTCCATATTCTTCGTCTGCAATCTTCTTTTGTAATATTTTTCTTCTGTAGTCTTCTTCTTCCTTAATCTTATTTCTCGTAATCTTATTCCCCTTAATCATCTTCTCTTTAATCTTCTTTTCCCTGATGTTTTTTCCCCTCTAATATTCGTCTTCTTCTTCTTCCACACTAATATCCTTTTTCTTCTCCTTCCCTAATATTCTTCTTATTTTTCACATATATCTTCTTCTTATATATTATCCCCTAATCTTCTTCTTCTTCGTCTTCCCCCTAATCTTCTCCTCCTTCCCATTAATCTTCTTCCTCCTATTATTCTTTTTTTATTTTTATACTTCCCTCATATTTTCTTCTTTTCTCTCTCTTCTTCTTCCTCTTATTTTATCTTCTTCTTATTCTCCCCTTAATCTTTTTCTTTTCCCCTCTAATATTCTTTTTCCTCTAATCTTTTTTTTTCTCCCCCATAATTTTGTTTTCCCCCAGAATCTTCATTTTTTCCCCTTCTTAATTTTGTTCTTCCTCCCAAATCTTGTTCTTCTCCCCATAATCTTTTTTCCCTTAGTCTTCTTCTTTCTTCCTAATTTTTTTCTTCTTTCTCTATTTTTTTTCTTGTTCCCCTAGTCTTCTTTTTCCTCCTCCGTAATCTTCTTATTCCCCTCTAATCTACTATTTCCCTCCTAATCTTCTTCTCTCCCTTATCTTCTTCCTTTTTTTGCCTTAAATCTTCTTCTTTTCCCTCCAACCTTCTTTTTCTTCTTCCCCCTAAATTTGTTCTTCTTCTTTTTCCCCTTAATCTCCCTCTTTCTCCTAATCTTCTTCTTCTACTTATTTTTCATAATTTTTTTCTTTCCTAATATTCTTCTTTTTTAATATTCTTCTTCTCTATTCTTCTTTCTTCCTATTCTTTTTCTTTTTCTCCCTTAATCTTCTTCTTCTTCCCTCTAATCTTCTTCTTTTCCTCTCTAATCTTCTTTTTTTTTCTACCACATTAATATTTTACTTTTTTTCTTCCCCATGATCTTCTCCATTTTATTCCCTCATAATCTTTTTCTCCTTCTTCTTCACCCTAATCTTCTTCTCCCCCCCAAATCTTTATTGTCTTCATCTTTTCCCTAATATTTTTCTTCTTCCCCCCACCTTATATTTATCTCTCTTCTAATATTCTTCTTTTCCCATGAACTTCTTATTCCCCTCTGATCCTCTTCTTGTCCTAGTCTTCTTCTTCTCCCCTAATTTTTGTTGTTGTTGTTCTTCTTCTTCTCCCTTTGTCTTCTTCTTTCCCTCTTATCTTCTTCTTCCTTCCTATTTTTCTTCTCCCCATAATTTTCTTCTTCTCCCATTTCTTCTTTTATCCCTAATCTTCATCTTTTTCTTCACTCCTAATCTTCTTATTCTTCTTCCACTCTAATCTTATTCTTTTTCTTCCCCCGCTTCTTCTTCTTCTCCTTCTTATTCCCCCCTAATCTTCTTATTCTCCCTACTCTTTTTCTTTTTCTATAATCTTTTTCTTCTTCTTCTAAACCCCCTAAATCATTTTTTCGTCTTTTCCTAATCTTTTATTTTTTCGTCCTTCCTAACTTGTTCTTCTTTCCCCATTATTCTTTTTTTCCCTGCTAATCTTCTTCTTTTTCTTCACCGCTAATCTTCTTCTTTTTCTTCACCGCTAATCTTCTTCTTTTTCTTCACCGCTAATCTTCTTCTTCTTCTTCCCCCTGATAATCCTCTACATTCTACTAATCTTCTTCTTCTTCTTTCTTCCCAATCTTTTTCTTCCTCACCAATCTTCTTTTTCTTCTCCCTAAATTTTTTTCTTCTCCCTCTTCTTCTTCCTCCTAATCTTTTTCTTTTTTCCCATAATATTCTTTTTCTTTCCGCTAATCTTTTTCTTCATCCCCCAATCTTTTTCTTCTTCAATGTAATTTTTTCTTCCTTGTAAATTTTTTTCTATCTCACATAATTTTCTTTTCCTTCCTCATAATTTTTTTTCTTCTCCTATAATCTTTTTCTTTTTCTCCTCTATTCTTCTTCTTCTTCTCTCCTAATTATATTCTTCTCTCATCATTTTTTTCTTATTCTCCTTTTATTTTTTGTTTCTCGCCTAATCTTCTTCTTATTCTCTCATAATCTTCTTATTCTTATTCTTAATTTTCTTACCCTCTAATTTTCTTCTTCGCCACCTAATCTTTTTTTGTAGTCTTCTTCTTTCTCCCTAATCTTTTTTTCTCCCTAATCTTCTTCTTCTTCTTCCTAATTTTACCCCCTCCAACCTCCTTTTTCTTTCTCCTAAATTTGTTCTTCTTCTTCTTCCCCTTAATCATCCTCTTCCTCCTATTCTTTTTCTTCTATATTTCTTCCCCCTAATATTTTTCTTTACTAATTTTCTTCTTTCTTATTCTTCTTTCTTCCAATTCTTTTCCCCTAATCTTCTTCTTCATTTCCCTTAACATTTTTTCCTCCCTAATATTCTTCTTCTTTTTGTCCTAATTCTCTTCTTCCCCTCATAATCTTATTCTTCTTATTCTTCCCCCCTTAATCTTCTTCTTCTTATTTTTCCACTTAATATTCTTCTTTTTTTCTCATAATCTTCTTTTTCTTATTCTTACCCCATAATCTTTTTCATCTTCCCCTCTAATTTTTTACTTCTTCCTCCCTAATCTTGTTTGTCTCCCCCCTAATATTTTTCTTCTTCTCTTATAATCAATTTCTTCTTCATCTTCTTTCACCTTAATTTTCTTCTTTTTTTTCCTTAATCTTCTTCATATTTTCCCCTAATTTTTTTTCCTCTTAAACTTCTTCACCTATATTCTTTCTTTTTTCTTCCCACCTATTCTTCATCTTCTTCTTTCTTTTTTCTTCCCACCTATTCTTCATCTTCTTCTTCTCTCTTAATCTACTTTTTCTTCTCGTCCTAATCTTTTTCTTCTCCCCCCAATCTTTTTCTTCCAGCTTCTAATTTTCTTCTCCCCTAATTCTTCTTCTTATCCCCTAATCTTCTTATTCTCCTCTCCTAATATTTTTCATCTTCTTCCTAATCTTCTTCTTCTTCTTCCCCACTAATCATCATCTTATTTTTAATCCGTTAATTTTATTCTTTTTCTTTCTCGTAATCTTCTTCGTATTCTTTTCCCTCCTAATATTGTTCTTCTTTTTCCTGTAATCTTTTCTTCTCCCCTCTAATCTTCTTTTTCCACCCATCTAATCTTCTCCTTCTTCTTCTCCCTAATCTTCTTCTTCTAGTCTAATCATTTTCTTCCCCCAATCTTTTTTTTCCTTAATCTTCTTTTTCATCCCCCCTGATACGAATCTGAGAGGAATCCGACAAGAGAGAGAGCCGACAGAGGCGATGAAGAGGTAAGAGGAGGAAACGAGAAGAAAACCTAGGGATCAATCCTAAATTCCATACATCCAAACATAAATGAAAAAATACGACCCAACCCTTTATAGGTGCAGTGTGCAAATAACGGAAAGCAACGTAAAAATAAATCATACACATAAATTAAAATAACATAACGAATGCAAATAAAGTAATCATGACGGCGACGCGTCTTCGACCTCTTCTCCTCCAGACGGCCCTTCATCGTCTCCCTCCGTGTGCGAACTCGCCACGGTGTTTCATCGGCATGTGCGTGTCCCGTCGGCATGCGTAACCATAACATCCCCCAATTTTTTTCTTCTTCCCCCTAATCTTCTCCTCACCCCTAATCTTTTTCTCTTGTAATATCCTTCTTCGTCCCGAATACTCTTCTTTTTCTTTCTCATAATCTTCTTTTTCTTCTTATCTAATATTTTTCTTCTCCTCTATTCTTCTTCTCTCATAAATTTTTTCTTCTCACCTCATCTACTTTTTCTCCCCTAATCTTCTTCTTTTTGCTTAATCTTTTTCTTCTTCCATACTCTTCTTATTCTTCTCCATACTCTTCTTCTTCCCCCAATCTTTTTTTTCTTTTTTCTTTCTCATGTTCTTCATATTCTTCTCCTCCTAATCTTCTTATTTTATTTCTTCCTCTATTTTTTCTTCTTTTCCCTATTCTTCTTCTTCCCCATATTCTTCTTTTTCTCCTAATCTCCTTTTAACCCCCTAATCGTCTTCTTTTTTCCCCTAATCTTTTTCTTCACTCTAATCTTTTTCTTCACCATATTTTTCTTCTTCTTTCCCTCTAATCTTATTCTTCTTCTTATACCCACTTAATCTTCTCCCTTCTTAAGTTTCTTTTTCTTCTCTCTATTCTTCTTCTTCTTCTTTTCCCATAATTTTCTTTTTTCCTTTAATCTTCTTCTTCTCCATAAACTTCTTCTTCCTCATAATCTTCTTCTTCTTCCTCATATTCTTCTTCTTTCCCATAATTTTCTTCTTCTTTTCCCCTAATCTTCTTCTTTTCTTATTCTCACTCATTCTTCTTCTTCCTTAACCCTCTTCTTATTCCTTAACCTTCTTCTTCTTGCTCCTTAATCTTCTTGTTCTTATTTTTCTTCCCCCAAATTTTTTTCTTTTTCTTCATATTAATCTTTTTCTTATTCTTCCCCCTAATGTTTTTTTTTTAATTTCTTCTTCTTCTTTATCCTCCTTAATCATTTTCTTCTTTCCCCATTATTTTCCTATTCTCCCTAATATTTTTTTTCTTCTCCCATAATCTATTTTTTTATTTTGCCCCATAATGTTCTTCTTCTTTCCCTCTAATTTTTTCTTCTTCTATCCTGATCTTATTCATCTTTCACCCTAATATTTTTCTTCTTCCTCCATAATCAATTTCTTCTTCATCTTCTTCCGTCTTAATCTTCTTCTCCCCTCTAATCTTCTTTTTCTCACTAATTTTCATCTTTTTCTCCTATAATCTTCTTTTCTTCCTCCCACCATTTCTTTTTCTTCCCTCTTAATTTTTTTTTCTATTTTTTTCTTTTACTTCTTCTTTCTCCTTTTTTTTCTTTCCCTTATTCTTCTTCTTCACCCCTTAATTGTTTTCTTTTCCCCCCTAAATTTTTACTTCCCTCTAATCATCTTCTTCTTCACCTCTAATCATCTTCTTTTTCTTTTATCCCCTTAATCTTCTTCATTCTTAATTTTTTTTTCTTCCCCCTTAATCTTATTCTTTTTCCCTTAATCTTCTTCTTCCTCGTAATCTTCTTTTTCCCTTTATCTTCTTCTTTTTCTCCCTAATCTTCTTTTTCCCCATAATTTTCTTCTCATTTCTCATATTCTTCTTCTTTTTCATATTCTTCTTCTTTTCATCTAATTTTCTTCTTGTCCTAGTCTTTTTCTCTTCCCTAATCTTTTTCCCACATAATATTTTTCTTCTTATTTTCCCCAGTCTTCTTCTTCTTTCATAATCTTCTTCTCCCCTCTTAATCTTCTTCTCCTTCACTTATCTTCTTTTTGTTCTTTTTTTTTCCCTTAATCTTCTTCCCCTCTAATCTTGTTCTTCCCCCTAATCTTCTTCTTCTCCTCCCCTTAATTTTCTTTTTCGTAGTCTTTATCTTTCCTCTTATCTTTTCTCCCTCATAATCTTCTTCTTCTTAACCCTAATCTTTTTTCATTCCTTTAGTCTTCTTCTTCCCCACTCCAATCTTATTCCTCCATTCTAATCACCTTCTTTCATCTTCCCCAAAAATGTCTTCTTCTTTCCATTAATCATCTTTTTTCTCCCTATTTTTTTCTCTTCTTAATCTTTTTCTTCTCCCTCATAATCTTCCTCCGCTTCCTTTCCTAAGATTCTTCTTCCCTCCTGTTCTTTTTCTCTATTCTTTTCTCCTGATCTTTTTCTCATAATCTTCTTTTTCTTCTTTAATCTTGCTCTTCCATAATCTTCTTCATCTTTTGTAATCTTTTTATTCTTCTTATTTCATAATTTTCTCATAATCTTTATTTTCTTCCTTAATCATTTATTTCTCCTTCCATAATTTTTTTCTTCTTCCGTTTTCTTCTTCTCTTATAATCTTTTTAATCTTCAATAATCTTTTTTTTTCGTAATTTTTTTCTTCCATAATTTTTTTCTTCTTCCTTTATACTTTTCTCATAATCTTCATTTTTTGCCTAATCTTTTTTCTTTTATTTCCCTAATCTTTTTCTTCTTCTATAATGTTCTTTTTCTTTCGTAATCATTTTCTTCTTCGATAATCATTTTTTTCTTATTATTCCCCCCTAATCATCTTCTTCCATTCTTCTCCCCACTAATCTCCTCCCTCAATTTTTTTTCTTCTTCCCTCAATTCTTTTTTTTCTTTTTCTTCTTATTCTTATTCTTCTCCCCCAACCTTCTTCTTCTTATTCTTATTCTTCTCCTAATATTTTACTTTCACCTAATATTTTGCTTTCACCTAATATTTTGCATTCACCTAATCTTCAGCTTTCACATAATCTTTTTCTTTTTCCCTTCTAATCTTTTTCTTTTTCCTCCTTAATCTTTTTCTTTTTCCTCCTTAATCTTCTTTTTCTTCCCCCAATATTCTTTTTCTTCTTCCCTCTTATCTTTTACTTCTTCACCGTAATCTTCTTCTTTTTCCCCTAACCTTCTTCTTTCTTCTTATTCTTATTCTTCTCCCACAACCTTCTTTTTCTTATTCTTATTCTTCTCATAATATTTTGCTTTCACCTAATCTTCAGCTTTCACATAATCTTTTTCTTCTTACTTTTTAATCTTCTTCTTCTTCCCTCAATGTTCTTCTTTTTCCTCTCTAATCTTCTTCTTCTTTTACTTTAATCTTCTTTTTTCATTAATTTTCTTCTTCTTTTTTCATTAATTTTCTTCTTCTTTTTCTCATAATCTTCTTCTTCTTTTTCCCAAATCTTCTTCTTTATTCCTAATTTTCTTCTTCTTTTTTCATTAACGAATGCACCTTGGTACTTCTTCCTCTTCTTTATCTTCTTTCCCGCTAATCTTCTTCTTTTTCCCGCTAATCTTCTTCTTTTTCCTCTCGATAATCTTCTACTTTCTGCTAATTCTCTTCTTTTTCTTTCTCCATAATCTTCTTCTTTCCTACCAATCTTCTTCTTTCCTACCAATCTTCTTCTTTTTTCCCACCAATATTCTTCTTCCCCCTAATCTTTTTTTCCCTTAATCTTCTTCTTCTCTTCCTCTAATATTTTGCTTGATCTTCTTTCTTTCAATCTTCTTCTTCTTCCCCTTATTCTTCCTTTCCCCCAAATCTTCTTCTTCATCCCCTCAATCTTTTTCTTCTTTCCCCTAATTTTATTCTCTCTTGTAATCTTCTTCTATCCCGCACACTCTTCTTTTTTTTCCACATAAGCTTTTTTTTTCTGCTCTATTTTTTTCTTTCTCCTCTATTTTTTTCTTCTTCCATAATCTTCTTCTCTCATATTTTTTTTTATTCCCTCCTTATTTTCTTTCTCCCATAATATTCTTCTTTTTATTGTCCTCTAATTTTCTTCTTATTCTCCCATAATCTTCTCTTTCTTCCCTAATCTTTTTCTTCTTTATTCTTCTTCTTTACCCAAATCTTTTTCTTCTTCCCAATATTCTTATTCTTCCTCTCCCCCCTAATTTTTTTCTTTCTCTTCTTCTACTCTACTCTATTTCTTTTTCTTCTTTCTCCTAATCTTTTTCTTTTTGTCATAATCTTCTTCTTCATCCACTGTCATCTTCTTCTTTTCCCCCCAATTTTTCATTTCTCTCTAATCTTCTTCCCCTCTTATCATTTTTTATTTCCCTCCATTCTTATAATTCTTCTTCTATCCCCATAATCTTCGTCTTCTTTCCCCTAATTATCTTCTTCTTTTCGCTAATATTTTTTTTATCAATCACCCTAATCTTCTTCTCCCCCCTAATATTCTTCTTCATTTTCCCTCTAATATTCTTCTTCTTTTCCCTAATCTTTTTCATTCTCCTAATTTTTTTCATTTCCCTTATCTTCCTCTCCCTCTAATCTTCATCTTCCCCTAGTATTATTCTTCTCTCCCATAATATTCTTGTTCTTCTCCCCTAATCTTCTTTATCCCTCTTAATCTTCGTTATCTTCTCACTCCCTTATCTTCTTCTTCTCCCTAATCTTCTTCTTTCGCCATATTCTTTTTCTTTCTCTTAATCTTTTTTTCCCTTAATCTTCTTCTTTTTCCCCTTTATCTTCTTATTCTCCCTAATCTTCTTCTCACTCTTAATCTTCTTCTGCTTCTTCCGTAAATTTTTTTTTTCCGTAATCTTCTTTTTCTTCCATAATTTTCTTTCATAATCTTTTTTTTTTATAAATTTTTTCTTCTGTAATCATCATTATTTTCTTTTTTGGTAATCATATCATCTTCTTCTTTCGTAATCATCATTTTTTTCATAATCGTCATCATCTTATTTTGTTTCCATAATCTTCTTTATCCGCAATCTTCTTTTTTTCGCAATCTTCTTCTTTCGTAATTGTTTTCCTCCGTAATCTTTTTCTTCTGTAATCTTCTTCTCCTGTAATCTTCTTCCCCCATAATTTTCTTCCACCATAATCATCTTCCTCTGTATTCTTTTTCCTCTGTATTTTTTCCCTCCGTATTCTTCTTTTCCCACACTCTTCTTCCCTTGCATTCTTCTTCCTCCGCATTTTTCGTCCTCTGCATTTTTTCCTCCGGATTTTTCGTCCTCTGTATTCTTCGTCGTCCACATTCTTTTCCTTCCTCATAATTTTTTTTTCCTTCCTCATAATTTTTTTCTTTTTCTCCTATATTCTTTTTCTTCTCCCCTAATTATCTATCTCACATAATTTTCTTTTCCTTCCTCATAATTTTTTTTCGTCCTCCTATAATATTTTTCTTTTTCTCCTATATTCTTTTTCTTCTCCCCTAATTATATTCTTCTCTCATCATTTTTTTTTCTTATTCTCCTTTTATTTTCTTTTTCTCGCCTAATCTTCTTCTTATTCTCTCATAATCTTCTTCTTCACCCAATTTTCTTGTTTCCCATATTCTTATTCTTTGTCCTCCCTAATTTTCTTCTTTTTATTCTGTCCCTCTAATATTTTTCTCTCTTGTAATCTTCTTTTTCTATCACAGCTAATCTTTTGTTTCTTTCCCATAATTTTATTTTTCTTCTCCTCTAATATTTTTTTTCTTCTTCTCTATTCTTCTTCTCCTCCCCTAATTTTATTCTTCTCTCATCTCTTTTTTTCTTATTTTGCTTTTATTTTCTTTTTCTCGCTTAATTTTCTTCTTCTTATTCTCCCATAATCTTCTTTTTCTTTTTCCCTAATCTTCTTCTTTTGTAATCTTCTTTCTCCGTAATCTTCTCCTCTGTAATCTTCTTTCCACATAATCTTCTTTCATCATAATCTTCTTTCCCCGTAATCTTCTTCTCCCGTACTGTTCTGCCCTCGTATTCTTCTTCCTTTATATTTTTCTTTCTCCGTATTCTTCTTCCCCCGCATTCTTATTCTTCCGCATTCTTATTCTTCCGCATTCTTCTTTCTCTGCTTTCTTCGTCCTCTGTATTCTTCGTCCTCCGCATTATTCATCCTTCACATTTTTCGTCCTCCGCTTTCTTCTTCTTTCGCATTCTTCTTTCCCCCTAATTTTCTTCTTCCACCCAATCTTCTTCTTTTTCTCTCACTAATCTTCTTTTTCTTATTCTTCTCCCTAATCTTCTTCTTCCCCTTTAATTTTTTCTTTCACTCCTAATTTTCTTCGTCTTCCCCATAATTTTTTTCTTTTTTCTCCTTAATTTTCTTTTTCTCCCATATTCTTTTTCTTCTTTATCGTGTTCTTCCCCTAATCTTCTTCTTCTTTTCTTATCTTCTTCTGTTTTTCTCTAATCTTCTTTTTCTCTGCTAATTTTCTTCACCTATAATATTCTTTCTCTTCTTCCCACCTATTCTTCTTCTTTCCCATCAATCTTCCTCATTTTCCCTCTAATCTTCTTCTTCTTTCTCCCAATTTTTCTTCTTCTAGTTTTTCCCCTAATTTTTTTTTCTTCTCCCCGATCTTCTTCTTCCCCTAATCTTCTCTTCTTCTTCTTCTTATTCTTCTTCTTTAATTTTCTTATTCTTCCCCTCTAATGCTCTTCTTCCTCCTAATTTTTTTTCTTCTCCCCCTATTATTCTTCTTCTTCTCCCCTAATCTTATTATTCTTCTCCCTTAATCTTCTTCTCCCTAATCTTCTTCTTTTTGTTTTTCTCCGTTAATCTTCTTTTCTTCCCATGCTACTCTTCTTCTTCTTCTCCCGCTAATCTTCTTCTTTTTATTCCCCCGCTAATGTTTTTTTTTCTTCCCCTGTTAATCTTTTTCTTTTTCTTCCCCCGCTAATCTTTTTCTTCTTCTCCACCTAATCTTTTTCTTATTTCCCCCCGTAATCTTATTCTTCTTCCTCTCTAATCTTCTTCTTCTTCACCCTTAATCTTCTTCTTCTTCACCCTTAATCTTTATCTTTTCTTTCTTCCTAACTTTCTTTTTCTTCCCACTAATTTTCTTCTTCCCCTTCCCCTAATCTTTTTTTTCTTTTCTTCTCTAATCTTTTTTTCTTACCCCCTAATGTTCTTTTCTTCCCCTATTTTTTTTTCTTATCCCCTAATCATCTTCTTCTTTCCTAATCATTTTCTTCTTTTTCTTCTTTATATTCTTCCCTTATAATCTTCTTCTTCTTCTTCATATTTCCCCCATAATTTTCTTCTTCATATTCTTCCCTCATAATCTTCTTCTTCTTCTTCCCCTCTAATCTTCTTCTTCTTCCCCTTGATAGTCTTCTACTTTCTCCTAATTTTCTTCTTCTTCTTCTTCTTCCCTCTAATCATGTTCTCTTTTTTCGCTGTAATCTTTTTCTTCTCCCCCCTAATCTTTTTCTTCTCCCCCATTAATCTACTTCAGCTCCCCCTAATCTTCTTCTCCCCTCTAATCTTCTTCTTCCTCTAATCTTCTTATTCTTCTCCCTAATTTTTTTGTTTTCCCCCTAATCTTCTCCTTATTCTTCTTTTCCTTAGTCTTCTTCTTCTGCTCTCTAATCTTCTTTTTCTTCTATAATTTTTTTTCCCAAATCTTCTTCTTCTTTATCCCCCCAATCTTTTTCATCTTTTCCTAATTTTCTTTTCTTCCTAATTTTTTTCTCCCCTAATTTTCTTTTCCCTCATAATCTTCTTCTATACCACCCAATCTTCTTTTTCTTCCACCTAATCTTCTTCTTCTTTCCCTAGTCTTTCTCTTCCCACCAATCTTCTTCTTTCCTTCTAATTTTTTCCCCTCTAATCTTCTTCTTCCCCATAATCTTCTTTTAAACCCTTATTTTCTTCTTCTTCTTCTACTCCTAATCTTTTTTTCTTCTTCCCTCTAAATTTCTTCTTCTTCTTAATATTCTTTTTCTTCTTCTAATCTTATTCTTCTTCCCCTCTCCTCATCTTCTTCCTCAACTTTTTCTTTTCTATGCTTCTTATTTCCTATTCTTTTTTCCCCATTTTCTTTTTTCCTAATTTTCTTCCTAATAATCGTCTTCTTCCCTAATTTTCCTCTTCCACAATCTTATTCTTCCATAATTTTTTCTTTTTCTTTCATAATCTTCTCTTAATCTTCATTTTCTTCCCTAATCATTTTTTCTTTCGTAATATTTTTCTTCTATAATTTTCTTTTTCTCACCACTAATGTTCTTTTTCTTCCCCCCTAATCTTCTTCTCCCCTAATCTTCTTCTCCCCTCTAATTTTCTTCTTCTTCTCCCCCCATAATCTTCTTCTTCTTACACCTAACCTTCTTTTTCTTACTCAATCTTTTTCATCATCTTCTTTCTCTTCTATAAGCTCCATATCTTTCTTCTCTTCTATAAGCTCTCTCTTCTTCTTTCCCATTAATCTTTTTTTTTGTTCTTCCCCGCTAATCTTCTTCTTCTTCTTCTTTCGTCGCTAATCTTCTTCCTCTTCTTTATCTTCTTTCCCGCTAATCTTCTTCTTTTTCCCGCTAATCTTCTTCTTCTTCCCCTCGATAATCTTCTACTTTCTGCTAATCCTCTTCTTTTTCTTTCTCCATAATCTTTTTCTTTCCTACCAATCTTCTTCTTTCCTACCAATCTTCTTCTTTTTCCCCACCAATCTTCTTCTTCCCCCTAATCATTTTTTTCCCATAATCTTCTTCTTCTCTTCCTCTAACATTTTGCTTGATCTTCTTTCTTTCAATCTTCTTCTTCTTCCCCTTATTCTTCCTTTCCCCCAAATCTTCTTCTTCATCCCCTCAATCTTTTTCTTCTTTCCCCTAATTTTATTCTCTCTTGTAATCTTCTTCTATCCCGCATAATCTTTTTTTTTTCCACATAAGCTTCTTTTTTTTTCTACTCTATTTTTTTTCTTTCTCCTCTATTTTTTTCTTCTTCCATAATCTTCTTCTCTCATATTTTTTTTTATTCCCTCCTTATTTTCTTTCTCCCATAAAATTCTTCTTTTTATTGTCCTCTAATTTTCTTCTTATTCTCCCATAATCTTCTCTTTCTTCCCTAATCTTTTTCTTCTTTATTCTTCTTCTTCACCCAAATCTTTTTCTTCTTCCCCATATTCTTATTCTTCCTCTCCCCCCTAATTTTTTTCTCTCTTCTTCTACTCTAATCTTTTTCTTTTTCTTCTTTCCCCTAATCTTTCTCTTTTTGTCATAATCTTCTTCTTCATCCACTGTCATCTTCTTCTTTTCCCCCCAATTTTTCATTTCTCTCTAATCTTCTTCCCCTCTTATCATTTTTTATTTCCCTCCATTCTTATTATTCTTCTTCTATCCCCATAATCTTCGTCTTCTTTCCCCTAATTATCTTCTTCTTTTCGCTAATATTTTTTTTATCAATCACCCTAATCTTCTTCTCCCCCCTAATATTCTTCTTCATTTTCCCTCTAATTTTCTTCTTCTTTTCCCTAATCTTTTTCATTCTCCTAATTTTTTTCATTTCCCTTATCTTCCTCTCCCTCTAATCTTCTTCTTCCCCTACTATTATTCTTCTCTCCCATAATATTCTTGTTCTTCTCCCCTAATCTTCTTTATCCCTCTTAATCTTCGTTATCTTCTCACTCCCTTATCTTCTTCTTCTCCCTAATCTTCTTCTTTCGTCATATTCTTTTTCTTTCTCTTAATCTTTTTTTCCCTTAATCTTCTTCTTTTTCCCCTTTATCTTCTTATTCTCCCTAATCTTCTTCTCACTCTTAATCTTCTTCTGCTTCTTCCGTAAATTTTTTTTCCGTAATCTTCTTTTTCTTCCATAATTTTCTTTCATAATCTTTTTTTTTATAAATTTTTTCTTCTGTAATCATCATTATTTTCTTTTTTGGTAATCATATCATCTTCTTCTTTCGTAATCATCATTTTTTTCATAATCGTCATCATCTTATTTTGTTTCCATAATCTTCTTTATCCGCAATCTTCTTTTTTTCGCAATCTTCTTCTTTCGTAATTGTTTTCCTCCGTAATCTTCTTCTTCTGTAATCTTCTTCTCCTGTAATCTTCTTCCCCCATAATTTTCTTCCACCATAATCATCTTCCTCTGTATTCTTTTTCCTCTGTATTTTTTCCCTCCGTATTCTTCTTTTCCCACACTCTTCTTCCCCTGCATTCTTCTTCCTCCGCATTTTTCGTCCTCTGCATTTTTTCCTCCGGATTTTTCGTCCTCTGTATTCTTCGTCATCCGCATTCTTCTTCCTCCGTATTTTTTCTTCCTCCGCATTCTTCTTCCTTCGCATTCTTCTTCCTCCATATTCTTCGTCTGCAATCTTCTTTTGTAATATTTTTCTTCTGTAGTCTTCTTCTTTCTTAATCTTATTCCCCTTAATCATCTTCTCTTTAATCTTCTTTTCCCTAATGTTTTTTTTCTTCCCCTCTAATATTCGTCTTCTTCTTTCACACTAATATCTTTTTTCTTCTCCTCCCCTAATATTCTTCTTATTTTTCACATATATCTTCTTCTTATATATTATCCCCTAATCTTCTTCGTCTTCGTCTCCCCCTAATCTTCTCCTCCTTCCCCTTAATCTTCTTCCTCCTAATATTCTTTTTTTATTTTTATACTTCCCTCATATTTTCTTCTTTTCCCTCTCTTCTTCTTCCTCTAATTTTATCTTCTTCTTATTCTCCCCTTAATCTTTTTCTTTTCCCCTCTAATATTCTTTTTCCTCTAATCTTTTTTTTTCTCTCCCATAATTTTATTTTCCCCCATAATCTTCATCTTTTCCCCTTCTTAAATTTGTTCTTCCTCCCAAATCTTGTTCTTCTCGCCATAACCTTTTTTTCCTTAGTCTTCTTCTTTATTCCTAATTTTTTTCTTCTTTTCCCTATTTTTTTTCTTGTTCCCCTAGTCTTCTTTTTTCTCCTCCGTAATCTTCTTATTCTTTTCTAATATACTACTTCCCTCCTAATCTTCTTCTCTTCCTTATCTTCTTCTTTTTTGCCTTAAATCTTCTTCTTTTCCCTCCAACCTTCTTTTTCTTCTTCCCCCTAAATTTGTTCTTCTTCTTCTTTTTCCCCTTAATCTCCCTCTTTCTCCTAATCTTCTTCTTCTACTTATTTTCATAATCTTTTTCTTTCCTAATATTCTTCTTTTCTAATATTCTTCTTCCCTATTCTGCTTTCTTCCTATTCTTTTTCCTAATATTTTTCTTCTTCTCTCTTAATCTTGTTCTTCCCTCTAATCTTCTTCTTTTCCTCTCTAATCTTTTTTTTTTCTTTCCCATGATCTTCTCCATTTTATTCCCCCATAATCTTTTTCTCCTTCTTCTTCACTCTAATTTTCTTCTTCCCCCCACCCACCAAATCTTTATTGTCTTCATCTTTCCACTAATGTTTTTCTTCTTCCCCCCACCTTACTTTTATCTCTCTTCTACCTTACATTTATCTCTCTTCTAATATTCTTCTTTCCCCATGAACTTCTTATTCTCCTCTGATCCTCTTCTTGTTCTAGTCTTTTTCTTCTCCCCTAATTTTGTTGTTGTTGTTGTTCTTCTTCTCCCTTTGTCTTCTTCTTTCCCTCTTATCTTCTTCTTCCCTCCTATTTTTCTTCTCCCTATAATTTTCTTCTTCTCCCCTTTCTTCTTTTATCCCTAATCTTCATCTTTTTCTTCACTCATAATCTTCTTATTCTTCTTCCACTCTAATCTTATTCTTTTTCTTCCCCCGCTTCTTCTTCTTCTCCTTCTTATTCCCCCCTAATCTTCTTATTCCCCATATTTTTTTTCTTTTCCTATAATCTTTTTCTTCTTCTTCACCCCCTGAATTATTTTTTCGTCTTTTCCTAATCTTATATTTTTTCTTCCTCCCTAACTTGTTCTTCTTTCCCCATTATTCTTTTTTTCCCTGCTAATCTTTTTTTCTTCTTCACCGCTAATCTTCTTCTTTTTCTTCACCGCT
The DNA here is from genome assembly GCA_039513925.1 of Platanthera zijinensis. Classification (NCBI taxonomy): domain Eukaryota; kingdom Viridiplantae; phylum Streptophyta; class Magnoliopsida; order Asparagales; family Orchidaceae; genus Platanthera; species Platanthera zijinensis. The sequence continues at coordinate 38,541,665 of CM077078.1, read as the reverse complement.
AATCTTCTTCTTCGTCTTCCCCCTGATAATCCTCTACATTCTACTAATCTTCTTCTTCTTCTTTCTTCCCAATCTTTTTCTTCCTGACCAATCTTCTTTTTCTTCCCCCTATTTTTTTTCTTCTCCCCGTAATCTTTTTCTCCCCTAATTTTTTTCATCTCCCATAATCTTCTCCCTCTTCTTCTTCCTCCTAATCTTTTTCTTCTTTCCCATAATATTCTTTTTCTTTCCGCTAATCTTTTTCTTCATCCCCCAATCTTTTTCTTCTTCAATGTAATTTTTTTCTTCCTTGTAATTTTTTTTCTATCTCACATAATTTTCTTTTCCTTCCTCATAATTTTTTTTTCTTCTCCTATAATATTTTTCTTTTTCTCCTATATTCTTTTTCTTCTCCCCTAATTATATTCTTCTCTCATCATTTTTTTTTCTTATTCTCCTTTTATTTTCTTTTTCTCGCCTAATCTTCTTCTTATTCTCTCATAATCTTCTTCTTCACCCAATTTTCTTGTTTCCCATATTCTTATTCTTTGTCCTCCCTAATTTTCTTCTTTTTATTCTGTCCCTCTAATATTTTTCTCTCTTGTAATCTTCTTTTTCTATCACACCTAATCTTTTGTTTCTTTCCCATAATTTTATTTTTCTTCTCCTCTAATATTTTTTTCTTCTTCTCTATTCTTCTTCTCCTCCCCTAATTTTATTCTTCTCTCATCTCTTTTTTTCTTATTTTGCTTTTATTTTCTTTTTCTCGCTTAATTTTCTTCTTCTTATTCTCCCATAATCTTCTTTTTCTTTTTCCCTAATCTTCTTCTTTTGTAATCTTCTTTCTCCGTAATCTTCTCCTCTGTAATCTTCTTTCCACATAATCTTCTTTCATCATAATCTTCTTTCCCCGTAATCTTCTTCTCCCGTACTGTTCTGCCCTCGTATTCTTCTTCCTCTATATTTTTCTTTCTCCGTATTCTTCTTCCCCCGCATTCTTATTCTTCCGCATTCTTATTCTTCCGCATTCTTCTTTCTCTGCTTTCTTCGTCCTCTGTATTCTTCATCCTCCGCATTATTCATCCTTCACATTTTTCGTCCTCCGCTTTCTTCTTCTTTCGCATTCTTCTTTCCCCCTAATTTTCTTCTTCCACCCAATCTTCTTCTTTTTCTCTCACTAATCTTCTTTTTCTTATTCTTCTCCCTAATCTTCTTCTTCCCCTTTAATTTTTTCTTTCACCCTAATTTTCTTCGTCTTCCCCATAATTTTTTTCTTTTTTCTCCTTAATTTTCTTTTTCTCCCATATTCTTTTTCTTCTTTATCGTGTTCTTCCCCTAATCTTCTTCTTCTTTTCTTATCTTCTTCTGTTTTTCTCTAATCTTCTTTTTCTCTGCTAATTTTCTTCACCTATAATATTCTTTCTCTTCTTCCCACCTATTCTTCTTCTTTCCCATCAATCTTCCTCATTTTCCCTCTAATCTTCTTCTTCTTTCTCCCAATTTTTCTTCTTCTAGTTTTTCCCCTAATTTTTTTTTCTTCTCCCCGATCTTCTTCTTCCCCTAATCTTCTCTTCTTCTTCTTCTTATTCTTCTTCTTTAATTTTCTTATTCTTCCCCTCTAATGCTCTTCTTCCTCCTAATTTTTTTTCTTCTCCCCCTATTATTCTTCTTCTTCTCCCCTAATCTTATTATTCTTCTCCCTTAATCTTCTTCTCCCTAATCTTCTTCTTTTTGTTTTTCTCCGTTAATCTTCTTTTCTTCCCATGCTACTCTTCTTCTTCTTCTCCCGCTAATCTTCTTCTTTTTATTCCCCCGCTAATGTTTTTTTTTCTTCCCCTGTTAATCTTTTTCTTTTTCTTCCCCCGCTAATCTTTTTCTTCTTCTCCACCTAATCTTTTTCTTATTTCCCCCCGTAATCTTATTCTTCTTCCTCTCTAATCTTCTTCTTCTTCACCCTTAATCTTCTTCTTCTTCACCCTTAATCTTTATCTTTTCTTTCTTCCTAACTTTCTTTTTCTTCCCACTAATTTTCTTCTTCCCCTTCCCCTAATCTTTTTTTTCTTTTCTTCTCTAATCTTTTTTTCTTACCCCCTAATGTTCTTTTCTTCCCCTATTTTTTTTTCTTATCCCCTAATCATCTTCTTCTTTCCTAATCATTTTCTTCTTTTTCTTCTTTATATTCTTCCCTTATAATCTTCTTCTTCTTCTTCATATTTCCCCCATAATTTTCTTCTTCATATTCTTCCCTCATAATCTTCTTCTTCTTCTTCCCCTCTAATCTTCTTCTTCTTCCCCTTGATAGTCTTCTACTTTCTCCTAATTTTCTTCTTCTTCTTCTTCCCTCTAATCATGTTCTCTTTTTTCGCTGTAATCTTTTTCTTCTCCCCCCTAATCTTTTTCTTCTCCCCCATTAATCTACTTCAGCTCCCCCTAATCTTCTTCTCCCCTCTAATCTTCTTCTTCCTCTAATCTTCTTATTCTTCTCCCTAATTTTTTTGTTTTCCCCCTAATCTTCTCCTTATTCTTCTTTTCCTTAGTCTTCTTCTTCTGCTCTCTAATCTTCTTTTTCTTCTATAATTTTTTTTCCCAAATCTTCTTCTTCTTTATCCCCCCAATCTTTTTCATCTTTTCCTAATTTTCTTTTCTTCCTAATTTTTTTCTCCCCTAATTTTCTTTTCCCTCATAATCTTCTTCTATACCACCCAATCTTCTTTTTCTTCCACCTAATCTTCTTCTTCTTTCCCTAGTCTTTCTCTTCCCACCAATCTTCTTCTTTCCTTCTAATTTTTTCCCCTCTAATCTTCTTCTTCCCCATAATCTTCTTTTAAACCCTTATTTTCTTCTTCTTCTTCTACTCCTAATCTTTTTTTTCTTCTTCCCTCTAAATTTCTTCTTCTTCTTAATATTCTTTTTCTTCTTCTAATCTTATTCTTCTTCCCCTCTCCTCATCTTCTTCCTCAACTTTTTCTTTTCTATGCTTCTTATTTCCTATTCTTTTTTCCCCATTTTCTTTTTTCCTAATTTTCTTCCTAATAATCGTCTTCTTCCCTAATTTTCCTCTTCCACAATCTTATTCTTCCATAATTTTTTCTTTTTCTTTCATAATCTTCTCTTAATCTTCATTTTCTTCCCTAATCATTTTTTCTTTCGTAATATTTTTCTTCTATAATTTTCTTTTTCTCACCACTAATGTTCTTTTTCTTCCCCCCTAATCTTCTTCTCCCCTAATCTTCTTCTCCCCTCTAATTTTCTTCTTCTTCTCCCCCCATAATCTTCTTCTTCTTACACCTAACCTTCTTTTTCTTACTCAATCTTTTTCATCATCTTCTTTCTCTTCTATAAGCTCCATATCTTTCTTCTCTTCTATAAGCTCTCTCTTCTTCTTTCCCATTAATCTTTTTTTTGTTCTTCCCCGCTAATCTTCTTCTTCTTCTTCTTTCGTCGCTAATCTTCTTCCTCTTCTTTATCTTCTTTCCCGCTAATCTTCTTCTTTTTCCCGCTAATCTTCTTCTTCTTCCCCTCGATAATCTTCTACTTTCTGCTAATCCTCTTCTTTTTCTTTCTCCATAATCTTTTTCTTTCCTATCGATCTTCTTCTTTCCTACCAATCTTCTTCTTTTTCCCCACCAATCTTCTTCTTCCCCCTAATCATTTTTTTCCCATAATCTTCTTCTTCTCTTCCTCTAACATTTTGCTTGATCTTCTTTCTTTCAATCTTCTTCTTCTTCCCCTTATTCTTCCTTTCCCCCAAATCTTCTTCTTCATCCCCTCAATCTTTTTCTTCTTTCCCCTAATTTTATTCTCTCTTGTAATCTTCTTCTATCCCGCATAATCTTTTTTTTTCCACATAAGCTTCTTTTTTTTTCTACTCTATTTTTTTTCTTTCTCCTCTATTTTTTTCTTCTTCCATAATCTTCTTCTCTCATATTTTTTTAATTCCCTCCTTATTTTCTTTCTCCCATAAAATTCTTCTTTTTATTGTCCTCTAATTTTCTTCTTATTCTCCCATAATCTTCTCTTTCTTCCCTAATCTTTTTCTTCTTTATTCTTCTTCTTCACCCAAATCTTTTTCTTCTTCCCCATATTCTTATTCTTCCTCTCCCCCCTAATTTTTTTCTCTCTTCTTCTACTCTAATCTTTTTCTTTTTCTTCTTTCCCCTAATCTTTCTCTTTTTGTCATAATCTTCTTCTTCATCCACTGTCATCTTCTTCTTTTTCCCCCAATTTTTCATTTCTCTCTAATCTTCTTCCCCTCTTATCATTTTTTATTTCCCTCCATTCTTATTATTCTTCTTCTATCCCCATAATCTTCGTCTTCTTTCCCCTAATTATCTTCTTCTTTTCGCTAATATTTTTTTTATCAATCACCCTAATCTTCTTCTCCCCCCTAATATTCTTCTTCATTTTCCCTCTAATTTTCTTCTTCTTTTCCCTAATCTTTTTCATTCTCCTAATTTTTTTCATTTCCCTTATCTTCCTCTCCCTCTAATCTTCTTCTTCCCCTACTATTATTCTTCTCTCCCATAATATTCTTGTTCTTCTCCCCTAATCTTCTTTATCCCTCTTAATCTTCGTTATCTTCTCACTCCCTTATCTTCTTCTTCTCCCTAATCTTCTTCTTTCGCCATATTCTTTTTCTTTCTCTTAATCTTTTTTTCCCTTAATCTTCTTCTTTTTCCCCTTTATCTTCTTATTCTCCCTAATCTTCTTCTCACTCTTAATCTTCTTCTGCTTCTTCCGTAAATTTTTTTTCCGTAATCTTCTTTTTCTTCCATAATTTTCTTTCATAATCTTTTTTTTTATAAATTTTTTCTTCTGTAATCATCATTATTTTCTTTTTTGGTAATCATATCATCTTCTTCTTTCGTAATCATCATTTTTTTCATAATCGTCATCATCTTATTTTGTTTCCATAATCTTCTTTATCCGCAATCTTCTTTTTTTCGCAATCTTCTTCTTTCGTAATTGTTTTCCTCCGTAATCTTCTTCTTCTGTAATCTTCTTCTCCTGTAATCTTCTTCCCCCATAATTTTCTTCCACCATAATCATCTTCCTCTGTATTCTTTTTCCTCTGTATTTTTTCCCTCCGTATTCTTCTTTTCCCACACTCTTCTTCCCCTGCATTCTTCTTCCTCCGCATTTTTCGTCCTCTGCATTTTTTCCTCCGGATTTTTCGTCCTCTGTATTCTTCGTCATCCGCATTCTTCTTCCTCCGTATTTTTTCTTCCTCCGCATTCTTCTTCCTTCGCATTCTTCTTCCTCCATATTCTTCGTCTGCAATCTTCTTTTGTAATATTTTTCTTCTGTAGTCTTCTTCTTTCTTAATCTTATTCCCCTTAATCATCTTCTCTTTAATCTTCTTTTCCCTAATGTTTTTTTTCTTCCCCTCTAATATTCGTCTTCTTCTTTCACACTAATATCTTTTTTCTTCTCCTCCCCTAATATTCTTCTTATTTTTCACATATATCTTCTTCTTATATATTATCCCCTAATCTTCTTCGTCTTCGTCTCCCCCTAATCTTCTCCTCCTTCCCCTTAATCTTCTTCCTCCTAATATTCTTTTTTTATTTTTATACTTCCCTCATATTTTCTTCTTTTCCCTCTCTTTTTCTTTCTCTAATTTTATCTTCTTCTTATTCTTCCCTTAATCTTCTTCTTCCTCCGCTTTCTTCTTCTTTCGCATTCTTCTTCCTCCGTATTCTTCGTTGTTCTTAATCTTCTTCGTCTATAATCTTCTTCTGTAATCTTCTTTTGCAATCTTCTTCTTTTGTAGTATTGTTCTTCCATAATCTTCTTCTTCCATAATTTTATTCTTTAATCTTTTTCTGTAGTCTTCTTCCCCGTAATCTTGTTTTTCCTAATCATCTTCTCTCTAATTTTCTTCTCCCTAATCTCCTTATTCTTCCTCCCTAATATTCTTCTTCTTCGACCCTAATCTACTTCTTCTTTTTCTTTGCCATAATCTTCTTCTTCCTTACCTAATTTTTTTCTTTTCCCTCCAACCTTTTTTTCTTCTTCCCCCTAAATTTATTCTTCTTCTTTTTCCTCTTAATCTTGCTCTTCCTCTTAATCTTTTTCTTATATTTTTTCTCCCTAATCTTTTTTTCCTAATATTGTTCTTGCCCTTTAATCTTTTTCTTCTTCTTTCCCTCTAATGTTCTTCTTTTTCTTCTCTAGTCTTCTTCTTCTTCTACCACATTAATATTTTCTTCTTTTTATTCCTCACGATCTTCTCCTTTTTATTCTCCCATAATTTTCTTCTTATTATTCACACTAATCTTCTTCTTCCCCAAATCGTTATTGTCTTCTTCCTTCTTCTAATCTTCTTCTACTTCTTTCTCTCTAATCTTTTTCTCCCCCTAAACTTCTTCTTATTCCCCCTGATCTTCTTCTTGCCCTAGTCTTCTTCTCTACCCTAATCTTCTTATTCTTCTTCTCCTCTAATTTTCTTATTCTTCTTCTTCCATAATCTTCTTCCCATTTGATCTTCTTCTTCTCCCCTCTAATTTTCTTCTTTTCTTCCCTAATCTTCTACTTTTTCTTCACTCTTAATCTTCTTGTTCTTCTTCCACCCTAATCTTGTTCTTCTTCTAACCCCTTTTCTTCTTCTTCTTTGTCTTCTTCCCTCCTAATCTTCTTCTTCCCCCTAATCTTTCTCCTCCCTAATCTTTCTCCCCCATAATCTTCCTCTTCTTTCCCTTAATCTACTTTTTCTTTTTCTCTCCCTTAATCTTTTTCTTCACTCCTTTTTTTTTCTTATTCTTCCTTTCTAATCTTTTTCTTTCACCATTCTTCATCTTCTTCTCACCTAATCTTCTTCTTATTCATCATCCTTTCCCTAATTTTCTTCCTATTTATCTTTTTCTCCCCCTAATATTCTTCTTATTCATCCTCCCATAATCTTCTTCTTCTTCTCTAATTTTATTCCACTTTCTCCTAATCTTATTCTTCCCCGTAATCTTCTTCTTTTCTTTTTCACCCTCATAATCTTCTTCTTCTTTCTCACTAATCTTCTTCTTTTTTTCCCCTTAGTCTTCTTCTTCTCCCCCATTATCTTCTTATATATTCTTCTTCCCCCCAATCTCTTTCTTCTCCCCCTAATCTTTTTCTTCTTTTTTCCCCTAATTTTTTTTCTTCTTCCTCCCTAATTTTTCTGCTTCTTCTTTGTCCTCCTTAATTTTCTTCTTCTTTCCCCCTAATTTAATTATTCGCCCTAATCTTTGTTTTCTTCTTCGCCTAATCTTTTCTTCTTCTTATTCTTCTCTTTAATCTTCTTCTTCTTTCTCCCTAATCTTCCTTCTTTACACCCTAATTTTCTTCTTCCCCCTAAACTTCTTCTCCCCCAATCTTCTTCTTTCTACCCCAATCTTTTTCTTCCCCCCAAACTTCTTCTCCCCCCCATTCTTCTTCTTGGCCCCCACATCCTTCTTCTTCTCCCTTAATCTTCTTTTTCTCTTCCCATAATACTCTGTCATCTTCACCTTAATCTTCTTCTTTCCCGCATATCTTTTTCTTCTTACTCCATAATCTCTTTCTTCTTTCTTGTATTTTTTTTCGTCTTCTTCTTCTCTTAATTTTGTTATTCTTTTTTCCCTATTATTTTTTTCTTTTCCCCATAATCTTCTTTTTCCCCTATCTTTAACTTCTTCTTCTTCTTCTTCCCCCTAATCTTTTTCTTCTTCCCGCCTAATCTTCTCTTCTTCCCTTAATCTTCTTTTTCTTTTGCCTAGTCTTCTTAATCCCCCAATCTTTTTCTTCTTCCTCCTAATGCTCTTCTTTCTCCCTAATATTTTTCTTCCTCATAATCTTCTCTTTCTTGCCTAATTTTCTTTTTTTCTTCTAATCTTCTTTTTCTTCTTTTCTAATATTTTCTCTAATTTCTTTTTCTTCTTCTCTCCTTATCTTCTTTTTCGTCTCTCCTAATCTTTTTCTCTCATTAATTTTGTTTCTTCTTCTCATATAATCTTTTTATTCTCCGATAACTTCTTCATCTCTCATGATCATCTTGTTCTACTTTTCCGCTAATCTTCTTCTTCTTCTCCTTTCATACTCTTTTTCTTTTTCTTCCAATCTTCTTTCTTTTATTGTTCGAATTCTTTTCCCCCATAATCTTTTTCTTTTTATTGTTCTGTATTTTTTCTTCTTTCTCCTAATCTTCTTCTTTTTTTTCTCTAATCTTTTTCTTTTCTTCTTCCTTCTAATCTTCTTCTTCACCCCACCTAATTGTCTTTTTCTTTTCCCCTAATCTTCTTCTTCTTCCCTCTAATAATCTTCTTTTTCTTCTTTCAAATTATTCTTCCTCCGTATTATTCTTCCTTCGTATTTTTCTTCTTCCATATTATTCTTCTCCCGTATTCTTCTTCCTTCACTGATTTTCCTAAACCCAATTCACTGATTTTCCTCTAATCTTAGTTTTTCCCTAGTCTTTTTTTTTTCTTTTTCCTCCCAATCTTCTTATTTTCTTCCTAATTTTCTTCTTCCCAAGAATCTTCTTCTTCCCACTTAATCTTTTTCTTTGTCTTCCTCCTAGTTTTCTTCTTCTTTCTTTTAATCTTCTTCTTTTCTTATTCTCCCTCATAATCTTCTTTTTCTCAATTATTCTTCTTCTTCCCTCTTAATTTTCTTCCTCTTCTCCCCTCTTAATCTTCTTCATTCTCTAATCTTTTTTCTTTTTTTTCTTCTCCTATTTTTTTCCCCTAATCTTTTTCTTCTTATTTTTCATCCTCTTTAATCTTCTTCTTTTTCCTTAATTTTCTTCCACTAATCTTCTTCTTATTCTTCTCCTATAAGATTCTTCTTTCCCTCTAATATTTTTTTCCTTCCACCTTATTTTTCTTCGTTTTCCCCATAATCTTTTTTTTCCTTCTAATCATTTTCTTCTTTATATTTTTCTATCATAATCTTCTTCTTCTTGTCCCCTAATCTTTTTCTTTTTCCCTCATAATATTTTTATTTTTCTTCTTCTCTTTTCCCCCCATAATCTTCTTTTTCATCTATAATCTTCTTTTTCTTCCTCCCACCTATTCTTCTTCTTATTTCCCCTTATTCTTATTTCCCCTAATCTTCTTTTTCTTTTCTCTCAATCTTCTTTTTCTTTCCCCTCAATCTTCTTCTTCCCGCTCAATCTTCTTTTTTCCCTAATCTTCTTCTTCCCCCTAATTTTCTTCTTCCCCTCCCTAATTTTTTTCTTATTATTCGCCCTAATTTTCTTCTTCCCCCCTTAGTTTCTTCTTCTTCACTTCAATGTTCTTCTCTCCCCCTATTCTTTTTCTTCTTTTCTCTCTATTCTTCTAATTCCTCTCTCCTAATCTTCTTATTCTTCTCTAATATTCTTCATCTTCTTCCATCTAATCTTCTTCTTCTTATTGCCCCACAAATCTTCTTCTTCTTCTTTCTTGTAATCTACTTCGTCTTTTTCTCCCTCCTATACTTGTTCTTATTTTTTCCCGTAATCTTCTTATTCTTATTCCTAATTTTCTTACCCTCTAATCTTTTTCTTCTCCCCTTAATCTTTTTTTCTTCTTCTTCTCTAATCTTCTTCCCCCTAATATTCTTCTCCACCTAATCTTTTTCTTCTTCTCCCCTTTTTTTTCTTCTTCTCCCTCATAATCTTCTTCTTCATCTTCTCCCTCCTAATCTTCTTTTTGCTCTGATAATTATCTTCTTATTACCCGTAATCTTCTTCTTTCACAAAATCTTCTATTTTTCTCCCCACCAATCTACTTCTTCCCTTCTTTTTCTTATTATTCTTATTCTTCTCTCATAATCTTCTTCTTCATCTTCTCCCTCTTCCGTAATATTCTTTTTTCTTCTTCTTCTGTAATTTTCTTTTTCTTTAATCTTCTTTTGCAATCTTTTCTTTCGTGATCATCAGATCATCTTCGCCATCATCTTCATTTTCTTCCGTTATCATCATTATCTTTTTCTTCTTCTGTGATCATCATCTTCTTTTTCTATAATCATCATCCTCTTCTTCTGTAATTTTTTCTTCCATAATCCTCTTCTTCTGTAATCGTCTTCTTCTGTAATCTTCTTCTACAATCTTTTCCCTTTGTAATCTTCTTCCTCTGTATTCTTCTTCCTCTGTATTCTTCTTTCTCCGTATTCTTCTTCCTCCGTATTCTTCTTCCTCCGTTTTCTTTTTCCTCTACATTCTTCTTCCGTCGTGTTCTTCTTCTGCCACATTCTTTTTCCACTGCATTCTTCTTCCACTGCATTCTTCTTCTACTGTAATTTTCTTTTCCCGTATTCTTCTTCCTCTGTAATATTCTTTCTCCGCATCCTTCTTCCTCCATATCCTACTTCCTCTGCATCATTCTTTCTCTATATTCTTCTTCCTTCATTAATCTTCTTCCCCATAATCTTTTTCTTCGCCCTCGCACCCCCTAATCTCTTTCTTTTTCCTCCCACCCCCTAATCTCTTTCTTCTTCTCCCCCCAATATTTTTTTTCTTTTCCCCGCTAATCTTCTTTCCCCCTCCAAATTTTTTTCTCCTTCGTCTTCCCCCCCCCCTATTTTTTTCCTCCTTCGTTTTCCCCCATAATCTTCTTCTTCTCATTTTCTTACCCTTAATCTTCTTCTTCCTCCTAATCTTCTTATATTTTTTTTCTTATATTTCTCTCCTCTTCTTCTTCTCCCGTATTCTTCCTCTTATTCCGCCAAATCTTCTTCTTATTCTTTCCCCTAATTTTCTTCTTTTTCTTCTTCCTCCTATATTTTCATATTATTCTCCCATTTAATCTTCTTCCTAACTAATCTTTTTCTTTTCCCCTAATCTTTTTCTTCTTTCTCCTATTCTTCTTCTCCCGCTGCCCTTAATCTTGTTCTTTCTTTTAATTTTTTTCTTCCCCTAATCTTCTTCTTCTTCTCCACCTAATCTTCTTATTATTCTTTCTTCATAATCTTCTTCTCATCTTCTTCACCATAATCTTTTTTTTTCTTTTTATTTTTCTCCCTAATCTTCTTCTCCCCCCTAATCATCTTTTTCTCCCTCTCTTTTTTCTTTTTCCGCTAATCTTCTTCTCCCCTTTAATTTCCTTATTCTTCTCTCCTATTTTTTTTTCTTCTTATCTTTTATAATCGTCTTCATCTTCTTCTTAATCTTCTTTTGCTTCCCCTTCTCCCCCTAATCTTCTTTTTCTCCCACTAATTTTCTTCCCTCTAATTTTTTCTTCTCCCGCTAATCTTCTTCTTTTTTCCCTTGATATTCTTCTTCTTCCACCTTAAAATTCTTCTTCTCCCACCGCAATCTTCTTCTTCTCCCACTGTAATCTTCTTCTTCCCCTAATTTTCTTCCTGTTATTCTTCTTCTCTCTCTTTCTTAAGCTCCCCCACTCTCTTCTTCTCTTCCACACGCTTCCTCTTCTAGTCACCCTCTTCTTTTTCTTCCATTGACTCTATCTTCTTCTTCTTCTTCTTCTTCTTTTCTCGGCTCCCTTTTCTTTTTCTTCTTCTTTTTGCATAAGCTCACTTTTCTTCTTATTCCATAGGATCCCTCTTCTTATTCCTCTATAAGGTCCCTTTTATTCTTCCTCGATAGACTCCCTCTTATTCTTCTTTCGTAGGCTCTCTCCCTCTTCTTCTATACGCTCTCCCTTCTTTTTTCTTCTTCCATATTTTCTCTCTTCTTCTTCCTTAGGTTCCCTCTCGATCTTCCTCCATAAGGTCCTGCTGCACATTACACTTCTTCTTCTTCCACTGGCTCCCACTTCTTCTTCTACAAGCTTCTCCTTCTTCCTTAGTCTACCTCTGCTTCTTCTTGCATAAGCTCCATCTTCTTCTTCTTCTTCTATTTTCATATGCTTCATCTTCTTCTTCTTTTTCTTCTTCTTTCATAAGCTCAATCTTCTTCTTCTTCCATATGCTATCTCTTCATCATCATCTTCTTCCATAGACTCCATCTTATTCTTCTTCCTCCATAGGTTCCTTCTTCTTCTTCTTTCATAAGCTTCCTGTTCTTCTTCCATAAGCTCCCTCCTCTTCTTCTTTTATAGGCTCTCTCTTCTTTTTCTTCAATAAGCTCCTCTTCTTTTTACTCATCTTTCATAGGCTCCCTCATCTTCCTCATCTTCTTTCGTAGACACCATCTTCTTCTTCTTCCTCCCCGACTTCCGCAACTTCAGAGGCATCGTCTGTGGCGGCGTCCGCGGCTTCGGAGGAGTTGTATGAAGGCTTATGACCTTAAGGGGCTTATGAGTATAAAGGATTTAAGGATTTAGAGATTTAGTGTTTTGGCTTTAGGAGACGACGACAAGGGATGCGATGCTCAAGGAAACACCTACGTCCAAGGTGGCAGAGGTGTCCAAGGCGGTGTCATGACTATGAGATAGGTAGTAGAGGAGGAATCCGTGGAGACGAAAGATGCTCCCGAGGTGTCAGAGGCGCTGGAGGGTTTAAGACTTTTTTGATTTCGGGCTTATGTCATATGGTTCTCAGGGTTAACGATTGGAGATTTTGGGCGTAGGCGTCATCTGAGGTGTCAGAGGATTTCATGCATAATGCTTAATGTTTAAGGGCTTTTGGGTTTATAGACTAGGGTTTAAAGAATAAGGATATGGGGCGGTGGGTATGGAATTGGGGCATTAGGAGAAGGGGATTTGGGATTAAGTAGTATTATCCCCAGAGGTTGCGTTTGATGACATATTGGCGCTGGAGGTGGTGACAAAGCGTTTCAGGGATTTTTGTCTTAGGGATTATGGGTTATGGATTAGGTTGGCGACAAAGGGAGCAATGTGGGCTGCAACGAAGACAACCCTGACGATGACCGAGGGGATAGCGACGACTGTGGGTGATTTCAAGGTGCCGGATGAGGTCATGACATCTTTCTCCCTTAATATTTTTCTTCTTCTCCGCTAATCTTCTTTTACTTCTCCCCTAATTTTCTTCTCTCATAAATTTTTTATCCTTCTCCCCTAATCTTCTTTTTCTCCCATAATCTTCTTTCTCCCATAATCTTCTTTTTCTCCCCTAATCTTCTTCTCCTCCATAATCTTCTTTTTCATCTTTCTGTTTTTCTTCCTTTTAATTTTTTCTTCTTATTCTCCCATTATTCTTCTTCTCTTTTCCCTCTCATTTTCTTCTTCCCCTCTAATCTTCTTTTTCCACATAATCTTCTTCTTTCCCTCTTTTTAATCTTATTCTTTGTCCCTAATCTTTTTCTTATCTCCCCAAATCCTTTTTTTCTCTCTCATAATCTTCCTTTTTCCCTAGTATTCTTCTTTCTCTCTATTTTTTTTCTACCTTTTTTTCTTTTCTTCCCCCTGATCTTTTTCTTCTCACTATTATTCTTCTTCTTCCCCTAATCTTCCTCTTCTTCCCCTTTAATGTTTTTCTTTCCCCTAATCTTTTTCTTTCCCCTAATCTACTACTTCCCCTAATCATCTTCTCCCCCTTATTCTTCTTTTTCTTCGCTCTAATCTTCTTCCCCTTAATCTTTCTCTTCCGCCTAATATTCTTTTTATTTTTCTTCCTCCTAATCTTTTTCTTTCCTAATATTCGTTTTTTCTATTTTTCTTCTTTCCTATTCTTTTTCTCTCTAATCTTTTTCTTCCTCTTTTTATCTTCTTCTTCCCCTCTAATTTTTTTTCCTGTTTCACCTAATCTTTTCCCCTCTAATTTTGTTTTTTTTCTCCCTCCCCCCAAAATTTTCTGTCTTCTTCTTCTTCATAATCTTCGTCTTCTTCTCACCCCAAATCTTCTGTCCTCCTAATCTTTTGTTTCCCCTAATATACTTTCTCGTATTCTTCTTCCCCTAATCTTCTTCTTCTTCCTCCTTTCTAATTTTCTTTTTCTTCCGCTCTAAATTTTTTTTTCTACTTCTCTCCCTTTTAACTTTTTCTTTTTTTCACCCTAATCTACTTATTTATCTCCCCCCTAATCTTTTTCTTGTTCCCCCAACTCTTCTTCTTCTTCCACCATAATCTTTTTCTTCATATCTTATATTCTTTTTCTTTCTCCGTAATTTTTTTCTCTCCTTATCTTCTCCCCCCTAATCTTCTCCTCCCCCCTGATTTTCTTCTTGCCCTTGATTTTCTTCTTGCTCTAGTCTTCTTCTTCTTCTTCCCCTAATCTTCTTCTTGTTTTCTTCTTCCCTCCTAATTTTTTTCTTTCTCTCTGATCTACTTCTTCCCTCATATTCTTCTTCTCCCCATAATCTTCTTCTTTTCTCCCCTAATTTACTTTTTCATTCCTAATCTTCTTGTTCTTCTTCTACCCTAATATTGTTCTTTTTTCCCCCCCTCTTCTTCTTTCTCTTCTTATTCTTCCATAATCTTTTTCTTCTTTCATCTAATCTTCTTCTTTTTTTCCCTAATCATTTTTTCTTTTTTCTTCTCCCTAATTTTTTCCGTCTTCGTCCTCCATAACTTCTTCCCTCTGATCTTCTTCTTCTCCCCCCTAATCTTCTTCTCCCCCCTTATCTTTTGCTTCCTGGTAATTTTCATCGTCTTCCCCCTAATCTTCGTTTTCTTCTTCTCCCCCTATTTTTTTCTTTCCTTTTATTTTTTTATTCTTCTTTCCCTCAAATTTTTATTTTTCTCCCCTGATTCTTCATCTTCTTCACACCTAGTTTTTTTCCTATTTATCTTCTTCCCCCTAGTTTTTTCCCTATTTATCTTCTTCCACTCTAATATTCTTCTTCTTCTTCCTCCTTTAATCTTTTTCTTTCCCCATAATTTTCTTCTTCTTTCTCCTAATCTTCTTCTCCCTCATAATCTTCTTTTTCTTTTCTTCCTCACCTCTCCTTATCACCATAATCTTCTTTTTCTTTTCTTCCCCACTCCTCCTTATCCCCCTAATCTTCTTCTTCTCCCCAATAATCTTCTTCTTGTACCTGTAATCTTCTTCTTTTTTCTAATTTTCTTATTCTTCCCCTAATCTTTTTATTTTTTCCACTTATTCTTCTTATTCTTTTTCCCTAATCTTCTTCTTTTTCTTCTTAATTTATTTCTCCTTAATCTTCTTCTTCTCTCTCTAATCTTCTTCTTCTCATAATCTTCTTATTCTTTTTACATAAGTTTTTTCTCAACCAATCCCCCTAATCTTATCTTATTTTTCTTCTTTTTTTTCCCCCTTTATCCCTTAATCTTCTTCTTCGCCACACTAATCTTCTTCTTCTACCTATAATCTTCTTTTTCTCCACCTTATCTTCTTATTCTTTCCACATAATCTTTTTCTTCTTCCCCCTGTGTTATCAAGGTTCACGCCCGAGACGCGCCCGCCTGAGATGCACCTGCCCGAGGCGTGCCCGAGGCGCCCAATTCACTGATTTTCCTCTAATCTTAGTTTTTTCCTAGTCTTTTTTTTCTTTTTCCTCCCAATCTTCTTATTTTCTTCCTAATTTTCTTCTTCCCAAGAATCTTCTTCTTCCCCCTTAATCTTTTTCTTTGTCTTCCTCCTAGTTTTCTTCTTCTTTCTTTTAATCTTCTTCTTTTCTTATTCTCCCTCATAATCTTCTTTTTCTCAATTATTCTTCTTCTTCCCTCTTAATCTTCTTCATCTTCTCCCCTCTTAATCTTCTTTATTCCCTAATCTTTTTCTTTTTTTTCTTCCCCTATTTTTTCCCCTAATCTTTTTCTTCTTATTTTTCATCCTCTTTAATCTTCTTCTTTTTCCTTAATTTTCTTCCACTAATCTTCTTCTTATTCTTCTCTTATAAGATTCTTCTTTCCCTCTAATATTTTTTCCTTCCACCTTATTCTTCTTCGTTTTCCCCATAATCTTTTTTTTTTCCTTCTAATCATTTTCTTCTTTATATTTTTCTATCATAATCTTCTTCTTCTTGTCCCATAATCTTTTTCTTTTTCCCTCCTAATCTTTTTATTTTTCTTCTTCTTATCCCCTAATCTTCTTCTCTTTTCCCCCCATAATCTTCTTTTTCATCTATAATCTTCTTTTTCTTCCTCCCACCTATTCTTCTTCTTATTTCCCCTTATTCTTATTTCCCCTAATCTTCTTTTTCTTTTCTCTCAATCTTCTTTTTCTTTCCCCTCAATCTTCTTCTTCCCGCTCAATCTTCTTTTTTCCCTAATCTTCTTCTTCCCCCTAATTTTCTTCTTCCCCTCCCTAATTTTTTCTTATTATTCGCCCTAATTTTCTTCTTCCCCCTTAGTTTCTTCTTCTTCACTTCAATGTTCTTCTCTCCCCCTATTCTTTTTCTTCTTTTCTCTCTATTCTTCTAATTCCTCTCTCCTAATCTTCTTATTCTTCTCTAATATTCTTCATCTTCTTCCATCTAATCTTCTTCTTCTTATTGCCCCACAAATCTTCTTCTTCTTATTGCCCCACAAATCTTCTTCTTCTTTCTTGTAATCTACTTCGTCTTTTTCTCCCTCCTATACTTGTTCTTATTTTTTTCCCGTAATCTTCTTATTCTTATTCTTAATTTTCTTACCCTCTAATCTTTTTCTTCTCCCCTTAATCTTTTTTTCTTCTTCTTCTCTAATCTTCTTCCCCCTAATATTCTTCTCCACCTAATCTTTTTCTTCTTCTCCCCTTTTTTTTCTTCTTCTCCCTCATAATCTTCTTCTTCATCTTCTCTCTCCTAATCTTCTTTTTGCTCTGATAATTATCTTCTTATTACCCGTAATCTTCTTCTTTCACAAAATCTTCTATTTTTCTCCCCACCAATCTACTTCTTCCCTTCTTTTTCTTATTATTCTTATTCTTCTCTCCCTAATCTTCTACTTCTTTTTCTCTAATTTTCTTCTTCTTCCTCAATCTTCTTCCTCAATCTTCTTCTATTTCCTTCATAATCTTCTTCTTCTTATTCAACCTTAATCTTTTTCTTTCCCTTAATTTTCTTTTTTTCCCATAATCTTGTTCTTTTTCGCCCTAATTCTCCCTTAATCTTTTCCTCCCCATAACATTCTTCTTCTTTCCCCTAATTCTCCCATAATCTTTTTTCTAGTTTTTTTGTCACATATTCTTCTTCTCTCCCCACCCAAATTTTTTTCTTTCCCCTAATTTTTTTCTTTCTCCTAATCTTCTTCTTTCCCTCTAATTTTCTTCTTTTTCCCTATAGTCTTCTTCTCTTCCCTCATAGTCTTCTTTTTTCCCATTAATCTTATTCTTCTCCTTCCACTCTAACTTTTTATTCGTATCCCTCCCTCTAATTTCTTATTATTTTTATTCCCCCTCAATCATTTTCTTCTTCCCCTAATCTTCTTTTTCATATTTCTCACTATTCTTCTTCTTCTCACTAATCTTCTTCTTTTTTCCCTAGTCTTTTTTTTCTTCCTCCTAATCTTCGTATTCTTCTCCCTAATTTTCTTCTTCCCACTTAGTCTTTTTCTTCGTCTTCCCCCTAGTCTTCTTCTTCTTTCTTTTAATCTTCTTCTTTTTTTATTCTCCCCCATAATCTTCTTCTTCTTCTTCTCCCCAACCAATCTTCTTCTTCCCCTAATCTTTTTTCCTCCCCCTAATCTTTTTTTCTTATTCTTCGTCCTCTTTAATCTTCTTCTTCTTTTTCCTTAAAATTTTTCCATAATCTTCTTTTTTTCTACTAATCTTCTTCTTATTCTTCCACCATAACCTTCTTTTTCTTCCCCTCTAATATTTGTTTTCTTCCACCTTAATCTTCTTCATCTTTCCCATAATCTTCTTCTTCTTTCTTCTAATCATTTTTTTCTTCATCTTCTTCCACCCTAATCTTCATCTTCTTCATTTCCCTTCTCTTCCTCTCCCTCTAATCTTCTTTTTCTATCTAATCTTCTTCTCTCCCATAATATTCTTGTTCTTCTCCCATAATTTTCTTTATCCCTCTTGATGGTCTTCTTCTCACTCCCTTTTCTTCTTCTTCTCCCTAATCTCCTTCTTCTTTCGTCATATTCTTTTTCTTTTTCTTAATCTTTTTTCCCCTTAATCTACTTCTTTTTTTCCTTTATCTTCTTATTCTCCCTAACCTTCTTCTCCCTCTTAATCTTCTTCTGTTTCTTTCGTAATTTTTTTTCTTTTTTCGTAGTCTTCTTTTTCTTCCATAATTTTCTTTCATAATCTTTTTTTTATAATTTTTTTCTTCTGTAATCATCATTATTTTCTTTTTTTGGTAATCATATCATCTTCTTCTTCCGTAATCATCATTTTTTTCATAATCTTCATCTTCTTTTGTTTCCATAATCTTCTTTATCCGCAATCTTCTTTTTTTCACAATTTTCTTCTTTCATAATTATTTTTCTCTGTAATCTTCTTTCCCTGTAATCTTCTTCCCCCGTAATTTTCTTCCCCTATAATCATCTTCCTCTGTATTCTTTTTCCTCTGTATTTTTTCCCTCCGTATTCTTCTTTTCCCATATTCTTCTTCCCCTGCATTCTTCTTCCTCCGCATTTTTCGTCCTCCGCATTTTTTTCCTCCGCATTTTTCGTCCTCTGTATTCTTCGACCTCCGTATTCTTCGTCCTCCGTATTCTTCGTCTTCCGCATTCTTCTTCCTCCGCATTCTTCTTCCTCCGCATTCTTCTTCCTCCATATTCTTCGTCTGCAATCTTCTTTGGTAATATTTTTCTTCTGTAGTCTTCTTCTTCCTTAATCTTATTCCCCGTAATCTTATTCCCCGTAATCTTATTCCCCGTAATCTTATTCCCCGTAATCTTATTCCCCTTAATCATCTTCTCTTTAATCTTTTTTTCCCTAATGTTTTTTCCCCTCTAATATTCGTCTTCTTCTTCTTCCACACTAATATCCTTTTTCTTCTCCTCCCCTAATATTCTTCTTATTTTTCACATATATCTTCTTCTTATATATTATTCCCTAATCTTCTTCTTCGTCTTCCCCCTAATCTTCTCCTCCTTCCTCTTAATCTTCTTCCTCCTAATATTCTTTTTTTATTTTTATACTTCCCTCATATTTTCTTCTTTTCCCTCTCTTCTTCTTCCTCTTATTTTATCTTCTTCTTATTCTCTCCTTAATCTTTTTCTTTTCCCCTCTAATATTTTTTTCCTCTAATCTTTTTTCTCCCCCATAATTTTGTTTTCCCCCATAATCTTCATCTTTTCCCCTTCTTAATTTTGTTTTCCTCCCAAATCTTGTTCTTGTCACCATAACCTTTTTTCCCTTAGTCTTCTTCTTTCTTCCTAAATTTTTTCTTCTTTTCCCTATTTTTTTTCTTGTTCCCCTAGTCTTTTTTTCCTCCTCCGTAATGTTCTTATTCCCCTCTAATCTACTACTTCCCTCTTAATCTTCTTCTCTCCCTTATCTTCTTCTTTTTTGCCTTAAATCTTCTTCTTTTCCCTCCAACTTTCTTTTTATTCTTCCCCCTAAATTTGTTCCTTCTTTTTTCCCTTAATCTCCCTCTTTCTCCTAATCTTCTTCTTCTATTTATTCTTCATAATCTTTTTCTTTCCTAATATTCTTCTTCTCTATTCTTCTTTCTTCATATTCTTTTTCCTAATATTTTTCTTCTTCTCTCTTAATCTTCTTCTTCTTCCCTCTAATCTTCTTCTTTTTCCTCTCTAATCTTCTTCTTTTTCCTCTCTAATCTTCTTCTTCTTCCCATGATCTTCTCCATTTTATTCCCCCATAATCTTTTTCTCCTTCTTCTTCACTCTAATTTTCTTCTTCCCCCCACCCACCAAATCTTTATTGTCTTCATCTTTCCACTAATGTTTTTCTTCTTCCCCCCACCTTACTTTTATCTCTCTTCTACCTTACATTTATCTCTCTTCTAATATTCTTCTTTCCCCATGAACTTATTAATCCCCTCCGATCCTCTTCTTGTCCTAGTCTTCTTCTTCTCCCCTAATTTTGTTGTTGTTGTTGTTCTTCTTCTCCCTTAGTTTTCTTCTTTCACTCTTATCTTCTTCTTCCCTCCTATTTTTCTTCTCCCCATAATTTTCTTCTTCTCCCCTTTCTTCTTTTATCCCTAATCTTCATCTTTTTCTTCACTCCTAATCTTCTTATTTTTCTTCCACTCTAATCTTATTCTTTTTCTTCCCTCACTTCTTTTTCTTCTCCTTCTTATTCCCCCCTAATCTTCTTATTCCCCATACTCTTTTTCTTTTTCTATAATCTTTTTCTTCTTCTTCTTCACCCCCTGAATCATTTTTTCATCTTTTCCTAATCTTCTATTTTTTCGTCCTCCCTAACTTGTTCTTCTTTCCCCATTATTCTTCTTTTTCCCTACTAATCTTCTTTTTCTTTTTCACCGCTAATCATCTTCTTTTTCTTCTCCGCTAATCTTCTTCTTCTTCTTCCCCTCTGATAATCCTCTACATTCTACTAATCTTCTTCTTCTTCTTCTTTCTTTCCAATCTTTTTCTTTCTCACCAATCTTCTTTTTCTTCCCCCTAATTTTTTTTCTTCTCCTCGTAATCTTCTTCTCCTTCTCCCCTAATCTTTTCCATCTCCCCTAATCTTCTCCCTCTTCTTCTTCCTCCTAATCTTTTTCTTCTTTTCCATAATATTCTTTTCCGCTAATCTTTTTCTTCATCTCCCCAATCTTTTTCTTCTTCAATGTAATTTTTTTCTTCCTTGTAATTTTTTTCTATCTCACATAATTTTCTTTTCCTTCCTCATAATTTTTTTCTTCTCCTATAATATTTTTCTTTTTCTCCTCTATTTTTCTTCTTCTCCCCTAATTATATTCTTCTCTCATCATTTTTTTTATTATTCTCCTTTTATTTTCTTTTTCTCGCATAATCTTCTTCTTATTCTCTCATAATCTTCTTATTCTTATTCTTAATTTTCTTACCCTCTAATCTTCTTATTCGCCCCCCTAATCTTTTTTCCTAGTCTTCTTCTTTCTCCCTAATCTTTTTTCTCCTTAATCTTCTTCTTCCTAATTTTACCCCCTCCAACCTCCTTTTTCTTTCTCCTAAATTTGTTCTTCTTCTTCCCCTTAATCATCCTCTTCCTCCTATTCTTTTCCTTCTATTTCTTCCCCATAATATTTTTCTTTATTAATTTTCTTTTTTCTTATTCTTCTTTCTTCCTATTCTTTTCCTATAATCTTCTTCTTCATTCCCATTAACATTTTTTTTCCTTAATATTCTTCTTCTTTTCATCCTAATTCTCTTCTTCCCCCCATAATCTTATTCTTATTTTTCCATCCTTAATCTTCTTCTTCTTATTTTTCCCCTTAATATTCTTCTTTTTCTCCCATAGTCTTCTTTTTTTTATTCTTACCCCATAATCTTTTTCATCTTCCCCTCTAATTTTTTACTTCTTCCTCCCTAATCTTGTTTGTCTCCCCCCTAATATTTTTCTTCTTCTCCTATAATCAATTTCTTCTTCATCTTCTTTCACCTTAATTTTCTTCTTTTTTTCTTAATCTTCTTCATATTTCCCCCTAATTTTTTTCCTCTTAAACTTCTTCACCTATTCATCCTTTTTTCTTCTCACCTATTCTTCATCTTCTTCTTCTCTCTTAATCTTCTTTTTCTTCTCATCCTAATCTTTTTCTTCTCCCCCCGATCTTCTTCTTCTAGCTTCTAATTTTCTTCTCCCCTTATTCTTCTTCTTATCCCCTAATCTTCTTATTCTCTTCTCCTAATATTTTTCATCTTCTTCCTAATCTTCTTCTTCTTCCCCACTAATCATCATCTTCTTTTTAATCCATTAATTTTATTCTTTTTCTTTCTCGTAATCTTCTTCGTATTCTTCTCCCTCCTAATATTGTTCTTCTTTTCCCGTAATCTTTTCTTCTCCTCTCTAATCTTCTTTTTCCACCCATCTAATCTTCTCCTTCATCTTCCCCTTAATCTTCTTCTTCTAGTCTAATCATTTTCTTCCCCCAATCTTTTTTTTCCTTAATCTTCTTTTTCATCCCCCTGATGCGAATCTGAGAGGAATCCGACAAGGGAGAGAGCCGACAGAGGCGATGAAGAGGTAAGAGGAGGGAACGAGAAGAAAATCTAGGGATCAACCCTAAATTCCATATATCCAAACATAAATGAAAAAAATACGACGCAACCCTTTATAGGTGCAGTGTGCAAATAACGAAAAGCAACGTAAAAATAAATCATACACATAAATTAAAATAACATAACGAATGCAAATAAAGTAATCATGACGGCGACGCGTCTTCGACCACTTCTCCTTCAGACGGCCCTTCATCGTCTCCCTCAGTGTGCGAACTCGCCACGGTGTTTCATCGGCGTGTGCGTGTCCCGTCGGCATGCGCAACCATAACATCCCCCAAATTTTTTCTTCTTCCCCCTAATCTTCTCCTCACCCCTAATCTTTTTCTCTTGTAATATCCTTCTTCTTCCCGAATACTCTTCTTTTTCTTTCCCATAATCTTCTTTTTCTTCTTATCTAATATTTTTCTTCTCCTCTATTCTTCTTCTCTCATAAATTTTTTCTTCTCACCTCATCTACTTTTTCTCCCCTAATATTCTTCTTTTTGCTTAATCTTTTTCTTCTTCCATACTCTTCTTATTCTTCTCCCATACCCTTCTTCTTCCCCCAATCTTTTTTTTCTTTTTTCTTTCTCATATTCTTCATATTCTTCTCCTCCTAATCTTCTTATTTTATTTCTTCCTCTATTTTTTTCTTCTTTTTCCTATTCTTCTTCTTCCCCATATTCTTCTTTTTCTCCTAATCTCCTTTTAACCCCCTAATCGTCTTCTTTTTTCCCCTAAACTTTTTCTTCACTCTAATCTTTTTCTTCACCATATTTTTCTTCTTCTTTCCCTCTAATCTTATTCTTCTTCTTATACCCACTTAATCTTCTCCCTTCTTAAGTTTCTTTTTCTTCTCTCTATTATTCTTCTTCTTTTTTCCCATAATTTTCTTTTTTCCTTTAATTTTCTTCTTCTCCATAAACTTCTTCTTCCTCATAATCTTCTTCTTCTTCCTCATATTCTTCTTCTTTCCCATAATTTTCTTCTTCTTTTCCCCTAATCTTCTTCTTTTCTTATTCTCGCTCATTCTTCTTCTTCCCTAACCCTCTTCTTATTCCTTAACCTTCTTCTTCTTGCTCCTTAATCTTCTTGTTCTTATTTTTCTTCCCCCAAATCTTTTTCTTTTTCTTCATATTAATCTTTTTCTTATTCTTCCCCCTAATGTTTTTTTTAATTTCTTCTTCTTCTTTATCCTCCTTAATCATTTTCTTCTTTCCCCCTTATTTTCCTATTCTCCTTAATCTTTTTTTCTTCTCCCATAATCTATTTTTTTATTTTCCCCCATAATGTTCTTCTTTCCCTCTAATTTCTTCTTCTTCTATCCTGATCTTATTCATCTTTCACCCTAATATTTTTCTTCTTCCTCCATAATCAATTTCTTCTTCATCTTCTTCCGTCTTAATCTTCTTCTCCCCTCTAATCTTCTTTTTCTCACTAATTTTCATCTTTTTCTCCTATAATCTTCTTTTCTTCCTCCCACCATTTTTTTTCTTCCCTCTTAATTTTTTTTTCTCTATTTTTTTCTTTTACTTCTTCTTTCTCCTTTTTTTTCTTTCCCTTATTCTTCTTCTTCACCCCTTAATTGTTTTCTTTTCCCCCCTAAATTTTTACTTCCCTCTAATCATCTTCTTCTTCACCTCTAATCATCTTCTTTTTCTTTTATCCCCTTAATCTTCTTCATTCTTAATTTTTTTTTCTTCCCTCTTAATCTTATTCTTTTTCCCCTAATCTTCTTCTTCCTCGTAATCTTCTTTTTCCCTTTATCTTCTTCTTTTTTCCCCTAATCTTTTTTTCCCCATAATTTTCTTCTCCTTTCTCATATTCTTCTTCTTTTTCATATTCTTTTCTTTTCATCTAATTTTCTTCTTGTCCTAGTCTTTTTCTCTTCCCTAATCTTTTTCTCACATAATATTTTTCTTCTTATTTTCCCCAGTCTTCTTCTTCTTTCATAATCTTCTTCTCCCCTCTTAATCTTCTTCTCCTTCACTTATCTTCTTTTTGTTCTTTTTCTTCTCCCTTAATCTTCTTTCCCTCTAATCTTGTTCTTCCCCCTAATCTTCTTCTTCTCCTCCCCTTAATCTTCTTTTTCGTAGTCTTTATCTTTCCTCTTATCTTTTCTCCCTCATAATCTTCTTCTTCTTAACCCTAATCTTTTTTCATTCCTTTAGTCTTCTTTTCCCCACTCCAATCTTATTCCTCCATTCTAATCACCTTCTTTCATCTTCCCCAAAAATGTCTTCTTCTTTCCATTAATCATCTTTTTTCTCCCTATTTTTTTCACTTCTTAATCTTTTTCTTCTCCCTCATAATCTTCCTCCGCTTCCTTTCCTAAGATTCTCCTTCCCTCCTGTTCTTTTTTTTCTATTCTTCTTTCCCGATCTTTTTCCCATAATCTTCTTTTTCTTCTTTAATCTTGCTCTTCCATAATCTTCTTCATCTTTTGTAATCTTTTTATTCTTCTTATTTCATAATTTTCTCATAATCTTTATTTTCTTCCCTAATATTTCATAATTTTCTCATAATCTTTATTTTCTTCCCTAATCATTTATTTCTCCTTCCATAATTTTTTTCTTCCGTTTTTTTCTTCTCTTATAATCTTTTTAATCTTCAATAATCTTTTTTTTTCGTAATTTTTTTTCTTCCATAATTTTTTTCTTCTTCCTTTATACTTTTCTCATAATCTTCATTTTTTGCCTAATCTTTTTTCTTTTATTTCCCTAATCTTTTTCTTCTTCTATAATGTTCTTTTTCTTTCGTAATCTTTTTCTTCTTCGATAATCATTTTTTTCTTATTATTCCCCCCTAATCATCTTCTTCCATTCTTCTCCCCACTAATCTCCTCCCTCAATTTTTTTTCTTCTTCCCCCAATTCTTTTTTTCTTTTTCTTCTTATTCTTATTCTTCTCCCCCAATCTTCTTCTTCTTATTCTTATTCTTCTCCTAATATTTTGCTTTCACCTAATATTTTGCTTTCACCTAATATTTTGCTTTCACCTAATCTTCAGCTTTCACATAATCTTTTTCTTTTTCCCTTCTAATCTTTTTCTTTTTCCTCCTTAATCTTTTTCTTTTTCCTCCTTAATCTTCTTTTTCTTCCCTCAATGTTCTTTTTCTTCTTCCCTCTTATCTTTTACTTCTTCACTGTAATCTTCTTCTTTTTCCCCTAACCTTCTTCTTTCTTCTTATTCTTATTCTTCTCCCACAACCTTATTTTTCTTATTCTTATTCTTCTCATAATAATTTGCTTTCACCTAATCTTCAGCTTTCACATAATCTTTTTCTTCTTACTTTTTAATCTTCTTCTTCTTCCCCCAATGTTCTTCTTTTTCCTCTCTAATCTTCTTCTTCTTTTACTTTAATCTTCTTTTTTCATTAATTTTCTTCTTCTTTTTCTCATAATCTTGTTCTTCTACGCCCCAATTCTCCTCTAATCTTCTTCTTCCCCTAATATTTTTCTTCTTCGCCCTAATTCTTCCTTAATCTTTTTATTGTTCTTCTTCTTCCCATGCAATCTTCTTCTCTCCTCCCAAATTTTCTTCTTCATCCTAATTTTCTTATTTCCCATAATTTTCTTCTTCCTCATAATCTTCTTCTTATTCTCCCTCTAATCTTCTTCTTCCTCTTAATCTTATTCTTCATCTTCCACCCTAACTTATTCTTCTTTCCCCTAATTTCTTATTTTTATTCTTCCTTCTCAATCATTTTCTTCTTCCCCTTAATCTTCTTGTTCTTCTTTCCAATTAATCTTCTTTTTCTTCCTAATTAATCTTCTTCTTTCGCCTAATCTTTCTCTTCTCTCCCCTAATCTTCTTTTTTCCCTTAATCTTCTTCTTCACCGTAATCTTCTTCTTATTCCCACTAATCTCCCCTCTTAATCTTCTTCTTCCTCTTCCCCCGAGACTTCTTTTTTCCCCTAATTTTCTTCTTTTCTTATTCTCGCCCATATTCTTTTTTTTCCTGATTAATTTTTTTCTTCTTTTTCCTTAATCTTTTTCTTCCTTCTGAATCTTCTTGTTCTTATTATTCTTCCCCCTAATCTTTTTTTTCCTATTAATCTTTTTCTTATTCTTCCCCCTAATGTTTTTTCTTTTTCTTTTTCTTTTTTTTTAATTTCTTCTTCTTCTTTATCCTCCTTAATCTTTTTCTTCTTTCCCCCTAATTTTCATATTCTCCCTAATCTTTTTTTTCTTCTCCCATAATCTATTTTTTTTATTTTCCCCCATAATGTTCTTCTTTTCCTTTAATTTTCTTCTTCTTCTATCCTGATCTTATTCATCTTCCACCCTAATATTTTTCTTCGTCCTCCATATTCAATTTCTTCTTCATCTTCTTTCGCCTTAATCTTTTTCCCTATAATATTCTTTTTCTCACTAATTTTCTTTTTTTTTCTTCTATAATCTTCTTTTTCTTCCCCCCACAATTCTTTTTCTTCCCTCTTAATTTTTTCTTTTTCTATTTTTCTCTCTTATACTTTTGTTCTCATATTCTTCTTCTTCACCCCCTAATTGTTTTATTTTTCCCCCTAAATTTTTACTTTGCTCTAATCATCTTCTTCTTCCCCTCTAATCATCTTCTTTTTTTTATCCCTTTAATCTTCCGTATTCTTAATTTTCTTTTTCTTTCCCCTTAATCTTTTTTTCCCTAATTTTCTTATTCCTCGTAATCTTCTTTTTCCCTTTATCTTCTTTTTTCCCTAATCTTCTTTTTTCCCATAATTTTCTTCTCCTTTCTCATATTCTTCTTCTTTCCCATAATCTTTTTCTTTCCCCTAATTCTTAATTTTCTTTTTCTTTCCCCTTAATCTTTTTTTCCCTAATTTTCTTATTCCTCGTAATCTTCTTTTTCCCTTTATCTTCTTTTTTCCCTAATCTTCTTTTTTCCCATAATTTTCTTCTCCTTTCTCATATTCTTCTTCTTTCCCATAATCTTTTTCTTTCCCCTAATCTTCTTCTTCTTTCATCTAATCTTCTTCTTCTTTTCACCTAATTTTCTTCTTCTCCTAGTCTTTTTCTCTTCCATAATAATTTTCCCACATAATATTTTTCTTCATATTTTCCACAATCTGCTTCTTCCTCATAGTCTTCTTCTTCTCTCATAATCTTCTTCTCCCCTCTTAATCTTATTTTTCTCCTTCCCTTATCTTCTTTTTGTTCTTTTTTTTCTCCCTTAATCTTCTTCTTTCCCTTAATCTTTTTCCTCTAATCTTCTTCTTCTCCTCCCCTTAATCTTCTTTTTCGTAGTCTTTATTTCTCTTATCTTTTCTCCCTCATAATCTTCTTCTTCTTAACCCTAATCTTTTTTCATTCCCTTAGTCTTCTTCTTCTTCCCCGCTCCAATCTTATTCCTCCATTTTAATCACCTTCTTTCCATATAATCTTCTTTTTCTGCCCCTAATATTCTTCATTTTTCCCTTTTCTTCTTATTCCCTTAATCTTCTTCTACCTAATCTTATTTTTCTTCCTCCTAATTTTTTTCCTCCATTTTTTTCCCCTAATCTTCTTCCTCTACTTCTTCCTTCCTAATCTTCTTCTTCCTAATCTTTTTCTTTTTTAATCTTCCTCTTCCTCAATCTCTTTCTTCTTTAATCTTTTTCTTCTTCCTCTTTCATCATCTTCTTCTCCTTAAACTTCTTCTTACTCCTAATCTTCTTCTTCTTCTTTCCCCCAATCTTCTTCTTTCCTCTAATATTCTTCCTCTACTTCTTCCTTTATACTCTTTTTATTTTTTAATCCTCTGCTTCCCTATTCTTCTTACCTCATATTCTTTCTTATTCTTCTTTTTCCTAATCTCCTTCTCCATAATCTTCTTCTTCTCAAATTTTTCTCTTCCATAATCTTCTTCTTTTTCTTCTTCCCCTTATTTTTTCTTCTTTTTTATAATCTTCTTCCTCCCTTTAATCTTCTTCTTCTTCTCATAATTTTCTTCTTCATCCCCCTTTAATCATCTTCTTCTTTTCCCCCTAATATCCTGCTTCCCATAATCTTTTTCTTTATCTCTAGTTTTAAATCTTTTTCTTCTTCCTAATCTTTTTCTTCTCCTCTAATCTTTTTCTTTCCTTCTAATTTTTTCTTCTTTTACCCCCTTAATCTTCTTCTCCTTTCTTCACTTTCTTTTTCTTTCACCATAATCTTCTTCTTTCTCGTAATCTTATTCTTCTTCCCCCTAATCTTCATTTCTTTTCCTCCTTAATCTTCTTCTTCTTCCCCCAATGTTCTTTTTTTCTTCTTCCCTCTTATCTTTTACTTCTTCACCGTAATCTTCTTCTTTTTCCCCTAACCTTCTTCTTTTTTCTTATTCGTATTCTTCTCCCACAACCTTCTTTTTCTTATTCTTATTCTTCTCCTAATATTTTGCTTTCACCTAATCTTCAGCTTTCACATAATCTTTTTCTTCTTACTTTCTAATCTTCTTCTTCTTCCCCTAATGTTCTTCTTTTTCCTCTCTAATCTTCTTCTTCTTTTATTTTAATCTACTTTTTTGCATTAATTTTCTTCTTCTTTTTCTTATAATCTTGTTCTTCTACGCCCTAATTCTCTTCTAATCTTCTTCTCCCCCTAATATTTTTCTTCTTCGCCCTAATTCTCCCCTAATCTTTTTATTGTTCTTCTTCTTCTTCTTCCCATGTAATCTTCTTCTCCCCTCTCAAATTTTCTTCTTCATCCTAATTTTCTTCTTCATCCTAATTTTCTTCTTCCCCATAATTTTCTTCTTCCTCATAATCTTCTTCTTCTTCTCCCTCTAATCTTCTTCTTCCTCTTAATCTTATTCATCTTTCACCCTAACTTCTTATTCTTCTTCCCCCTAATTTCTTATTTTTATTCTTCCTTCTCAATCATTTTCTTTTTCCCCCTAATCTTCTTGTTCTTTTTTCCAATTAATCTTCTTTTTCTTCCCAATTATTCTTATTCTTTCGCCTAATCTTTCTCTTCTCCCCCCTAATGTTCTTTTTTCCCTTAATCTTCTTCTTCACCGTAATTTTCTTCTTATTCCCACTAATCTCCCCCTTAATCTTCTTCTTCCTCTTCCCCCGAGACTTCTTTTTTCCCCTAATCTTCTTCTTTTCTTATTCTCGCCCATATTCTTCTTTTTCCTGATTAATTTTCTTCTTCTTCTTCCTTAATTTTCTTCTTCCTTCTGAATCTTCTTGTTCTTATTCTTCTTCCCCCTAATCTTCTTCTTTTTTCTCCTATTAATCTTTTTTTTCTTCTTCCCCCTAATGTTTTTTTTTAATTTCTTCTTCTTCTTTATCCTCCTTAATCTTTTTCTTCTTTCCCCCTAATTTTCCTATTCTCCCTAATCTTTTTTTCTTCTCCCATAATCTATTTTTTTTATTTTCCCCCATAATGTTCTTCTTTCCCTTTAATTTTCTTCTTCTTCTATCCTGATCTTATTCATCTTTCACCCTAATATTTTTCTTCGTCCTCCATATTCAATTTCTTCTTCATCTTCTTCCGCCTTAATCTTCTTCTTCTTCCCTATAATATTCTTTTTCTCACTAATTTTCTTTTTTTTCTTCTATAATCTTTTTATTCTTCCTCCCACCAATTCTTTTTCTTCCCTTTTAATCTTTTTATTTTTCTATTTTTTCTTTTTTTTCTCTCTTATACTTCTTGTTCTCATATTCTTCTTCTTCACCCCCTAATTGTTTTTTTCCCTCCTAAATTTTTACTTTGCTCTAATCATCTTCTTCTTCCCCTCTAATCATCTTCTTTTACTTTTATCCCTTTAATTTTCTTCATTCTTAATTTTCTTTTTCTTCCTCCTTAATCCTTTTTTCCCTAATTTTCTTATTCCTTGTAATCTTCTTTTTTCCTTTATCTTCTTCTTTTTTCCCTAATCTTCTTCTTCCCCATAATTTTCTTCTCCTTTCTCATATTCTTCTTCTTTTTCATATTCTTTTTCTTTCTCATAATCTTCTTCTTTTCTCTAATCTTCTTCTTCCATCTAATCTTCTTCTTCTTTTCACCTAATTTTCTTCTTCTCCTAGTCTTTTTCTCTTCCCCAATCATTTTCCCACATAATATTTTTCTTCATATTTTCCACAATCTTCTTTTTCCTCATAGTCTTCTTCTTCTCTCATAATCTTCTTCTCCCCTCTTAGTCTTATTTTTCTCCTTCCCTTATCTTTTTTTGTTCTTTTTCTTCTCCCTTAATCTTCTTCTTTCCCTTAATCTTCTTCCCCTCTTATCTTGTTCTTCTCCCTAATCTTCTTCTTCCCCCTAATCTTCTTCTTCTCCTCCCCTTAATCTTTTTTTCGTAGTCTTTATCTCTCCTCTTATCTTTTCTCCCTCATAATCTTCTTCTTCTTAACCCTAATCTTTTTTCATTCTCTTAGTCTTCTTCTTCTTCCCCGCTCCAATCTTACTCCTCCATTTTAATCACCTTCTTTCCATATAATCTTCTTTTTCTGCCCTTAATATTCTTCGTTTTTCCCTTTTCTTCTTATTCCCTTAATCTTCTTCTACCTAATCTTATTTTTCTTCCTCCTAATTTTTTTCCTCCACTTCTTTCCCCTAATCTTTTTCCTCTACTTCTTCCTTCCTAATCTTTCTCTTCCTAATCTTTTTCTTCTTTAATCTTCCTCTTCCTCAATCTTCTTCTTCTTTAATCTTTTTCTTCTTCCTCTTTCATCATCTTCTTCTCCTTAAACTTCTTCTTACTCCTAATCTTCTTCTTCTTTCCCGCAATCTTCTTCTTTCCTCTAATATTCCCTTAAACTTCTTCATCTTCATCTTCTCCCTCCCAATCTTCTTCTTTCTCTGATAAATTTTTTCTTTTTCCTAATCTTCCTTTTCTTCTTCCCTAATCTTGTTCTTTTTGTCGTAATATTCTTATTCTCTCTATGCTTTTTTTCTTCCTCTTAATTTTCTTCTGCTTATCCCTAATTTTCTTCTTTCTCTTAATTTTTTCTCCCCTCAAATCATTTTCTTCTTCCCTCTAATTTTCTTTTTCTTATCCATAATCTTGTTCTTCTTTCTCCATAATCTTTTATCACTCGTAATCTTCTTCTTCCCGCCTAATGTTCTTTTTATTTCTCTAATCTTCTTTTCTTCTCGTTCAATATTTCTCTTCTTCTCCCCCAATCTTTTTCTTCTCTCATTATCTTATTCTCATAATTTTTTTCCTTCTTCCATATTCTTTTTTCTTCCCTACTCTTCTTCTTTTTTTCTAATCTTTTTCTTCTTCCTTAATTTTTTTCTTATTCTTTCCCCCTAATCTCCTGCCCAGTCTTCTTCTTTTTCTTCTCATCCTTATTTTTTTCTTCTTTTTTCTAATCTTCTTCCTCCATTTAATCTTCTTTTTCTTCTCATAATCTTCTTCTTCTTCATCCCCCTTTAATCATCTTCTTCTTTTTCTTCTCTTTCCCCTTATTCTTATTCTTTTTTTTTCTTCTTTTCCTTCCCTCGTAATCTTCTTCTTCTTCTCCCCGTATTATTCTTCTTCTCCCATAATGTTTTTTGTTCTTCTCCTCCATAATCTTCTTTTTCATCTTTCTATTTTTCTTCATTTTAATTTTTTCTTCTTATTCTCTCATTATTCTTCTTCTCTTTTCTCTCTAATTTTCTTCTTCCTCTCTAATTTTCTTTTTTCACATAATTTTCTTCTTTCTTCCTTTTTAATCTTATTCTTTGTCCCTAACCTTTTTCTTATCTCCCCAAATCCTTTTTTCTCTCATAATCTTCCTTTTTCCCTAGTATTCTTCTTTCTCTCTAATTTTTTTCTATCTATTTTTCTTTTTCTTCCCCCTGATCTTTTTCTTCTCACTAATCTTCTTCTTCTTCCCCTAATCTTCCTCTTCTTCCCCTTTAATGTTTTTCTTTCCCCTAATCTTTTTCTTCCCCCTAATCTACTACTTCCCCTAATCATCTTCTCCACCTTATTCTTCTTTTTCTTCGCTCTAATCTTCTTCCTCTTAATCTTTCTCTTCCGCCTAATATTCTTTTTATTTTTCTTCCTCCTAATATTTTTTTTTCCAATATTCGTCTTTCCTATTTTTCTTCTTTCTTATTCTTTTTTTTCTCTAATCCTTTTCTTCCCCTTTTTATCTTCTTCTTCCTCTCTAATTTTTTTTCTCTTTCACCTAATCTTTTCCCCTCTATTTTTGTTTTTCTTCTCCCCCCCCCCCCAAAATTTTTTGTCTTCTTTTTCTCCATAATCTTCGTCTTCTTTTTACCCCAAATTTTCTCCCCCCCTAATCTTTTGTTTCCCCTAATATACTTTTTCGTGTTCTTCTTCCCATAATCTTCTTCTTCTTTCTTTCTAATTTTTTTTTCTTCCGCACCAATCTTGTTTTTCTACTTCTCTCCCTTTAAGCTTCTTCTTTTTTTCACCCTAATCTACTTATTTTTCTATCCCCTAATTTTTTTCTTGTTCCCCCTAATCTTCTTCTTTTTTCACCATAATCTTTTTCTTCATATCTTATATTCTTTTTCTTTCTCCCTAATTTTTTTCTCTCCTTATCTTCTTCTCCCTCCCTAATTTTCTCATCCCCCCTGATTTTCTTCTTGCCCCTGATTTTCTTCTTGCTCTAATCTTCTTCTTCTCCCCCTAATCTTCTTCTTGTTTTTTTTCTTCCCTCCTAATCTTTTTTTTCCTCTAATCTACTTCTTCTCTCATATTCTTCTTCTCCCCATAATCTTCTTCTTTTCTCCCATAATTTATTTTTTCACTCTTAATCTTCTTGTTCTTCTTCTATCCTAATATTGTTCATCTTTTCCCCCTCTTCTTCTTCTTTCTCTTCTTATTCTTCCCTAATCTTTTTCTTCTTTCATCTAATCTTCTTCTTTTTTCCCCAAATCATTTTTTCTTTTTTCTTCTCCTCAATTTTTTCGTCTTCGTCCTCCATAACTTCTTCTTCCCCCCAATCTTCTTCTTCTCCCCCTTATCTTTTTCTTCCTAGTAATTTTCATCGTCTTCCCCCTAATCTTCGTTTTCTTCTTCTCCCCCTAATTTTTTTCTTTCCTCTTATTTTTTTTATTTTTCTCCCCCGATTCTTCATCTTCTTCTCACGTAGTTTTTTTCCTATTTATCTTCTTCCCCATAGTTTTTTCCTATTTATCTTCTTCCCCCTAATATTCTTCTTCTCAATCCTCCCTTAATCTTCTTCTTTCCTCTTAATTTTCTTCTTCTTTCTCCTAATTTTCTTCTCTCTCATAATCTTCTTTTTCTTTTCTTCCTCACCCCTCCTTATCACCCTAACCTTCTTCTTCTTTTCTTTCTCACCCCTCCTTATCCCCATAATTTTCTTGTTCTTTTTCCTCTAATCTTCTTCTTCTTTTCCCCAATCTTCTTCTTCTTTCCCCTAATCTTTTTCTTCCCCCTAATCTTTTTTGTCCTCCTAATTTTTTTCATTACCCTAATCTTCTTTTCCCTCTAATCTTCTTCCCCTCTAATATGTTTCATTCTCGTAAATTTTTCTTCTTCCGTAATCTTCATTCATAATCTTTTTTCTTTTGTAATATTTTTCTTCCGTAATCATCATCATTTTCTTATTTTTCATTCATCATTTTTTCTTTTGTAATCTTCATCATTATCTTTTTCTTCTTTCGTAATCATCATCTACTTTTTTCGCAAAATTTTTCTTCCATAATCTTGTTCATCTGCAATTTTTTTTTCTGTAATCTTCTTTATCCTTAATCTTCTTCCTCCGTAATCTTCTTTCTCTGCATTCTTATTAATATGCATTCTTTTTCCTGTTCATTCTTCTTCCTCTGCATTCTTCTTCCTCCGCATTCTTCGGCCTGCATATTCTTCGACCTGCACATTCTTTGACATATGCCTTCTTCGACCTTCGCATTCTTTGTCCTCTGCATTCTTCTTCCTCTTCATTCTTCTTTCTCTGCATTCTTCTTCTTTTGTATTCTTTTTCCTCCGTATTCTTCTTCGTTCGTAATTTTCTTCGTCCGTAATCTTCTTATTCTGTAATTTTCTTCTTCCGTAATTTTCCACCCTGTACACTTCTTCCCCCTAATCTTTTCTTCCTCCCCCTAATATCATTCTTCTTCTTCCCCTAATTTTTTCTTCTACTTCTCCCCTAATATTCTTCTTATTTCCCCCACAATCTTCTTCTTATTCTCCTCCAAATCTTCTCCTTCTTTGTCTTCTCCCTAATCTTTTTCTCCTCATTTTCCCACTAATATTCTTATTTTTTTCTTCTTCTTATACTTTCCTCCTAATTTTTTTCTTATACTTCCCTCCTAATCTTTTTCCTCTTCTCCTCCTCTTCTGCTTCTCCCTATTTTTTCTTCTTCTTTTTCTCTCATAATTTTCTTCTTCCCTACTGATCTTCTCCTTCCCTCCTAATTTTTCTCTTCTTCTCTTCCCTAATCTTATTATTCTTTCCCCCTAATCTTCTTTTTCCACCTCTTAATCTTGTTCTGCCCCCCTTAATCTTCTTCTTCGCACCCCTAATCTTTTTTCCCTAGTCTTCTTCTTTCTCCTTAATCTTTTTTTCTCCCTAATCTTCTTCTTCTTCCTAATTTCCCCCCTCCAACCTCCTTTTTCTTCCTCCTAAATTTGTTCTTCTTCTTCCCTTAATCATCCTCTTCCTCCTATTCTTTTTCTTCTATTTCTTCCCCCTAATATTTTTCTTTACTAATTTTCTTCTTTCTTATTCTTCTTTCTTACTATTCTTTTCCCCTAATCTTCTTCTTCATTCCCCTTAATTTTTTTTCTCCCTAATATTCTTCTTCTTTCCGTCCTAATTCTCTTCTTCCTCCCTTAATCTTCTTTTTCTTATTCTTCCCCCATTAATTTTCTTCTTTTTATTTTTCCCCTTAATCTTCTTTTTTTTCTCCCCTAATCTTCTTTTTCTTATTCTTACCCTATAATCCTTTTCATCTTCCCCTCTAATTTTTTACTTCTTCCTCCCTTAATCTTCTTTTTTCCCTTAATCTTTTTCTTTTTCTCTCATAAACTTCTTTTTCTTATTCTTACCCTATAATCTTTTTCATCTTCCCCTCTAATTTTTTACTTCTTTCTCCCTAATCTTGTTCGTCTCCCCCCTAATGTGTTCCTTCTTCTCCTATAATCAATTTCTTTTTCATCTTCTTTCACCTTAATTTTCTTCTTCTTTTCCCTTAATTTTCTTCTTTTTTTCCCTTCATCTTCTTCATATTTCCCCCTAATTTTTTTCCTCCTAAACTTCTTCACTTATATTCTTCCTTTTTTCTTCCCACCTATTCTTCATCTTCTTCTCTCTTAATCTTCTTTTTCTTCTCGTCCTAATCTTTTTCTTCTCCCCCCCAATCTTCTTCTTACTTATAATTTTCTTCTCCCCTTATTCTTCTTCTTATCCCATAATCTTCTTATTCTCTTCTCCTAATATTTTTCATTTTCTTCCTAATCTTCTTTTTCCCCACTAATCATCATCTTCTTTTTAGTTTGTTAATTTTATTCTTCTTCTTTCTCGTAATCTTCTTCGTATTCTTCTCCCTCCTAATATTGTTCTTCTTTTTCCCGTAATCTTTTCTTCTCCCCTTTAATCTTCTTTTTCCACCCATCTAATCTTCTCCTTCTTCTTCCCCCTAATCTTCTTTTTCTTCCAGTCTAATCATTTTCCTCCCCCAATCTTTTTTTCCTTAATCTTCTTTTTCATCCCCCTTGATACGAATCTGGGAGGAATCTGACAAGGGAGAGAGCCGACAGAGGCGATAAAGAGGTAAGAGGAGGGAACGAGAAGAAAACCTTGTGATCAACCCTAAATTCCAAACATCCAAACATAAATGAAAAAAATATGACGTAACCCTTTATAAGTGCAGTATGCAAATAACGGAAAGCAACGTAAAAATAAATCATACACATAAATTAAAATAACATAACGAATGCAAATAAAGTAATCATGACGGCGATGCGTTTTCGACCTCTTCTCCTCCAGACGGCTCTTCATCGTCTCCCTCCGTGTGCGAACTTGCCACGGTATTTCATCGGCGTGTGCGTGTCCCATCGGCATGCACAACCATAACACCCCCCAAATTTTTTTCTTCTTCCCCCTAATCTTCTCCTCACCCCTAATCTTTTTCTCTTGTAATATTCTTCTTCCAGAATACTCTTCTTTTTCTTTTCCCTAATTTTCTTTTTCTTCTTATCTAATATTTTTCTTCTCCCATATTCTTCTTCTCTCATAATTTTTTTCTTCTCACCAAATCTACTTTTTCTCCCCTAATCTTCTTCTTCCCCCATAATCTTTTTCTTCTTCTCTACTCTTCTTCTTCTCCCATACCCTTATTCTTCCCCCAATCTTTTTTTTCTTTCTCATATTCTTCATATTCTTCTCCCCTAATCTTCTTATTTTATTTCTTCCTCTATTTTTTTCTTCTTTTCCATATTCTTCTTCTTCCCAATATTCTTCTTTTTCTCCTAATCTCCTTTTCACCCTCCTAATCGTCTTCTTTTTCCCTCTAATCCTTTTCTTCCTTCTAATCTTTTTCTTCATCATATTTTTCTTCTTCTTTCCCTCTAATCTTATTCTATTTCTTATACCCTCTTAATCGTTTTCCTTCTTAATTTTTTCTTCTCTCTAATCTTCTTCTTCTTCTTTCAATATAATCTTCTTCTTCTTTCCCATAATCTTCTTTTTTTCTCTAATCTTCTTCTTCCTCATAATCTTCTTCTTCTTTCTCATATTCTTCTTTTTTTCCATAATTTTCTTCTTTCCCCTAATCTTTTCTCCCTGTAATTTTTTTCTTCTTCCACCTAATCTTCTT
Source organism: Platanthera zijinensis (assembly GCA_039513925.1). Lineage (NCBI taxonomy): Eukaryota > Viridiplantae > Streptophyta > Magnoliopsida > Asparagales > Orchidaceae > Platanthera > Platanthera zijinensis. Next base: position 38,505,145 of record CM077078.1, on the reverse strand, counting down.
CTTCTTCCACCTAATCTTTTTCTGTTTTCCAGCTAATCTTTTTCTTCTCACTTAATATTCTTCTTCTTCTCCCATAATCTTCTTCTTCCTCGTAATATTTTTCATCTTCTCCCCAATCTTCTTCTCATAGTCTTCTTCTTCTTCTCCCATAATCTTCTTCTTCCTCCTTAATCATTTTCTTCTCCCTCTCTTAATTTCTTCTTCTACTTTTTTCCTCTAATCTTCTTCCCCCTAATCTTCTTCTTCCTTCCCCCTAATCTTCTTCTACCTCTTAATCTCCCCCCCCCACCCCCATAATCTTTTTCTTCCCTCTAATCTTCTTCTTGTTTTTCCTTATTCTTCTTCTTCTCTAATCTTCCTTTTCCCCTCTTAATCTTCTTTTTCTTAATCCCAGTTTTCTTCTTTTTCCCCCTCCAATCTTATTCCTCCCTTCTAATCTTCTTCTTTTCCTATAATCTTCTTCTTCTGCCACTAATCTTCTTCTTCCCTCATAATCTTACTTTTCTTGTTCTTTCCCTTAAATTTCTTCTTCTTTCTCTTAATCTTATTTTTCTTTTCCCTAATCTTCTTCCACTATGTCTCCCCCCAATCTTCTTTTTCTTCCCCCAATCTTCTTTTTCTTCCCCCAATCTTCTTCCTCTACTTCTTTCCTCTAATCTGCTTCCTCTACTTCTTCCTTTTTAATCTTTTTCTTCTCTAATCTCTCTTTCATAATCTTCTTCTTTCTTAATATTTTTTTCTTCTTCTTCCATATTCTTCTTCCCTTTAATCTTCTTTTTGCCTGTAATTTTTTTATTTTTCCCCATAATCTTCTTCCTCTACTTCTATCATTCTAATCTTTTTTTCCTAATCTTTTCCTTTTCTATTTTTTTCTCCTATTCTTTTTCTCTTATTCTTCTTTTTCCTAATCTTCTTCTTTTTAATCTTCTTATTCCCTAATCTTCTCTTTTATATTCTTCTTCTTCCGTAATCTTTTTCTTCTTCCTCTTCCATAATCTTCTCATAATCTTCGTTTTTTCCTAATCTTCTTCTTTTTTCCTAATCTTTTTCTTCTTCAAACTTTTTTTCTTCTGAAATCTACTTCTTTCGTAATTTTCTTCTTCTTCTTTAATCTATTTCTTCTTCGATAATCTTTTTCTTCTTCTATAATGCTTTTCTTTCACAATCTTTTTTTGAAATCATCTGCATTTACTTCATCCTTTCATAATATTCTTCTTCATTTTCTGTTTCTTCCATAATCTTCTTCATTAAGCTTCTTCCGTAATCTTCCTCATTAATCTTTTTTCATAATCATCTTTATTAATCTTCTTCTGTAATCTTTTTCATTAATCTTTTTTTGTAATTTTTTTTCTTCCGTAATAATCAGTATCATCTTTTTCTTTCGTAATTGTCATCTTCATCTTCTTTTTCTTCTGTGATCATCTTTTTTCGGTAATCTTCTTTCGTAATCTACATCTTTCTTAATCTTCTTTTGTAATCTTCTTCTCCCGTAATCTTCTTTCTCCGTATTTTTTCCTCCATATTCTTCTTCCTTCATATTCTTCTTCTTTCGTATTCTTCTTGCTCAGTATTCTTCTTCCTTCGTATTCTTCTTCTGCTGTATTTTTCTTACTTTGTATTCTTTTTCCTCTATAATTTCATTCCTCCGCATCCTTACTCCTCCGTATCATTCTTCTTCCGTATCCTTCTTCCTCCATAATTCTCTTCGTCCGTAATCTTCTTCTTTAAATTTTCTTCTTCTGTAATATTCTTCCGTGATCTTCTTTCTCACAATCTTATTCTCCATAATCTTCTTCTCCTAAATATTCTTCCCCCAAATCTTCTTCCTCTTAATCTTCTTCTTCCCCCTATTCTCTTTCTTCTTCTCCCCTAATATTCTTTTTTTACTCCCTAATCTTCTTCTTCCCCTAATCTTTTTCTTCTTCTTAGTCTTCCCTCTAATCATCTTCTTCTCTTCTTCTTCTCACGTATTCTTCTTCCTCTTCCCTCCTAATCTTCATCTTCTTCTTCTCCCCTCTAATTTTCTTCTTTTTCTTCTTCATTCTAATTTTTTCTTCTTATTCTTTCATAATCTTTTTTTCTCCGCTAACCTTCTTCTTCCCCCTAATCTTCTTCTTATCTCTTCTATTTTTTTATTCTTTCCCTTAATCTTTTTTCTCTCCTCTAATCTAATTCTTTTTTTCTCTAATATTCTTCTCCCCCCCTTATCTTATTTTTCTTCCTCTCCTTAATTTTCTTCTCCCCTAATTTTCTTCTTTTTTCCCTAACCTTCTTCTTCCCTTTAATGTTCTTCTTCCCCTAATCTTCTTCTTTCTCTTAATATTTGTTTTCTTTCCTCTTAAATTTTTTCTCCTCTTCTCGTAATCTTCTTTTTCTTCCCACTAATGTTCTTTTTCGTCCCTCATAATCTTTTTCTTTTTCCTCATAATCTTCTTTTTCACCTAATATTTTTTTCCCCCCTAATCTTCTTCTTCCCCTAATCTTCTTTTTTCTTTTCCCCTAATTTTCTTCTCTTCTTCTCGTTTCTCTTCCATAGGCTCTTCCCATTTCTTCTTTTCTTTCATAAACTCGCTCTTTTTTCTTCTTTAGTCTCCTTCTTTTGTTTCCATTGACTCCCTTTTCTTCTTCTTTCATAGGCTCCTTTTTTCTTCTTCTTCTATTTTCATATGCTTCATCTTTTTCTTCATTTTCTACTTCTTTAATATGCTCCATCTTTTTCTTCATCCATATGCTCCCTCTCTGTCTTCTTTTTTTTCCATAGACTATTTTCTTCTTCGTCCATAGGTTCTTTCTTCTTCTTTCATAGGCTCCATCTTCTTCTTCCATAGGTTCCCTCATCTTCTTCTTTTGTAGACTCCCTCTTCTTCTTCTTCTTTTGTGTACCTCCTCTTCTTTTTTACTTTTCTTCCATAGACTCCATCATCTTCTTTCATAGTCTCCCTCTTCTTCTTCTTTCATAGGCTCTTTCTTCTTTTTTTCTTCGTCTTTCCCCTAATCTTCTTCTCCATCTTTTTCTTTCCCTTAATCTTCTTTTTCTTTCCCCCGATATTCCTTTTCTTTTTCTTCTTCTTATACTTTTCTCCCAACTTTCTTCTTCTCCCACTATTCTTCTTCTTCTTTCCCCTAATTATTATTTTTTTTTTCTTCTATTTTCTTCTACTGATTCTCTCCTTATTCTTCTTCTCTTTCCTCTCTAATCTCCTTTTAACCTAATCTTCTTCTTTTTTCCCTTAATCTTCTTCTTCTTCTTTCTCTTAATTTTCTTCTTTCCCCCTTCTTAATCTTGTTTTGTCCTCCCCAATCTTTTTCTTCTCCTCCCTAATCTTCTTCTTTCACTCTCTATTCTTTTTTACCTAGTCTTCTTCTTTCTCCCTAATCTTTTTTTCTCTCTAATATTGTTCTTCTTTCACCAAATCTTCCTCTTTCCCCTAATCTTCTTCTCCCTAATCTTCTTCTTTTTCTCTAGTTTTCTTCTTCTTCCTTCTTAATTTTTTTCTCCATCTCTAATTTACTAGTCCCCCCTAATCATCTTCTCCCACTTATTTTCTTCTTCATCCCCCTAATCTTCTTCCCCCTCCACCCTTCTTCTTTTCCCCCTGAATTTTCTCTTGTTCTTCCCTTGAATCATCATCTTTCTTATTCTTTTCTTCCTAATCTTGTTTTTCTCCCCTTTAATCTTCTTCTTCCCCTCTAAACTTCTTCTTCTTTCCTTTTAATATTCTTCTTCTTCTGCCACATTTATTATCTTTTTCTTATTTTTTTCTCCCTAATCTTGTTTTTCTCCCCTTTTAATCTTTTTCTTTCCCTCTAATCTTCTTCTTCTTCCCTTTTAATATTCTTCTTCTTCTGCCACATTTATTATCTTCTTCTTTTTCTTTCCCCATATTCTTCTTCTCATTTTTCTTCACCCTAATATTATTCTTCATCGCTCTAATATTATTTTTCTTCTCCCCCTCCAAATCTTCTTTGTCTTCTTATTCCTTTTCTCTCTAATTTTATTCTTCTTTTTCCTCCTAATCTTCTTCTCCTTCCTAATCTACTTCTTATTTTTCTTCCTCTCTAATCTTCTTCTTGCTCCTCTCTAATTTTCTTTTTCTTCCTTTCTAATCTTCTTTTCATTCTCTCCCCTTAATCTTTTTCTTCACCCTAATTTTTTTTCTTGCCATAATCTTCTTTATATTCCCTCTAATCTTCTTCTTGTTCCCACTTAATCTTTTTCTTTTACGTAATCTTTTTTCACTCTTTATCTTATTCTTCCCCTTAATCTTCTTCCACCCTAATTTTCTTTTTTTTGTTCCCCCTTGATCTTCTCCTAATCTTCTTTCTCGTAATCTTTTTCTTCCCCTTTGATCATCATCTTTCCTCCTATTTTTCTTCTCTCAATAATCTTCTTCTCTAATCTAATCTTTTTCATCTCTTCTAGGCTCCGTTTGGGAGGACTTATTTTCACCGGTCAAGCGGTTACGACCGCATGAATTGGACCTTATTAAGGTCCGGTTCATGCGGTCGTAACCGCTTGGTCAATGAAAATAAGTCTTCCCAAATGGAGCCCTAATCTTCTTATTAAGGTCCAGTTTATGCATTCGTAACCGCTTGACCGGTGAAAATAAGTCCTCCCAAACGGAGCCCTAATCTTCTTCTTCCTAACTCCTAATCTTCTTGTTCTTCTTCCACCCTAATCTTGTTCTTCTTTCCCCTCTTCTTGTTCTTCTTCCACCCTAATCTTGTTCTTCTTTCCCCTCTTCTTGTTCTTCTTCTTCTTTTTTCTCTTCTTATTACCTCTAATCTTCTTCTTATTCTCTTTAATCTTCTTCTTTTTCTTCACCATAATCATTTTTCCTTCTTTCCTCTAATCTTCTTCTTTTTCTTCTTTTTTGTCCTCCCTAACTTCTTCTCCCTAATCTTTTTCTTCTTCATTAATTTTTTTCATCCAACTAATCTTAGTCTTCTCTCCCTAATCTTTTTTCTTCTCCCCCTAATTTTCTTCCCTCCTTATCTTTTTTTTCTTTTTCTCTTCATATTCTTTATTTTCTTCCCCTCTAATATTTGTTTTCTTCGTCATCTTCCCCCTTAATATTCTTCTTCTTCTTCCTCCACTAATCTTCTTCTTCTTCCCCTTTAATTTTTTTCTTCCTCATAATATTCTTCTCTCTCATAATATTCTTTTTCTTTTCTTCCCCTCCCCTCTATCCCCCTAATCTTTTTTTTGCCCTACTAATCTTTTCTACCCGTAATCTTTTTCTTCTTACTTAATTTTCCTATTCTTCCCCTAATCTTCTTATTCTTTCCACCTAATTTTCTTATTCTTTCCACCTAATTTTCTTATTCTTTCCCCATAATTTTCTTTTTTCCTATTTATCTACTTCTCCTTTTAATCTTCTTCTTCCCATCTAATTTTCTTCTTCCCAATCAATTTTCTTCTTTTAACCCCTCTAATCTAATCTTCTTCTTGTCTTTTCCTTTTATCCTCTTAATGTTCTTCGCCACATTAATATTCTTCTTCTGCCCGTAATCTTCGTATCCCCTAATATTCTTATTCTCCCCCTAGTCTTCTTATTCTATCCACATAATCTTCTTATTGTTTTCCTCTAATCTTATTATTTTTTCTCCTAATCTTCTTCTTCTTCTCTCCCTAATCTTCTTCTTGGAGGCGATAAACCATCAGATGGTGGAGAGGGATCGCCGTCTACGAGCGACAATTTCTTGGCGGCGGGCGGCCGCTAGGGGAGGAAGAGGAGTCGCGGCCTTCGGAACGGCCTGCAGAATGGCCAGCTGCGGACGATAAAGGAGGATTGCCGGCCTTAGCATCGGTCGTGACGCCGGCAACCTACGGTACGTGTGGCCAACCAAATGTGCCTGAACGGTGGGGGGGGGGGGGGCGACGAGGCCGACCGCGATGACAGCTCCAAGCGGCTGCGGAGAGCTGCCGCGAGGTGGTGCCGCGGAAGACGGACACACCTCGCGGCCGCTAGTTCATGACCGCGAGGCGCGACCACGGTCGGTCGAGAGGCTGGCCGGAAGCCCCTCGACCCTGAGGGGGTCGGCTGGCCGGAAGCCCCTCGACCCTGAGGGGGTCGGCCGGCCGTCAGGGAGCGGAGGCGATCGACTGTTTTGTCCGGCCGCCAACGATTTTCGTGCGTGGTGGGATTCTATGCACGGATCATGCGATAGATCACGCACGCCGATCGCGCATATGAAGGTTAACCCATAATTGGGGAGATGTAGGTTCGACTATAAATTAAGTCTTGCCCCATCAAATATATAATCTAATGCATTTTTTCTCCCACTAATAAATGAAACAAAACTGCAACAAAGAAAAATACAACTTGATTGTTACCGTGTAACGTTGGAGTGCCATCATGACATTTTTAGCCTTTTCCTCTAAAATATTTTTTGTTGTACTCTTACACTTACTACGATATTGTCCAAGTACGTCAAGTTAATGCAATGTCACCACATGTAGCAAGCCAACACACGCACTACATCACGCTCCGTTCCTTGCGCGTCAGCTATATTCTCTTTGCTAGGTTCTTGGTTCGCAAAGCCTAGTGGCTGGGTGGAAGCATGATAGTTGGGAGATGTGTTGGGCAGATGATCCAGTTGTGAACTATCTTATTTTAACTAACTATTATATTCAAAAATGCATGTGATTATTCAAAGAGGAATGTTGCTCAAAGATGCATGTGATTCTCCCACTCAATTATTTTTTTTTGTAAAATTATTTTCATAAAATTTTGTTCTAGAAATCTAGGCTCTAATTGGCGCAACAGTGGCAATCACCCCCTAATCTTCTTCTTCATCTCTTCAATCTTAATCTTCTTCCCCTTAATCTTTTTCTTCATCTCTCCAATTTTTTTTCTTCTTCCCTCTAATCTTCTTTCCCCTTGTAATCTTCTTCTATCTTGATTAATTTTCTTTTTTTTCCCTGTAATCTCTTTTTCCTTCTCATCTCATCTTTTTTTCTCCTATATTTTTTTTCTTCTTCTCTCATAATTTTTTTTCTTCTCTTTTTTTTCTCTCCTAATCTTCATCTTATTCCTAAGTCTACTTCACCCCAATCTTCTTCTTCACCCCAATCTTTTCTTTTTCTTTTTCCCCATATTCTTCTTCTTCCTCTCATCCCCCAAATTTCTTCTTTTTATTCTTCTCTAATCTTTTTCTTTTTCTTTTTCCTCCTAATCTTCTTTATCCGCAATCTTCTTTTTCGCAATCTTCTTATTCTATAATCTTCTTCTTCTGCAATTTTCTTCCTCCGTAATCTCTTTCCTCCGTAATTTTCTTCCTCTGTAATTTTCTTCCTCTATAATCTTCTTGCCCCATAATCTTCTTTCCCCGTATTCTTCTTCTTCACTATTTTCTTTCTTTGTATTCTTCTTCCCCCCCCCCCCCCCACAATCTTATTCTTTTGCATTCTTATTCTTCCATATTCTTCTTCCTTCGCTTTCTTCGTCCTTCGCATTTTTTGCCTTCCGCATTCTTCTTACTTCACTTTCTTCTTCCTCACATTCTTCTTCCTCCATATTTTTCTTTCTCCGTATTCTTCTTCTTCCGTGTTCTTCTTTGTCCGTAAACTTCTTCGTCTCTTATCTTTTTTGTCTCTTATCTTCTTCTGTAATTTTCTTTTGTAATCTTCTTCCCCCGAATCATCTTATATTTTTTTTACCATAATCTTCTTCTTCCATATTTTTTTACCATAATCTTCTTTCTCTCTCCTAATTGTTTTTTTCTTTTTCTCCCATAATCTTCTTCTTCTTCTCCCCAATCTTTTTCTTCTTTCTATATTCTTCTTTTTCTTCTTCTCCCCTCTAATCTTCTTCTTAATATTCTTTTCCGTTAATCCTTTTTGTCTCCCCCTATTCTTCTTCTTTTTCTCTTAATCTTCGTTTTCGTTCCTCTAATCATCTTCTTCTTTTCCCCTAATCTTATGCTTCCCTCTAATCTTCTTCTTCTCCTCTAATCATCTTCTTTTTTTCTTCTATTCTTATTCTTCTTTTTCTATCCTCTTAATCTTCTACTTCTTCCCCACTAATTTTATTCTTCTTTTCCCTAATATTCTTCTTCTTTTCATACATCATAATCTTCTTCTTTCTTCTAATCTTTTTTTTTTCTCATAATTTTTTTTCTTCCTAATCTTCTTCCCACTAATTTTCTTCTTTTCCCTAATCTTTTTGTTCCTCTAATCTTTCTCTCCCTCTAATTTTTTTCTTCATTCCTCTTATTTTATTATTTTCTTCTAATCTTCTTCTTCCTCCCCTTAATTATCTTTTTTTCCCTTAATCTTCTGCTTCTCTTTAATCTTTTTCTTATTCCTTCTAATCATCTTCTTATTTCTCTCTATTTTTATCTTTTTTCTTCTACCCCCTTAATATTCTTATTCCTCATTAATTTTCTTCTTTTTTCTTCTTCCTTTATGTTTTTCTCATAATCTTCATTTTCTTGCCTAATCTTTTTTCTTTTATTTCCCTAATCTTTTTCTTTTTCGGTAATTTTTTTCTTCTTTTGTAATCTTTTTCTTCTTAATTTTTTCCTTCCTCTTCTCCCCATAATTTTCTTTTTTTCTCCTATAATCTTTTTCTTCTTAATTTTTTTTCTTCCTCTTCCCCCCTGGAGTTACGGAGATGAAAATGCTTAGGTGGATGTGTGGACACATGAGACTGAATAAAATTAGGAATGAATGTATTGGAGATAAGACTGTAGTACCACCAATTGTAGAGAAGATGCGAGAAGCTCGACTAAGATGGTTTGGACACGTACAAAGGAGGCCATTAGAGGCACATGTTTGACATTGCGAGAGTCTAGTCACTAGACATGTTAAACGAGGGAGGGGTAGATCTATAAAGACTTGGAATGAAATTATAAGGACATACATGATGTACTTAGGCATTTTGGAGAGTATGAAAAAAGATAAGGCATAATGGCGACAAAGGATCCATATAGCCAACCCCACTATAGTGGGGATAAAGGCTTGAGTGTTGTGTTATTGTTTCTCTTCCCCTTAATCTTCTTCTCCTTCTTATTCTTCTTTCCCCTATTCTTCTTCTTCTTCTCCCCTAATTTTTTTCACCCTAATCTTCTTCTTCTCCCCCTTAACATTCTTCTTCTTCTTCCCCCTAATCTTTTTCTTGTCCCCTCATAATTTTCTTCTTACTCTCTCTTTCATAGGCTCCCCTCTTTTTTATTCTCTTCTATATGCTCCATCTTTTTTGTCTTCCTTAGTCTCTCTCTTCTTCTTCCATTGGCTCACTTTCTTCTTTTTCATAGGCTTTGTTTTCTTCTTCTTCCATAAGCTCCATGTTCTTCTTATTTCATAAAATCACTATTCTTATTTCTTCATAAGATCTCTCTTCTTCTTTCTTTATAGGCTCCATCTTCTATTTCTTCTTCTTTCATAAGCTCTCTCTTCTTCTTTCATAAGCTTTCCCTTTTTCTTTTTCTTTCATATTATCTATCTTTTTCTTCCATAGGTTCCCTCGTCATCTTTCTTCTTAGAGTCCCTCTTCTTCTTCATCTTCTATAGGATTTCATTTCTTCTTCCATAGGCTCACACTTTTTTTCTTCCGTAAGCTTCTCCTTCTTTCATAGGCTATCTCTTCTTCTTAAATAAACTCACTCTTCTTTTTTTTCTTCTATTTCCATAAGCTACATATTCTTTTTCATTTTTCCATCTTCTCTTCTTCCATAAGCTCTCTCTTCATTTTCTTTTTCTCCCTAATCTCTTTCTTCTTACCCAATAATCTTCTTCTTCCACTTGATCTTCCTCTTCCCTCTAATTTTCTTCTCCCCCTTAATCTTCCTTTTCCCCTACTCTTATTCTCCTAGTCTTCTTCTTCCCCCAATCTTCTTTTTTCCCTCCAATCTTCTTTTTCTCGCTAATCTTCTCCTTCTTCCCACTAATAATATTTTACTTTCTCATAATCTTCTTCTTCTTCCCTAATGTTGTTCTTTTTTCCCATATTCTCTCTCTTCTTTTCCCCCCTAATCTTCTTCTACCCTTTAATCTTTTTTTCTTTTGCCTAATTTTATTCTTCCCCACTAATCTTCTTCTTCCCTCTAATCTTCTTTTCCCCCTAATCTTTTTCTTCTCCTCTAAATCTTCTTCTTCCCTAATCTTTTCCTTTTTTTCTTCCCCCCTAATCTTCTTCTTCTTCCCCTTAATCTTCTTTTTCATTCCCCTAATCTTCTTATTCATCCCTCATAACCTTTTTCTTTTTTCTTCTTCATCCCTCATATTCTTTTTCTTCTTCCCTCTAATATTCTTCTCTCTCGTAATCTTCTTTTTCTATCACATACAATCTTCTTCTTTTTTTTCTCTAATCATCTTTTTTCTTCTCCTCTAATATTTTTCTTTTTATCTCTTATTTTCTTCTTTTTCTCCCCTAATCTTTCTCTCATTAATTTGTTTTCTTATTTTCTCTTAATTTTTTTTTCCATAATCTTCTTTTTTCTCCTTCTCCCCTAATTTTCTTCTTATTTCCCAATAATCTTCTTTTTCTCTATTAATCTTCTTATTTTTTCCATAATCTTCTTTTTCTCCTTCTTCCATAATCTTCTTGTTCTTTTTCTCCCTTAATTTTCTTCTTTTTCTCCCCTAATCTTCTTCTTCTTCCCCCCGATCTTCTTCTTTATCTTCTTCCCCATATTCTTCTTTCTCCCCCTCCTAATTTTATTCTTTTTATTTTTCCTCTCTAATCATTTTCTTTTTCTTTTCTTCTTTCCTCTAATCATCTTTTTTTTCTCCCAATCTTCTTCTTCATTCCCCTGGTCATCTTCTTCTTCTCTCTAATTTTCTGCTTTCAACTATTCTTCTTCCTCTTCCCCACTAATCATATTCTTATTTCTCTCTATTCTAATTCTTCTTTTTCTACCACCCTTAATCTTCTTCCTCCCACCTAATTTTACCCCTAATCTTATTCTTCTTTATCTGTCACCATAATCTTTTTTTTCTCTCTAATCTCTTTCTTCTTACCCAATAATATTCTTCTTCCACTTAATCTTCTTCCCCCTAATCTTCATCTCTCCCTTAATCTTTCTTTTCGCTCCCCCAATTTTGTCCTTCTTTCTCCTAATTATCTTCTTCTTAACCATAATTTTCTTTTTCTTCTCCTAGTCTTTTTATTCCCTCAATCTTCCTTTTTCCCTCTAATCTTCTTTTTCTCGCTAATCTTCTCTTCTTCTCACCAATAATCTTTTACTTTCTCATAATCTTCTTCTTCCCTAATGTTATTTTTTTCTCATATTCTCTCTCATCTTTTCACCCCTAATCATTTTCTCCCCTTAATCTTTTTCTTCTTTTGCCTAATTTTATTCTTCCCCACTAATTTTTTTCTTCCCTCTAATCTTCTTTTCCCTCTAATCTTTTTCTTCTCCTCTAAATCTTTTTCTCCCCTAATCTTCTTCTTCTTTTTTCTTCCCCCTAATCTTCTTCTTCTTCCACTTAATTTTCTTTTTCATTCCCCTAATCTTCTTATTCATCCCTCTTAACCTTTTTCTTTTTTCTTCTTCATCCCTCATAATCTTTTTCTTCTTTTCCCTAATATTCTTCTCACTCGTAATCTTCTTTTTCTATTTCATAAATTCTTCTTTTTCTTTCCTCTAATCTTCTTTTTCTTCTCCTCTAATCTTTTTCTTTTTCTCTCATATTTTCTTCTTCTTCTCCCCTAATCTTTCTCTCATAAATCTGTTTTCTTATTCTCTCTTAATTTGTTTTTTCTTCTCTAATCTTGTTTTTTCTCCTTCTCCCATAATCTTCTTCTTATTCTCCCAATAATCTTCTTCTTTTTCTCTATTAATCTTTTTATTTTTCTCCCCTAATCTTCTTTTTTCCTTCTCCTCCAATCTTCTTCTTCTTATTCTCTCATAATCTTCTTCTTTTTCTCCCCTAATCTTCTTCTTTTCTCTCATAATCTTCTTCTTCTTCCCCCCAATATTCTTTTTCTTTTTCTTCTTCCCCATATTCTTCTTTCTCTCCCTCCTAATTTTATTCTTTTTATTATTCCCTTCTAATCTTTTTTTTTCTTTTCTTCTTCCCTCTAATCATCTTTTTTTCTCTTAATCTTCTTCTTCATTCCCCTGATCATCTTTTTCTTTTCTCTAATCTTCTATTTTACTCTATTCTTCTTCCTCTTCCCCACTAGTCTTATTCTTATTTCCCTCTATTCTTTTTCTTCTTTTTCTTCTTTTTCTACAACCCTTAATCTTCTTCCTCCGACCTAATTTTCCCCATAATCTTATTCTTCTTTATCATCAACCATAATCTTTTTCTTCTCTCTAATCTTCTTCTTCTTCATCATCCATCATAATCTTCTTCTCCCTAATCTTTCATTTCTTCTTCTTTCACCTAATCTTCTCCCCCCTAATCTTATTCTTCCCCATAATTTTCTTAATTCTCCTAATCTTCCTCCATCTAATCTTCTTCTTCTTGTTTCAACTAATCTTCTTCCACCTAATCTTATTTTTCTTTCCATCTAATCTTCTTCTTCTCCCTTATAATCTTTTTCTTCTTCTTCTCCCCTAATCTTCTTCTTCCCCCTAATCTTCATCTTCTTCCCCCCATAATTTTTTCCCTTAATCTTCTTCTACCCCCATAATTTTTTTCTTCTCCCAATCTTCTTCTACCCCTCTTAAGCTTCATTTTCCCCTTATCTTTTTCTCCCCGTAATTTTTGTCGTCTTCCTCATAATCTTCTTCTTCATAACCCTAATTTTCTTTTTATTCTCTCTAATCTTCTTCTTCCCCCTCAATCTTTTTTTTTAATCTTCTTGTTTCCCTTTATTCTTCTTCTTCTACCCTAATCTTCTTCTACCCCTAATCTTCTTCTTCTTTTCCCTGTTCTGTTCCCCCTTAATTTTCTTCATCTTCCCCAAAATGTCTTCTTCTTTCCATTAATCATCTTTTTTCTCCCTATTTTTTTCTTCTTCATCTTTTCTTCTCCTTCATACTCTTCCCCCACTTCTTCTTTCCTAAGATTCTTCTTCCATCCTGTTCTTTTTTCTCTATTCTTCTTTCCTGATCTTTTTCCCATACTCTTCTTTTTCTTCTTTAATCTTGCTCTTCCATAATCTTCTTCATCTTTTGTAATCTTTTTATTCTTCTTATTTCATAATTTTCTCATAATTTTCATTTTCTTCCCTAATCGTTTATTTCTTCTTCCGTAATTTTTTTTCTTCATCCGTTTTCTTTTTCTCTTATAATCTTTTTAATCTTAAATAATCTTTTTCTTTCGTAATTTTTTTCTTCCATAATTTTCTTCTTCTTTCTTTATACTTTTCTCATAATCTTCATTTTTTTGCCTAATCTTTTTTCTTTTATTTCCCTAATCTTTTTCTTCTTCTATAATCTTATTCTTCTTTTGTAATCTTTTTCTTCTTCGATAATCCTTTTTTCTTATTATTCTCCCCTAATCCTCTTCTTCCATTCTTCTCCCCAATAATCTCCTCCCTCAAATTTTTTTCTTCTTCCCCCAATTCTTTTTTTTTCTTTTTTCTTCTTATTCTTATTCTTCTCCCCCAACCTTTTTCTTCTTACTCTTATTCTTCTCCTAATATTTTGCTTTCACCTAATCTTCAGCTTTCACATAATCTTTTTCTTCTTCCCTTCTAATCTTTTTCTTTATCCTCCTTAATCTTCTTCTTTTTCCTCCAATGTTCTTCTTTTTCTTCTTCCCTCTTATCTTTTACTTCTTCACCGTAATTTTCTTCTTTTTCCCCTAACCTTCTTCTCTCTTCTTATTCTTATTCTTCTCCCACAACCTTCTTTTTCTTATTCTTATTCTTCTCCTAATATTTTGCTTTCATCTAATCTTCAGCTTTCACATAATCTTTTTCTTCTTCCTTTCTAATCTTCTTCCCTCAATGTTCTTCTTTTTTCTCTCTATTCTTCTTCTTCTTTTACTTTAATCTTTTTTCCCTTAATTTTCTTCTTCTATTTCTCATAATCTTGTTCTTCTACGCCTTAATTCTCCTCTAATCTTCTTCTCCCCCTAATATTTTTCTTCTTCGCCCTAATTCTCCCCTAATCTTTTTATTCTTCTTCTTCTTCTTCCCATTTAATCTTCTTCTCCCCCCCCCTCAAATTTTCTTTTTCATCCTAATTTTCTTCTTCATCCTAATTTTCTTCTTCATCCTATTTTTCTTCTTCCCCATAATTTTCTTCTTCCTCATAATCTTCTTCTTCTTCTCCCTCTAATCTTCTTCGTCCTCTTAATCTTCTTCTTCATCTTCCACCCTAACTTCTTATTCTTCTTCCCCCTAATTTCTTATTTTTATTCTTCCTTCTCAATCATTTTCTTCTTCTCCCTAATCTTCTTGTTCTTCTTTCTCTCTAATTTTCTTCTTCTTTTATCCTGATCTTATTCATCTTCTACCCTAATATTTTTTTTCGTCCAACATAATCAATTTCTTCTTCATCTTCTTCCGCCTTAATGTTCTTCTTCTTCCCTCTAATATTCTTTTTCTCACTAATTTTTTTTCTCCTATAATCTTCTTTTTCTTCCTCCCACCAATTCTTTTTTTCCCTCTTAATCTTTTTCTTTTTCTATTTTTTTCTTTTACTTCTTCTTTCTTGTTTTTTTCTTTCCCTTATTCTTCTTCTTCTCATATTCTTCTTCTTCACCCCCTAATTGTTTTCTTTTCCCCCTAAATTTTTACTTCCCTTTAATTATTTTCTTCTTCCCCTCTAATCATCTTTTTTTTATCCCCTTAATCTTCTTCATTCTTAATTTTCTTTTTTCTTCCCCCTTAATCTTATTTTTTCCCCCTAATCTTGTTCTTCCTCGTAATCTTCTTTTTCCCTTTATCTTCTTCTTTTTCCCCTAATCTTCTTCTTCCCCATAATTTTCTTCTCCTTTTTCATATCTTTTTTCTTTTCCATAATCTTCTTCTTTCCCATAATCTTCTTCTTTCCCCTAATCTTCTTCTTCCATCTAATCTTTTTCTTTTTTTCACCTAATTTTCTTCTTCTCCTAGTCTTTTTTTCTTCCCTAATCTTTTTTCCACATAATATTTTTCTTCTTATTTTTCCCAATCTTCTTCTTCCTCATAGTCTTTTTCTTCTCTCATAATCTTCTTCTTCCCTTTTAATCTTCTTCTTCTCCTTTCCTTATCTTCTTTTTATTCTTTTTTTTCTCCCTTAATCTTCTTCTTTCCCTTAATCTTCTTCCCCTCTAATTTTGTTCTTCCCCCTAATCTTCTTCTTCTTCTCCCCATAATCTTCTTTTTCGTAGTCTTTATCTCTCCTCTTATCTTTTCTCCCTCATAATCTTCTTCTTGTTAACCCTAATCATTTTTCATTTCCTTAGTCTTCTTCTTCTTCCCCGCTCCAATCTTATTCCTCCATTTTAATCACCTTCTTTCCATATAATCTTCTTTTTCTGCCCCTAATATTCTTCTTTTTTCCCTTTTCTTCTTATTCCCTTAATCTTCTTCTACCTAATTTTATTTTTCTTCCTTATAATTTTTTTCCTCCACTTCTTTCCCAAAATCTTCTTCCTCTACTTCTTCCTTCCTAATCTTCTTCTTCCTAATCTTTTTCTTCTTTAATCTTGCTCTTCCTCAATCTTCTTCTTCTAAACTTTTTGTTCTTCATCTTTCATAATCTTCTTCTCCTTAAACTTCTTATTACTTCTAATCTTCTTCTTCTTCTTTCCCTCAATCTTCTTCTTCCCTCAAATATTCTTCCTCTACTTCTTCCTTTCTACTCTTTTTCTTTTTTAATCCTCTGCTTCCCTATTCTTCTTACCTCATATTCTTTCTTTCTTATTCTTCTTTTTCCTAATCTCCTTCTCCATAATCTTCTTCCCAAATTTTCCTTTTCCATAATCTTACAATGTGGACAAAGAAGAATAATTACAATGTGGACATAGAAAGCAAGATAACCCTTTCCTCACTAGCACTCAACATCTTTCGTTTGAAATACTATGATTCAAGAAAATGGCGTATCCATATCCCAAACAAGAATGAAGACTGCTTTATAAGGCGTGGCTACTACGGTGGTCATTCAGATACATACAAACCCTATAACGAGAATCTCTACTATTACGATGTGAACTCTCTTTCCATTTATAATGAAGAAGTTTCCAATGCCAGATGGAGTACATATTTTCCATGGTAATTGGGATGGAATGAACTTAGATAGCATGTGTGACTTTATTGAGGCTAATATGGTATGCCCAAAGAATGTAAAGAAGCCCTTTCTACCATATCGAGACAAGAATATAAATCTTCTCTTTCCAACAGGAGAATTCGTAGGCATTTAGTATAACGAAGAATTAAAATATGCGAAAAGACTAGGCTACACAGTGCTTCCAATCTCAGGCTACCTCTTTGAGTTGATGGAAAGTCCATTCCAGGAATTTGTGAGCTCACACTTTGAGAGCAGACAAGAAGCTAAGAGATAAGGGAATGAGGCAATGTCCTTTGTGTACAAGATCTTGATGAATTTGCTATACGGTAGATTTGGCATTAAACCTAAGAGCACTATAACTGTGATCTGCCATGAATCTACATACAAAGATTTGTTGAAAAATAGTTACTTTATCTTTGGAGATAAGCTTTGTGAGAACAACTACATCGTTGCCTACCATAGCAATGCCAACCAAACATCAGATTCACGAACCAAACCGAAGCACTCAACTATCCAACTAGCTGCTGTGATCACAACCTGTTCTAGGATCTATATGTACCCTTATATCTCAAGAGAGGGCTGCTACTACACTGACACAGACTCAGTAGTGCTTGGTAATCCACTCCCTGATGAATGTATTTCCTCAGTGGAATTAGGTAAGTTTAAACTAGAGGATGAATTAATGAAAGGATACTTCTTAGCACCAAAATGTTATTACTACATCACAAAGGATAACACTAATGTTCTCAAGTACAACGGACCAGCAATATGCAATCTCTCCCAAATCTTCTTCTTTTCACCTAATTTTCTTCTTCTCCTAGTATTCATCTCTTCCCTAATTTTTCCCTCATAATATTCTTTTTTCCCCCAATCTTATTCTTCCCCATAGTCTTCTTCTTCTTCCCTCTTAATATTCTTCTTCTCCCTCCCTTATCTTCTTATTATTCATTTTTTTCCCTCTTAATCTTCTTCCTCCCTAATCTTGTTCTCCTCCATAATCTTTTTCTACTCCCCTTAATCTTCTTTTCCCTAGTCTTTCTCTCTCCTCTTAACTTTTCTCCCTCATAATATTATTTTTCTTAATTCTAATCTTTTTTCATTCCCTTAGTCTTTTTCTTCCCCGCTCCAATCTTATTCCTCCCTTATAATCATCTTCTTTCCCTATAATCTTCTTTTTCTTCCCCTAATATTCTTCTTCTTTCCCTTAAATGTCTTCTTCTACCTAATCTTATTCTTCTTCCTCCTAATTTTTTTCTTCTACTTCTTCTCCCTAATATTCTTCTTCTACTTCTTCCCCCTAATATTCTTCCTCTACTTCTTCCTTCCCAATGTTCTTCTTTCTAATCTTTTTCTTCTCTAATCTTCCTCTTTCACGTTCTTCTTCTTTAATCTTTTTCTTCTTCCTCTTCCATAATATTCTTATCTTTAATCTTATTCTTCCTTCTAATCTTCTTCTTCTACTTTCCCCCAATCTTCTTCTTTTTCTCTATAATCTTCTTCCTCTCTAATTTTTTTCTTTTTTAATCCTCTCCTTCCCTATTCTTCTTACCTCATATTCTTTCTTCTTTCTTCTTTTTCCTAATCTTCTTCTCCATGATCTTCTTCTTCCCAAATTTTCCTCTTCCATAATCTTACAATTTGGACATAGAAGAATAATTACAATGTGGACATAAAAAGCAAGATAACCCTTTCCTCACTAACACTCAACATTTTTCGTTTGAAATACTTTGATTTAAGAAAAGGGCCTATCCACATCCCAAATAATAATGAAGACTGCTTTTTTGTATGTAATATTTTGGAATTTCCAGGGTGATCTGAAAGAATTCAGGTAGTTAGTCGCACTACCAATGCAATATGAGTCTATATGATCGCACATGAAAGCATTTGAAAAAGTTAAAGGAAAGATTGTGTTGGGCTTACTCATATTTGATATGAGTGAAGGACCAATTTTTTGGCACAAAGAAATCGAGACAGGTTGCGTCGAATACTTATCGACGCACGTCGAGTTCAAATCGACGCCATTAAAATCGAGATCTAAGCGGGCTAAAGTCGACGCTTGTGTCGAATAGATATCAGCGCACGTCTAGTTCTATTTGAGGTAGGTTGTGTCGAGTGCTTGCCGACGCACGTCGAATTCTATTCGACGTAGGTTATTCGAGTTCTTGTCGATGCACGTCATGTTCAATTTGACGCATTTCAACGCAAGTTGGGTTTTTCGCGGATTGCAGTGGCTCATGTTTGTCTTATATCCTTGGGTATAATTAGATATGGAAAAGGGTTTCCCAGTGTGTGCTTTTGGAGTTTAGACAAAAAAAGGTTTTTCTAAGCCGAGCCCTAGAATCCGCCATCATCTCTTCCTCGAGATCCCGTACAGTTGTTGTTGCCTCTCTTGGAACAAATCTAGTAATTTGTGGAGATGCACGACGCACGTCGAATTCTATTCGACGTAGGTTATTCGAGTTCTTGTCGATGCATGTCATGTTCAATTTGACGCATTTCAACGCAAGTTGGGTTCTTCGCGGATTGCAGTGGCTCATGTTTGTCTTATATCCTTGGGTATAATTAGATATGGAAAAGGGTTTCCCAGTGTGTGCTTTTGGAGTTTAGACAAAAAAAAGGTTTTTCTTAGCCGAGCCCTAGAATCCTCCATCATCTCTTCCTCGAGATCCCGTACAGTTGTTGCTGCCTCTCTTGGAACAAATCTAGTAGTTTGTGGAGATGCTGATGACATTCCTTCTCCGACGCAGATCTTGTTGGACAATTTCTTCGGGTTCTCTATCGTTCGCGTGGACTTATGTTGATTTGCAGATCTAGTTCTGCGTGGACTCATGCCGCTTGCCCCAATTTAGTTGCAGAACTAACAGAATGAAGAAATTTTTTAGAGCACCTTGATTGACTTTTTCTCGACCCCGCTCAGGTAATTTTTTCCCTGGTCGTATATATATTTCTTGATTCATGGATTTCACAAGATTCTTTAGTATTTAGGATTTTCTTGTAAGTTTTATTCTGTTGCGCACATTTGATGTGTTATTCCATTCAAGTATAGAAAATCCAACATAATCTTCTTCCTATGTATTCTTCTTCATTCATATTCTTCTTCATCTCCTTGGCCGCCGCCGCTTTGAATGTCGACATCTCCGCGAACACCTCCATTTCCTCCGCTGCCTCAAACGCCGTCTCTACCACCTCGGATGCGATTATTGCTTTAGACATCGCCTCAGAATCCTCAACCTCCACGGACGAATCCTTTGCCATCGTCTTCTCGATCTCAGGCATCGCTTTGAATTCCACACCTCTTAGCCTCCACCGTCTTGAATGCCTCCATAGCCTCAGACACTGGCTCTGCACCCCACTAATCTCCTAAACCTCTAATCTCTTAATCCACTAAGACTCTAATCCCTTCTACCCACCGCCTCAGACGCTACTGTAAGCGCCTCTGCTGATTCAGTCACCTACTCAGAATCCTCAGTTTCCACGGATTCCCACCTTTGCCGCCTTTGATGCCTCCTTGTCCGTCTCAGAAGCCATATTGGATGTCGTCTCCGCCACCTTCGTCTTCGCCATTGTTACTGCCTTTGATGCCTCCCCTGCCTCGAACGCCCCTCCTAAACCTCCCTAATTTCTAATCTCTTAAGCTTCAAAGCCCTTAGGACTCCAAGCCTTTAAGCCTTCAACCCTATGCTATTTGTCATAAAGCCCTAAAGTTCTAAAGTCCCTAAGGCCTTAAAGCCCATTATTGCATTGGACAACTCCTTGCCTCCTCCAACACCACCTCAAACGCCTCTGTCATTGCCTCAGACGCAACCAACGCCACATCAGGTGCCATATCCGATGCATTAAATAGCTTTTCAGACGCTTATGCCGCCTCGAATGCCGTCTCTACCTGCTCCGCCGCCTCCGTCGTCTTTGCCTTCGCCTAGGCCGTCACACCTCCTTGGCCAGCGACCCACTTCCGGCTGCTCCGCATCCGCCTCTAATCGATGCCTAATACGTATTTCTGATTCCCTCTGCCTCTTAGGATGCCTCTCCCGCCTTGAACACCTTCGTCTCCTCAGATGCCAACAGATGTTGCTTCTGCCGCTTCGATCGCCGCCTCTGCCACAACCTCCACATCCTACGTTGCCTCCATTGTTATGACTTTTGCCTTCTTGCCTAGGACTCAACGCCGCCTCTGACGCCAGGAAACATCCGACACCAAGCCTCCTCGGACGGGAAGCTTCCATGGATGTCTTGCTACCTTGGCTTCCTTGTTGTCTCTGCCGCCTCAGACGCCACCTTTTCCACCTTAGTTGTCGTCTTCGCCGCCTCCTAATCCTTAGTCTTTAATTCCTAGGCACCAAGCACTAAACCCTAAAGCCCTAAAGTCATAAGCCCTTAAAGATATAAGCCCTGTAGCTGCCTCGGAGGCTGCCTCTACTGCCTCGGATGTCATGCCTTAGATGCATGTTGCTCTTGGACTTGTCAGATGACATTTAAAACAATGGATGCAACACCGACACAAATGGATTCCTCGGACGTAGCCTCGGACGACTACTCTGCTTCTTCGTACGCCGCCTCTGTCGCCTCAGAAGCTGCATTGGTTGCTGCCACCTCGGATGTCGCACTTCGTCGAATGCCTCTGTGGCGCCACCACCCTAGACACCGCGTCTGACACCCCATAATCCGTAATCCCTAATCCCTAATCTTCTTCTTCCCCTAATTTTGTTCTTTTTTTCCAGTAATCTTTTTATTTTCCCCCCTAATCTTTTTTTCCCCCTCAATCTTCTCATTTCCCCCCTAATTTTCTTCTTTTTCTCGTCTAATTTGTTCTTCTTCCCCGTAATTTTTTTTCTTTTCACTAGTCTTCTTGATCCACGCTCAATCTTTTTCTTCTTCTCCTAATCTTCTTCCTCCCTAATCTTTTTCTCCCTCGTAATATTTCTTTTTCCCCCTAGTCTTCTATTTCTTCACCTAATCTTCTTTTTCTTCTCCTCTAATATTTTTCTTCTTCTCCCCTAATCTTCTTCTTCTCTACTAATCTTCTTCTTCTCCGCT
Source organism: Platanthera zijinensis (assembly GCA_039513925.1). NCBI lineage: Eukaryota > Viridiplantae > Streptophyta > Magnoliopsida > Asparagales > Orchidaceae > Platanthera > Platanthera zijinensis. The sequence goes on along the minus strand of CM077078.1, from coordinate 38,483,992 downwards.
AGTCTTCTCTTATAATTTTTCTTCTTCTCACTTATTCTTCTCTCATAATTTTTCTTCTTCTCGCCTAATCTTCTTTTTCTCTTATAATCTTCTTTCTCTTCTCCCCTAATCTTGTTCTTCTCCGCTAATCTTGTTCTTCTCCTCCCGTACTCTTCTTTTCCCCCATCTTCTTCTTCTCTCATACTCTTCTTCTTCCCCCCAATCTTCTTCTTTTTTCCCATATTCTTCTTATTCTTCTTCTCCCTAATCTTTTGCTCCCTCAAATCTTCTTCTTCTTCCCCATAAATTTCTTCTCTTTCCTCTAAAACTTCTCTCCCCTAAATTTTTCCCCCTGATCTTCTTCTTCTTCCCTCTCATCTTCTTCCTCTACTTCTTCTTTCCTAATCTTCTCCTAAACTTCATTTTTTTCCATACTCTTCTTTTTATTTCTTCTGTAATCTTCTTCTTGTTGTTCTGTAATCTTTTTCTTCCCCCCAAATGTTCTTCCTCTTATTCCCCCTAATCTTCTTCTTATTTCTCTTATTTTTTTTCTTCTCCCCTAATCTTTTTTCCCTATAACCTTCCTCTTTTTTCTCTTCCATAAGCTCAACCTCTTTATTATTCTCTTTTATAAGTTCCCTCTTCTTCCTTGGCCTCCCTTTTCTTCTTCTCCCTTTTTTCTGTAATCTTCTTCCCCCAAATGTTCTTCCCTACTAATCTTTTTCTTCTTGTTCTTCCTCTTTAATCTTCTTCTTTCTTCTTCCCTCACAAATCTTCTTTTTCTTCTTTATCTACTACCCTCATAATCTTTTTATTCTTTCCCACTAATCTTCTTTTTCTACTCCCGATAATCTTTTACTTTCTCCTAATCTTTTTCTTCTTCTTCCTCCCCAATCTTGTTCTTCATTTTCCCCCGTAATCTCCCTCTTCTTCCCCCAAATTTTCTTCTGCCCTTTAATTCTTTTCTTCTTTCCTATATTCTTCTTCTTCTTCTTTCCTCTAATCTTTTTCCCTTCCCCCTACTATTTTTCTTCTCCCATAATCTTCTTCTTCTTCCCACTAATATTCTTATTCATCCCTCCCTCAATCTTTTTCTTATTCCCCGTAATCTTCCTCTCCCTCGTAATTTTCTTCTTCTATCCCGCCTAAGCTTCTTTTTTCCCATAATCTTCATTTTCTTCTCTTCTAATCTTTTTCTTTTTTCTCCCATAATCTTCTTTTTTTCTCCTAATCTTCTTCTTTTCTCATAAATTTTTTTTCTTATTCTCTCTTAATTTTTTTCCCATAAATTTTTTTCTCTTCAACTTCTCCCATAATCTTCTTCTTATTCTCTCATAATCTTTTTCTTATTCTCCCATAATCTTCTTCTCCTTATTCTCCCATAATATTTTTCTTCTTATTCTTCCATATTCTACTTTTTATTCACCCATAATCTTCCTCTTTTTCTTTCCTAATTTTTTTCTTTTTCTTCCTCCAATCTTCTTTTTATTCTTTCCATATTCTTCTTCTTCCTCTCCCCCAATTTTCTTTTTTTTATTCTTCCCATCTAGTCTTTTTTTCCACTTAATTTTCTTCTTTTTCTCCTAATCTTTTTCTTCATCTCCCCTGATCATCTTCTTTTTTCCCCCCATAATCTTCCGCTTTTCTATAATCATTTTCTTATTTTTCTCTATTTTTATTCTTCTTTTTCTACCCACTTAATCTTATTTTTCTCCCTTAATTTTCTTCTTCTTTCCCTTAATTTTCTTCTTTTTCATAATATTCTTCTTTATCATCAACAATAATCTTCTTCTTTTTTACCATAATCTTTTTTTTCTTCCCACTAATCTTTTTCTCCATATTCTTCTTCTTCTGTGAATTTTCTTCATTCGTCTAATCTTTCTCTCCCTTATCTTCTTCTTTCAACGAATCTTCTTCTTCTTCCCTGGTTTTCTTCCTCTTCCCACTCGAATTTCTTCTTCTCACTGAATCTTCGTCTTCCTCTAGTGTTCTTCTTCTCCCTCATAATCTTCTTCTTCTTCTCTCATAATCTTTTTCTTCCCTTTAATTTTCGTCTTCTTCTCCCCCTTTATCTTCTTATTCTCTCTAATCTTCTTATTCTTAACCCTATTTTTTTCTTCCCGTAGTCTTCTTCCCCCCGATCTTCTTCTTTCCCTCTAATCATCTTCTTTCCTTCTAATCTTCTACTTTCCTTCTAATCTTTTTCTTTCCCTAATGTTCGACTACCCCTAATTTTCTTCTTATTCCCCATAATCTTCTACTCTCCCCTAATCTTCTTCTTCCCCTAAATTTCTTCTTATTCTTTTTAATCTTCTTCTTCTCTCTCATAATCTTCTTTTTTCCGCTAATGTTTTTCTTCTTCCTTCTTATCTTTATCCTCTACTTCTTCTTTCCTAAGCTTCTTCTTCCCTTCTATTCTTTTTCTCTTATTCTTATTCTTTTCTGGTCTTCTTCCGCATTATTTTCTTCTTTCCTAATCTTGTTCTTCCATAATCTTCTTTTTCTTCCGTAATCTTTTTCCTTCTTTTCTTCTGTAATCTTTTTTTTCTTCTTCCATAATCTTCTCTTAATCTTCGTTTTCTTTCCTAATCATTTTTCATTTTCTTCCGTAATCTTCTTCTTTTCCCCCCTAATGTTGTTTTTCTTTTTTTCCCCAGAATCTTCTTCTTCTATCTTTTAATCTTCTTCTTCTCCCATATTATTCTTCTTTCCCCCCCAAATCTTTTTCTTCTTTCTCTTCCATAAGCTCCCCCTCTTTCTTCTTCTCTTCTATAAGTTACCCCTCTTTATTCTTCGCTTACATAGGTTCCCTCTTCTTCCTTAGTCTCCCTCTTCTTCTTCTTCTTCTTCTTATTTTTCCATCAACTTCCTCTTCTTCTTCTTTCATAGGCTTCTTTTTCCTTTTCTACTTCCATTGGCTCCTTCTTTTTCATCCATTTGATCTCTCTTCGTATTCCTCTATTAGCTCTCTCTCCTTCTTCTCCGCTAATCTTCTTTTTCTTGTTATTCACGCTAATCTTCTTTTTACCTCGCAAATCTTTTTCTTCTTTTTTATCTTCTTCCCCCATAATCTTCTTCTTCCCCCCCCCCCCGATAATATTTTGCTTTCTCTTAATTTTCTTCTTCTTTTTCCCCATAATCTTGTTCTTCTTTTTTCCCGTAATCTCCTTCTTCTCTCAAATCTTCTTCTCCCTCATAATCCGCTTCTTCTTCTTCTTCTTCTTCTCACTAATCTTATTTTTCTTCTTCACTATTCTTCTTCTTCCCCATAATCTTCTTCTTCTTATCCTTAATCTTTTTTTATTTTCCTAATCTTCTTTTTTTTCTCCCCTAATTTTCTTCTTTTTTCTCCTAATCTTTTTTTTTTCTTTCCCCTAATATTTTTTTATTCCCCCTAATCATTTTCTTTTTCCCTCTAATTTTCTTTTCCCTCGTAATCTTCTTCTTCTATTTCGCCTAAGCTTCTTTTTTGTTTCTCTAATCTTCTTTTTCTTCTCCTCTAAATTTTTTTTCTTTTTTCCCCTAATCTTCTTCTCTCGTAATTTTTTTTATTCTTTTTTAATTTTATTTTTCTTCCATAATCTTCTTTTTCTTCTCCTTCTCCCCTAATCTCTTCTTTTTATTCTCCTATAATCTTCTTCTTCTTATTCTCCCATAATATTCTTATTCTTGTTTTCCCCTAATCTTTTTCTTTTTATTCTCCCATAATCTTCTTTTTATTCTCCCCTAATTTTTCTCTTCTTATTCTCCTCTAATCTTTTTTTCCTTAATCTTCCTATTTTTCTCCCAAATCTTCTTTTTCTTTTTATTCTTCTTCTACTTCTTATTCTTCCCCATATTATTTTCTTCCTCTCCCCATAATTTTCTTTTTTTTTTATTTTTCCCCTTTAATCTTTTTCTTTTTTTCTTCCCCCTAATCTTCTTCTTTTTCTCTTAATTTTCTTCTTCATCTCTCTGATCATTTTCTTCTTTTCTTCCTAATCTTTCGCTTTTCTCTAATTTTTTTTCTAATTCTTTTCTTATTTTCCTCTATTATTATTATTCTTCTTCTACCCTCTTAATCTTCTTCTTCCCTCCCTAACATTCCTCGGTGACTCCTGTCGTTCCTGGCGACTTCCACCTTAACCGACTATGGAATCCCGCCGACCATCAAGCACTCCTCTAGGCGGTGGTGGAATCCGTTCGTATCCTACCCTAGCGGAGCCCAAACAAATCCAACCTAATCCCGCATGTTGGCAAGTATTTGTTATGATGAGTTACCATCGTTCCCGCATGTTTATTTTTTGCGACTATGTTGTTTGATATGTGCCAACTATATCGTCACAAGGAGTACGCCTAGAAGCAGTGCATGATGGCAATGAGTACGAGGCCATGGTCCCCTCTTCACACCCTAATTTTGGTCACGGTGTTGACGGGGTGGACCGCTTTGTTCGCCCATTTTTCACCTTGAACAATGAGGAGAACACCGTCCACCTGAGCACAAACCTACCCCTTGGTCAGAGGACTTGGAAGACGAGGGTGTGGGCTTCCAGGTTGCCTTCACTCTTTATTGTGGCGAGGATGCGACCGCTCTGCGGGAGTCCTCTCCCAACTCTTTAGGAAACCAGACTTCGCGCTCGAGTCTATGCACGCTGGAGTTTACTCACCAGACGACGAGGCAGCTGATGACGAGAGTATTTTTGTTTTTCGTTGACCGAGTGATATTCCCATAGGTAGTCACAGTTTTAAAATTTTATAAACTTCTGTGTTGACTTGAATGCACTTAAACTAACACGTCTTGATGTGTCTTCATTTTTTTTAACAAAGATGCTCAGTGTGAATAGTTATATTATTTTCATCAAATCTACTTTGGAGGAAGATTTACTGCCAAAATCCCCTAATTGCATGCATAAGTTCTTATTATAGATTCTTGGTATTAATAAGAGTTCATCACTCCAACTAAAATTCTATGCATAGACTTTCTGCAATTAACTTTTGGTGGTTATTTGTGCAAGTCATTTTCATTGGGGATGCCTACAACGACATCACACCATCCCTCTTAATTGACATGCTCAAACTTAATTGAGAAACATTAAATGTATGTTTGATGATGGAATGGTTTGAACACCATGAAAAAATGGAGGACTTACTATAGTGATGAGTGATGATCAAACTTTAGGCTTTTCATTTACATTTCATAGCTTTTTTCATCCATGCAAATTGCAATTTTCAAGCTTGGTTTTTTATTAAAATAATTTAAGACAAAAGAAACTTTAGAAGGGCAAACCGCGACTGTCAGTAAACACAAAGTTGTTGAGCTTCAGAAAAGTACAACCACCCGGTTCCTGTTTTGAAGGAAGAGAAAAGCTTATGCAACCCACATGGAGCCCTAATCTTCTTATTAAGGTCCAGTTTATGCGGTCGTAACCGCTTGACCGGTGAAAATAAGTCCTCCCAAACGGAGCCCTAATCTTCTTCTTCCTAACTCCTAATCTTCTTGTTCTTCTTCCACCCTAATCTTGATCTTCTTCTTTCCCCTCTTCTTGTTCTTTTTCTTCTTATTTTTTCTCTTCTTATTACCTCTAATCTTCTTCTTATTCTCTCTAATCTTCTTCTTTTTCTTCACCATAATCATTTTTCCTTCTTTCCTCTAATCTTCTTCTTTTTCTTCTTTTTTTTCCTCCCTAACTTCTTCTCCCTAATCTTTTTCTTCTTCATTAATTTTTTTCATCCAACTAATCTTAGTCTTCTCCCCCTAATGTTTTTTCTTCTCCCCCTTATTTTCTTCCCTCCTAATCTTTTTTTTCTTTTTCTCTTCATATTCTCTATTTTCTTCCCCCTAATATTTGTTTTCTTCGTCCTCTTCCCCCTTAATATTCTTCTTCTTCTTCCTCCACTAATCTTCTTCTTCTTCCTCTTTAATTTTTTTCTTCCTTATAATATTTTTCTCTCTCATAATCTTTTTTTTCTTTTCTTCCCCTCCCCTCTATTCCCCTAATCTTTTTTTTTGCCCCACTAATCTTTTCTACCCGTAATCTTTTTCTTCTTACTTAATTTTCTTATTCTTCCCCTAATTTTCTTATTCTTTCCACCTAATTTTCTTATTCTTTCCACCTAATTTTCTTATTCTTCCTCAATCTTCCTCTTTCATAATCTTCTTCTTTTTCTGTAATCTTTTTATTCTTGTTCTTCCATAATCTTCTACCAATCTTCGTTTTCTTCCTAAATCATTTTTCTTCTTATTCCATAATCTTCCATAATCTTTTAAATTGTAATCTTTTTTTCATCCCAGTAATGTTTTTCTTCTTACCCCCTAATCTTATTTTTCCACCTAATCTTCTTCTTTCTCTTCCATAAGCTCCCCCCTTTTTTTTCTTTTCTTTCATACGGTCCTTCTTCTTCCTTACTCTCTCTCTCTTCGTTTTCTTCTTCCATTGGCTCTCTCTTCTTCTTCTTTCATATACTTCTGTTTCTTCTTCTTCTTCCATAAGCCCCCTCTTCTTCTTCTTCCATAGGATCCCTCTTTTTTTCTCTATAATCCCTCTTTGCTAGGTAGATGTGTGGACACACGAGATTGGATAAAATTACGAATTTAAGTATCAGGGATAAGACAGGAGTAGCACCAATTGCAGAGAAGATGCAAGAAGCTCGTCTAAGATGGTTTGGACACATACAAAGGAGACCATTCATTAAAGACACATGTTAGGCATGTGAGAGTCTAGTCACTAGACATGTTAAACGAGGGAGGGGTAGATCAATAAAGACTTTGAATAAAACTTTAAGGAAAGACAGGATGTACTTAGGCATTACTGAGATTATGACAAAAGATAGGGCACAATTGCGACAAAGGATCTATATAGCCGACCCCACTATAGTGGGATAAAGGCTTGAGTGTTGTTGTATTCTTATTCCTCCGTATTCTTCTTCCTCTATAATCTTTTTTCTATTTATCTTTCTTCTTATGTATCATTCTTCCTTCGTATTCTTCTTCCTTTATATTTTCTTCCTCCATATTATTATTCCTTTGTAATCTTTTTCGTCCGAAATTTTCTTTTTCCGTAATCTTATTTTGTAATCTTCTTCTTTCATAAGTTTCTTCTGTAATTTTTTTCCATAATCTTCTTCCTCGTAATTTTTTCCTTTAAATCTTCCTCCTCTTTATCTTCATCTTATTCCTTCCCCTAATCTCTTTCTTCTTCTCCCCCCAATAAGTTTTTTCTTTTCCCTCTTAATATTCTTCTATCCCATAACCTTTTTCTTCTTCTTTATCTTCCCCCTAATTTTCTCCTCCTTCTATCTTCTTCTTCTCCCTATTTTTTTATTCTTTTTTTCTTATGTTTCCCTCCTACTCTTCCTCTTCTCCTGTATTCTTTTTATCCCTCCCAATCTTCTTTTTATTATTCTCTTTAAGTTTCTTCTTTTTATTTTTCTTCTTCTTCCTCCTATTTTTCTCTCTTTTTTATGCCCCATAATTTTCTTCTTTTCCTCTAATCTTTTTCTCACTATTCTTCTTATCCCCCCTCTTAGTTTTGTTCTTCTCTCTAATCTTCTTCTTTCCCTTAATCTTCTTGTTCCCCTAGTCTTCTTCTTTCGCCTAATATTCTTCTTTTCCCACCAAATCTTCTTCTTCTTCCCCTAATCATCTTCTTATTCTTCCCCCCATAATCTTCTTCTCATCTTCTTTACCTTAATGTTCTTCTTTTTCTTCTTATATTCCCCTCCAATTTTTCTATTGTTCCCCCTAATCTCTTTTTCTTCTTTTCTCCCACATTCCACTTCTTTTTCTCCTTTAATCTTCTTATTCTTAATTTTTTTCTTCCTCTTCTCCCCCCAATCTTTTTTCCCCTCTAATCTTTTTTTCTTCTTCTTAATCTTCTTTTCCTTCTTCCTCCCTAATCTTATTCTTCTCGTTCTTCTTTTTCTCTCTCTCCTCTAATCTTATTTTTCTTCTCCCCCCCATAATCTTCTTCTTCCCCCTAATTTTTTCTTCACCCTAATTTTCTTCTTCCCCTTAATATTCTAACATTTTCCTCTTAAATTTCTTCTTCTCTTCCGTAATTTTTTTCTTCTTCCCACTAATATTCTTCTTCTTCCATCTAATCTTTTTCTACCCCCTAATCTTCTTTTTCTTTCTCCCTAATTTTTCTTTTTCTTCTTCTTTTTTTTTTCTTCTTCTTTTTTTTCTTTTCTTTCTCTTCCATAGTCCCCACTCTTTCTTTTTTCTCTTCCATATGCTCTCTCTTCTTGTTCTTCCTTAGTCTCCCTCTTCTTCTTCCATATGCTCCCTCTTCTTCTTTTTCATAGGCTTTGTTTTCTTCTTCCATAAGCTCTCTCTTTTTCTTATTCCATATGATCCCTCTTCTTATTCCTTCATAAGATCTCTATTCTTCTTATTTCATAGGCTCCTTCTTTTTCTTTCATAACCTCCCTCTTCTTCTTTCAAAGGCTCCCCCTTCTTCTTCTTTTATATTTTCTCTCTTCTTCTTCCAAAGGTTTCCTCTTCATCTTCTTCCATATGCTTTCTCTTCTTCTTCATCTTCCATAGGCTCTCACTTCTTCTTATTCTTCTTCTATAGGCTCGCGCTTCTTCTTCTTTCATTAACTTCTTTTTCTTTCATAGGCTAGCTCTTCTTCTTGTTGCATAGACTTCCTCTTCTTCTTCTTCTTCTATTTCCATAGGCTCTATATTCTACTTCATTTTTTTACTTCTTTCATAAACTCCATCATCTTCTTCTTTCATATGCTCTCTCTTCGTCTTCTTTTTCTCCCTAATTCCCTTCTTCTTCCCCTATAATCTTATTTTTTCACTTAATATTTTTTTCTCTCATAATCTTCTTCTTTCCTCTGAATCTTCTTCTTTCACTAATCGTCTTCTCCCCCTTAATCTTTATTTTCCCCTAATCTTCTTCTCTCAATAATCTTTTTCTCCCCCCAATTGTTTTCTTCTTCCCCATAATCTTGTTCTTCTCCCTAATCTTCTTCTTCTTAACCATAATTTTTTTCTTCTTCCCCTAGTCTTCTTCCCCAGATTTTCTTATTTCTCTATAATCTTCTTCTTCCCGGTAATCTTCTTTTTCTTTGTATTGATAATCTTTTACTTTCTCTTAATCTTTTTTTTCTTCCTCTTTAATCTTGTTCTTTTTCCCCGTGTTCTCCCTCTTTTTCTGCTTAATCTTCTTCTCCCCCCTTAATCTTCTTCTTCTTTCGTCTAATTTTATTTTTCCGTATTAATTTTATTCTTCTTTTATTAGTTCCTATTAATCTTATTCCTCTATCCCCTAATCTTCTTTTTTCCTCCTAATCTATTTCTTCTCCTCGAAATCTTCTTCTTCTCCCCTAATTTTCTACTACTTCTTCCCTTTAATCTTCTTCTTCATCCCCCATAATCTTTTTATTCTTCTCCCTAATATTTTTTTTCCTAGTAATCTTCTTCTATCCCACCCAATCTTCTTTTTGTTCCCCCAAATCTTCTTTTCTTCACCTCTAATCTTTTTCTTTTTCTCTCATAATTTATTTCTTCTTCTCCCGTAATCTTTTTTTCTCATAAATTTGTTTTTCTAAATCTCTCTTAATTTTCTTTTTCTCCCCTAATCATCTTCTTTTCTCCTTCTCCCATAATTTTCTTCTTCTCATTCTCTCTTAATCTTGTTCTTCTCCCCCTTAACATTCTTCTTCTTCTTCTTCTTCCCTCTAATTTTCTTTATCTTGCCTCTAATCTTTTTCTTGTTCCCTTATAATTTTCTTCTTACTCTCTCTTTCATAGGCTCCCCCTCTTTCTTATTCTCTTCTATATGCTCCATCTTTTTCGTCTTTCTTAGTCTCCCTCTTCTTCTTCCATTGGCTCATTTTCTTCTTTTCCATAGGCTTCGTTTTCTTCTTCTTCCATAAGCTCCCTCTTCTTCTTATTTCATAAAATCACTCTTCTTATTCCTTCATAAGATCTCTCTTCTTCTTTCTTTATAGGCTCCATCTTCTATTTCTTCTTCTTTCATGAGCTCTCTCTTCTTCTTTTATAAGCTTCCCTTCTTCTTTTTCTTTCATATTATCTATCTTTTTCTTCCATAGGTTCCCTCGTCATCTTCCTTCTTAGGCTCCCTCTTCTTCTTCATCTTCTATAGGCTCTCATTTCTTCTTCCATAGGCTCACACTTTTTTTCTTCCATAAGCTTCTCCTTCTTTCATAGGCTACCTCTTCTTCTTCTTAAATAAACTCACTCTTCTTCTTTTTCTTCTATTTCCATAGGCTACATATTCTTTTTCATTTTTCCATCTTCTCTTCTTCCATAAGCTCTCTCTTCATCTTCTTTTTCTCCCTAATCTCTTTCTTCTTACCCAATAATCTTCTTCTTCCACTTGATCTTCTTCTTCCCTCTAATCTTCTTCTCTCCCTTAATCTTCCTTTTCCTCTACTCTTATTCTCCTAGTCTTCTTCTTCCCCCAATCTTCCTTTTTCCCTCCAATCTTCTTTTTCTCGCTAATATTCTCCTTCTTCCCGCTAATAATATTTTACTTTCTCATAATCTTCTTCTTCTTCCCTAATGTTGTTCTTTTTTCCTATTCTCTCTCTTCTTTTCCCCCTAATCTTCTTCTACCCTTTAATTTTTTTTTAATGTTGCCTAATTTTATTCTTCCCCACTAATCTTCTTCTTCCCTCTAATCTTCTTTTCCCCCTAATCTTTTTCTTCTCCTCTAAATCTTCTTCTTCCCTAATCTTTTTCTTTTTTTCTTTCCCCCTAATCTTCTTCTTCTTCCCCTTAATCTTCTTTTTCATTCCCCTAATCTTCTTATTCATCCCTCATAACCTTTTTCTTCTTCATCCCTCATATTCTTTTTCTTCTTCGCTCTAATATTCTTCTCTCTCGTAATCTTCTTTTTCTATCCCATACAATCTTATTTTTCTCCCTTATTTTCTTCTTCTTCTCCCCTAATCTTTCTCTCATAAATTTGTTTTCTTATTCTCTCTTAATTTTTTTTCTCCATAATCTTCTTTTTTCTCCTTCTCCCCTAATTTTCTTCTTATTTCCCAATAATCTTCTTCTTTTTCTCTGTTAATCTTATTATTTTTTTCCATAATCTTCTTTTTCTCCTTCTCCCATAATCTTTTTTTTTCTCCCATAATCTTCTTCTTTTTCTTCTTCCCCATATTCTTCTTTCTCCCCCTCCTAATTTTATTCTTTTTATTTTTCCTCTCTAATCTTTTTCTTTTTCTTTTCTTCTTCCCTCTAATCATCTTTTTTTCTCCCAATCTTCTTCTTCATTCCCCTGATTATCTTCTTCTTTTCTCTCTAATCTTTTGCTTTCCACTATTCTTCTTACTCTTCCCCACTAATCATATTCTTATTTCTCTCCATTCTTATTCTTCTTTTTCTACCACCCTTAATCTTTTTCCTCCCACCTAATTTTTCCCCCTAATCTTATTCTTCTTTATCTTCCACCATAATCTTTTTCTTCTCTCTAATCTTCTTCTTCTTCATCATCCATCACAATCTTCTTCTTCTCCCTAATCTTTTATTCTTCTTCTTTCACCTAATCTTCTCCCGCATAATCTTATTCTTCCTCCAAATCTTCTTCATTCCCCTAATCTTTCTACCTCTAACCTTCTTCTTCTTGTTTCAACTAATCTTCTTCAACCCAATCTTCTTCTTTTTCCCATCTAATCTTCTTCCTTATAATTTTCTTCTTCTCCCTAATCTCCATCTTCTTCCCCCCATAATTTTTTTCTCTTAATCTTCTTCTACCCCACTAATTTTTTTCTTCCCCTAATCTTCTTCTCCACCTCTTAATCTTCATTTTCCCCTTGTCTTTTTCTCCCCCTAATTTTTTTTCTCTTCCTCATAATCTTCTTCTTCATAACCTTAATTTTCTTTTTCTTCTCCCCAATTTTCTTCTTCTTTTCTAATCTTCTTGTTTCCCTTTATTATTCTTCTTCTGCCTCTAATCTTCTTCTTTTCCCTGTTCTGTTCCCTTTTAATTTTCTTCATCTTCCCCAAAATGTCTCCTTCTTCCCATTAATCTTCTTTTTTCTCCCTAATTTTTTTTTCTTCTTCCTAATCATTTTCTTCTCCCTCATACTCTTCCCCTATTTTTTTCCTAAGATTCTTCTTTTCCCATATTCTTTTTTCTCTATTCTTCTATTCTGATCTTTTTCCATAATCTTCTTTTTCTTTTTTAATCTTGCTCTTCCATAATCTTCTTCATCTTTTATAATCTTTTTATTCTTCTTATTTAATAATTTTCTCATAATCTTCATTTTCTTCCCTAATCATTTATTTCTTCTTCCGTATTTTTTTCTGTTTTCCATTTTCTTCTTCTCTTATAATCTTCTTAATCTTCAATAATCTTTTTCTTTCGTAATTTTTTTCTTCTTCCATTATGCTTTTCTCATAATCTTCATTTTCTTACCTAATCTTTTTTCTTTTATTTACCTAATCTTTTTCTTTTGCTGTAATCTTCTTCTTTTGTAATCTTTTTCTTCTTAATTTTTTCCTTTCTCTTCTCCCCATAATCTTCTTTTTTTTTCTCCTCTAATCTTTTTGTTCTTAAATTTTTTTTTCTTCCTCTTCCCCCGCTGGAGTTACGGAGATGAAAATGCTTACGGGGATGTGTGGACACATGAGACTGAATTAAATTAGGAATAAATGTATTAGAGATAAGACTGGAGTAACACCAATTGTAGAGAAGATGCGAGAAGATCGACTTAGATGGTTTGGACACGTACAAAGGATGCCATTAGAGGCACATGTTTGACATTGTGAGAGTCTAGTCACTAGACATGTTAAACGAGGGAGGGGTAGATCTATAAATACTTGGAATGAAATTATAAGGACATACATGATGTACTTAGGCATTATGGAGAGTATGAAAAAAGATCGGGCATAATGGCGACAAAGGATCCATATAGCCAACCCCACTATAGTGGGATAAATGCTTGAGTGTTGTGTGGTTGTTCCTCTTCCCCCTAATCTTCTTCTCCTTCTTATTCTTCTCCCTCTAATCTTCTTCTTCTCCCCTTAATTTTTTTCTTCACCCTAATCTTCTTCTTCTCCCCCTTAGCATTCTTCTTCTTCTTCCCCCTAATTTTCTTCTTCTTGCCCCGAATCTTTTTCTTATTCCCTCTTTATTTTCTTCTTACTCTCTCTTTCATAGGCTCCCCCTCTTTCTTATTCTCTTTTATATGCTCCCTCTTCTTCTTCTTCCTTAGTCTCTCTCTTCTTCTTCCATTGACTCACTCTTCTTCTTTTTCATAGACTTCATTTTCTTTTTCTTTCATAAGCTCCCTCTTCTTCTTATTCCATAAGATCATTCTTCTTATTCCTTCATAAGATCTCTCTTCTTCTTTCTTTATAGGCTCCATCTTCTATTTCTTCTTCTTTCATAAGCTTTCTCTTCTTCTTTCATAAGTTTCCCCTTCTTCTTCTTCTTCTTTCATATTATCTATCTTTTTCTTCCATAGGTTCCCTCGTTATCTTCCTTCTTAGGCTCCCTCTTCTTCTTCATCTTCCATAGACTCTCACCTCTTCTTCCATAGGCTCACACTTTTTCTTCTTTCATAAGCTTCTCCTTCTTTCATAGTCTACCTCTTCTTCTTCTTAAATAAACTCACTCTTTTTCTTTTTTCTTCTATTTCCATAGGCTACATATTCTTTTTCATTTTCTGCTTCTTCCATAAGCTCCATCTTCTCTTCTTCCATATGCTCTCTCTTCGTCTTCTTTTTCTCCCTAATCTCTTTCTTCTTACCAAATAATATTCTTCTTCCACTTAATTTTTTTCTTCCCCCTAATCTTCATCTCTCCCTTAATCTTTCTTTTCTCTTACTCTTATTCTCCCTATAATCTTTTTCGCTCCCCCAATTTTTTTCTTCTTTCTCCTAATTATCTTCTTCTTAACCATAATTTTCTTTTTCTTCTCCTAGTCTTTTTATTTCCTCAATATTCTTTTTTCCCTCTAATCTTCTTTTTCTCGCTAATCTTCTCCTTCTTCCCACCAATAATCTTTTACTTTCTCATAATCTTTTTCTTCTTCCCTAATGTTATTTTTTTCTCATATTCTCTCTCATCTTTTCACCCCTAATCATCTTCTCCCCATAATTTTTTTCTTCTTTTGCCTAATTTTATTCTTCCCCACTAATCTTTTTCTTCCCTCTAATCTTCTTTTCCCTCTAATCTTTTTCTTCTCGTCTAAATCTTCTTCTCCCCTTATCTTCTCCTTCTTTTTTCTTCCCCCTAATCTTCTTCTTCTTCCCCTTAATTTTCTTTTTCATTCCCCTAATCTTCTTATTCATCTCTCTTAACCTTTTTCTTTTTTCTTCTTCATCCCTTATAATCTTTTTCTTCTTTTCCCTAATATTCTTCTCACTCGTAATCTTCTTTTACTATCTCATACAATTTTCTTTTTCTTTCCCCTAATCTTCTTTTTCTTTTCCTCTAATCTTTTCTTTTTCTCCCCTATTTTAATATTCTTCTCCCCTAATCTTTCTCTCATAAATCTGTTTTCTTTTTCTCTCTTAATTTGTTTTTTCTTCTCTAATCTTCTTTTTTCTCCTTCTCCCATAATCTTTTTCTTATTCTCCCAATAATCTTCTTCTTTTTCTCTATTAATCTTTTTATTTTTTCTTCTCCTCTAATCTTCTTCTTTTTCTCCCCTAATCTTCTTCTTTTTCTCCCATAATCTTCTTCTTCTTCCCCCAAATATTCTTCTTCTTTTTCTTCTTCCCCATATTCTTCATTTCACTGATCATCTTTTTCTTTTCTCTCTAATCTTCTGTTTTCCTCTATTCTTCTTCCTCTTCCCCACTAATCATATTCTTATTTCCCTCTATTCTTTTTCTTCTTTTTCTACAACCCTTAATCTTCTTCCCCCGACCTAATTTTACCCATAATCTTATTCTTCTTTATCATCCACCATAATCTTTTTCTTCTCTCTAATCTTCTTCTTCTTCATCATTCATCATAATCTTCTTCTTCTCCCTAATCTTTCTTTTCTTCTTCTTTCACCCAATCTTTTCTCCCTAATCTTATTCTTCCCCTAATCTTCTTCATTCCCCTAATCTTCCTCCATCTAATCTTCATCTTCTTGTTTCAACTAATCTTCTTCCACCTAATCTTCTTCTTTTCATCTAATCTTCTTCTTCTCCCTTATAATCTTCTTCTTCTTCTCCCCTAATCTTCTTTTTCCCCCTAATCTTCATCTTCTTTCCCCCATAATTTTTTTCCCTTAATCTTCTTCTACCCCCATAATATTTTTCTTCTCCCAATCTTCTTCTACCCCTCTCAATCTTCATTTTCCCCTTATCTTTTTCTCCCCCTAATTTTTGTCGTCTTTCTCATAATCTTCTTCTTCATAACCCTAATTTTCTTTTTATTCTCTCCAATCTTCTTCTTCCCCCCAATCTTTTTCTTCCTTTTTAATCTTATTGTTTCCCTTTATTCTTCTTCTTCTACCCTAATCTTCTTCTGTCCCTAATCTTCTTCTTCTCCTCCCTGTTCTGTTCCACCTTAATTTTCTTCATCTTCCCCAAAATGTCTTCTTCTTCCCATTAATCATTTTTTTCTCCCTATTTTTTTCTTCTTCCTAATCTTTTTCTTCTCCTTCATACTCTTCTCCCACTTTTTCTTTCCTAAGATTCTTCTTCCCTCCTGTTCTTTTTCTCTATTCTTTTTTCCTGATCTTTTTCTTCTTTAATCTTGCTCTTCCATAATCTTCTTCATCTTTTGTAATCTTTTTATTCTTCTTATTTCATAATTTTCTCATAATTTTCATTTTCTTCCCTAATCATTTATTTCTTCTTCCGTAATTTTTTTCTTCATCCGTTTTCTTCTTCTCTTATAATCTTTTTAATCTTCAATAATCTTCTTTTTTTGTAATCTTTTTCTTCTTCGATAATCTTTTTTTCTTATTTTTCCTCTCTAATCCTCTTCTTCCATTCTTCTCCTCACTAATCTCCTCCCTCATTTTTTTTTCTTCTTCCCCCAATTCTTTTTATTTCTTTTTTCTTCTTATTCTTATTCTTCTCCCCCAACCTTCTTCTTCTTACCATTATTCTTCTCCTAATATTTTGTTTTCACCTAATCTTTTTCTTCTTCCCTTCTAATCTTTTTCTTTATCCTCCTTTTTCTTCTTCCCTCTTATCTTTTACTTCTTCACCGTAATCTTCTTCTTTTTCCCCTAACCTTCTTCTCTCTTCTTATTCTTATTCTTCTCCCACAACCTTCTTTTTCATATTCTTATTCTTCTCCTAATATTTTGCTTTCACCTAATCTTCAGCTTTCACATAATCTTTTTCTTCTTCCTTTCTAATCTTCTTCTCCCCCAATGTTCTTCTTTTTTCTCTTTAATCTTCTTCTTATTTTACTTTAATCTTTTTTCCCCTTAATTTTCTTCTTCTTTTTCTCATAATCTTGTTCTTCTATGCCCTAATTCCCTCTAATCTTCTTCTACCCCTAATATTTTTCTTCTTCGCCCTAATTCTCCCTTAATCTTTTTATTGTTCTTCTTCTTCTTCCCCCTAATTTCTTATTTTTATTCTTCTTTCTCAATCATTTTCTTTTTCCCCCCTAATCTTCTTGTTCTTCTTTCCAATTAATTTTCTTTTTCTTCGCAATTAATCTTCTTCTTTTGTCTAATCTTTCTCTTCTGCCCCTCTAATCTTCTTTTTTCCCTTAATCTTTTTCTTCTTCATAATCTTCTTCTTATTCCCACTAATCTCCCCCCCCGTAATCTTTTTCTTCCTCTTCCCCCGAGACTTCTTTTTTCCACCTAATCTTCTTCTTTTCTTATTCTCGCCCATATTCTTCTTTTTCCTGACTAATTTTCTTCTTCTTCCTTAATCTTCTTCTTTCTTCTTAATCTTTTTGTTCTTATTCTTCTTTCCCCTAATCTTTTTTTTTTCCTATTAATCTTTTTCTTCTTCTTGCCCCTAATGTTTTTCTTTTTCTTTTTTTTAATTTATTCTTCTTCTTTATCCTCAATCTTTTTTTCTTTCTCCCTAATTTTCCTATTCTCCCTAATCTTTTTTTTCTTCTCCCATAATCTATTTTTTTTATTTTCCCCCATAATGTTCTTCTTTCCCTCTAATTTTCTTCTTCTTCTATCCTGATCTTATTCATCTTCCACCCTAATATTTTTTTTCTTCCTCCATAATCAATTTCTTCATCTTCTTCCGCCTTAATGCTCTTCTTCTTCCCTCTAATATTCTCTTTCTCACTAATTTTCATTTTTTTCTCCTTTAATTTTTTTTTCTTCCTCCCACCAATTCTTTTTCTTCCCTCTTAATCTATTTCTTTTTCTATTTTTTTCTTTTACTTCTTTCTTTTTTTTTCTTTCCCTTATTCTTCTTCTTCTCCTATTCTTCCTCTTCACCCCCTAATTGTTTTCTTTTCCCCCCTAAATTTTTACTTCCCTCTAAGTATCTTCTTCTTCCCCTCTAATCATCTTCTTTTTCTTTTATCCCTTTAATCTTCTTCATTCTTAATTTTCTTTTTCTTCCCCCTTAATCTTATTCTTTTTCCTCTATTCTTCTTCTTCCTCGTAATCTTCTTTTTCCCCATAATTTTCTTCTCCTTTCTCATATTCTTTTTTTTCCATATTCTTCTTCTTTCCCATAATCATCTTCTTTCCCCTAATCTTCTTCTTCTTCTATCTAATCTTCTTCTTTTTTTCACCTAATTTTCTTCTTCTCCTAGTCTTTTTCTCTTCCCTAATCTTTTTCCCACATAATATTTTTCTTCTTATTTTCTCCAATCTTCTTCTTCCTCATAGTCTTCTTCTTCTCCCATAATCTTATTCTCCCCTCTTAATCTTCTTCTTCTCATTCCCTTATCTTCTTTTTGTTCTTTTTCTTCTCCCTTAATCTTCTTCTTTCTCTTAATCTTCTTCTTTCCCTTAATCTTCTTCCCCTCTAATCTTGTTCTTCCCTCTAATCTTCTTCTCCCCTTAATTTTCTTTTTCGTAGTCTTTATCTCTCCTCTTATCTTTTCTCCCTCATAATCTTCTTCTTCTTAACCATAATCTTTTTTCATTCCCTTAGTCTTCTTCATCTTCCCCGCTCCAGTCTTATTCCTCCATTCTAATCACCTTCTTTCCATATAATCTTCTTTTTCTGCCCCTAATATTCTTCTTTTTTTCCTTTTCTTCTTATTCCCTTAATCTTCTTCTACCTAATCTTATTTTTCTTCCTCCTAATTTTTTTCCTCCACTTCTTTCCCCTAATCTTCTTCCTCTACTTCTTCCTTCCTAATCTTCTTCTTCCTATTCTTTTTCTTCTTTAATCTTCCTCTTCCTCAATCTTCTTCTTCTTTAATCTTTTTTTTCTTCCTCTTTCATAATCTTCTTCTCCTTAAACTTCTTATTACTCCTAATCTTCTTCTTCTTTCCCCCAATCTTCTTCTTCCCTCTAATATTCTTCCTCTACTTCTTCCTTTCTACTCTTTCTTTTTTAATCCTCTGCTTCCCTATTCTTCTTATCTCATATTTTTTCTTTCTTATTCTTCTTTTTCCTAATCTTCTTCTTCCCAAATTTTCCTTTTTCATAATCTTACAATGTGGACAAAGAAGAATAATTACAATGTGGACATAGAAAGCAAGATAACCCTTTCCTCACTAGCACTCAACATCTTTCGTTTGAAATACTATGATTCAAGAAAATGGCGTATCCACATCCCAAACAAGAATAAAGACTGCTTTATAAGGCATGGCTACTACGGTGTTTATTCAGATACATACAAACCCTATAACGAGAATCTCTACTATTACGATGTGAACTCTCTTTCCATTTATAATGAAGAAGTTTCCAATGCCAGATGGAGTACATATTTTCCATGGTAATCGGGATGGAATGAACTTTGATAGCATGTGTGACTTTATTGAGGCTTATATGGTATGCCCAAAGAATGTAAAGAAGCCCTTTCTACCATATCGAGACAAGAATATAACTCTCCTCTTTCAAACAGGAGAATTCGTAGGCATTTACTATAACGAAGAATTAAAATATGCGAAAAGACTAGGCTATGGAAAGTCCATTCCAGGAATTTGTGAGCTCACACTTTGAGAGCAGACAAGAAGCTAAGAGATAAGGGAATGAGACAATGTCCTTTGTGTACAAGATCTTGATGAATTTGTTATACGATAGATTTGGCATTAAACCTAAGAGCACTATAACTGTGATCTGCCATGAATCTACATACAAAGATTTGTTGAAAAATAGTTACTTTATCTTTGGAGATAAGCTTTGTGAGAACAACTACATCGTTGCCTACCATAGCAATGCCAACCAAACATCAGATTCACGGACCAAACCGAAGCACTCAGCTATCTAACTAGCTGCTGTGATCACAACCTGTTCTAGGATCTATATGTACCCTTGTATCTCAAGAGAGGGCTACTACTACACTGACACAGACTCAGTAGTGCTTGGTAATCCACTCCCTGATAAATCTATTTCCTCAGTGGAATTAGGTAAGTTTAAACTAGAGGACAAATTAATGAAAGGATACTTCTTAGCACCAAAATGTTATTACTACATCACAAAGGATAACACTAATGTTCTCAAGTACAACGGACCAGCAATAAGCAATCTCTCCCCAATCTTCTTCTTTTCACCTAATTTTCTTCTTCTCCTAGTCTTCTTCTCTTCCCTAATTTTTCCCTCATAATATTTGTTTTTCACCAATCTTATTCTTCCCCATAGTCTTCTTCTTCTCCCCTCTTAATATTCTTCTTCTCCCTCCCTTATCTTCTTATTATTCGTTTTCTTCCCTCTTAATCTTCTTCTCCCCTAATCTTCTTCTCCCCCCTAATCTTTTTCTACTCCCCTTAATCTTCTTTTCCCTAGTCTTTCTCTCTCCTCTTAACTTTTCTCCCTCATAATCTTCTTCTTCTTAATCCTAATCTTTTTTCATTCCCTTAGTCTTCTTCATTCCCGCTCCAATCTTATTCCTCCCTTATAATCATCTTCTTTCCCTATAATCTTTTTTTTCTTCCCCTAATATTCTTCTTCTTTCCCTTAAATGTCTTCTTCTACCTAATCTTGTTCTTCTTCCTCCTAATTTTTTTTCTTCTACTTCTTCCCCCTAATATTCTTCCTCTACTTCTTCCCCGTAATATTCTTCCTCTACTTCTTCCTTCCCAATGTTCTTCTTTCTAATCTTTTTCTTCTCTAATCTTCCTCTTTCACAATCTTCTTCTTCTTTAATCTTTTTCTTCTTCCTCTTCCATAATCTTCTTCTTCTTAATCTTATTCTTCCTCCTAATCTTCTTCTTCTACTTTCCCCCAATCTTCTTTTTTTCTCTATAATCTTCTTCCTCTCTAATTTTTTTCTTTTTTAATCCTCTCCTTCCCTATTCTTCTTACCTCATATTCTTTCTTCCTTTATCTTTTTCCTAATCTTCTTCTTCCCAAATTTTTCTCTTCCGTAATCTTACAATTTGGACATAGAAGAATAATTACAATGTGGACATAAAAAACAAGATATCCCTTTCCTCACTAGCACTCAACATATTTCGTTTGAAATACTTTGATTTAAGAAAATGGCCTATCCACATCCCAAACAATAATAAAGACTGCTTTTTTGTATGTAATATGTTGGAATTTCCAGGGTGAACTGAAAGTATTCAGGTAGTTAGTTGCACTACCAATGCAATATGAGTCTTATTCTTCTTCTCCCCAATTTTCTTCTTCCCCTCAATCTTCTTCTTCTTTTCTAATCTTCTTGTTTCCCTTTATTATTCTTCTTCAACCCTAATCTTCTTCTGGCTCTAATCGTCTTCTTCTTTTCCCTATTTTGTTCTCCCTTAATTTTCTTTATGTTCCCCAAAATATCTTCTTCTTCCCATTAATCTTCTTTTTTTCTCCCAATTTTTTTCTTCTTCTTCCTAATCTTTTTCTTCTCCCTCATACTCTTCCCCTACTTCTTTCCTAAGATTCTTCTTTTCCCCTATTCTTTTTTCTCTATTCTTCTTTTCTGATTTTTTTCCAATAATCTTCTTTTTCTTCTTTAATCTTGCTCTTCCATAATTTTCTTCGTCTTTTGTAATCTTTTTATTCTTCTTATTTCATAATTTTCTCATAATCTTCATTTTCTTCTTTTGTAATCTTTTTCTTCTTAATTTTTTTCCTTCCTCTTCTCCCCATAATTTTCTTTTTTTCTCCTATAATCTTTTTCTTCTTAATTTTTTTTCTTCCTCTTCCCCCTTGGAGTTATGGAGATGAAAATGCTTAGGTGGATGTGGACACATGAGAGTGAATAAAATTAGGAATGAATGTATTGGAGATAAGACTGGAGTACCACCAATTGTAGAGATGATGCGAGAAGCTCGACTAAGATGGTTTGGACACGTACAAAGGAGGCCATTAGAGGCACATGTTTGACATTGCGAGAGTCTAGTCACTAGACATGTTAAACTAGGGAGGGGTAGATCTATAAAGACTTGGAATGAAATTATAAGGACATACATTATGTACGACGGCATTTTGGAGAGTATGAAAAAAGATTAAGCATAATGGCGACAAAGCTTCCATATAGCCAACCCCACTATAGTGGGGATAAAGGCTTGAGTGTTGTGTTATTGTTTCTCTTCCCCTTAATTTTCTTCTCCTTCTTATTCTTCTCTCCCCTAATCTTCTTCTTCTCCCCCCTAATTTTTTTTCACCTTAATGTTCTTCTTCTCCCCCTTAAGATTCTTCGTCTTCTTCCCCCTAATTTTCTTTTTCTTGCCCATAATTTTTTTCTTCTTCCCTCATAATTTTCTTCTTACTCTCTCTTTCATAGGCTTCCCTCTTTCTTATTCTCTTTTATATGCTCCATCTTTTTCTTCTTCCTTAGTCTCCCTCTTCTTCTTCCATTGACTCACTTTCTTCTTTTTCATAGGCTTCATTTTCTTCTTCTTTCATAAGCTCCCTCTTCTTCTTATTTCATAAAATCACTCTTCTTATTCCTTCATAAGATCTCTCTTCTTCTTTCTTTATAGGCTCCATCTTCTATTTCTTCTTCTTTGATAAGCTCTCTCTTCTTCTTTCATAAGCTTCCCCTTCTTCTTTTTCTTTCATATTATCTATCTTTTTCTTCAATAGGTTCCCTCGTCATCTTCCTTCTTAGACTCTCTCTTCTTCTTCATCTTCTATAGGCTCTCATTTCTTCTTCCATAAGCTCATACTTTTTTTCTTCCATAAGCTTCTCCTTCTTTCATAGGCTACCTCTTCTTCTTCTTAAATAAACTCACTCTTCTTTTTCTTCTATTTCCATAGGCTGCATATTCTTTTTAATTTTTTCATCTTCTCTTCTTCCAAAAGCTCTCTCTTCATCTTCTTTTTTCCCTAATCTCTTTCTTCTTACCGAATAATCTTCTTTTTTCACTTAATCTTCTTCTTCTCTCTAATCTTCTTCTCCCCCTTAATCTACCTTTTCCCTTACTCTTATTCTCCTAGTCTTCTTCTTCCCCCAATCTTCTTTTTTCCCTCCAATCTTCTTTTTCTCGCTAATCTTCTCCTTCTTCCCACTAATAATATTTTACTTTCTCATAATCTTCTTCTTCCCTAATGTTGTTCTTTTTTCCCATATTCTCTCTCTTCTTTTCCCCCCTAATCTTCTTCTGCCCTTTAATCTTTTTTTTCTTTTGCCTAATTTTATTCTTCCCCACTAATCTTCTTCTTCCCTCTAATCTTCTTTTCCCCCTAATCTTTTTCTTCTCCTCTAAATCTTCTTCTTCCCTAATCTTTTCCTTTTTTTCTTCCCCCCTAATCTTCTTCTTCTTCCCTTAATCTTCTTTTTCATTCCCCTAATCTTCTTATTCATCCCTCATAACCTTTTTCTTTTTTCTTCTTCATCTCTCATATTCTTTTTCTTCTTTCCTCTAATATTCTTCTCTCTCGTAATCTTCTTTTTCTATCCCATACAATCTTCTTTTTCTTTCCACTAATCATCTTTTTCTTCTCTTTTAATCTTTTTCTTTTTCTCCCTTATTTTCTTCTTCTTCTCCCCTAATCTTTCTCTCATAAATTTGTTTTCTTATTCTCTCTTAATTTTTTTTAATAATCTTCTTTTTCTTCTTTAATCTTGCTCTTCCATAATCTTCTTCGTCTTTTGTAATCTTTTTATTCTTCTTATTTCATAATTTTTCCATAATCTTCATTTTCTTCCCTAATCATTTATTTCTTCTTTCGTATTTTTTTTCAGTTTTCCGTTTTCTTCTTCTCTTATAATCTTCTTAATCTTCAATAATCTTTTTTTTTCGTAATTTTTTTCTTCCATAATTTTTTTTATTTCTTCCATTATGCTTTTCTCATAATCTTCATTTTCTTGCCTAATCTTTTTTCTTTTATTTACCTAATCTTTTTCTTCTGTTGTAACCTTCTTCTTTTGTAATCTTTTTTCTTTTTAATTTTTTTCTACCTCTTCTCCCCATAATCTTTTTTTTTCTCTTCTAATCTTTTTGTTATTAAATTTTTTTTTCTTCCTCTTCCCCCCTGGAGTTACGGAGATGAAAATGCTTAGGTGGATGTGTGGACACATGAGACTGAATAAAATTAGGAATGAATGTATCAGGGATAAGACTGGAGTAGCACCAATTGTAGAGAAGATGCGAGAAGCTCGACTAAGATGGTTTGGACACGTACAAAGGAGGCAATTAGAGGCACATGTTTGACATTGTGAGAGTCTAGTCACTAGACATGTTAAACGTGGGAGGGGTAGATCTATAAAGACTTGGAATGAAATTATAAGGACATACATGATTTACTTAGGCATTATGGAGAGTATGAAAAAAGATTGGGCATAATGGAGACAAAGGATCCATATAGCCAACCCTACTATAGTGGGATAAATGCTTTAGTGTTGTGTTGTTGTTCCTCTTCCCCCTAATCTTCTTCTCCTTCTTATTCTTCTCTCCCTAATCTTCTCCTTCTCCTCCTAATTTTTTTCTTCACCCTAATCTTCTTCTTCTCCCCCTTAACATTCTTCTTCTTCTTCCCCCTAATTTTCTTCTTCTTGCCCCTAATCTTTTTCTTCTTCCCTCCTAATTTTCTTCTTACTCTCTCTTTCATAGGCTCCCCCCTCTTTCTTATTCTCTTCTATATGCTCCCTCTTCTTCTTATTCCTTAATCTCCCTCTTCTTCTTCCATTGGCTCACTCTTCTTCTTTTTCATAGGCTTCGTTTTCTTCTTCTTTAATAAGCTCCCTCTTCTTCTTATTCCATAAGATCACTCTTCTTATTCCTTCATAAGATCTCTCTTCTTCTTTCTTTATAGGCTCCATCTTCTATTTCTTCTTCTTTCATAAGCTTTCTCTTCTTCTTTCATAAGTTTTCCCTTCTTCTTCTTCTTCTTTCATATTATCTATTTTTTTCTTCCATAGGTTCCCTCGTTATCTTCCTTCTTAGGTTCCCTCTTCTTCTTCATCTTTCATAGGCTCTCACTTCTTCTTCGATAGGCTCACACTTTTTCTTCTTCCATAAGCTTCTCCTTCTTTCATAGTCTACCTCTTTTTCTTCTTAAATAAACTCACTCTTTTCTTTTTCTTCTATTTCCATAGGCTACATATTCTTGTTCATTTTTTGCTTCTTCCATAAGCTCCATCTTCTCTTCTTCCATATGCTCTCTCTTCGTCTTCTTTTTCTCCCTAATCTCTTTCTTCTTACTCAATAATCTTCTTTTTTCACTTAATCTTCTTCTTCCCCCTAATCTTCATCTCTCCCTTAACCTTCTTTTTTCTTTACTCTTATTCTCCCTATAATCTTTTTCGCTCCCCCCATTTTTTTCTTCTTTCTCCTAATTATCTTCTTCTTAACCATAATTTTCTTTTTCTTCTCCTAGTCTTTTTATTCCCCCAATCTTCTTTTTTCCCTCTAATCTTCTTTTTCTCGCTAATCTTCTCATTCCCAGCAATAATTTTTTACTTTCTCATAATCTTCTTCTTCTTCCATAATGTTGTTTTTTCTCATCTTCTCCCCTTAATCTTTTTCTTCTTTTGCCTAATTTTATTCTTCCCCACTAATGTTTTTCTTCCCTCTAATCTTCTTTTCCCTCTAATCTTTTTCTTCTCCTCTAAATCTTCTGCTCCCCTAATCTTCTCCTTCTTTTTTATTCCCCCTAATCTTCTTCTTTTTCCCCTTAATTTTCTTTTTCATTCCCCTAATCTTCTTATTCATCCTTCTTAACCTTTTTCTTTTTTCTTCTTCATCCCTCATAATCTTTTTCTTCTTTCCCCTAATATTCTTCTCACTCGTAATCTTCTTTTTCCATCTCATATAATCTTCTTTTTCTTTTCCCTAATCTTCTTTTTCTTCTCCTCTAATCTTTTTCTTTCTCCCCTATTTTCTTCTTCTTCTCCCCTAATCTTTCTCTCATAAATATGTTTTCTTATTCTCTCTTAATTTGTTTTTTCTTCTCTAATTTTCTTTTTTATTCTTCTCTCATAATCTTCTTCTTATTCTCCCAATAATCTTCTTCTTTTTCTTTTTTAATCTTTTTATTTTTCTCCCCTAATCTTCTTTTTTCCTTCTCCTCTAATCTTCTTCTTCTTCTTATTCTCCCCTAATCTTCTTCTTTTTCTCCCCTAATTTTCTTCTTTTTCTCCCATAATCTTCTTCTTCTTCCCCCCAATGTTCTTCTTCCCCCCAATGTTCTTCTTCTTTTTCTTCTTCCCCATATTCTTCTTTCTCTCCCTCCTAATTTTATTCTTTTTATTATTCCCCTCTAATCTTTTTCTTTTTCTTTTCTTCTTCTCTCTAATCATCTTTTTTTCTCTTAATCTTTTTCTTCATTCCCTTGATCATCTTCTTCTTTTCTCTCTAATCTTCTGCTTTCCTCCATTCTTTTTCTTCTTCCCCACTAATCATATTCTTATTTCTCTCTATTCTTTTTCTACAACCCTTAATCTTCTTCCTCCGACCTAATTTTCCTCATAATCTTATTCTTCTTTATCATCTACCATAATCTTTTTCTTTTCTCTAATCTTCTTCTTTTTCATCATCCATCATAATCTTCTTCTTCTCCCTAATCTTTCTTTTCTTCTTCTTTCACCTAATTTTCTCCCCCCTAATCTTATTCTTCCACCTAATCTTTTTCATTCCCCTAATCTTCCTACATCTAATCTTCTTCTTCTTGTTTCAACTAATCTTCTTCCACCTAATCTTATTCTTCTTTCCATCTAATCTTCTTCTTCTCCCGTATAATCTTCTTATTCTTCTTCTCCCCTAATCTTCTTCTTTTTCTTAATCTCCATCTTCTTTCCCCCATAATTTTTTTCTTCTCCCAATCTTCTTCTACCCCTCTTAATCTTCGTTCTTCTTCTTTTCCTGTTCTGTTCCCCCTTAATTTTCTTCATCTTCCCCAAAATGTCTTCTTCCCATTAATCATCTTTTTTCTCCCTATTTTTTTCTTCTTCCTAATCTTTTTCTTCTCCTTCATACTCTTCCCCCACTTCTTGTTTCCTAAGATTCTTCTTCTCTCCTGTTCTTTTTTCTCTATTCTTCTTTCCTTCTTTTTCCCATAATCTTCTTTTTCTTCTTTAATCTTGCTCTTCCATAATCTTCTTCATCTTTTGTAATCTTTTTATTCTTCTTATTTCATAATTTTCTCATAATCTTCATTTTCTTCCCTAATCATTTATTTCTTCTTATGTAATTTTTTTCTTCATCTGTTTTCTTCTTCTCTTATAATTTTTTTAATCTTCAATAATCTTTTTCTTTCGTAATCTTTTTTTCCATAATTTTTTTCTTCTTCCTTTATACTTTTCTCATAATCTTCATTTTTTTGTCTAATCTTTTTTCTTTTATTTCCCTAATCTTTTTCTTCTTCTGTAATCTTTTTCTTCTTTTGTAATCTTTTTCTTCTTCGATAATCTTTTTTTTCTTATTATTCCCCCCTAATCCTCTTCTTCCATTCTTCTCCCCACTAATCTCCTCCCTCATTTTTTTTTCTTCTTCCCCTAATTCTTTTTTTTTTCTTCTTATTCTTATTCTTTTCCCCCAACCTTCTTCTTACTCTTATTCTTCTCCTAATATTTTGCTTTCACCTAATCTTCAGCTTTCACATAATCTCTTTTTTCTTCCCTTCTAATCTTTTTCTTTTTCCTCCTTAATCTTCTTCTTCTTCCTCAAATGTTCTTCTTTTTCTTCTTCCCTCTTATCTTTTACTTCACAGTAATCTTCTTCTTTTTTCCCCTAACCTTCTTCTTTTTTCTTATTCTTATTTTTCTCCCACAACCTTCTTTTTCTTATTCTTATTCTTCTCCTAATATTTTGTTTTCACCTAATCTTCAGCTTTCACATAATCTTTTTCTTCTTCCTTTCTAATCTCCTTCTTCTTCCCCCAATGTTCTTCTTTTTTCTCTCTAATCTTCTTCTTCTATTTTACTTTAATCTTTTTTCCCTTAATTTTCTTTTTCCCATCACAAAGGATAACACTAATCTTCTTCCCATTTAATCTTCTTCTCCCCCCCCCAAATTTTCTTCTTCATCCTAATTTTTTCTTCATCCTAATTTTCTTCTTCTCCATAATTTTCTTCTTCCTCATAATCTTCTTCTTCTTCTCCCTCTAATCTTCTTCTTCCTCTTAATCTTATTCTTCATCTTGCACCCTAACTTCTTATTCTTCTTCCCCCTAATTTCTTATTTTTATTCTTCCTTCTCAATCATTTTCTTCTTTCCCCTAATCTTCTTGTTCTTCTTTCCAATTAATCTTCTTTTTCTTCCCAATTAATTTTCTTCTTTCGCCTAATCTTTCTCTTCTCCCCCCTAATCTTCTTTTTTCCCTTAATCTTCTTCTTCACCATAATCTTCTTCTTCACCATAATCTTCTTCTTATTCCCACTAATCTCCCCCCCCCCCTTAATCTTCTTCTTCCTCTTCTCCCGAGACTTTTTTTTCCTTAATCTTCTTTTTTTCTTATTCTCGCCCATATTCTTCTTTTTCCTGACTAATTTTCTTCTTCTTCCTTAATCTTCTTCCTTCTTAATCTTTTTGTTCTTATTCTTCTTCCCCCTTATCTTTTTCTTTTTTTTCCTATTAATCTTTTTCTTCTTCTTGCCTCTAATGTTTTTTTTATTTCTTCTTTTTTATCCTCCTTAATCGTTTTCTTCTTTTTCCCTAATTTTTCTATTCTCACTAATCTTTTTTTTCTCCCATAATCTATTTTTTTTATTTTCCCCCATAATGCTCTTCTTCTTTCTCTCTAATTTTCTTCTTCTTCTATCGTGATCTTATTCATCTTCCACCCTAATATTTTTTTTCGTCCTCCATAATCAATTTCTTCTTCGTCTTCTTCCGCCTTAATATTCTTCTTCCCTCTAATATTCTTTTTCTCACTAATTTTTTTTTCTCCTATAATTTTCTTTTTCTTCCTCCCACCAATTCTTTTTCTTCCCTCTTAATCTTTTTCTTTTTCTATTTTTTTCTTTTACTTTTTTTTTCTTTCCCTTATTCTTCTTCTTCTCCTATTCTTCTTCTTCACCCCCTAATTGTTTTCTTTTCCCCCCTAAATTTTTATTTCCCTCTAATTATCTTCTTCTTCCCCTCTAATAGTCTTCTTTTTCTTTTATCCACTTAATCTTCTTCATTCTTAATTTTCTTTTTTTCCCCTTAATCTTATTCTTTTTCCCCTAATCTTCTTCTTCCTCGTAATCTTCTTTTTTCCTTTATCTTTTTCTTTTTTCTCTAATCTTCTTCCTCCCCATAATTTTCTTCACCTTTCTCATATTCTTCTTCTTTTCTATTTTCTTCTTCTTTTCTATTTTCTTCTTCTTTTTTATAATCTTTTTCTTTCCCCTAATCTTCTTCTTCTTTCATCTAATCTTCTTCTTCTTTTCACATAATTTTCTTCTTCTCCTAGTCTCTTTCTCTTCCCTAATCTTTTTCCCACATAATATTTTTCTTCTTATTTTCCCCAATCTTCTTCTTCCTCAAAGTCTTCTTCTTCTCCCATAATCTTCTTCTCCCCTCTTAATCTTCTTCTTCTCCTTCCCATATCTTCTTTTTGTTCTTTTCTTCTCCCTTAATCTTCTTCTTTCCCTTAATCTTCTTCCCTTCTAATCTTGTTCTTCCCTCTAATCTTCTTCTTCTTCTCCCCTTAATCTTCTTTTTCGTAGTCTTTGTCTCTCCTCTTATCTTTTCTCCCTCATAATCTTCTTCTTCTTAACCATAATCTTTTTTCATTCCCTTAGTCTTCTTCTTCTTCCCCGCTCCAATCTTATTCCTCCATTCCAATCACCTTCTTTCCATATAATCTTCTTTTTCTGCCCCTAATATTCTTCTTTTTTTCCCTTTTCTTCTTATTCCCTTAATCTTCTTCTACCTAATCTTATTTTTCTTTCTCCTAATTTTTTTCCTCCACTTCTTTCTCCTAATCTTCTTCCTCTACTTCTTCCTTCCTAATCTTCTTCTTCCTATTCTTTTTCTTCTTTAATCTTCCTCTTCCTCAATCTTCTTCTTCTTTAATCTTTTTTTTCTTCCTCTTTCATAATCTTCTTCTCCTTAAACTTCTTATTACTCCTAATCTTCTTCTTCTTTCCCACAATCTTCTTCTTCCCTCTAATATTCTTCCTCTACTTCTTCCTTTCTACTCTTTTTCTTTTTTAATCCTCTGCTTCCCTATTCTTCTTACCTCATATTTTTTCTTTCTTATTCTTCTTTTTCCTAATCTTCTTCTCCATAATCTTCTTCTTCCCAAATTTTCCTTTTTCATAATCTTACAATGTGGACAAAGAAGAATAATTACAATGTGGACATAGAAAGCAAGATAACCCTTTCCTCACTAGCACAAAACATCTTTCGTTTGAAATACTATGATTCAAGAAAATGGCATATCCACATCCCAAAAAAGAATGAAGACTGCTTTATAAGGCGTGGCTACTACGGTGTTTATTCAGATACATACAAACCCTATAACGAGAATCTCTACTATTACGATGTGAACTCTCTTTCCATTTATAATGAAGAAGTTTCCAATGCCAGATGGAGTACATATTTTCCATGGTAATCGGGATGGAATGAACTTTGATAGCATGTGTGACTTTATTGAGGCTTATATGGTATGCCCAAAGAATGTAAAGAAGCCCTTTCTACCATATCGAGACAAGAATATAACTCTCCTCTTTCTAACAGGAGAATTCGTAGGCATTTACTATAACGAAGAATTAAAATATGCGAAAAGACTAGGCTACACAGTGCTTCCAATCTCAGGCTACCTCTTTGAGTTGATGGAAAGTCCATTCCAGGAATTTGTGAGCTCACACTTTGAGAGCAGACAAGAAGCTAAGAGATAAGGGAATGAGGCAATGTCCTTTGTGTACAAGATCTTGATGAATTTGCTATACGGTAGATTTGGCATTAAACCTAAGAGCACTATAACTGTGATCTGCCATGAATCTACATACAAAGATTTGTTGAAAAATAGTTACTTTATCTTTGGAGATAAGCTTTGTGAGAACAACTACATCGTTTCCTACCATAGCAATGCCAACCAAACATCAGATTCACGGACCAAACCGAAGCACTCAGCTATCCAACTAGCTGCTGTGATCCAACCTGTTCTAGGATCTATATGTACCCTTATATCTCAAGAGAGGGCTGCTACTACACTGACACAGACTCAGTAGTGCTTGGTAATCCACTCCCTGATGAATGTATTTCCTCAGTGGAATTAGGTAAGTTTAAACTAGAGGACAAATTAATGAAAGGATACTTCTTAGCACCAAAATGTTATTACTACATCACAAAGAATAACACTAATGTTCTCAAGTACAACGGACCAGCAATAAGCAATCTCTCCCCAATCTTCTTCTTTTCACCTAATTTTCTTCTTCTCCTAGTCTTCTTCTCTTCCCTAATTTTTTCCCTCATAATATTTGTTTTTCCCCAATCTTATTCTTCCCCATAGTCTTCTTCTTCTCCCCTCTTAATATTCTTCTTCTCCCTCCCTTATCTTCTTATTATTCGTTTTCTTCCCTCTTAATCTTCTTCTCCCCTAATCTTCTTCTCCCCCCTAATCTTTTTCTACTCCCCTTAATCTTCTTTTCCCTAGTCTTTCTCTCTCCTCTTAACTTTTCTCCCTCATAATCTTCTTCTTCTTAATCCTAATCTTTTTTCATTCCCTTAGTCTTCTTCATTCCCGCTCCAATCTTATTCCTCCCTTATAATCATCTTCTTTCCCTATAATCTTTTTTTTCTTCCCCTAATATTCTTCTTCTTTCCCTTAAATGTCTTCTTCTACCTAATCTTGTTCTTCTTCCTCCTAATTTTTTTTCTTCTACTTCTTCCCCCTAATATTCTTCCTCTACTTCTTCCCCCTAATATTCTTCCTCTACTTCTTCCTTCCCAATGTTCTTCTTTCTAATATTTTTCTTCTCTAATCTTCCTCTTTCACAATCTTCTTCTTCTTTAATCTTTTTCTTCTTCCTCTTCCATAATCT
Organism: Platanthera zijinensis; assembly: GCA_039513925.1. NCBI lineage: Eukaryota > Viridiplantae > Streptophyta > Magnoliopsida > Asparagales > Orchidaceae > Platanthera > Platanthera zijinensis. Next base: position 38,452,637 of record CM077078.1, on the reverse strand, counting down.
TCTTCTCCTTAATCTTATTCTTCCTCCTAATCTTCTTCTTCTACTTTCCCCCAATCTTCTTCTTTTTCTCTATAATCTTCTTCCTCTCTTATTTTTTTCTTTTTTAATCCTCTCCTTCCCTATTCTTGTTACCTCATATTCTTTCTTCCTTCTTCTTTTTCCTAATCTTCTTCTCCATAATCTTCTTCTTCCCAAATTTTTCTCTTCCATAATCTTACAATTTGGACATAGAAGAATAATTACAATGTGGACATAAAAAGCAAGATAACCTTTTCCTCACTAGCACTCAACATCTTTCGTTTGAAATACTTTGATTTAAGAAAATGGCCTATCCACATCCCAAACAATAATGAAGACTGCTTTTTTGTATGTAATATGTTGGAATTTCCAGGGTGATCTGAAAGTATTCAGGTAGTTAGTCGCACTACCAATGCAATATGAGTCTATATGATCGCACATGAAAGCATTTGAAAAAGTTAAAGGAAAGATTGTGTTGGCCTCTGCTGACTTTGATGACTCCCCTGCCTCGAACGCCCCTCCTAAACCTCCCTAATTTCTAATTTCTTAAGCTTCAAAGCCCTTAGGACTCCAAGCCTAGAGCCTTCAACCCTATGCTATTTGTCATAAAGCCCTAAAGTTCTAAAGTCCCTAAGGCCTTAAAGCCCATTATTACATTGGACAACTCCTTGCCTCCTCCAACACCACCTCAAATGCCTCCGTCATTTCCTCAGACGCAACCAACGCCACATCAGGTGCCACATCCAATGCATTAAATAGCTTCTCAGACGCTTATGCCGCCTCGAATGCCGTCTCTACCTGCTCTGCCGCCTCCATCGTCTTTGCCTTCGCCTAGGCCGCCACACCTCCTTGGCCAGCGACCCACTTCCGGCTGCTCGGCATCTGTCTCTAATCGATGCCTAATACGTATTTCTGATTCCCTCTGCCTCTTAGGATGCCTCTCCCGCCTTGAACACCTTCGTCTCCTCAGATGCCAACAGATATTTCTTCTGCCGCTTCGATCGCTGCCTCTGCCACAACCTCCACATCCTACGCTGCCTCCATTGTTATGACTTTCGCCTTCTTGCCTAGGACTCAACGTCGCCTCTGACGCCAGGAAACATCCGACACCAAGCCTTCTCGGACGGGATGCTGCCATGGATGGTTTGCTACCTTGGCTTCCTTGTTGCCTCTGCTGCCTCGGATGCTGCCCCTACTGCCTCTCCCGCCTTGAACACCTTCGTCTCCTCAGATGCCAACAGATATTTCTTCTGCCGCTTCGATCGCTGCCTCTGCCACAACCTCCACATCCTACGCTGCCTCCATTGTTATGACTTTCGCCTTCTTGCCTAGGACTCAACGCCGCCTCTGACGCCAGGAAACATCCGACACCAAGCCTTCTCGGACGGGATGCTGCCATGGATGGTTTGCTACCTTGGCTTCCTTGTTGCCTCTGCTGCCTCGGATGCTGCCTCTACTGCCTCGGATGCCGCCTTAGATGCAAGTTGCTCTTGGACTTATCAGAGGACATTTAAAACAATGGATGCAACACCAACTCAAATGGATTCCTCGGACGTAGCCTCAAACGCCTACTCTGCTTCTTTGACACCGCCTCTGTCACATCAGAAGCCGCATTGGTTGCTGCCACCTCGGATGCCATACTTACTCGAATGCCTCTGTGGCGCCACCACCCTAGACACCGCGTCCGACACCCAATAATCTGTAATCCCTAATCTTCTTCTTCCTCTAATTTTGTTCTTTTTTTTTCAGTAATCTTTTTCTTTTCCCCCTAATCTTCTTTTTCTCTCCCAATCTTCTCATTTTCCCCCTAATTTTCTTCTTTTTCTCGTCTAATTTGTTCTTCTTCCCCGTAATTTTTTTTCTTTTCACTAGTCTTCTTCATCCACGCTCAATATTTTTCTTCTTCTCATAATCTTCTTCCCCCCTAATATTTTCTCCCTCGTAATATTTCTTTTTCCCCCCTAATCTTCTTTTTCTTCACCTAATCTTCTTTTTCTTCTCCTCTAATATTTTTTTTCTTCTCCCCTAATCTTTTTCTTCTCTACTAATCTTCTTCTTCTCCGCTAGTCTTCTCTTATAATTTTTCTTCTTCTCACTTAATCTTCTCTCATAATTTTTCTTCTTCTCACCTAATATTCTTTTTCTCCCATAATCTTCTTTCTCTTCTCCTCTAATCTTCTTCTTCTCCGCTAATCTTGTTCTTCTCCTCCCGTACTCTTCTTCTCCCCCATCTTCTTCTTCTTCTCTCATACTCTTCTTCTTCTTTCTCATATTCTTCTTATTCTTCCTAATCTTCTGCTCCCTCAAATTTTCTTCCCCATAAATTTCTTCTCTTTCCTCTAAAACTTCTCTCCCCTAAATTTTTTTCCCCCTGATCTTCTTCTTTCCTCTCATCTTCTTCCTCTACTTCTTCTTTCCTAAGCTTCTTCTTCCCTTATATTCTTTTTTTTCTATGTTTCTTCTTTTCTATTCTTCTTTTTCATAATCTTCTTTTTCCCTAATCTTTTCATAATCTTCTCCTAAACTTCATTTTCTTCCATACTCACTCTTCTTTTTCTTCTTCTTCTTGTTCTGTAATCTTTTTCTTCCCCCCAAATGTTCTTCCTCTTATTCCCCCTAATTTTTTTCTTCTTCCCTAATCTTTTTTTTCCTCTAACCTTCCTCTTTTTTCTCTTCCATAAGCTCAACCTATTTATTATTCTCTTTTATAAGTTCCCTCTTCTTCCTTGGCCTCCCTCTTCTTCTGCTCCCTTTTTTCTGTAATCTTCTTCTTCCCCCAAATGTTTTTTCCTACTAATCTTTTTCTTCTTGTTCTTCCTCATTAATCTTCTTCTTTTTCTTCTTCCCTTACAAATCTTTTTTTTCTTCTTTATCTACTTCCCCCACAATCTTTTTATTCTTCCCCGTTAATCTTCTTTTTCTACCCCTGATAATTTTTTACTTTCTCCTAATCTTTTTTTACTTCTTCCTCCCTAATCTTATTCTTCATTTTCCCCCGTAATCTCCCACTTCTTCCCCCAAATTTTCTTCTGCCCCCTTAATTCTCTTCTTCTTCTTCCTTATATTCTTCTTCTTCTTTCCTCTAATCTTCTTCCCTTCCCCCTACTATTTTTCTTCTCACATATTCTTCTCCTTCTTCCCACTAATATTCTTATTCATCCCTCCCTCAATCTTTTTCTTATTCCCCGTAATCTTCTTTTCCCTCGTAATTTTCTTCTTCTATCCCGCCTAAGCTTCTTTTTTCCCATAATCTTCATTTTCTTCTCTTCTAATCTTTTTCTTTTTTCTCCCATAATCTTCTTTTTTCTCCTAATCTTCTTCTTTTCTCATAAATTTTTTTCTTATTCTCTCCTAATTTTTTTCCCAAAAAATTTTTCCTCTTTAACTTCTTCCCTAATTTTCTTCTTATTCTCTCATAATCTTCTTCTTATTCTCCCATAATCTTCTTCTTCTTATTCTCCCAAAATATTATTTTTCTTATTTTTCCATAATCTACTTTTTATTCACATATAATCTTCCTCTTTTTTTTCCTAATCTTTTTCTTTTTCTTCCCCCAATCTTCTTTTTATTCTTTCCATATTCTTCTTCTTCCTCTCCCCCAATTTTCTTTTTTTTATTCTTCCCATCTAGTCTTTTTTCCTACTTAATTTTCTTCTTTTTCTCCTAATCTTTTTTTCATCCCCCCTGATCATCTTCTTCTTTTCCCCCCTAATCTTCCGCTTTTCTATAATCATTTTCTTATTTTTCTCTATTCTTATTCTTCTTTTTCTACCCACTTAATCTTATTCTTCTCTCTTAATTTTCTTCTTCTTTCCCTTAATTTTTTTTTTCTTTTTCATAATATTCTTCTTTATCATCCACAATAATCTTCTTCTTTTTTCCCATAATCTTTTTTTTCTTCCCACTAATCTTTTTCTCCATATTCTTCTTCTGCTAATTTTCTTCATTCCTCTAATCTTCCTCTCCCTTATCTTCTTCTTTCAACGAATCTTCTTCTTATTCCCTGGTTTTCTTCTTCTTCCCACTCAATTTTCTTCTTCTCACTTAATCTTCTTCTTCCTCTAGTCTTCTTCTTCTCCCTCATAATCTTCTTCTTCTTCTCTCATAATCTTGTTCTTTCCTTTAATCTTCGTCTTCTTCTCCCTCTTTATCTTCTTATTCCCTCTAATCTTCTTATTCATAACCCTATTTTTTTCTTCTCGTAGTCTTCTTCTTCCCCCCAATCTTCTTCTTTCCCTCTAATCATCTTCTTTCTTTCTAATCTTCTACTTTCCTTCTAATCTTCTTCTTCCCCCTAATGTACTACTACCCCTAATTTTCTTCTTATTCCCCATAATCTGCTACTCTCCCCTAATCTTCTTCTTCCCCTAAATTTCTTCTTATTCCTCTTAATCTTCTTCTTCTCTCTCATAATCTTTTTTTCCCCTAATATTTTTCTTCTTCCTTCTCATCTTTATCCTCTACTTCTTCTTTCCTAAGCTTCTTCTTCCCTTCTATTCTTTTTCTCTTATTTTTCTTCTTTTCTAATCTTCTTCCTCATTATCTTCTTCTTCCCTAATTTTGTTCTTCCATAATCTTCTTTTTCTTCCGTAATCTTTTTCCTTCTTTTCTTCTGTATTCTTTTTTTTCTTCTTCCATAATCTTCTCTTAATCTTTGTTTTCTTTTCTAATCATTTTTCATTTTCTTCCGTAATCTTCTTCTTTCCCCCCTAATGTTGTTTTTCTTTTTTCCCCAGAATCTTCTTCTTCTATCTCTTAATCTTCTTTTTCTCCCATATTATTCTTCTTTTCCCCCCAAATCTTTTTCTTCTTTCTCTTTCATAAGCTCCCCCTCTTTCTTCTTCTCTTCTATAAGTTACCCCTCTTTATTCTTCGCTTACATAGGTTCTCTCTTCTTCCTTAGTCTTCCTCTTCTTCTTATTTTTCCATTAGCTTCCTCTTCTTCTTCTTTCATATGCTTCTTTTTCCTTTTCTACTTCCATTGGTTCCTTCTTTTTCATCCATTTGATCTCTCTTCTTATTCCTCTATTAGCTCTCTCTCCTTCTCTGCTAATTTTCTTTTTCTTGTTCTTCCCGCTAATCTTCTTTTTCCCTCGCAAATCTTTTTCTTCTTTTTTATCTTCTTCCTCCATAATCTACATCTTCCCCCCCGATAATCTTTTACTTTCTCTTAATTTTCTTCTTCTTTTTCCCCATAATCTTGTTCTTCTTTTTCCCCATAATCTCCTTCTTCTTCTCTCAAATCTTTTTCTCCCTCATAATCCTCTTCTTCTTCTTCTCACTAATCTTGTTTTTCTTCTTCACTATTCTTCCTCTTCCCCATAATCTTCTTCTTCTTACCCTTAATCTTTTTTTCTTTTCCTAATCTTCTTTTTTTCTCCCCTAATTTTCTTCTTTTTTTCTCCTAATATTTTTTTCTTTCCCCTAATATTTTTTTATCCCCCCTAATCATTTTTTCCCTCTAATCTTCTTTTCTCTCGTAATCTTCTTCTTCTATTTTGCCTAAGCTTCTTTTTCTTTTCTCTAATCTTCTTTTTCTTCTCCTCTAAATTTTTTTCTTTTTTCTCTAATTTTCTTCTCTCATAATTTTTTTTATTCTCTTTTAATTTTCTTTTTCTTCCATAATCTTCTTTTTCTTCTCCTTCTCCCCTAATCTTCTTCTTTTTATTCTCTTATAATCTTCTTCTTCTTATTCTCCCCTAATATTCTTATTCTTGTTCTCCCCTAATCTTTTTCTTTTTATTCTCCCATAATCTTTTTTTTATTCTCCCCTAATTTTCTTCTTCTTATTCTCCTCTAATCTTTTTTTTCCTTAATCTTCCTAATTTTCTCCCAAATCTTCTTTTTCTTTTTATTCTTCTTCTTCTTCTTATTCTTCCCCATATTATTTTCTTCCTCTCCCCATAATTTTTTATTATTATTTTTCCCCTTTAATTTTTTTCTTTTTTTCTTTCCCCTAATCTTCTTCTTTTTCTTTTAATTTTCTTCTTCATCTCTCTGATCATTTTCTTCTTTTCTCCCTAATCGTCCGCTTCCCTCTAATTTTTTTTCTAATCATTTTCTTATTTTCCTCTATTATTATTATTATTATTATTATTATTCTATCCTCTTAATCTTTTTCTTCTGTCCCTAACATTCCCAGGTGACTCCTGCCGTTCCTGGCGACTTCCACCTTAACCGACTATGGAATCCCGCCGACCATCGAGCACTCCTCTAGGAGGTGGTAGAATCCGTTCGAATCCTACCCTAGCGGAGCCCAAACAAATCCAACCTAATCCCGCATGTTGGCAAGTATTTGTTCTAGCGAGTTACCATCGTTCCCGCATGTTTCATTTTTTGCGACTATGTTGTTACTTGATATTTGCCAACTATGTCGTCACAAGGAGTACGCCTAGAAGCATATGCATGATGGCAATGAGTACGAGGCCATGGTCCCCTCTTCACACCCTAGTTTTGGTCACGGTGTCGACGGGGTGGACCGCTTTGGTCGCCCATTTGTCACCTTGAACAATGAGGAGAACACCGTCCACCTGAGCATAAACCTACCCCTTGGTCAGAGGACTTGGAAGACGAGGGTGTGGGCTTCCAGGTTGCCTTCACTCTTTATTGTCGCGAGGATGCGATCGCTCTGCGGGAGTCCTCTCCCAACTATTTAGCAAACCAGACTTCGCGCTCGAGCCTATGCACGCTGGAGTTCACTCACCAGACGACGAGGCAGCTGGTGGCAGCCAATGTAATGATCAAGCTCCTTATCGACTTCAATGAGAAACTTCAAAAGTCACTGGGAGAGTCTGAGGCGAATGCCACCGAATGTAGGGCCTTTGAGGTGATTTTGGTTAGCGATTCATAATGGTGCTTTCTGAGTTACCTAGAATACCTCACCCATCATCGTGTTAATCGACTATAACAATCATGCATACCCTTTCCTTTTCAGGGGTAGAACTTTTTCCGGTCATCGCCACTTCATGTATTGCCGAGTAGTTCCCCTTCGTTATTTGTAAATGATATCCTCCGATCTTGAGGGCTTCTTGGATGATGAAAGGTCCTTCACAGTTCTGGTTAAGCTCCCTGGTTGAGGGCGATCTTCCAGTGGTCGTTGGAACCAAAAAAACTGGTCCCTGTTGTTCGAAACTGGGGGTGACCAAAGCTTACTGATTTAGTGGTCGCCTCACGGGAGACTTGGTGATAAGAAGGTGGCGAATCAAAAGAATAGCTTTGGATTACCTGCAATCAAGACTCGCGTGCTGTAGCGAGGAGGTCCCGCCACACACTCGGAAGTCTATATGAACTTTCCCTCCTAAATCCATTACTGAGCTCGACACAAGTGAGGCTGACTTTGAACTAGCCCTCCTAAATCCATTACTGAGCTCGACAAGGCCTTCTCAACACGCCCCAGGTGGGAGAGCCCTTCTTAACTCGCCCCAAGTTGGCGAGGCCTTCTCAACTCACCCCAGGTGGGCGAGGCCTCCTCAACTCGCCCCAGGTGGGCGAGGCCTTCTCAACTCAGAAGCCGAAGATAAATGTGGTGAATCGATTGTTCTAATATTCACAAAAGTGGGCGCAAAATTAATTCTATTTTTGATCAAACAAAGTGACCGGAGCACAAGTTTTATGCGGGCGGAGCACGGGTGGTAGCGGTCGAAGGCTAGCCAAGAACATCGAACACAAGCATACAAATCCTCTTTGGGTGCGAACGGGCGGAGCCTGTGAGCACCCAAGGCAACCGGGAGTTGAGCACAGCCGACAGACCGTGCGAAGATGCTAGTGTACAATTTAAACGATTCATCTATAACTCTCCAACGCTTTTTTCGAACCCGCTCACAAATCTCTCCACCACGACGACACCCACGGAGGACACGACGATTTTCCTCCTTCCGCTTCTCTTCTCGCGTGAAAGCTTCTCCATCGTCCTCCGGTTCAAGGCCTTTCCCGCATCGTGCACCTGCTCCCGTTCGGCCGTCTCCGAATCCCAGCTTCCCCCGCTGCACCCGCAACCCGCGCTCCCCTCCGGCCCCTCCGACGCCTCTTTCTCCTCTAGCCGCTGCCACCGCTTATTTCCTTTCCTCCTCTTGCTCCTCTTCACTTCCTTTGGACGAAGGTTCAAGAAGCAGCAACCCTAGGGTCGATAACCTCCTTCCCTCCATTCCTGGAGTCCTGTAATAGATTCTACCCTTTCCTCAAGGCCGGCAGCCGCAACATCTCCCTTCGGCCGCCCTCTTCGTGATCGTTTGGGCCGAGTTTTGCCAAGGGAACTCCTAGGGTTTTCTTGAAACCTCCTCCAATCGGATTTTTGAGCCCAAATTTGGTCTCCTTGGGTAAGGAACTCCTTCAATCTCATTTATTCAGATTTGTCCTAAATTATTATGATAATTTTCGCACACCAATCGATGCGATTATGTCAATCCAACATGTGTTCGTCATATAATCGTCTAATCTCGAATTTGTTTGTATTTTTCAGTGCCGCTCGTCGGATCTAGTGGTGGGATCTCTCCAAAATTCTCTACAAATTAGGGTTTCCGTTACCCAAGCGCCGCTAAATCCCCGATCCTTCATGCTATCTCCTCTCCCCTACTCTTGAGGGAGGTAAATTGCTAACCCGCTCTTGAATTAGTTTGTAATATAAACTGTCTGTGCTAGCGTATTATATTTTGTCTTATCAAATATCAAATATTATCTGTGATTATTCTCGAGCAAGTTCAAATAGGTCATTCAGTGTTTCTTGCGCCGCTTAGCTGTCGCTGTCAGTTTCGGCTTTAACTTAAGGCAAGTGGAGACTTTCCTCTCGCTTGCAAACTAAGAATTTAAATTCCTTATGTTTGTATCCAAAATTATTAACTGTATCTGACAACGCAAGAATCATTACCCTTTAGCATATCATATTGTGTTAGTAGTCTCTAAAGAAAATTATAAATCACTTAGGTTCTGATTGTCATATGTTATCTTGAAAGGTAGGGTTTAGATGGTGCATCACCTTGTTTGCATGGTCATCGTAAACAGGAAGTATTCTTTTTCTAATAAGACTTGTACTTGAACTTGAGTGTGAACCATGCACACCCACTATAAACCCCTACGCATTTCATCAATTACAGCTTATGTCGTTGCCAGAACGATTATGCTAAACTCCAGAGTAGGCTAATAAATTTTAAATATTTCTACTTGATTTGGTTACTTGCCTGTTTTACTAGTTTTGCTTCAGGATAAACTGGTACTCAATTACTTTTATTTTTCCCTGCATGTATTCTAATTTATAATTTGCTCACAGTTTTTTTTTTATGTTCTGAGACATTTTCCTTCTTATTTTGGAATTTGGCTTAGCGTTCGTGACTGCGCCGCCTACCCCCTGAGCTCGAGCTGCATCAAGTTCCTGTGTTCCTGGAGGTTTACCTTTTGTCGTTTTGTCAGGTTCTATGTATTTGGTTTCTTTTACTGTTGGATATATTTATAATGTAATAGATATGATCAGTTACTTTCATTTGAGTCATGCACAACTGCTAGGATTTTTCTGATATACTGAAATTTAATATTAATAACATGTTAACTTCTTTTATTTATTGCATTTACATTTTTACTAGAACTGTTTGTGACATGAGATTTTGTTAAAGTGCATGTGTATCAACTTTACACTAAACGTTCTGCATAAAACAACCTAGATTTCTCAAATTAGTTATTTTTAAAACTAATATTATAATTTCAAACTCCCGCCTAATAGACATGATATTTTCTTCACCCATGGCTGTGGGCATCACGCCCCCCCCCCCCCCCCCCCCCCCGTAGCGCACTCAGATAATTGTTATTAGACCGTCGTCACAGTTCACAACAAAATACATTGACCATGGACAAAGCCTGTTCGCAACCAAATGCATTGACCATGGGCAGAGCCTGTTTGTTTTCGGGCGCAACCCGCTTGTCCGCGGATGAAGCTTGTTGGGGGCATCGAGTACGGGCATAGCATTTCTTGCAACCAATCTGATATTTTGTAGTATTTCTTGCTTATTGCAGGTGTCAATGATAGCAATAAATTGTGGGTAGGACTAACCCACGTAGAGGAAGGTAAGGAAGAACCGTGGGCCGTCCGATCGTATGATCAGAAGGTTCACGAGATTTAAAATACTTTGATTTCTCTTTCTTTTTTTAGTAAATATGGTCGGATTTAGTGAGCCGTTGGTTCGTTGATCGGACGGCCCACTGTTCTTCCCTACCTTCCTCTACGTGGGTTATTCTTTCTGAATTCAGACTCCAATGATAGAGGCTTATTTACTGGCAAACAATATGTTTGTGGATTACAATTGAGTTAAATCTATCTTTGTATATATTATTTGAAAGTAACATGAACACATGATAATTTTTAGGTTTGATATTTGAACCTTCTTTTGAATTCAGCCTCAAGCTAAAAGAGTTTACTCATCTTACCTGGAGCTGGACCTTTCCAGTGTTGAATCTGGCATTTCTAGTCCAAAGAGGTATCTCACATTTTCCAATTTTTAGCTTCTGTTCAATATTATTGATTTGTTGTTGATGCTATCAGCTTAAACTCCACCCATTCTTTCTAATACAAAGTGAAATTATTTCCTGTACTGCTGTTTTTCCATGTATCATGATAGAGTTCCTTTGAAGGAAATGAAGGCGGACTGGCATTCTTGTCTGGATAGTAAAGTTGGGTTTAAAGTGTGAAACTTCTTTACCTTTATTTCTTGAGGTTGCAATTTATTATTCCTACAGTAAAAAGTTGACCATCTGTTAGTGATAAAGTTAAGCTAGTGCATGGTCCATTATACTGGCAAAAATAAACCCTCAAAAAAGGACAACGCGGTGCACAAAGCATCCCCACACAACAAGAGTCCAGGAAGGGTCCCACCACAAGGGTGAAATGTAGGCAAACCTTACCCTGCATTTTTTGAAGAGGCTGCTTCCAGGAGTCGGACCCCGTGACCTCAAGGTAACACAACAACACCTCAACTTGTGCGTTAAGGCTCCCTTTCATGTGAAAACTCGTCACATGACAACACCTCAACTAGTGTGTCAAGGAAATAATAAACCCTTGATTCAACATAATTAAACTTATGCTCTCCTCTTTTGTTCATGTGAAAACTCGTCTAATAAAAAAATTTAATTGTCAAATTTTTTGTAATTAGAACTAGAACTGGCTTTGAACACAATTATTCATCTTGTTTTTGGTGACTGATATAGACACAATGTTTGGCTCTAAATTGTTAGACCATTGTTTCCATGTTTTTTCAGTTGACCAAGTTGTTAAATTTTGCTTAAGGGTTTTGTTGTACTAAAGGAATACCAAAATAAGGTTATGAAATTTGATTTCCATGGGCAGCCTGCAGAGCTCAAGCATGGCAGTGTTGTCATTGCAGCCATAACTAGTTGCAACAACACATCAAATCCCAGTGCAATGCTTGGTGTTGGTCTTATTGCGAAGAGGGCCTGTAAATTAGGTTTAGAGGTATAAAATTTTGTTTTTTCATTATTAATATTTGACTGGTATTAAGCATCAAAAGCTTTTAGGTTATATAGCCTCTAGTACACTACTAATAACCTTTACTCCTAAATATAATATTATGACAGAAATATTTCTTTCTATCTCTAATTGTTTTTATGCTAATGGAAATCATTTTGCCTAATGTTTGCATGTGAAACTGTATCTTTTCCTCTTGTTGCCTTTTTTCCTGTTGTTATCCTTCCTGCTCTTGGATGATCGTTGGCATTAAATGTATGTTAAGCTATTATGGATCAAGACCAGCCTTGCCCCTAGTTCTAGTGTTGTTACCAAGTATTTACTCAAAAGATAAAAGGACATTTAAATTTTTTTAGAAGCTCCTGTAATTCATGTCTCTCCAAGGGTGCTGATATGTAAGTATGTAACATAAACTCTGTTATTGAGAATTGGATAGATGTTATTATGATATTGATAATTACTTTTTGAGAGATTTTGTATTATAGTGGACTCCAACAATATTTGAATCAACAAGGTTTTCATATTGTGGGATATTGACGTACTACATGTATTGGAAATTCTGGGGATCTTGACGAGTCTATTGCTACTTCAATTTCAGAAAATGGTAGCAAGCTCTCTAGTGTTTGCTTGTTTTTCCTCCTTTACCCAATTAAATTTGTTTAATTTGTTTGCGCATCTCTTTGTAATCATCTATTTTTGTATTTATCATTGCTAGACATTGTTGATGTTTCTGTGTTCTCTGGAAATCAGAAGAGTTCATTGTTTGACCGAGCTAATTATCTGGCCTAACGACCACTTGTGGTAGCATATGTTGTTGCTGACACAGTAAGATTTAACTATAGCTCTTTTGTGCATGTTTCATAAACTCAAGATAAAATGTTGGTATTTTGTGACTCAATTTGTTACTAAATTTGAATATACTAATAACTGATATGTGCTTTGAGATAATTATCTCGAGATCAATTTCATCGCATTCATTTTTCTAGATTTTGTCTAGTTATTTCATATAACAAGCATATCAAAATGGGAAATTTATGAGTACTTTAATTTTATTCTTTATGGGGTTGGTGCAATCACAATGGTTCAAGATATCTCGAGATTGCTTGTCTCATGATTTGGTATCGTATTCAAGGCCTTTTCAACCTCATTATTGTTTCTCGTGATTCCTATTTGTCAGTGATCTTGGAATTAGATCAGCTGAACGGTTAATCAGATCATCAAGGATTGTTATTTGTGCTTAAGACCATGATGAAATTAAGGGGATGGATATTTTAAATTTTACCGGTTTAATTTATTTGCCAAGATTGCCAATAATGGGGAGATCTAGATACCATTAAATTTGAATTCTGATTGTTGAACGAACACCTGGTAATCAAATGCGGGATGCATGGAATCTACATTGTTGGATGGGGATTTGATGGGGATCATACTTTTAGGGCGTGCCAACCCTATCGCCTGTTTGGGTTTACGCAAATATGAGGAGTTAGGATCGATGTATGGACGATCCGAGTCTGTAGTTGCGTTCGGAGCATCAACTGTACATTTCCTATGTATTTTCATATTTTTTGTACAATATTTACCTACCTTTTATGTGTATTTAGTGCTGGTCAATGATAGACACATGTTGCTTTCCTTTTAGCCTATAAATATAACAGTTGGATTTGAATTCAGGGTATTACAGAATTTTGAGAGCCTAAATATCAAAGTCTAGGCCCGCCACTCCCCTTGTAACTTCCAGCCATTCTCTTCCCTCCTGCACTCCAAGACACCAGTAACCACTCCAAGGGTCGTCCAATCATCTCCACCTCTCTTCCACTCCCACACAAATAGCTACCTACAAACGCAAGTAACCATAACCGCTTGCAATCGTCGTAATCGCGCACTACCAAAATAGTTATTGATAATTACCCTTCCCCTAGGACAAACTGTGGCTCCTTATTTCATTTCCTTCCTACTCAACATCCCTACCCAACAATTACAGCAATTGTTTATTGTATAATTTTAGAGACAACAATTCCATTGGACGCAATTCCTTTTCGTCCAGCTTTGGACTACCAATTCCTTGGCATAAATCCAGCCCTGTCGACCGCCTATGTCCTACATCCCCCCTCCATGCCCCTCTTGGTCATAGTTGAAGATATTCATTGGGAGGAGTTAGTCGATGTGGAGCTAACTCAGATAATTGCAAATATTGCAGAAGGAAGGGGGTTGGAAGCGGGCTACCATGTCATTAATGGTCATTTGTATTACAAGGGATGCTTGGTGGTGGCACCAGGATCCCCACTAAGGCAGCAGTTTACTCCCTGAGTTTCACGACACCCCCATCGGAGGGCATTCCAGAATGCTGCGTACATATCAACGGATCAAGCAAAATGTGTATTAGAGGGGATTGAAGGAGGGTGTATTACAACACGTGAAAATGTATAAGGAGTGTCAAAGGCAAAAGTACGAGACGACCACTCCGGCGAGGTTACTGGTTCCGCTGGATTTTCCAGAGCTCAAATGGGAGAACATCACAATGGACTTCATAGTGGGGTTACCCAAATCACAGGGCAAGTCAGTCATCCTGGTGGTGGTGAACCGCTTCTCTAAGTACGGGCACTTCATTGTGCTTTCACACCCTTGCACACCAGAGACTGTGGCAAAAGCATTTATCCAAGAGGTGGTGAGACTGCATGGGATTCTGACTTCCATTATTCCCGATCGCAGAACCGTGTTCACTAGCAGGTTTTTGAAGTTCTTACGTCTAACAGGGATGTCCTTATGCGTGAATACAACCAACCACCCCCAGACAGATGGGCAGATGGAAGCCCTAAATATAAGCGTGGAGACATGTTTGAGATACTTCATTGCGAGTAAACCCCACCATTGGAGTAAATGGCTTCCATGAGCGGAGTGCTGGTTTATAATACAACATACCAAACCGCGACAAAGATATCATCGTTTGAAATCTTGTATAGGAGAGCACCGCCGACACTTATGAATTATGAGAGAGGATCCTCAGTGGTATCGAAAACGGAGTCCGCGATACAAAGGCTCGACAACATCTTAAAACAGTTGAAGGAGAATGTCTAGAAAGAATAGCACCGCATGAAGGTCCAAGCAGACAAGCATCGATGAGAACAAAGTTTCGAGGTAGGGGAGTGGGTTTACCTAAAGTTACAACATTACCCACATTTGTCAATCGCATGAACAAAGAACCAGATGCTTGCACACCGCTACCATGGGCCCTTCCGAATCCTGAGTAAGGTGGTGGCTGTGGCGTACACTTTGGAGCTGCCGGCGGACTTCCGTATTCACCCAATCTTTCATGTGTCGTTGCTCAAAAAGGTTGTACATGGGGACGCTCCAAATATTAGCCCCTTGCTAGATGTGATAGAACTGGAAGAAGTCCGACCGATGCCGGAAAAGATTCTTGAAGCAAGGATTAAGAAGGTGCGGGGGAATCCATCGCACGACTTCTGATCCACTGGAGGGGCATGGGTGAGTCAGAACGGACTTGGGTGGATTAGGATGAGCTTAAATAGACATATCCCAAGTTTCAGCTTGAGGACAATCAATTTTTCAAAGACGGCGGGAATGATATGACCCGGAGCCGGTTCGGAGCGGTTTACCATCGGAAGGGATCAAAGGTCAATGGGATTGAACCAACCGGTTCAGTCTCTCCCTCCTTCTAAACAGATCGGACGGGCCCAGCCGTGCTGGGTATTTGGGGGGTTGCGGCTGCACCCCCTAGCGCATCGAAGAAGTATCTCGCAGGTATTTTTCCTTATTCTTTTGTAGGAATATCGGTAGCTAACAACATCATTCATCGATTCATCCATTTGCTTAGAACTATGCCCTCTCTGCCATGGCGGATAGTTTATCTTCTGAGATTTGACTCTTCCCTTATAATTGTTCATTCACTTATTCTTCTGCTTTCAAGATTTAGTGCAACAGAAGTATAGAACCACCTCCTGATTAATTAAAATTTTTATTATATAATAAGAGTGAGAACCAAGATTAGCAAATAATTTTGCGCTGATCTCATCTTGGTTTAGATTAGGTGAGATAGGTGATTATGAAAATGTTAATGCGAAGATATATTTTTGTAATCTCTCTTATTGATAGTATTCTTTTCTTCAATATTCAATTTTTTTTACTGGTGCGGGTTCATGTTTGTTAGAGACCACGGTAAGCCCATTTTAAGGGGGGCAGACACCAGGTTCGTGACCGACTGCAGTCGAATGACTAAGAGCATCCACAACCAAATCTTTCGGGACCCACAGGGATAAATCCTCGGGCAGGTTGTTGTGGCCCGGGATAGAACCCGGGACCTCCTTTATCAAGCTCCTAGCCGGAGTCCTGATACCCAACTGCGCTGCAACTCAGTTGGGTATCAGGACTCCGGCTAGGAGCTTGATAAATGAGGTCTCGGGTTCTATCCCGGGCCTCAACAACCTGCCCGGGGATTTATCCCTGTGGGTCTCGGGAGATTTGGTTGGGGATGCTCTTATCCATTCGACTGCAGCCGACCACGGTCCTGGTGTCTGCCCCCTTAAATGGGCTTATCGTGGTTTCTAACAATGTCCAATCGAGTAAATGGAGTTGTAGGACAGAAAGGAATCCTTAATTATTTATTTATTACTTGCATTGCACTAGTTAGTTTTTTAAAAATATTAATTTTATCGGCTATCCATCATTATCGATCTCCATCTTCTGATTAATAAAGTATTTATTTATTACTTGCATTGCACAAAAAGGAATAATTTACTGAACATGAATTCATAATTATATTGTTAATTGGCAGTGTTTTTGAGTGTTTTTGACAGTATGTAACTGATGATGGCATAGAAGCTCTGATTTCTAATGAAATCTTCCAACCAAAAGCAATTTGGTCGCTCAGTGATCTTTAGGTAGCCTCTATGACTAAACTGTTAGTCAATTTCTTTCAAGAACAGTAAGAAATATAGTGTAGAAAAATAGAAAAACGGGAAAAGTTAACGCCATAGCCGTCGGGGCGCCATAGCCGCCGGGGCGCCATAGCCGCCGGGGCGCCATAGCCGCCGGGGCGCCATAGCCGTCAGGCCAGGGGCTCCATAGTTGTTATGGGTCGGGTTATAAATAACCCCCCTCTCTTGGATTTGTCTATAAATAGGACTCCAGTTGTACCATAAATGTGACCTTTGGCTGAGCATTGCGAACAATCATCATGGCGGGCATCCAGCATGGAAAACAACGTGCATTGCGGGCAGCCATCACGGCGGGTATCCAGCATGACAGGCAGCGAGCATGGAGGGCAACCATCCTGGCGGGCAACCATCATGGAGGGCATCCTGTATGACAGACAACGAGCATGGCGGGCATCCATCATGGCGGGCATGCAATATAACAAACATCGAGCATGGAGGGCAGCCATCATGGTGGGCATCCAACATGACAGGCAGCGAGCATGGCGGGCAGCCATCATGGAGGGCATCCATCTTGGCAGGCAGCAAGCACGGAAGGCAACCATCATGGTGGGCATCCAGCATGGCAAACATCGAGCATGACAAGCAGTGAACATGGCGGGCAGCCATCATGGCAGGCATCCAACATCGAAGGCAACGAGCATGGCGGACAACCATCATGGAGGGCATTCAGCATGGAAGGCAACGAGCATGGAAGACCGCGAGCATGGCGGGCCGCCATCATGGCGGGCCGCCATCATGGCGGGCCGCCATCATGGCGGGCCGCCATCATGGCGGGCAGCCATCATGGCGGGCAGCCAGTATGACAGACAACGAGCTTGATGAACATCCAACATAACGGGCATCCAACATAGCGGGCAGCGGGCACGACAAATTTCCCTCGCATACTCTGCCACTAGACCAGAAGTCAAAGTCAACAAGTCAATACAGAAGTCAGAGTCAACGTTCAAGACATTTGAAGGCATGGGCGAGTATGACGAGCTCCCCGCGCTTACTCGCCAGGTAGGCGACTAGGACAGCTTCTCGCCCAAGTGGGCGAGCTCCACTAGTAGTCGCATGGCCTCCAGGTGGGGATTGGTTTATAAATAAGACCTCCCACCCCTTATTTTTCTTATAAATAGGACCCAGGGGTACAAGGATATGGAACTCGAAATCTCGCAAAAGATCTCGACCACCCCCTTTTTGGACTTTCAGTTGTGATTTTGGATCCTGCTACCAAGGACTTGAATCGCGAGATAGTGCTCATCCCCTTTATAGCTTTGGTTTTGGAGGGGAAGCTTCTTCTAAGCATCCGGGTACGTGGTAGATCCTCCCTGCCGCAACACCTGGGGTCCTTCTAGTTTTTCCTTCTGTTTCTGTGTTCCAGTCTGTTAAGCCGTCGAACCCGATCGCTGGACCGGTAATCTTAGTCTGCATTGATCCGAATTTTTGGAGTACGGATTTTCCCTGCTTCAACACTTTGGTGTGGTGAGCGCGGATTGTACTCGAGGAAGAAAGTTTTGCGAGGAAGCTAGATGATAGACGCCGGCGAGAATAGAGTGATAGTCGGCAACTCGACAGGTGGAGGCGATTATGTGGCAATGTCGGTCTTCGAGTATTTCATGCGTAGGAAGGAGGGAACGTTACGAGTAGCGTTGAATCCTCAAGCGAGTTCCAAATGGAGGCATCGTCCGGTGATTTCGAGATGGCGACATGCTCAAGCGAGTTCCAGATGGCGACATCCTCGAGCGAGTTCCAAATAACGACATTCTCGAGCGAGTTCCAGATAACGTCATTCTCGAGCGAGTTCCAGATGGTGGAATCTTTGAACGAGTTCCAGATGGCGTCATTCTCAGGTAAGTTCCAAATGGAAACATTCTCGAGCGAGTTCCAGATGGTTGCATCCTCGAGCGTGTTCCTGATAGCGACACCCTCGAGCGAGTTCCGAATGGCGGCATCCTCGAGCGAGTTTCAGATGGCTTCATCCTCATGTGAGTTTTAGATGGCGGCTTCCTCAAGCGAGATCCAGATAGTAGCATCCTCGAGCGAGTTCTAGATGGCGTATCCTCGAGCGAGTTCCAGATGGCGGCATCCTCGAGCGAGTTCCAGATGGCGGCATCCTCGAGCGAGTTCCAGATGGCGACATCCTCAGGAAAGTTTCAAATGATGACATCCTCGAGCTATTTCCAGATTACTGCATCCTCGAGCGAGTTCCAGATGGAGTCATCCTCGAGCGAGTTCCAGATGGCGGCATCCTCTGGTGAATTCGATATGGTGGCATCCTCAAGCGAGTTCCAGATGGAAGCATCATCGAGCGAGTTCCAAATATCGGCATCCTCGAGCGAGTTATAGATTGTGACATCTTCTAGCGAGTTCTAGATAGCGGCATCCTCGAGTGAGTTCCAGATGGCGACATCCTCAGGTGAGTTACAAATGGCGGCATCCTCGAGCAAGTTCCAGATAGCGGCATCCTCGAGCGAGTTCCAGTTGGCGGCATCCTCGAACAAGTTCCATATGGCAGCATCCTCGAGCGAGTTCTAGATGGTGGCATCCTCGAGCGAGTTCCAGATGACGACATCCTCCGGTGAATTCCAGATGGCGACATCCTCAAGCGAGTTCCAAATGGCGGCATCCTCGAGAGAGTTCCAGATAACGACATCCTCGTGCGAGTTTTAGATAGCAGCATCTTCGAGCGAGTTCCAGATTATGGCATCCTCGAGCGAGTTCCAGGTGGCGACATTCTCAGGTGAGTTCCAGATGGCGGCATCCTCGAGCGAGTTCCATGTGGCGGCATCCTCGAGCGAGTTCCAGATGGCAGCATCCTCCGGTGAATTCCAAATGGAGGCATTTTCAAGTTTGTTTCAGATGGAGGCATCCTCGAGCGAGTTCCAGATAGCGACATCCTCGAGCGCGTTCCAGATAGCGGCATCCTCGAGCGAGTTCCAGATGGAGACATCCTCAGGTGAGTTCAATATGGCGGCATCCTTGAGCGAGTTCCAGATGACGACATCCTCCAGTGAATTCCAGATGGCAACATCCTCAAGTGATTTCCAGATGACGGCCTCTTCGAGTGAGTTCCATATAGAGACATCCTCAAGCAAGTTCCAGATAGCGACATTCTCAGGCGAGTTTCTGATCGCGAAATCAAAATTGACGACTTCAAAGAGGAGAAAGCAAATGAAGTGTTCCACAAACTCTTACTCGTGATGATCTTCATACTTACCTGGTGTTCTCTTCAATTCTGCGAGTTCATACTCGCGAAGTCACCGCTTCAGCAACTATGGTATTCACTTCAATTCCGTGAGTTCATACTCACGAGGTCATTGCTTCAGCGACCATGCAACTTTGTTATTCATTTTATCTCATCAACGACTCGAACTAGAAAAACCACGAAGGGGAATTCACTCGGGAACACCTGAAGCTGTGATGGCTTGAAAAAGTTCTACCCCTAGGAGGGAATAGTACGATCGTTTTCACTTATACGTAAAAGACATTTCTCTGACGCCCTGAAATACTGTAACTTAAGCTTCTCTTCTTGAAAGCGCCTCAAGAAGGCATCGTAGGCAGAAAGTGATCTCCACGATTGAGTTGGGAAACGAGCCTCTGACTTGACTCTCATAACCCCCAGAGTGGGTGATGAGACGGTGTGTCGGGGTTTAATGCGTTCTTGTAAGACCAAGCCTCTGCATTGACGACCGAGATCAACTCCCCCCTTGCAAGTTGACCTAGTTACCTCCCGATTGCACTTCTCATTTGGCTGGAGAGATTATCAGGAGAAAGCCTGGACGCTAACCTCTTAACTCGTCGAAGAGAAGATCATTGTGCCTTGTGGATGGATCCTCCGCCATTAAGGGCATCGTTGGGCCGTGAAAAGTTATAAGCTCGGCAGAGAATCAAAAATTATGTTGAAAATTAAAAGCTTATCGTCGCTTAAGATTTATGATAGCAGGAAGCAGACAGAAACGTTACAAGAGAGGGGGACCAAGGGGTCGGATGGAGACCTCGTATGTGTGTCCCACAGAACTTCTCGAGTGTCATGTCCCTATCCAGGTTTCTTCGTCTTTTCAGCTAGAGGTAGGATGGGGGACTCGAGCGTGTTCATCTTATATGACCCCCTGAGATCCATTTCCCTTCACTTGTACCCTGACCTTCGTATCCAGGTGGTAGAGCGGGAGTTCGTAGAGGTAGGCATGAAGCGATCTCCATAATTGAGTTGGGAAACCTCCCTCAGACCTAATTCTTCTAAAAGACCCAGAACGGGTGATGGGATGGTGTGTCGGGTTTTATGGTGTTCTTGTAAGATCATGCCCCTGCATTGACGGTCGAGATCAGCTCCCCCATGTAAGTTGGCCTAGCTACCATGGAGGGCATCCAGTATGACAGACAATAAGTATGACGGACTTGAGCGAGCAAGGATGGGTAAGGCGAGCAACGACGAGCATGGACGAGCAACGACGAGCATGGGTGAGCAATGACGAGCATGGGCGAGTAACCCTCGTAACTCGCTAGTACGTGCGAGCATCCGAAGACTGTCAGAAGATGGGTTCCGGCTACCGTATCCTCCGGGGTGCCAAAGTCGCCAGGCCATGGGCGCCATAACTGTCATGGGTCGGGTTATACCCCCCCCCCCTCTTGGATTTGTCGATAAATAGGACTTCAGAGATACCATAATGAGACCTTTGGCTGACATGGACGGCAACCATCATGGCGGGCATCCAGCATGCCAGACAACGAGCATGGCGGGCAGCCATCATGGCAGACAGCGAGCATGACGAGCATCCAATATGTCAGACAACGAGTATGGCAGACAACTTATCATGGCGGGCATCCAGCATGGCAGACAACCATCATGGTTGGCATCCAGCATGGAAGGCAACGAACATGGTGGGCAACCATCATGGTGGTCATCTAGCATAGCAGGCAACGAGCATGACAGACAGCCATCATGGAGGGCATGAAGCATGGCAGGCAACGAGCATGACGGGCAACCATCATGGAGGGCATCCATCATGATAGGCAGCGAGCATGGAGGACAACCTCATGGCGGACATCCATTATGGCAAGTCATGCGCCCCAGCATAGCGGGCCCAGCATGGTAGGCCATGCACCCCATCATGGCGGGCATCCAACATGGCAGACCATGCGCCCTATCATGACGGGCATCCAGCATGGCAGGCAACAAGCATGGCAGACAACCATCATGGCGGGCAGCGAGCATGGCAGATAGCAAGCATGACGAGCAGCCATCACGGTGGCCTCTAGCATGGTAGGTAACGAGCATGGAGGACAACCATCATGGCGGGCATCCAGCATGGCAGGCAACCATCATGGCGTGCATCCAGTATGGCAGACAGCGAGCATGACGGGCAGCCAGCTTGGCGGGCATCCAACATACCGGGCAGCGGGCATGACAAGCATCTCTCACATACTCATCGCTGAACCAGAATTCAAAGTCAACAAGTCAATATAGAAGTCAAAGTCAACATTCAAGACAGTTGAAGGCATGGGCGAGTATGACGAGCTCCCCTTGCATACTCGCCATGTAGGCAACTAGGACAGCTACTCGCCCAAGTGGGCGAGCTCCACTAGTAGTCTCATGGCTGCCAGGTGGGGGTTGGGTTATAAATAAGACCGCCCACCCCCTACCCCTTGGTTTTCCTATAAATAGGACCCCATGGGTACAAGGATATGGATCTCGAAATCTCGCAAAAGATCTAGACCACCCCTTTTTCTGGACTTTCAGCTGGGCTTTTGGATCCTGCTACCAAGGACTTGAGTCGCGAGATAGTGATCATCCCCTTGATCTCCATCTAGAGATAGTCGCCTGCTAGTGTCCACCGTGTACCCCTCTCGGCCATCTTTGGTTGTGAATGACAAACTTCTTCTAAGCATCCAGGTACATGGTGGGACCTTCCTGCCGCAGCACCTGGGGTCCTTCTAGTTTTTCCTTCCGTTTCTGTGTTCCAGTCTACTAAGCCGTCAAGTCCGACCGTTGGACCAGTAACCTTAGACTGTATTGATCCGAATTTTGGAAGTAGGGATTTTCCCGGCTTCAAGAAATATGATCTATACTCAGCATCAAACCTGGATCCTTGTGGAGTGAAAATACTTTCTCGAGAGTCGACTTTTATACGACGTTGGCAAATACCTAAGACATAATCTACGCCTCATCTCCACCCAACTTGTGATGGGGTGAAGATAATCTCACTCAATACTCTACACAATGTTATCCCAATATTTTCTCACATGTCCTAGCAACCTTAGCTTCACAAACTTGACGTGACACTTACCGATTAACTTAAAGTGATCTAGGTAATGACCTATGTCCACGAGCTAATAGCTAAAGGTTTTGAGACTCGACAAGCCATCAAATGGTGAGGCAAATGTTCCTTGTATAGAAAATGTTTTCTAGTGACACAAGTTCATGTAGACTATTAAAAAAGAGCAAGGTATCATGTAGAAACTAATTTTCTTCAACATGTTCGAAAGTTAAAGTTTATAATTTTTGTGTTTCTTAATATGTGATTTTGGTTGTATGAGACTATGAGTTGAGAATGGAATTTCCTTTGAAGATTAAACAATAAGTTTTAGTACAGTCAAGTTTTTTCTAGAATAAGTGAAAAGAAAGAAAGAAGTGTGTCAAATATATTACAGTGATTTTCATAGTAGATGACTTTAATGTTGCAGAACTATTTTTCGTTGTAGCATTAACTTAGAGGATTCCTTATCTCTAGTCTGATTGAAAAACTAATTTTATTTATCTTTTAGGTTTAGCACATGCATTTTGATTGAAATATTTATCCTTGAGCTGAATATCTAATTTATAAGACAATTTTGTTATCTATGGTTAATAACATGTGTTGTCACTCTATTTATTGTTCTTTTGAAGGTTAGCTTTATTTATTGTTCTTTTGAAGGTTATCTTTAAGCCCTTACAAATTCAGTGACAAGGTAAGGACATCTGGAGGATTAACACAAGAATTCCCTATCACTATTGACTTACATCAAGGTTCAGCTTTAAGCCCTTATCTCTTTACCCTTATCTTAGATGAGCTCTCCAGACATATCCAACAAGCAATACTTTGGTGTTTATTGTTTGCGGAAGATATTGTTGTGGTCGATGAGACGCGCGAGGGTGTAAACGCAAAACTTGAATCTTGGCGAGACACTTTAGAAAAGAAAGGATTTAGGTTGAGCAGAGCAAAACTTAAATTTAGCAGTGCAAGAAGGACGGATGATTTCTTTATTAAGTTGGATGATCAAGATATTTCCCGTAGTGAGTGTTTTAAATATCTTGGATCGATAGTTCAAAAAGACGGAGGTATTGATAAAGATGTGACACCTAATCCAAGTGGATTGGTTGAAGTGGAGAGGCGCGTCGGGATCTTATGTGATTGTAAAGTACCATTAAAACTTAAGGGCAAGTTTTACCGTAATGCAATTAGACCAGCAATGCTTTATGGTTCTGAGTTTTGGGCAGTGAGTTGTGTACATGAGCAGAAAATGGGAGTTGCGGAGATGAGAATGCTTAGGTGGATGCTTGAACGCACGAGACTGGATAAAATTTGGAATTAATGTATCAGGGATAAGACAGGGGTAGCACCAATTGCATAGAAGATGCGAGAAGCTCGACTACGATTGTTTGGACACGTACAAAGGAGACCATTAGAGGCACCTGTTAGGTGTTGTGAGAGTCTAGTCACTAGACATGTTAAACGAGGGAGGGGCAAACCAATAAAGACTTGGAATGAAACTATAAGGAAAGACAAGCTAATTCGGCTAATTTTGACAAGCTAATTCGGCTAATTTTGGCACTTTCGGTCTCAACAGCGACTATAGAACGGTTATTTTCTGCTATGAAGCTTATTAAAACAAGACAACACAACAAAATGGAGGATGAATTTATGGCAAATTGTATGACTCTCTACATAGAACGTGAAATAACAGAGAAGATCGAGAAGGATGTGATCATTGATGAATTCTATGAGTTGAAAAAACGGCGTGCACAACTAAAATAAGGTAACATATATAGTGTAAATTTTCTTTTATTGATAATGCTAAAATTTCAAATTAGAAATTTTTTTACTTACTATATTTTGACTCACAATTTTTTTAGAGAATTGATATTAGCAGTCCATAAATGGCTATTCGCAGTCCAAAATGTAAGGAAAAATCCTCCTTTCTTCGCAGTCCATAAATGGCTATTCGCAGTCCATAAATTCCTTGATATATTACTGCTCCTACACTGCTCCTACGCGTCTTTTAAAACTGTGTCTTTTAGGGGCATTTACAAGAGAAGTGTTCAACATGAAAGTTGTAGATCTCGACGATATCTACAACTTTCATGTTGAACACTTTTTAATTTGAAACCGTTTAGACCCCCGATTTGGCCCCCGAAAAAATCACACGGAACTTTCAAATGTTCCGCGTGATTTTTTTCGGGGGCCAAATCGGGGGCTTAAAAGGCTTCAAATCAAAAAGTGTTCAACATGAAAGTTGTAGATATCGTCGAGATCTACAACTTTAATGTTTAACACTTCTCCCGAAAATTCACCTAGAAGACGCAGTTCAAAAAGACGCCTATTTATTTTAAAAAAAATTATTTTTTTTTTTAAAACGGGGCCGCGCTAATTCCATTATTCATGTCCAAAATTTTAAGGTTTTCTAAGGTCCAATACATGCGAGTATTTATCTATTTTGTGTTTGTTTTCTCTTGCAGATGATCGCAACGAGGGCTCTAAATCAACACTTTTGCTCATTTTAAAAATTTTGTTGTTTGAAATTTTATTTTTGTATAATTGGACTTTTATATTTTTTTTATTCTACCTAAGAACTTTGTTTGGACTGCAAGTTTTATTTTGGACTACGATTATAATTTATGGACTGCGAATAGAAGTGGACTGCGAATAGCCATTTATGAACTGCTAATATCAATTCTCTTTTTTTAGGCCCCCCTTACTTCGAATCCTGAATCCGCCCCTGGGCACAATGGAGACCAAGGATCCATATAGTTGAGCCCACTATAGTAGGATAAAGAATTGAGTGTTGTTGTTTTGAAGGTTAGCTTTATTTATTGTTCTTCTGAAGGTTAGGCTTACAGATGCTTAATTAAACTCATGTTGAATTATGCCTGATCGCTGGCCCCTCATTGGAGCTCAAAGGTACATGCGTGCCTCTCTTTCTTTTTGTTGTTTGTCAAATGCTTAAAGATCATAGATGAAGAATGCTTTTTTTTATACTTTTGTGCATCCATAATTCATGGTGATGCCTAATATATTTATTTTACTTTTTGTTTCACGTTTTTGGATGTTGTTTTGGTCTTTTTAAAGTTGAATGTTTCATGCAGCAGATTATAGTTTTTACTGACTAATGGTATTCCCCACTAAATATAATTCTTTATACTCACAATCTAGAAAGCACCGGTACGGGTACCGGGTACGAAACGTATCTGGTACAGCGGTACGACAAAAGATAAAAAAAACACGGATGCGGGCACTACATGATACGTTATAACAAATTTTATATATATATATATATATATATATATATATATATATATATATATATATATATATATATATATATATATCCCTACTACTATAAAAGAAATAGTTCTGCATGAGTTCGAAATTCGCATAGTCGTCGATCTGTGCATTGATAATTCATCAGCCGTCCGATCAACTCTAATGGCCAAAACAAAAAAAAGTAGACCTCCTAAAGCTACAACGGGTGACAGATGAGGGAGAAAGAAAGAGAGGGAGAGAGAGAGGGCGGCTCAGAGGGGCGGCGGAAGGGATTAGAATATATTTTATATTATAATATATGTTATTTTATAAATTATAATAACATATCAGAGAGAGAGAAAGTAAGAGGGAAAGAGAGTGCGGCAAGAGGGAGAAAGAGAAAAAAAATGTATATACGGATTGTTTTTACAAAATAAATATTATAATATTGATTTATATTTTTACGGCATTTTGAGTACTCATATGTATATGTTGTGGACGCAGTCCCCCTTGATGCGGGCGTAGCTCGTAGACGCATCGAGCACGGGCGAAGTCCGTGCGGAAGCGGACGAAGCCCGCCTGGATGCGGCCGACGGCCGCCCGAGAGCATCGAGCACGGACATAGCCCGTGCGAAGATGCTCTTATATTTATACTAATACTTTAAAGAAGTCTTTTGGGATCTCTAGATTAAATCTTGACCCTCTAATATACTCATCTCTTAAATCAAGACCCTAGATTTTTCTTTAATTTGAATCCCTTAAATTTTTTGTCACTTAAGATTTTAGGCGGCAAATCTCCCGCTCAAAATGAAGGCATTTGGGGCTTACTTATTCACGACACTCCATCCTCCGCTTGTTTACACCATCTTCCGCTTATTTACTGGCTCATTCTAGGTCAATCCAGCTCTCGCTCACGGTTCGCCCGTCACCGCCTTCAACGCTGATCGTTGTTTGCGTCGCCCGTCACCGCCTTCACGCCGATCGTCGTTTGTGTCTAGTGGGCCGCCGTCATCCGCTTCTCACACTTCTGGCTCGGCGCAAAAGAACAGCCTGATTCCTGTTAGGTGACGTCTTTGTCCCGTCCAGGTGAGGTTCCTTCTCCCCTACCTTCTGGCTGCAATCTCCTTCTATTTTCCATAGTGCGCTTCCTCGCTTTCCTCGGCTTCAACCATTCAAATCTCCGCAGGTTGCTTCCACTCCAATCATTTAGGTCTCCACCACGACATTTACGACGCTTCCTCTCCTTCAACCAATTACGAAGTTACTGGTAATTTTGGGTCGCCCTTCCGGTTTTTTGTTTAAAACTTTGATTTCTTTTTCATATCAAGCACTGGATTTAAGTCGCCTCTCCATTGAAAATGCATCGAGCGCAGGAGTATTTAGGTCATTTGCATTTTCAATGGAAAAATCTATTGTAATGCTTGGTTTCATAAATATACCTAATTTCACAAACATCGGGTGCTTGATATGAAATTTCCCATCTACACCATTCAATTCCATGTTGCAACCTTTTGGGTGTTGACTTTATATTTCTAGGATTGTTCTTCTAATAAAGTTTGGCATATGGGCGAAGCACCGCGCCTGTTTAGTTGACAATACTCCTGAAATAGGGCTTCTCCAAGCTGATTTTGGTCTACTTCCTCCTTTACTTCAAGCCAAATCATTTGATAGTTAGTTTTTTTTTATAAGTGTTAGATTACTTTGGTTTTAGAAATATTTCTGGGATCTCTATTTTCCTCATAATTAGCCTTTTGTAAAATTCATGCTCCTAGCAATCTACAAGATGTAGTTCTGGAAGCGATGCAAATTGTGTTCTTAGACCCTCTAAATTATGCTGCAGGCCACGTCTTTTGTAAGTATTAAATGCTACTCTCTTGAAATTCCGCAACTTGCCCATAAATGGATGATCCAAACAACGTTTTGTCTCTACCAAGGATGCTCTCAATAATGAGAAAAGAATGCAACTCATTTATTTCATATTACCTGTAGAAATTAAGAACGTCATTTTTGGTTTACTTCAACCATACAATTGACATATATGATTTTGCTAATTATCGAGATCATCCTACAGAGAATTGACTATAGAAATTTTGTTTATTTCTGCGTTTCTTCGTATCTTTCAAACAAAATTGAGGTTAATGCATCTACCTATAAAATAAACATCAGCGTCTCCACCTTTAATGTTCTCAGGCTCTATTTGTTTGGGCGTTTCGCTCCTTCGTTTTGGGCAGACACCTCCGGAAGGAGGGTAAACAAATGAACCTCCGGCGGCGTTTGCTCCGTTTCCACCCGCCCGCCTTGAGAAACGCCCCAAAAATCTCCGTTTGGAGCAGCCACCTCCCCCCTCCGATTCGAACACTCCGTTTTCACTCGCCGGATCGACCCGCCATCGCCGAACCAAATGAAGCCTTAATTTGAATAGATGGATCATTTCGCGCTTTATGTCTGCATTCAAAGATTCACCCCTTGAAGCTTTCTTGGCCTCCACTCACTGTCGCTGTCGAAGGCAAAGAAAATTCTTAGCGGGAACACTTGGTATTGATTGGGTAATGATTATGTAAAATATAGCACCACCCTTCCAATTGTTGGCATGAGGGATTATATAGTTAGCATAATGATGATTACTAGCTCATTGTTTAATTGTTCATTATAAGTTAAATATTGTTTTTTTTATTTGGCTATTCAAATTACCTTTTCATTTTAAACATGATGATATGATGATATGACGGGCTACGTCATTTTTTACACGCCATCTAAGCGCTCAACTTATTTGCCAACTACATAATTGCTAGCCAAATGGTTCATTTTTTTTTACTCTCTTTTTTAATTTATTGCGAGTTTTACGTGAACTTGAGTGTTTAAAATTTATTAATTTTTGCTTATAGGTGTACTTGGGTTTTACATGGATTGTTGTTACAAACTCTGATTATCAAACATCTCATTAAAACTGGGATTTTTTTCATGCTGCAATTGACGGTATGCTTAATTATTTAATCAGATTTGAACAAATTTCATTACTTACAAAGTTAAGTACGTAAGAATTGACGGTGTGATTAATTATTAACTATGTACTATCTTTAAAAATAGGCAACCTTAATAACACACTATTAATATTTTACTCAACCCATCATGCTACAAGGGAAGACTTAGATTTCTCATATGTTTGCAGCTTTTGATTCCTTTTAATACAAAGTGAAAGATGTCGACTACAGAACAACGAGATGCACGTAACACAAGGAGACGCGAGTTTCGTCATCTGCGGGAGGATGCTCTTCGAACCCAGCTAAGCAAGGTTGAAGGAAGTTCACATATACCACTTCGACAATCTCCTTCGACAAATACCATAATGAATAGTACTACTACAAACATCCCACCTATCGCATTCCTTCCTAGGGGAAGACGACCTAGACAACTACTGCTTCAAGATCGTCGAGAATTACGTAATGCCTTTCAATATCCATGATTGCATTATTACGTATTCTGTTTTTTTCTTTACAACTACTTATCGCTTTCCAACCAATGTGCACTCTTATCCACTTTGGGCAGCATACATGGAACAGCCAAATATTGTTGTTCAAAATAGCCCACTAGCTCATAATGTGATCATGTCAGCGGGTGCACGACCACCACAAAATCAAGCTAACTTACAGCATCATCCGTTAAATGTTGAACAATAAACGATAAATGTGTTACAACAACGGGCACATGATTTTCGACAAGTAACAGGTACTAAACTGCATGTTTCCACTACACTTCTCATCGTTACATCTTCAATATTTTCGGATCTGGTCATATTCTAACTGCACATAGAAGGCATGGATCACACTGCTACTGTTGCTCGAGTTAATGTTGTCCAATAAAGCTCATCCACTCACGATCGAGTCATGACTCTAGACACAGTGCGATCGAACCTGCTTTACGTGGGACAATCTGTAATAAGGATAAATGGACGAGGAATGCGCAGTAACCACGTGACTCTTATCCCCCCCAGGTATTGCAATATCAATAAGCTAACTTGACTCCAACGAGATTCACACTTATAAGATAATCCATTTATAGAGACCGGTCTAAAGTATTTTGATTTTGAATAGGTTCACTGCGAAGACACTACACTCAACGTAATGCCAAGCAGTCACAACTACACATACAAGGTCAGAGAAGGAGTGAGCGTATTCGAGAAAGAAGATTACTCATAGTACCTGTTATATGCTGTTTTATATTGTATGCTTTATTACCTCTTATATATATATATATATTAGACTTTGTCCAAGATGGACACAAGTCATTTTCTCTCCGTAACATGGTATCAGAGGGACTTACGCTCCGCTAGGGTTTTCTCGCATCCGCCGCCTTCGTTCCTTCTTCTCCGCCGCGTTCGTTCTCCGCCGCGTTCGTCTCCGTCAAGTTCTTCTCCGCCTCGTTCGCTCGCCTGCGCCATCGTTCTCCCGTGCCCTAGACGGAGGCGCATCGCGTGACGATGCCGCCTGCCGTCGCTGCTGCTGCCTGATTCCGACACCGATCCCTGCTGCTGCTTGATGCCGCCGCTTACTTGATCCCTGTTGCTGCTGCTGCTTGATGCCTACCTGATCCCTGTTGCTGCTTGCTGCCGATCTCTGCTGGATGCCGATCCCTCTCTCTCTGACCGCCTCTCTCTCTGACCGCCTCCTCTCTCTCTCTGACCGCCGATCCCTGCTGGATGCCGATCTCCTCTCCTCTGCTCTGCTGCACTGAAGTCACCCGCTGTTGTGTGGCTGTCTCCGGGTACTGTTTATTGATGCCTCCGATTGTCTATTGAAGGTTCTTGTCCAAAGACCATGGGAGACTCGGCTACAAGCATCACTCAGACTCATGTTCCCTCAGGGGATTCTACCAATACTTTTTCTTCCAATGCGAGGCTGGCTACCACTATCCTTACCTCCTCCAACTTTCAGTTGTGGAAAAAGGGGGTTACTATGTCTCTAGCAGGCATCCGACGTACTCACCACCTTACTAGACTTCCTACTCATGCCGTGGGAAGTGCCGAATACGACGATTGGTACAGTGATGATTGTCGTATCTTTGCGCTCCTTCTGAGTTCCATGGACCCATCAGTTCAGCAAATGTGCAAGAATTGTGATAGCACTAAGGAGTTGTGGGACACCCTGCATATGATGTTTTCTCAAGCTAACAACCTCTCTCGTCTTGGTGAACTCTTTCCCAAGATGGTTGAGCTACGACAAGGAGCTCGTCCTGTCACTGAGTACTTCGCCGAATGGAAGGTTCTTGCCGATGAAATCCTGGATCTTTGGGAGATCCCCTCTACTCGTGAAGGTCATCAGGCTCAACGTGAGCATCTGGTTCTCATCTGGCTTCTGAACGGTCTTGATCCAAACTTCTCAACAACAAGAACCGAAATGCTTGCGAGTCCTTCTACCTTGCAGACTGCTAGTGTGTACCATCGTCTGACTAAAGCGGGCTCTGCCTCTTCTCCAGCTGCTCTACATGTTTCCTCCAGCGAGTCAATTGCGCTGGCCTCTCGAGGGGGAAGGGGGAATAGCCGAGGCGGTCGGTCTGGTTCTGGACGTGGTCGGGAGATTGATACGCGACATTGTACTCATTGCGGACGTCGAGGTCACACAAAGGATACGTGTTGGCTTGTGCATGGGAAGCCAGACTGGGCGGCCAAAATCTCGTCTTCTTCACCTCGATCTGCTCACGTTGCCGACTCGACACTGGCAACCCCGGGTCCCCGCACTGTCCAGATCTCTGAGGCGGAGTATCGTCGCATGCAGGCATTTCCGATTTCTTCTCCACCTCATAGTGCTGCTGTGGCCCAGACTATTCCACCTCATAGTGCCTGCACTTCCCAGCGTCCAGTTCAGTGGTTGGCAGATTCTGGAGCTTCTGACCACCTGACTAGTTCTTCAGGTATCTTGCATTAATATCATCCCCATTGTGGGTCTTCCATTACTGTTGCAGATGGATCCACTGTTCCTATTGTGGGCTTTGGAAGCTGCAATGTGACACCGGATATGCCTCTATCCTCGGTTGCTCATGTTCCTCAATCAACTTACAACTTATTGTCTATTAGTAAGCTTACTCGTGATTTAAACTGCACTGCTATCTTCATATCTTCTGGTTGCATTTTTCAGGAACAGTCGACAAGCCGTATTATTGGTAGAGGAAAGCTGCGTGGTGGTGTTTATGTTCTAGATGAAGTTCCCCACATTGCCTGTTCTGCTGCTTCGGCCAAACTCTTGGACCTCCACTACCGTCATGGTCATCCTTCTATGCAGGTCATGCGTCGTTTGTATCCTGAGTTTGGGAACGTTTCCCATCTCAGCTGTGAGTCGTGTTTGTTTGCTAAACTCCATAGAGTTAGCTATGTACCTCGTGTAGATGTTCGTGCTTCTGCACCTTTTGATTTACTTCATTCTGATGTCTGGGGACCGTGTCCTGTCCCTACGTTGTTAGGACACAGATATTATGTTACCTTTATTGATGATTTTTCTCGCATGACTTGGGTTTACTTAATGAAAAATCGCTCTGAATTACTATCTATTTTTCAACATTTGTGGAATGAAATTTTCACTCAATTTTCTGTTCGTCTGAAATGTCTTCGTACCGATAATGGGAGGGAATACATGTCTCAGTCCTTGTCTAGCTTCCTTTCCGACAAGGGTATCATCCACCAAACTAGTTGCCCTGATACCCCCCAACAAAACGGGGTTGCCGAACGAAAAAATCGCCACCTTCTTGAGGTTACCCGGGCTATCCTCCATCATAAGCAGGTTCCTAAACACTTTTGGGGAGATGCTGTCCTTACCGCTGCCTATCTCATTAATCATCTCCCTACTCATATTCTTCAGGGGGAGACACCTTATCACATCCTTTATCCCGACCACTCAGGGCCTCCTCTATCCTTCAAGGTCTTTGGGTGTGTCTGCTATGTTTGGGATGCTCGTCCCTCAGTTTCTAAACTTGATCCGCGCTCTTTGAAGTGTATCTTCCTTGGATACTCTCGGACCACCAAGGGATATCGCTGTTATTCTCCGGAACTTCACAAATATATCATTTCTTCAGATGTTGTCTTCCTCGAATCTGACTCTTATCGTACAACTAGCTCTCCCCTTCCCGCTTCATCTCCTGATTTCTCTCTCGATGATATGCTTGTTCCTCATCCTGATTCTGCCCTCGTCTCTCCGACTGATATGTTGTGCCCCCTTTGGGGGCAAGTCTACTCTCGTCGCACTTCTGGCAGAACTGAAATACCACCATCTCAGCCTACCTCAATCATTGATGGCACACCTTCTGTTCCTCAGATTGCACCTGCAAGTGAGGACCTGACCCAAACTGAAGTGCCTGCCGCTCTACCTCTGGCTAGTCCCGAGCGTCCCATTGCTCTCCGAAAGGGAAGTCGGACTTGCCAGAATAGACCCCTCTATGTGAGCTCTTATCAGGGGTTGTCTGCTTCTCATACCGCCCTTCACTTGACGTTGGCTCAGTACACCATTCCCTCAACGGTTGGGGATGCCAAAACTCATCCTGGCTGGATGGCTGCTATGCACGAGGAATTGACCGCTCTCCAACTGAATAATACTTGGGAACTTGTGTCTTTGCCTCCAGGCAAGCGCGCTATTGGTTGCAAATGGATCTACTCCATTAAAGCCAATGCTGATGGCTCTCTTGCTCGCTTGAAAGCCCGCCTCGTTGCCAAAGGTTATGCCCAAACTTATGGCGTGGATTATGAGGAAACGTTTGCACCTGTTGCCAAGATGTCCTCTATTCGGATCGTGATCTCTCTTGCAGCCACTCACCGATGGCCTCTTCATCAGTTAGACATCAAGAATGCGTTCCTTCATGGGTCCTTGGAGGAAGAAGTGTATATGGAACAACCACCTGGGTTCGTTGCTGAGGGGGAGCGTAACAAGGTGTGTCGTCTCCTTGCCTCTTTATATGGGTTGAAACAATCCCCGCGCCAGTGGTTTGCTCGCTTTCGGTCTGTTGTCACCAAATTCGGCCTTACCAAGAGTATCAAAGACTCATCTCTCTTTTATCGGAACTCCTCAGCAGGTACTGTGCTCCTAATTGTGTACGTTGATGATATTGTCATCACGGGAAGTGATCCTAAAGGGATAACCGATCTCAAAGCGTTCTTACACTCCAACTTCCAAACCAAAGATCTGGGGTCGTTGCGATACTTCCTTGGGATTGAAGTTACTGATCATGATGACTCTATCTTTGTTTCTCAACGTAAATATGCCCTCGATCTGTTATCTGATCTTGGAATGTCTGACTGCCGCTCTATGGATTCTCCCCTTGAACCAGGAGAAAAGAGCCTTCATGCTGAGAGCAAATCTTTTGAATCGCCAGAGAAGTATCGTAGAGTAGTTGGAAAACTTAACTACCTTACTATGACTCGTCCAAATATTGCTTGTGCTGTGAGTAAGGTCAGCCAGTTCATGGCCACCCCAACTATCTCTCAATGGGACTCTGTTCTCTGCATTGTTAGGTACAGCAAGAAGGATCCTGGTTTAGGAATATCATACAAAAATCATGGTCATTCTAATATAGAGGCTTACTGTGACTCCGACTGGGCAGGTTGTTTAGCCACTCGGAAATCTACCACAGGATTTACTATCTTTATGGGAGGAAACCTTGTCTCCTGGAAGAGCAAGAAACAGACCACTGTCGCCAGATCTAGTGCTGAGGCAGAGTATCGGGCTATGTCACACACCGTTGCTGAAATCATGTGGATCAGACAGACCCTTTGTGAAATCAGATACCCTGTCCATGGCCCATCGCTGTTATGGTGTGATAATCAAGCTGCAATACAGATAGCAACACACCTGTGTTTCATGAACGCACAAAGCACATCGAGATTGACTGTCATTTCGTTCGAGAGAAGTATGAAGAAGGTCTTATTTCCTTGAGCCATGTGAAGACTGGAGACCAAGTTGCTGATATTCTCACGAAAGGAGTTACTGGGGTCAGAATGAACTTTATATGTAACAAGTTAGGTCTGGGAAGTTCCCACGACCCAACTTGAGGGGGAGTGTTATATGCTGTTTTATATTGTATGCTTTATTACCTCTTATATATATATATATTAGACTTTGTCCAAGATGGACACAAGTCATTTTCTCTCCGTAACAGTACCCAACATGATGCAGCCAAACACTGCCTACAGAACGATCAATGATCGTCCAGCTGCACTACTGTTTCCCAAATCAATTTAGTCGAAGGAACGATTACGGGGGTACGTATTCCCGGAGCACAAGGTAATAGTTTCCCTGATCTGAGAAATATGTACAAATAACATTAACCAATCATTTCTTCACTGTTATGTATTATATTTTTTTTCTTTGCAACTACTTATCGCTTTCCAACCAATCTGCACTCTTATCCACTTTGTGCAACATACATGGAACAACCAAATAATGTTGTTCAAAGTAGATCACTAACTTATAACGTGATCATGTCACCTGGTGCACTCCCATCACAAACGCCAGACAATTTACAACATCATCCGTTCGATGTCGAACAGTAAGTTTTAGATCCGTTGCAACAACCGACACCTGATTTTCGACAAGGAACATGTACTAAACTACATATTTCTGCCAATATTCTCATGATTATGTCTTCAATACTTATCTGATCCGGTAATATTCTACCTACACGTAGACGACATTGATCACGATGGTACTAATGTTCAAGTTGATGTTGTCCAACAAAGCTCAACCACAAACAATCCAGTCATGACACCAGGCGCTATGCGATCCAACGCACATGGCGTGGGACAATTCACAATAAGGATCAACGATAGAGAAATACGCAACAACCACGCGACAATACCCCCAGGTATTGCAATTATCAGTACGCTAACTTGACTCCAGCGAGATTCACACTTATAAGGTAATCCATTTATAAAGACTGGTCTAAAGTATTTTGATTTTGAATAGGTTCACTGCGAAGACATTACAATCAGCGTAACGCCAGACAGTCGCCACTACAAATGCAAAATCCGAGGAGTGAGCGTCTTCGAGAAAGAAGATTACTCGATGTACCTAACGTGATGCAGCAAAACACCATCTACGGAGCGATAAATTACCATCCAGCTGCACTACTGTTTCCACAAATCAATCTAGACAAAGGAACGACTACGGGAGTGCGTCTCCCCGTAGTACAGGGTAATAGTTTCCTTGATCTGAGAAATATGTGCAAATAACATTATCCATTCATATCTTCACCAATCGTTACTTTGCTACTGCGTAGACAATATCCTTGCTCAACCATCAACACATCATTTATCTGCAAAGAATATCCAGCTACTCAAGTTCCTGAGGTTCGTCTCTTACGCCCAACTGCATGCCAACACTGCCATGTGAAGCTATTCTACAAGGAGACTTCTACTTTGTGTTGTTGTGGAGTTCGTGTAAAGTTTAACCACATTCCTGAATCTACTGAATTGCTTAATCTCTTTACCGAACAAAGCACGGTGGCACGCACTTTCAGACAACATATACGCTCTTATAACCACATCTTCTTCACGTCATTGGGGGTCACGCTTGACGAACGTATATCAGCAGCTGATCGTGGTGTATACACTTTCAGGGCACACGATGCATTGTATCACCGAATTGGCTCTCTTCTACCTGCTCCCGGGGGTCAACCACAGTACCTACAAATGTTCATTTACGATACTGAACACGAGTTAGATAACCGAATGCGCGAAACTTCAGTGCTAAATTTCGGCCTGCTTGAAAGGATTACCAGCATACTAAATACAATTAACACATTCGTTCAAATGTTTAGGCAACTTGCAAGGCACCCTAACATACAACAATGCAGGTTACATATTAAGGAAAGACTGTCTGTAGAGCGACAATACTCACTCCCAACAATATCACAGGTCGCTGCAATATTAGTTGGTGGAGAAGATTTCATGAAAGTAAATGAAAGACATAATTGTTGAGACAACTGATGGTCGTCTGGTGCCTATCAAGGAATACTTCGGTTATTATGACCCTTTGCAGTATCCATTGTAGCTTCCTTACAGAACTTATGGGTGCAGTGGTGACGAGCAAATATCACGCACTGAACGAATAAGCTGTTGTGACTATTACACGTTTTTTCTACAGATGAGCACATCCAATAATTAATTATGGTGTTTGCTGTAATTTGTAATTAATTTTCTTTATGCTAAAATTTTATTTCTAGATTCGCGGGAATATACCATCAATGCTTCTTCACTATGGGCGTCTGCTGCATAAGTATGTAGTCGATAACTACATCAAAATTGAAACACAAAAATTAAGATGGATTAGGTCACATCAAATTGATGTTCGTGCCGAGCTCTATCAGGGTTTGCAAGATAGTTTAAATATCGAGGAAAATGACACATATACGTATTTTGAAACACTATTACACCCGTAACCACCTCAATATGTGTATACATGCCCTTAACCTGTCTTTAATTTGATATGCACTAATTGCAGCTGTAGTTGGACGAAGAACTATTCTGTCATCTTCTTTTATTGGTAGTCTATGTGATATGTATCAGAGATACCAAGATGCTGTGGTTGTAGTGCGCAACTATGGCAAGGCAGACATCTTCCTAACAATGACCTGCAATCCCTCTTGGAGGGAGATAACAGAAGAGTTGTGTCCCGGTCAAACACATCAGGATCGTCCTGATTTAGTATCTAGAATTTTCAATGCTAAATTTGAATGTTTAAAAGATGACATTTTTCATAAATGCGTACTTGGTAGGGTTTTCGCACACGGGCATGTGGTCGAATTTCAGAAGCGGAGGCTACCACATGCTTATTATTTTCAAGGACAGTGATAAGTTAAATACTCCTGATGATTATGACTCTATCGTTAGGGCAGAAATACCAACTCAGTCTGAGGAACCAGATCTATATATTGCTGTTTTAAAATACATGATACATGGTCCATGTGGTCATTACGTGTCAAATGCACACTGCATGGAAAATAATATTTGCAAAATGGGCTTCAATAAACAATTTTCAGAATACACTATTCATGACATTGATTTATACCCATTATATCGTCGTCGAAATGATAACATGTGCATTGCCTTAGGCCGAAATGCATATTTGGTGGTCGATAACAGATGGGTTGTTCCATATAACCCATGGCTTCTGCTCAGATACGACTGTCATATCAATATTGAGATATGTAGTAGTATAAAGAGCATTGAATATCTATATAAATATGTATACAAGTGCCCAGACTGGGTGTCATTTGAGGTGCGGCCTGGTCCAAACTATGACGAAGTCAGTAAGTATGTGGATGACAATTGGATTTGCGCACCAGAATCATTGTGGAAATTGTTCAAGTTCCAGATGTATCAAACCTACCCATCAGTAGTGCGTCTACAGATTCACTTGACTAATCAACATCAAGTTCAGTATCGAATTAACCAGTCTGTTTCAGAGGTGTTGGTCGACGATCATAATTTCAAGACTATGTTAACCGAATTTTTCGAAATATACAGTGACGGTCTCGAGGAAACAACATATTTGTATATTGATTTTGCAAAACACTATAAATGGTTAATCGCAGCTCGAAAGTGGACAAGAAGGTCCATAGGTCGGAAAGTTGTAGGCCGGTTATATGCTGTATCGCCCACTGAGCGTGAAAGATTCTATCTTCGCCTTTTGTTGAATCACATTCCTGGACCCAGGTCCTTTGAGTACCTACACACAGTTAACGGTCATATCTGTACAACATTCAAGCAGCTTGCTGAGCTTCTAGGGCTTCTCGAAGAAGATAATAGCATTTCTAATTGCTTGGAGGAGGCACGGGGATTCGAAATGCCAGCCGCATTGCGGAGACTCTTTGCAACTATTTTGTTGTATTGTGAACCAGCTAGCGTCCGAACATTGTGGGATGATAATTTCTCTGCTATGATGGAAGACTATGCGAGTACAAGTACTACAAACATTACTTTTATAACAAACAAATTACTTCATGTCATTGCACGGGGCATGTCTAAGGCAAATATTGTTGTAGTAAATAGAAATGGGAGAGAGACGAGTTTACCATTGCCTCCTCCTAAGCTAACAGTAAGAGATGAGATCAATGTCATTGTTTGCTACACTACAAGCTCTAGAATCTTAGTTTTGGAATATGGTGATTAGTGTCATATGATCTTTTAGTTTTAACTTGAATCATAGTTGCGGAATAGTTGTTTGTAGACACTTGTGTTGATTCATGATTTCTTGTGTGATGTATTATATGCTATTCAAGAATGTGAGTTTAGCTCAAAGTTCAAATATTGTTGGTAGTTCAAAGGGACTTTTGGCTTGGATCAAGATCATGCATACTAACGAACCATGCTCACCCGAATTTGAATTAAGCCAACTAATTAGGATCCAATTGACATGAGGTAAAACCAATATCTGCATGCTTATAATATATGTTTTTTGTGCTTGCACATTGTATGTTGGTCCAAGAATTTGTCTTATTAGGAGATTCAAAAAAATTTTAATAGGATCAACTGAATAGAGCTTGTAACAAAGTTAATGGATCATGCATTATTCGCATAAAGATTGCATAGTTGTATCCTTTAGAGAAACTTGGCTCAGGATAAGATCAGATTGAATGATTTTGAACCGATCATGATGTGGGTCAGATGGATTGGATCGTTATTAGTATATTTTTAGAGAACTATCAAATTCTTGCAAAAATGCATGGTGTACTTTGCCTACATTTTACCCTTGTGGTGGGACCCTTCCCTAGACCCTCACTATGTGGGAAAGCCTTTGTGCGTCGGGCTACCCTTTATGAAATTCAGTAACATATTGAGTAACAAAATACCAATATTTTATCATGGGTTAATGGGATTTGGTGCAAAAGAGCTATATTTAAATCTTATTGTGTCAGCAAGAGCATATGCTACCACAAGTGGAGGTGAGGCCAGATAATTAGCTCAGTCAAAGGATGAACTCTTCTCTCAAAATTTTGATCTCCTTAGAATACAAAAGCAACAACAATGTCTAGCAATGGTAAAACAACAAAAAAAAGATGATTACAAAGAGATGTACAAACAAATTAAATACTTTTAATTGGGTAAAGGGTGAAAAACAAACAAACACTAGAGAGTTTGCTACCATTTTCCGTTGCTCATCTCACATGTTGGAAGAGAAAATGTGCGCTTGACGCACATCAAACACACAAGTGCATTTAAGATGTACAATTCTCCTACAAGGAAGATTAGTTCTTCAGAAAAAATACTGTCAAAGAAAAAAAAGCTTATAAATACTTAATCTTTCTTTTCATACCGCCTGGAAAAAATCAAGCCGGATAAAATAATGGGTGATGAATGTGATGTGCTTGACACGAAGGCCATTAGCATTATTCAGCTTCATTTAGGGGATGACATAGTGGATAATTTCTTCAAGTGAAGACTATTATCAGATTGTGATTATGACTCGAGAAATTGTATATGATTATGATGAAGAACAAATCCAATAATCTTTTGAATTTGGCATGAATATATCATATCAATGTTGGAGCATCTAAATGCCTTCAACAAGATCATTAACAATCGAGAGGAAGAGGACTTAGCTCTCAATTTTCTCATGTCTCTTCGTTCTCCTAATAGCACTTGTTAATTAAAATTTTGTACAATGAAGAAACATTTTTGTTGAAAAATCTTTCGTCCACTCTCTCGTCAGGAATATATAAATGACTACCACATAGGCATGAAGAGCTAGGTTCAATGAATTTGGCAGGCGAAGAGGGAGACCAAGAAGCATGGCGAAGGAAACAAGAGAGCAAGACTATGACTTCGTTTGGTGCGGCTTATTTGCCCAAATGAGTTTAGTCAAAAACATCACTGATCTCCAGAATTTTCAATACAAATAATACAAAAATATCCCACAATATGAAAACCATGCTGTTTCAAATATTATTGGAGTCCATTAGAGTACAAAATCCCTCAAAAAATAATCTTCAATATCATAATAGCATCTATCCAATCCTCAATTACAGAGTGTATGCTACATACTTATATATCAACACCCTTGGAGAGAAATGCATTGCAGTAGCCGGTAGCTTCTACAAATATTTAAATGTTTTTTTACCTTTTGAGTAAATTACCAACACCAGAACTAGGGGGTAACACTAGTCTTGATCCATAACTTAAGCTACATTTAATGCCAACGATTATCTAAGAGTAGGAAGGACAACAGCAGAAAAAGATACAATTTCATACGCAAAAATATTAAGCAAAATGATTACGATTAGCATTAAAACAATTAGAAATAGAAAGGAATATTTATGTCATAATATTATATTTAGTAGTAATTCTTATGAGTATTGCAACTAGTTATGGTTGCGATGGCAACACTGTCATCATAGGCGAACCCAACAGAATTTTTCAATGGGGATGTTCAAAAAAATAACAATGAAAATTTTTTGTGTTACACCGTGAAATCACAACAGTCGGCAATACTTATATATATATATAGTATAGATATAGATATTTATTTATTTATATATAATGTTGGATCGTTCTTCCGATGAAGTTGGTATTGTGCAACTGCACACTACATAAGGGAAGATCATGTGCAGAGCCTGCAGTAATAATAGTAATAGTAGTAAATGCAACAACAAATAAAAAAATGAGAACAATAATGAACATAAATATGTATTACACAAATTACTGCACTTTATGTAGAAAAATATAGGGCTGCAAACATGGGGAAATGACCAAAATACCCCTGCAAAACCCAACTAAAAGATTTCACAAGAATAAGTGATGAATAATCTAATTATTGCATAACCAAAAAACTCAAAATTTTAAACAGAAATTAAATATCCATCATCGCCTAAGACACATTACAAAAATCAAAACCCCTACAAAATCAAAAATCTCATAATAACCCACATCAAAAATTCATCAAATCCCATCATAAGCACTCAGGAGAATTTCGTAAATCAGGTTGGCCAACACTGTCATCGTAGGCTCACCCAGGGAGATTTTTCAGTGGGGGCGTTAAATGAAATAACAACAAAATTTTTGGTGCATGCGATAAAAAATAACTACAAATTAGTAAAAAAAAAACTATCTAAAATAGGACATTTTTAATTAACAAAATAAGATTACAATACTTCCCTTCAATGTTTCATGCTCTGGAAACATTTCATGATAACTTTATTGTCGGTAGTAGAGAAGACATCTTTTTTTAATATATGTTACTAGACAAACATTCTTCCAATCATCACCAATCTGAATGCATAATGATGTTTTTATAATTTTATCACAAAGAAAGCTCTTTCTACACTTGCAATTGCAATAGGTAATAATAGTGCCAACTTCATCAACAAATACTACAATGGGTATAAGCCAGGAGTCGGAAAAGGGGATTACTCGATGATTGTCATTTTTTTTGGATTATTCAATATTACCAAATACTGTCGTGGCTATTATGCCTTCACCTTTGCCACGGTTTCAGTCCCTAGCAAAAACTTCTCGATAACTTTAAAATGGACGTATTATTAGCCACGACTTTCGGCAATGACAAATAAATTAACTATTAGCTACGATTTGAAACCATGGCTAAAGATACGATCGATAATTTTTAAAAAACTATTCGTTACGATTTCAAAAACATCTCTGTCTGTTGCTCCTCCATCTGTCGAACTCGTCCTTCCAAAGCTGTTACGGGCACGAGTATACCTTCGGCCATGAGTGGTGCATTAACGAGTGAATGAGAGTGGGTTGACTCAGTGCGTCCTCCAGGGACGGATCCTTCGGCGGTTCAGACACTTCTTTTCACCATTGAAGCTGACCTTGAGTACCACTGAGTGGAGGGTACTGTTCTTATGAGGATTTTGAGAATCGTGTTTCACAGACGGCGTCAAAATGTTCCGGACAAACTCGACGCCCCGGTCGGACCGGAATAACTTGGACAGCCTTAACTCTCGGAGCGGTCGAGCGCGCACACAGTCAATGAGAGAGATTGTACACACGATGTTTTTTAAGGGGGAAAATCCCTCAACTGAGTAAAAACCACGTGACTGGATTCTCGCTGGTCAAGTTCCACTATTCGCTTCGGGTTACAACTTTCTTGAGGAATCGATGGCGACAAGTCGCTTCTCGTTACACTTTCAGGGATAAGAGAGGTGTTCAGTCTCACGACGAGCAACAGAGTACTCCACGTGAGGTTACTTGTGGGATGTTGTGCATGAACAGTCACTTCCTGTCGAAGGAATCTTCTGCTCGTCGCTCGCTCTGGCCT
Source organism: Platanthera zijinensis (assembly GCA_039513925.1). NCBI lineage: Eukaryota > Viridiplantae > Streptophyta > Magnoliopsida > Asparagales > Orchidaceae > Platanthera > Platanthera zijinensis. The sequence continues at coordinate 38,409,469 of CM077078.1, read as the reverse complement.
GATGAAGAAGAAAGTGGAGAGGAAAAAAGTTGAGAAATGAGGAGGCTTGAAGCTCCTTTTATATCCTCAGGAAGTGGTTATGGTGGTTATGCGGCTATCCGGACACCATAACCATCAACATAATTATTTTTAGTATAGTTAGGGGTGTGCACGTAGTGGGATCGCGTGCGGTGATCGTGTGTGGCGATCGCGTGCGTGGCAGTCAAAGTCATGATCTCCACTAATTTGATGAAGATCATGGAGGAGTGGGCTAAGTGCACCCCCAACTTCTATAAATATAACGATGGCCATATCAATACCAAAAATAAATTAAATAACTAAAATTTTGTAATGCATAAAAAGAGTAGTGAAGAAAAGTGCGGGCAATTTTTTTCGACAAAATTCAGACTTTGAAATTGAAATTAAAAGTTCAATCCCTACAAAAATATACCTCTTATGTTGATTAAATGATTAATTTCATCCAAATAAATGAACCATTAATATTTTTTATTGACTGGTCTCAAAACTCTAAAAATTTTGAGAAAGCCCATTAAATACACAATATATAACCAAAATAGTGCACAGTTGAGTGATGTGCTTTAAAAATCCGGACAAAAATTACCTTTATAAAAAAGGAGGTATTGGAACACATGTCAACAAGGATGCTAATGATATCGGCTCCATTTGGGGGAACTTATTTTCACCGGTAAAGCGGTTACGACCGCATGAAACCGCATGAATCGGACCTTTACCGGTTCATGCGGTCGTAACCGCTTGACCGGTGAAAATAAGTCCCCCCAAACGGAGCCGTCATCTCCTCTCATACTTTTCAACTGCAATTACTAGTAAATAACTAATTACTGGTTGAACTAAAACATCACACATTTTCATGAAGACAACATATAAACAAGTACTAAACTTGAAGTCTGTAGGGTTTTTTTACACAACTTTTAGACCACTGTAGGGCTAACAACAAGACTCCACTACTAGGCCAGCTCCTTAAGTGTTCTAACAACAATTCTCTAAATTGAAAAAAAGGGCAGGAAAATGCCAAAACATGAGCCGACTCTCTCCAGTCCACCACCAAGTTCCCTTTCTAGAAAGGCTACAATTTCCAGAACCGCTATAATTTTGAGAACTGGCTAAAACTCTTCTTTACTTTGAACCCTTTCACCCTTTCAGCCACTACACTTCTGAACTCTTTCACCCTTTCAGTCTGGAAGGAACATTGCGATGGATACAGACACAACAAAACATAGATCACATGACTACAACAGTGTAGACTGTACAACATATATGTACTTCAAAAAATTCAAAAATTTGACCAGCTGCACTCACACCAGCTGCACTCACTTGAGGCCAGTTGCACTCACACACGTCGTCGACACCACATCGCACCACCTGAGAGAAACATCATCAAGGCCACTGCACTCCCCCATACCTTCGCTGTCATGCCCGCATTGCATCAACTCCTCCAAGACCAGTAGAGATCCTCTCCTCCAAGACTGGTGGCTATTTGCTCCAAAGCTAGTGGATACGTCGAGAGTCTCACACACGAGAAGAGAAAAGAAAAATTACACTCGGTACCAACGGCTCCACCACCGCTGCACGATGTTTCACCAACAACAACCTTCGATGACGCACTACAGGGGTCTCCCACCCCTTGCGGCACCAAGGGTGAGACAACGACGGCGACTCCTCCTCGCGAACTGGAACGTGCGGCAAATCCTCTCACGCGAACACCCAGTCAGCTGGCTCCTCATTTTCTCTTGAACTTTAACATATCTTTCACTATTATTATATGAGAAAACTTGGCTTTGGTGCAACATTTAAAATTGCCATAAATAACTTTTTCCTTTTACTCTTATGAGTAATGACTTAACAAATAATATAACATATTTTAAAAAAATAAAATATAATACTCATTTTTGTAATTACAATATATCCCTAAATTAAAGGTAATGATGGAAACTATAAAAAAAGGTAATTGTTATGAGCAAACTTATTTTGGATAGGTGCAAACCACCTTTTAAAATAAAAACTCTTAAACAATTATTTTAAATGTTACGGTAAAATTGATAGGGGCAAACCATTTCCATATCACCTCCACCGCCGCCTCCGCCTCTGCCGCCGCCTCCGCCTCTGCCTCCGCCGCGGCCGCGGTCGCCGCCCGCCAACGCCCGCCCACGCCAGCGAACGCCCGCCAACGCCGCCATACCCGCCAATGCCGTCAACGCCGCCATACCCGCCAATGCCGTCAACGCCGCCATACCCGCCAACACCGCCATACCCGCCAACGCCGCCCTACGTGATGACACCGTCAACGCCGTCATACGTGATGACACCTACAACGCCACGTAGTAGGTTTCATCACGTATGGCGGCGTTGGCGGTGTCATCACGTATGACGGCGTTGGCGGTGTCATCACGTATGACGGCGTTGGCGGTGTCATCACATATGGCGGCGTTGGCGGGTATGGCGGCGTTGGCGGCATTGGCGGGTATGACGGCGTTGGAGGCGTTGGCGGGTATGGCGGCGTTGGCAGGTATGACGGCGTTGACGGGTATGGAGGGTATGACGGTGTTGGCAGCATTGATGGGTGTTGGCTGGCGTGGGCGGGTGTTGGCGACGGCGGCGGCGGCGGAGGAGGCGGCGGAGGCGACGTTGGAGGTGATAGGGAAATGGTTTGCCCCTATCAATTTTACCGTAACATTTAAAATAATTATTTAAGAGTTTTTATTTTAAAAGTTGGTTTGCACCTATCCAAAATAGGTTTGCCCATAACAATTACCTAAAAAAAAAGTTTTTAGTTGGACTTTCAAACCTACTATAGTAGGCTATCATTACACATGTCAATGATCTTTCGAGAAATGTTATCAATAGGCATGTCAGCGGTATTTTCGAAGAGCTACCATTAAGCTCATCAATTTTATTAAAGTTGATTTAACATGAATGATAATATATAAATTAAAGTAAAATAATTGATAGTGTGTTTATTTTAAGTTGTATTAATTAATTGATAGGGGTGGAGCCCCACATATGTCAGAGTCAAGGTACTGTTGTGATTGGTCGTAGGGGCGGAGCCCCATTTCTGTCACTTATATATATATATATATATATATATATATATATTAATGGCGGGACTTCACTCCAGGCAAGAGGGGCGGCTATATTTTTTCCACTGTGTGTGTGTATATATAGGGACCGTTGTATGTGCGCGTGCCGCGGATTTTAGCCATCTCCGTGCTTCTCCAATACCAGTTGGATTTAATTCAACAGGTTTTAAAAAAAACACTGTTGTAATTTTTTTACTGTGGGGCGGTTGCGGGCTCGCCGGCCGCCGGCTACCGTGGGCGGCTGGCGAGCCCGCAGCCGCCGGCCGCCCCGCTGTAATGCATCGTGGGCTTTTCCTGCTGCAATTTTTTTGCCCAGCGGGGCGGCCGACGACCAATGGGCTCGCCGGCCACCGGCCGCCCTGGGAGCAAACTCAATAAATGACCTGAATTGACCTGAATTCCCTTTTATTTCAGATAGCCCCCTCTTCTCCTCTAAACGGGACGGATCCAAACAAAATATCCAACCGTTTGCATGCACAACTGCTCCCTGAATAAGACGGTGCAATTTAGACAGGTTTATAGGAGCGTCAAATTTGGCCGCAACAATGTTATTTTTGAGCATATAATTGAACATGCACCCCAAGATCGACTTATTTCACAGACTTGTTGATGATATTCGTCAAACTTTTTAATTTTTCTTGAAAGAGCAGATTTCTTTGTAAATAACTAATCATTTTTGTAATTTTCCTAGCTTGTGTAGAATTGAAAGACAAGACAACTCCGCGCCTCTGGTAGAGCGGTCTAAATTGAACCGGTTGCGATCCTCTCGAAGCTTTTGGTAGACTGGGCCTCTTAAACCGTCTTAGCCCGCAAAGCGGACGAGCGTGCAAACAGTTAAATATTCCCTGATTTGTGCAAAAGAGATTTTATTACGTGGAAAATCCGTAATCATGATGAAAAACCACATGGCCGATTCGTTGTCGACCTAACTTTCACTAATCTATAGTTCGTTACAAAAAATTCTCAAATGAAGGCGAGGACCACAAACTGTTACTCTTTACATTTTGAGGGACGAGAGATCTAAGGAAAGGACTGGGTGACACGGGATCTTCGTGCTCTTCTGAGAATCTTGCTCTTTTCGCCTCTGAGGGGACTGGCCGACTCAGTTATCTTCTTCCTGAACCCACTCTGGTGGCGGCTTGAGGCTTATTCGTTCGCTTCTGCACCTTGCGAACAACCGAAGACTTGGTCGATGACTGGGAGTCTGTATGCTCCTGAACTCTCGACTTGCTTTGGGTAAACTTCGTCTTCATAGACAGTGTTTGGCCAAGTTCCTTGTAGCCGGACAACCTGTAAAGAGAGAGCGAGCGAGAGAGAGAGTGTGTGTGTAAAGAGAGAAAAATAGGAAAACGATCGGAGTTAGCAAACCAAAAAAAGATCCAAATGATACAAAAAAGTGGTTGTATTTATAGGTTTTTATGGGGGCAGACTAGTAAATTCGCTCAGTAACTACCAGACCGACTAATAAAAACGCTCGGATCTGGGCACGCAGATTACCACTTTTTGGGAAAAGACGATCCCACCCCCGAGCTGGAAAAAGGCCCGCCCGAAGGAACTGGCAGCCCGAGGTCGGCGACCTCCCCCTACCTCCGCAGTGAGCGGCCAGGAGGGGGCGGCCGGCCATGGCGAGGTAGGCTAAGGCTACCGCCCCTTGGCCCGGGAGGCCAAGGGACGGCCGCCCCCTCCCCTTGAAGGCGGCCTCGGCCGAGGTCCCCGCACCGAGATGGTTACGGGGCGACTGTCTTGGCTGAGCCCCACGGGACCGGGGGAGTTACGGGGCGGCCGCCTTGGCCGAGGTCCCCGGCCACGGGGCGGTTACGGGGTGGCTGCCCCGGTAGGTGGGGGTCAAGGCTGCCCATGGCGAGGTAGCCACGAGGCGGCCGACCCCTACGCAGGGGTTGGGGCCGAAGCCGCCCGTGGTGGGGCGGCCGCACCCTTTGCGGGGACCGCGACCGAGGTATCCCTTAGCACGACAACCATAGGGCGGCTGCCCCCTTCATGGGGGCCGCAACCAAGTCCGCCCGTGTTGGGCGGCCATGGCTAAGGCCTCCCGTGCGCGAGCGACCAAGTGTGGCCAGCCCCTTGCGGGGCCGGCCGAGGCCGGGATCGGGCGCTGCCAAGGCCGCCCCTTGTCCGGCAGCCTTAGGGCGACCAACTCCACCCAATCTTAGGTGGCAGAGGGAGGTGGTCGGCCCTAGCGGGGCCGACCGAGACTGTGGACTCCTTTGCCGGTTTACAGAAGAGGAGCGATCGACAAATAGGACTGCGACTGTTGGGATCCTAAGCGCGGTAGATATCACATGGATCAGGCACGCAGATCGTGCGTGTGGTAGCTGCGTGCGTAACTTCTCATTTAGTGAGTGGAGGAAGTGGGAAAACCCTTATGTGCAGCCTATCATTTTCTATAAATTGAGGTCAATCATATCAGAACCGACTTAGCTCAGGAATCTTGTCCGAAATGTTGCTGGCTCGAAATAAATATAATAATAATAAATTTTAAAATTCGAGCCAACAACCTTTCGGGCCAAATTGCGGCTAAACCGTTAAAATTTTTAAAAATGTTCAACATTAAAGTTGTAGATCTCGTTCTTGGCAACAAAATACATATATTATTTGTCTAATTCTGACATGTATTATGAGAGAACCAGCTCAAGCTTTTTTAGACTTAAAAAAGCTTGAGCTTATATATTTCAAACCCTATATATATATATATTACTGTTTAAACTTTATACTATAGAAATAATTTTTTTGTAATTTTTATATTGTTTTGTAAAAAAAATTTATTCCTCCGCGCTCCTCCCTCCGCCCTGCTCTGCCAAATAAAGGATTTTATTTGACGGAGAATTGGGCTACGGCGAACTCGAGAGCTGAGATCTTTGCGAATCTCCTCCCGATGGACAGCGGTGGCTCAAAGCTACAGGACAACTGCCGGGAGTTTCTCTTGCCTCCGGCGGACTGGCCGAAGGCTGTTGCGTGGAGGCCCGCTAGCCTGACAGTGGCGGCGAAGGGGCCACATGCTCACGATTTTGCCGCAACAGTAAGAAGCTAGATTTCTCTTCCCAAACGCGGCCAACTGGAGGCGGCAGGCTCCTTTTCCTCCCGCATTTTTTGGAGCACACGGAGAAATGCCCGGCTATTCCAAATGACGGCGAAAAAACAAATGGATTTCTCTTCCTAAACGCATTTTGACAAAACGAAATAGACCAAAAATAAGTTAAATCAAATGAAGCCTAAGACTAGGGATAAAATAAGATTAGGGGGAGAATAAGAGAAAAAAGATTAGTGGGGAACAATGAGAAAATTAGATGGGTGAAGAAGAATACAAGGAGTTGGGGGAAGAAGAAGAAGATTAAGGGGGAAAAGATTAAGGGATAGAATAAGATTAGGGAGAAGAAGAAGATTAGGGTAGAAGAGGATTGGGGGAAGAAGAAGGCTAAGGGAAGAAGTAGATTATGGGGGAACAAAGAGAAGAAGAAGATTAGAGGGAAGAAGAAGATTAGGAGGAAGAAGAAGATTAGGAGACAAGAAAAAGATTAGGAGGGATGAATAGGACTAGAAAAAGAAGATTAGGGGAAGAAGAATATTAGGGGGAAGAAGAATACTAGGGAAAAAGAAGACTAGGTAAAAAAGACTAGGGGAAGAATAAAATGAAGAAGATTAGGGGGGGAGAAAATTAGTGGGGAACAAGAAGAAGATTAGAGTAGCGCATAAGGAGGATTCATTCTCTATTCTCACCTGCACAAATCTGGCACGTTCACCCAAGGTTAGACTACCAATCTTTATTTTTGGTTGATTGTGGCTCAAACCATTAATGATTCACGATAACTATTACGTGTGTACATCTTTATGCAATGTGCGTTTTTAATATAAATTCTTATAAAATGTGGTCTACTCGCTGCCGGTCGTAAGTCGCCTCATGTGAGAGCAGCGGGCGCGAGATTTTTTTATATTTGGATTTTATCTTTGCCAATTTATTAGTCAATTACATCTGACACCAACAAAAAACATTTGATTGCGCCAAAATGTTAACAATTTGGTATTTTCTTTATTTTATCGGAACCTTGAAAATGAGTAAAATGTCATTGTTTTTTGGTTCGTTCACAAAACAATGTGTTATTTCATTGAAAGCTATTTTTGCTTACCTGACTTATATCTCACTCCCAAGCCATAATGATAAGGTTTCACTCAATGCAATCCCATCCGTAAACTTGCTTATATACACATTGGATATGGTTTTGCTCAATGCAGTGTGAGGGCAACTCCCTTTTCGGTCTTTGACGAATCTTCAGTAGCAGGGTAGATAGTTTCTTTCGTGTCCTGTTTCGTATCTATAGTTCCTTCCATTTGTTGTAATATTTTTAGAAGGGAGGAAGCATGCTTAGCTATATTGTGAAAATAGGGTTCAGCCATATTCAAATTCGGCAAACCTACATGTTTGGCCTTGGTTTGCTCTCATTATGGCCACCTCGGATTCAGCCTTGGTTTGCTCTCATTATGGCCACCTCGGATTTAGCCTTGGTTTGCTCTCAAATTCAGACATTTTGTTCGTCATTTAGGGCACCTTGGGTTACATTCACACTATTTTTTGCTTAAACATTCACACTATTCTTAGTTCTCCATCTCCTGAATTTGATTCCTTTTCTCTGATTTGTTTTTTAAAGTTAGTAGGATTATCCACATGCTACGCTACACATTGATGTGGTTTTAACTCCAGTAACTTTGTTCTCTAAGCCAAGTGTAAGTCGTTTTTATTTATGCATTTCCTGCTTTCTTCCGCCTTGCCTACTCTGCATGCTCTTATTCATAAGAACATGGATGTTTTCCTATTAAATACGCTTATTTCTTTCGTCTGTTGGCAATTCTCATGGAGGTTTTCCTGATTTAGGATGGAGTTGCGTTGATGTTCCTATCTCATTAGATGCATTTTCTTTCAATGATTGATATTTTGAAGTTAGTGGCAACTCACGAAAACCCTAAATTAGGTACTCTATGGGGATTTTCAATCCATAATAGCTTTCAATGAAAAAACATTTGTCCTCGATTCCAGATTTCATATGGTTAAGAAATCTTCATGTCTTAAGCTAAATTAATGCATTGGTAAATGCATTAATTTGTTATTATTTAACTTTGTTATTATTTCATTTGCTCAAATGAAATTTGTTTGTTAATTTCTTATGCTTGATCACTCTATCTAAATTGTCGATCATTTGCACTTCAATTGTAAAGCAGAATATTTAAATCTTCGTTTACGTTTTAATTTTCCAGGATTTTCCCTGTATAACTCTATCCATTGATTGGATCTTATAACCCTGTAGCCACAACTTCAGGTATGGATGCATTGCTTACATTTTAGAGCATGAGATTAAGATTGATTTGCATTCTCTCCTAGGTATGAAAAAAGAATTGTGATGTAATTTTTACTTTGTTATACATATCTTTAGATGACATTTAGATTGATTTGCCTATTACGTTGTCGAACATTTTGCCTACATTGTGGTAGAACATGGTCTGCCCAACAAGGCCGCGACGGTCTGCCCGGCTAGGCCGCGGCGGTCTTCCAGGTAAGGCCGCGGAGGGCTCCCCGACAAGGCCGCAGCGGTCTGCTGCTGGTAACTGCATCAGAGCCGCAGCGGTTTGCTGCAGCTAACCAAAGCACAGCCACAACGGTTTGCGGCAACAATCACAACGAAGCTGTCTTCACTTTGACAGTTTATTATTCTCTTCTGGCTGCAGTTGATCAACCCAAATGTATATTAGGATGGAGGACAACACTCCTGATGATCCTCACCAGTAATGTCCGGACATCACAGAGGCTAAAAATTTAGTTGATTGAAAGGCTAAGGTCATTCTTAGAGACAGCTTGCCCCTCATGGAATAAGACTTGAGGCTGAGACTTGATGTGCCCAGGATTCTTTGCAAAAGGAAGTTCTAATGGTAACTTTAGAGGTGCTGCTAATCTACCTCAGCCATCCAAAGTGAATTCAATGGCCGGGATAGACTTTTTATGGTGCCACTGTTATTTGTTTTGGGGATCTTAATTATGCATACAAGCTACTTTAAATACAATGTATACTCGGCTCTTGAGAGTTAAGATTGTAAGGAATTTCTCAAGTACATACAGCCATGAGCAGTTGGAGTACGACCATGGGATCTTGGCTAAAAATGCATGTTTAAATAATTTTAATGACATCTGTGAGTTTTTTTCAAAGCGCTCACATATGTCATTGAAAATTATCGTTGCAAATTGTCATTGAAAACTGCATGGCTAAAATAAATAAAATGCTAAGCCTATGACTCTTATCATTGCTGTTGAAATTGTAGTTGAAAGTTTTTGCAAGTCTCGCTCCCTACAGAGAAATTTTAAAATTTTTTATGGGACATTGCTGATAACAAAAAATGCAAAGAGTGAGCAATGCTACGCCCCTACATTCGAGACAACACATGTGAGTTGAATTCAATTGCAGTTAAAATTAAAAAAATCCTAAGAGTACAGATTTGCTAAGAGTGAGCATTGGAGATGGTCTTGAATGTGGCACAAGATGAGTGTCGCCGCCCTCTATGAGTGACGCTACCCCTAACAAGTGTCATCGTCCCTCACGATTTGTGCCACCCCCGACCGGTGTTGTTGCTCACGCCAGATGTCATTGTAGGTCCCTGGAGAAACCAAATTATGCCGCACAACAAATGTTGACTTCCGCCAAAAGTAATTACCCACTTACTGTTGGCCTGATGATGGGACATTTTGAGCTACACCCGCTCGAATTCGGCTGAATGTGCCCGAATGCAGGCACGGCCCGCCCGCATTCTGTCACGGCCTGCCAGAATGTGGGCGGCGTCCGCCCGAATGCGCCCGCCGCCCGCCCCAATGTGCCCGCCGCCCGCCCCAATGCTCCCGCCGCCCGCCCCAATGCAGGCGCAGCGCGCTGAGAATTGATCATTGATGTTCATATATGTTGGTTTTATAGATCTATCTTATTATTAGAGCCTAAAGAGATACCAATGTGCAGACAAATACGGCGGGGTTAAATTTGTTTGTTATAAAATGAAAATCAATTTCAATTACCAAATTTTTTTGTTTTGTTGTAGAGAACTTTCTTAAACTTAGTTAATTCTATCATGGCGGCGCCATCGGTGCCCATAAGTAATTGCACGAATTCTAACTCAGGTGGGTTCTTCGCTTTCATTGTGGGGTCTAATCTGATATTTCTATTGTTTTAAGGTTGAGGGTAAATTAAGATTTCAATGTTTTGCCCGTTTTCGCCCGTGTTTAATGCTCCGTGCGGCCTTCGACCGTAAAGAAACGAGCTTCACACGCTTCTACGCAATCCACCTGCTCGGAGCCCCACCCGACACTCGCGGCCCCCCGTAGTTCGTCTGCAATAACAAACGACAACCATAGTTCTCCTGGGAGCCGTGAGTGACGGGTGTTGCGCTGAGCAGGTGATTGCGTAGAAGCTGGTGAAGACCGTTTCTGTACGGTCGAAGGCCGACCGGGCATCAAACACGGGCGAACCCCGTGCAGAAGCGGTTAAAGTCCGCCTGGATGCGGCCGATGGCCGCCCGAGAGCATCGAGCACGTGCGTACCCAAACCCAGAGCGGCTGGTGGCCGAAAGCGGGCGCCTCCCGGCCAAAAGCGGGTGCCGCTTGCCTGCATGCGCCCGCAACCCGCTTGCATGCGCCCGCTTTCGGCCACATGCGCCCGCATCCAGCCCGAGAGAGGGCGCAGCCCGCCCAAGTGCGGGCGCAACCCGCCCGAATGAGGGCGCAGCCCGCTAAGAGTCAGCGAGCATGGACGAAGCCCGTGCGGAGCTGCTAGTTTATATATATATATATATACTACTATTATAAGAGAACGTTGGCTTTGCTGTATGTTACATTTGAACTTCCTATTATACCCCTAGGTGACATCACCATTTATCTCCACCCCTTCCTCCTACATGCTCTTTATCCCGCTCTCTCTATCTCGCTCTCTCTACCCTCCAGCTCCCAAAGTTGGAAGAATGCGGACATGTGTCTGTAAGTAGAGAAGAGTCCCGCTGAAGTAGGAAGCAGAGGGACATGTACCTCTCTCTATCCTGCTCTCTCTCTCTACAGAAGGCGGACACGTGGCTGGAGTACTGCTGAAGTTGCAAGCAGAGGGACACGTACCTGAAAATGCCCTCTCCACTGCTTCTTCTTCGCTGTTAAATTGCTGCCGCCGCCGCCAGCGATGGGGGAGAGAGGGGAGAGCATCTCTGAGGATGTTCTCTTGAGGTGGTCGCCCATGGCTGCTTGGAGGAGGGAGGAGCTCGGGAACTTGGAGGTGGCCGACCATGGCTGTTGGAGAGAGAGAGATGGTTGTTAGAGAGAGAGAGGTGGCCTGCCATGGCTGTTGGAGAAAGAGAGAGAGACAGATGGAGGTGGCCGGCCATGGCTGTTTGCCCGGTGAAATTACCCCTCCCCTCTCGCTCGCCGTCATTAGCTTCTGCCTGCTTAAAAAAAATTGTTGCTGCCGCCGCCAGCGATGGGGGAGAGAGAGAGGGAAGGGAGAAAGAAAGAGAGAGGTGTGAGATGCTCGATTTCGGCCTTGGGTTGCTGTGAGATTCGCCGTACAGGGGAGAGCATCTCTGATGATGTTCTCTTAAGGTTGCCCGCCATAACTTCTTGGAGGAGGGAGGAGCTAGGGAACATGGAGGTGCCCGACCATGGCTGTTGGAGAGAGAAAGAGAGAAAGAGAGAGAGAGAGTTAATTTATAATTAACTTAAGTTAATAATTACTTATTACTTTTAAATTATGGCCGGCCATGGCGGAAAGATCGCCGTCGGCCTTCAGTTAATTTTTATATTTAGGACTTCTGACCGTGAGTTAATTTATAATTAACTTAGGTTAATAATTACTTATTACTTTTAAATTATAACTTATGAGCGTGTGCACACAATCACAGCGCCGCACCCGGGACTCGCGGCCCCCCGAGCCCTATGCTCCACGTTAACCTAATTTTGCTCCGGGGGCCGCGAGTGGCTGGTGCGGCGCTGAGATTGTGAATTGCGTGAAAGCGGGCAAAGCTCGCTTCTATGCGGCCGAAGGACGCCCGTATCATAATGCACAGACGAAGCCCGTGCGCAGGCGGACAAAGCCCGCCTGATGCGGCTGAAGGCCGCCCGAGAGCATCGAGCACGGGCGTAGCCCGTGCGAAGATGCTCGTATATATATCTTTATACTATAAGCAAACTCCAAAACAGCCTCTGTGTAACATTCGTCTCCCCAAAATACCCTCAACCATGGTGTAACATTCACTTGCCCAAAATACCCCTTCATATCTTCTTTTTATTTTAAAAGATTTGGTTTTTGAATCATTTCTACTTTGCCGCCAATATGCCCCGCTCAAATTTGCGAAGGAACGCGGTAATAAATCGGAATGCTGGACGCGCCAATATGTCCCGCGACAAATGTCGCCACCACGACAAATGTCGCCCTCACGACAAATGTCGTCTCCACGATAAATATCGCCCCCACGACAAATGTTCCCTGCGCGGGGTCCCCCGTGCACGACTGCTTGTGTATATATATATATATATATATCTTTATTATACAAGAAAAGAGCAAAATAGTATATGGTGTAATATTTTGGGACAAAAATACCCTCATAAAATCATGATTTATAACTCTCTTTTAGGTTTTTTTCGGCCTTTTTACTCAATTGACAAATCCCACTAGGTAATCCTCCCCTGCTCTACAACAAAACCAAATCCTGCCAGCTACCCGCGCCCCCATGCTCTCCCTCCATGCTTTCTCCTCCCCTGCACGCTAAGACCGCTTCCTCTCTTCCTCGACTGCCACCCGTCATACTAGCTCTATAACCCTACCTCCCCTTGACAGATCCTCGCTGAAAGCAGCGTGTACACCTCCTCGACTTCCCCTCAACTCTCCTCCAAAGTGTCTCACCTCAAGAGCCCCTCCTCCATCGTGATTCCGAAGCTTCTCGCTCCTCCTCCTGAAGAGCTCCTCCTTCCAACAAGCTCATCTTTCCAGCAAGCTCCTCTTTCCGGCAAGCTCCTCGCAGTATTATCTTGCTCAGGTTCTTGGTTTTCAGCTTTTGTGTTTCAGAAAGTTTGCTTTTTCGGCAAGCTCTTCTTTTTAGCTTTTGTGTGTTTTCAGAAAGTTTTCTTTTTCGGCGGGGGCCTTAGCTTTTGTGTGTTTTGCTCATTTCATAAAGATTACTTTGATGCGTGTTGCTCCCCTCCAAATCTCAAATTCCTTTATGAGTTCTGCTGGCGGGAGATTTAAGAATTTTTGCAATTAAGATTTTTTGATAGGTGGGTTTTTTTGGTGGGTATTTTTTCTAATCTCTCTTTGTTAATCTCGATGGGTTTTGTTAAATATTGTATTTAATATTGCATTTATTGTCTTTTTCTTTTAGTCCCACATTGTATAGATGGGCTCTCTCCCCATGCTCTTCTCCTATATATGTAAGACCTTTTTGGTCCATTTGAAGTGTGAATACAAATACAGTTACATTTCTAACATGGTATCAGAGCAGGTTTAATTTTTCGCGCTCGCCTCTCTACTCGCGCCTCTGCCCTGCTTGCCCGGATCTGTACAATTTTCTGCCCGAACCTGCACAGAGTTGTCCGAGCCTACCCTCATCTCTCGACCTGTCCACCTAACCTAATTCTTGTCCGCTTCTTCTCATCCTCAGTCCGCCGACCTGACCGCCTACCCTCGCCTCTCAAACTCCACCCCGCAACTCCCGCCCAGCTCCTTCAGTCCGCCGACCTCCCTTAGTCCGCAAACCTCCTGCAACCCTCCTTCAGCCCGCACACACAATCCGCCAGCTCGCACCCCCGCCCAGCTCGCACCCCCTCCCAGCTCGCACCCCCGCCCAGCTCACACCCTCACACAGTCTGCAAACCTCCCGCAACCCCCGCCCAGCTCGCACCCCCGCCCAGTCCGCAAACCCCCCGCCCAGCTCGCACCCTCCTTCAGCCCACAAATTCAGTCCGCCAACCTCCCTCAGTCCGCCACTCTCCTTCAGTCCGCCAACCTCCACCCCGCAACACCCACCCAGCTCGCATCCTCCTTCAGCCCGCAACCACTGTTCGCCTCCATCCCTAATCCGCAATTCTTGTCCACCCTCTCAGCCCGCCAACTCCCTGCAGGTTCACCTATCCATTGCGACTCCATGGCTGCTCCTCTGATCTCGTCACCACTGAAGGCCACGTCCTTCCAGCTCGCCGGCGCTAGCGACTTGCCTGACTGGGCCCTTACAATTGAGGCCGCTCTCTCCTCCCGTGATCTTTGGGATCACATCATCGGTGCGCCTCCCTCCCCTGCCGCCAAGCCCTCCCCTGCAACCGGCTCTGACGCAACCACTACAACCGGCTCCGACGCAACTACTGTAGCCGCCACTTCTACAGATGTTCTCACTCTTTGGCGACGGCGCGATCAAGCCATCCGAGCTTACCTCCTTGAATCCGTTGCTCGACCGCTCCTCACGTCTATCGGCCGCCTTCCTTCCGCCCGTGACATGTGCGAATATCTCCGCGATCGCTTCGTTCCCCGTGGTGGAGCTCGACGTCACCGTCTTATCTGCGATTCCCAATCTGCCCGCCAAGAAGGACGCTCCATTCAGGACTTCTACACTGTGATGAGTGCCTACTGGCACGAACTGGATTTCATGATTCCATTACCCTGCGGTTGTCCTCGCTTTTTGGAATTTCAGCGCCACCTCTCTGAGGGACATCTTCATCAGTTTCTTGCTGCTCTGCGTCCTGAGTTTTCTCTTCTTGCCGCTCAGCTCCTTCACCGGGTCCAGCTTCCTACTCTGGATGACGCCCTGATTGCTCTACTCGATGAAGAGACCCGTCTCCGACCTCCAGTGGCCCTCCAACCTACTCTCCAGACCGATACTGCTCTTGCAGTTCCTCCGCATCACAGTGTTGTTACCTGTAACTATTGCAAGAAGGTGGGGCATATGAAGTCTGCTTGCCCCACTCGTCCCCCTCGATCTGATGAGCATAGAACTTCTGACCATCGCTGTGACGGCCGTGGTCGGGGACGAGGTCGTGGTCCCGGCTCTCACCCCACTGCTGCTGCTGCTACCGATCCTCTACAACGATTAGAGGAGCTGATACTCCAGTCACCACTATTTCAATCTTCCTCCTCTGCCAGCTCCTCTGCGGAACACAGTCTCTCAGCTGCTTCTGGTACTACTGCTGCTCGAATTTCTCCGAATGCACCTTGGTATTTCGACTCTGGGGCCTCCTGCCACCTCACCTCTGACTCACACACCCTAACCAACTGCACCTCCTCCCCCACTTCCCTTCAGGTCACCACTGCTGATGGGGGATCTCTCCCTATTCTACGATCTGGCTCCATCACCCCGACCTCTGCCCCTCCTGGACGACTTACTCTCTCAAACGTCCACCATGCCCCTCAGCTACCCATGAACCTCATTTCTGTCAGCTCCCTCTGTGATCTCGGTCTAACGGTTTTATTCTCTTCTTCTGATTGTGTTGTGCAGGATTCACGGACAGCTCAGGGGATTGGACAGGGCCGTAGGACTGGTGGCCTGTATCAGATGGAGTATCTTCATGTTCCCCCCTACCCACCTCAGCTTTTGCCCTCTCTGTTATATCTGATGTCGACTTGTGGCACAGACGTTTAGGACATCTGTCTACTGATCGAATCCGAAGTGTTATCCGCCCTGGAGCTTTGGGTCGTGTCTCCCCTTCCCCCCTCTCTGTTTGTACCGGCTGTCGTTTGTCAAAGCAGCTTGCTCTACCATTTACAAGTAGTGCTTCTCAAACGACAGCCCCTTTTGATTTAGTTCACTCTGATATTTGGGGCCCAGCGCCACTTGCTTCACATTCTGGGTATCTTTATTATGTTAGTTTCATTGATGATTTTTCACGTTGTGCTTGGGTTTATCTCCTCCGAAATCGTTCTGAAATACCCGACGTGTATCGCACGTTCACCGCTATGCTTCACACTCAGTTTGAGCGTCGAATTAAGATCTTTCGATTTGACTGTGCTCAAGAGTTTCTCTCCTCCACCATGCGCAATATCCTCCAATCGCATGGCACCCTCCACCAACAATCTTGCCTGCACACCCATAAACAAAATGGGGTTGCTGAATGAAAACATCGTCACATCATCGAAACAACTCGTGCTCTCCTCATCTCTACCTCAGCTCCTCACTCCTTCTGGGCCGAAGCCGTACTCACTGTTGTTCACCTCATCAACATCACTCCTTCCACGACCATCTCTGGCATCACTCCATATGAACGACTTTATTCCCGCCCACCGACATATGCCTCTCTGAGAACGTTTAGGTGCACCTGCTTCGTTCTCCTTCCCGCCCCTGAACGTAACAAACTCTCAGCTCGCTCAGCTCGTTGTGTTCACGTCGGCCTTAACCACCACCACAAAGGCTATCGTTATTACTATCCGGTGACTCGTCGCATTCGCATTTCTCGACATGTCTCCTTCGTCGAACATGACATGTTCTTCTCTTCCACACCACCAAACCTCACCTCCCAACCCTCCATTGCTCCACCACTTTCTCTTCCGCTACTTCCTTCTATTCCAACTCGCCCCAGGACTCAACTTGCCCATCCTACCCTATCACCAACTCGTCCTCCGCCTGAGGATCCTTCTTCAACATCAGCTCCTCCTCCGGCGCCCACAGTCCATCCTCCCACTACTGCTTCTGACACGGCTCTGTCTGACGCTGCGTCCGCCTCTGCAACCGTGGATCCTGCTCCTCCTCGGCGTAACTTTGCTCGCCATCTCCATCCGCCTGCTCGCTACGACCCAACTTCTGGCCGGTATACCCCTTCTTCTCTCACCACGACTACCTCTTATTCCCCTGTTTTTCAGGCCTTCCTCACCGCTCTCCACGCACACCGGGAGCCCCAGTCATACCAAGAGGCAGTTGGAAAACTCGAATGGCAGCAAGCCATGACAGTTGAACTTCAAGCCTTCCGCAGGACTCACACTTGGGATCTTGTTCCTTGTCCTCCTGGTGTCACCCCTATCAGCTGCAAATGGATTTTCAAAGTTAAGACTCGTCCGGACGGTTCTATTGAGCGCCATAAAGCCCGCTTAGTTGCTCGCGGGTTTTCACAGGAACATGGAATCGACTATGACGAAACCTTTGCACCGGTTTCCCGGATGACAACCGTTCACACCTTACTTGCAGTCGCAGCTGCCCGAAACTAGCCCCTCCATCAGATGGAGGTAACCAATGCCTTTCTACATGGCGATCTCACCAAAGTTGTATACATGGCACCTCCCCCGGGTCTCTCCGCTCCACCTGGCCATGTCTGCCACCTCCGTCGAGCCCTCTATGGTCTCAAACAGGCTCCTCGTGCCTGGTTTGAGCGCTTCCACACAACGGTTCTAAAGGCTGGTTTTATTGAACGACGGACTGATCATGCCTTGTTTACACGCACCTCCGCTCAGGGTTGTGCCATACTGCTCTTGTATGTGGATGACATGATTATCACCGGAGATGACCACGTCACCATTGCCTCTCTTCAGAAACACCTACGCAGTCAGTTCGAGATGAAGGACATGAGCCCCCTTCGTTACTTTCTTGGGTTAGAAATTTCCCGCTCCAAACGCGGCATTCTGGTCTCTGAGCAAAAATACATCTTGGATATTCTCTCTGTGGCCGCTCTCACTGACAACCGCACTGTTGACACCCCAATTGAGCTAAATCTGAAACTCCTTCCAACAGATGGGGAACCGTTTTCCGATGTCTCCCACTATCGGCATCTTGTCAGGATGCTAGTCTATCTCACTATAACTAGGTCGGACATTGCTTACGCTGTTAGCTTCGTCAGTCAATTTGTTCAAGCTCCTAGCTCAGCTCACTATGCTGCGATCCTCCGGATACTCCGCTATCTTCGCGCCTCTGTCAGTCGCTCGCTATTTCTCTCTGCCACTTCGCCACTCACCCTCCGAGCATTTTCGGATGCTGACTGGGCGGGGGATGTTATGACTCGTCGCTCCACTACTGGGTTCTGCATTTTTCTGGGCGACTCTCTGATCTCCTGGCGTAGTAAGAAACAAAAATTCATTGCGCGCTCCAGCACGGAGGCTGAGTATCGTGCCATGGCTTCCACCACTACTGAAATAGTTTGGCTCCGTCGTCTTCTTCGTGATCTTGGTGTGCAAATAACAGGACCCACTCCCTTATTCTGTGATAATCGAAGCGCCATTCAAATCGCCTCCAATTCGGTGTTTCATGAACGGACAAAACACATTGAGATCGATTGTCACTTTACTCGTCAGGAATTTCTCGCCAACACTATCTCTCTACCGTTCATTGCCTCTGAAAAACAAGTTGCAGACTTCCTCACCAAGTCTCTCACAACTGCAAGATTCCGTTATCTTATTAGCAAACTCTCGGTTCATGATCCATCGTGAGTTTGAGAGGGCGTGTTAAATATTGTATTTAATATTGCATTTATTGTCCTTTTCTTTTAGTCCCACATTGTCTAGATGAGCTCTCTCCCCATGCTCTTCTCCTATATATGTAAGACCTTTTTGGTCCCTTTGAAGTGTGAATACAAATACAGTTACATTTCTAACAGGTTTTTTTTGCAACTAAAATTTTACGGCAACTTGATGTTCTCCAAATCTCTTTTCAATTTCTCCTCTTAGTTAACTTTTTTTTATTTGATTTTTTTTCTAGAAATTCCTTTGTGAGTTCTGTTAAGGTAGATAGTTTCTTTCGTGTCCTGTTTCGTATCTATAGTTCCTTCCATTTGCTGTAATATTTTTAGAAGGGAGGAAGCATGCTTAGCTATATTGTGAAAATAGGGTTCAGCCATATTCAAATTCGGCAAACCTACATGTTTGGCCTTGGTTTGCTCTCATTATGGCCACCTCGGATTCAGCCTTGTTTTGCTCTCATTATGGCCACCTCGGATTTAGCCTTGGTTTGCTCTCAAATTCAGACATTTTGTTCGTCATTTAGGGCACCTTGGGTTACATTCACACTATTTTTTGCTTAAACATTCACATTATTCTTAGTTCTCCATCTCCTGAATTTGATTCCTTTCCTCTGATTTGTTTTTTTAAAGTTAGTAGGATTATCCACATGCTACGCTACACATTAATGCGGTTTTAACTCCAGTAACTTTGTTCTCTAAGCCAAGTGTAAGTCGTTTTTATTTATGCATTTCCTGCTTTCTTGCGCCTTGCCTACTCTGCATGCTCTTATTCATAGGAACATGGATGTTTTCCTATTAAATACGTTTATTTCTTTCGTCTGTTGGCAATTCTCATGGAGGTTTTCCTGATCTAGGATGGAGTTGCGTCGATGTTCCTATCTCATTAGATGCATTTTCTTTCAATGATTGATATTTTGAAGTTAGTGGCAACTCACGAAAACCCTGAATTAGGTACTTTATGGGGATTTTCAATCCATAATAGCTTTCAATGAAAAAACATTTGTCCTCGATTCCAGATTTCATATGGTTAAGAAATCTTCATGTCTTAAGCTAAATTAATGCATTGGTAAATAACTGGGTGCTTTCATTCTTTAACTTTGTTATTATTTCATTTGCTCAAATGAAATTTGTTTGTTAATTTCTTATGCTTGATCACTCTTTATCTAAATTGTCGATCATTTGCATTTCAATTGTAAAGCAGAATATTTTAATCTTCGTTTACGTTTTAATTTTTCAGAATTTTCCAGGATTTTCCCTGTATAACTCTGTCCATTGATTGGATCTTATAACCCTGTAGCCACAACTTCAGGTATGGATGCATTGCTTACATTTTAGAGCATGAGATTAAGATTGATTTGCATTCTCTCCTAGATATGAAAAAAGAATTGTGATGTAATTTTTACTTTGTTATACATATCTTTTGATGACATTTAGATTGATTTGCCTATTACGTTGTCGAACATTTATCCTACATTGTGGTAGAACATGGTCTGCCCAACAAGGCCGCGACGGTCTGCCCGGCTAGGCCGCGTCGGTCTTCCCGGCAAGGCCGCGGAGGGCTGCCCGACAAGGCCGCAGCGGTCTGCTGCAGGTAACTGCATCAGAGCCGCAGCGGTTTGCTGCAGCTAACCAAAGCACAGCCGCAACGGTTTGCGGAAACAATCACAACGAAGCTGTCTTCACTTGACAGTTTATTATTCTCTTCTGGCTGCAGTTGATCAACCCAAATGTATATTAGGATGGAGGACAACACTCCTGATGATCCTCACCAGAAATGTCCGGACATCACAGAGGCTAAAAATTTAGTTGGTTGAAAGGCTAAGGTCATTCTTAGAGACAGCTTGCCCCTCATGGAATAAGACTTGAGGCTGAGACTTGACGTGCCCAGGATTCTCTGCAAAAGGCAGTTCTAATGGTAACTTTGGAGGTGCTGCTAATCTACCTCAGCCATTCAAAGTGAATTCAATGGCCGGGATAGACTTTTTATGGTGCCACTGTTATTTGTTTTGGGGATCTTAATTATGTATACAAGCTACTTTAAATACAATGTATACTAGGCTCTTGAGAGTTCAGATTGTAAGGAATTTCTTAAGTACATACAGCCATTAGCAGTTGGAGTACGACCATGGGATCTTGGCAAAAAATGCATGTTTAAATAATTGTCATTGAAAACTGCATGGCTAAAATAAATAAAATGCTAAGCCTATGACTCTTATCATTGCTGTTGAAATTGTAGTTGAAAGTTTTTGCAAGTCTCGCTCCCTACAGAGAAATTTAAAATTTTTTATGGGACATTGCTGATAACAAAAAATGCAAAGAGTGAGCAATGCTACGCCCCTACATTCGAGACAACACATGTGAGTTGAATTCAATTGCAGTTAAAATTAAAAAAATCCTAAGAGTACAGATTTGCTAAGAGTGAGCATTGGAGATGGTCTCGAATGTGGCACAAGATGAGTGTCGCCGCCCTCTACGAGTGACGCTACCCCTAACAAGTGTCATCGTCCCTCACGATTCGTGCCACCCCCGACCGGTGTTGTTGCTCACGCCCAATGTCATTGTAGGTAGGGACAAACAAAATTATGCCGCACAACAAATGTTGACTTCCGCCAAAAGTAATTACCCACTTACTGTTGGCCTGATGATGGGACATTTTGAGCATTGCTATGCGAGCGCAGCCCGCGCAAATGCGAGTGCATCCGGCTCAAAGGAGGGTGCATCCCTCTCAAATGAGGGCGCAACCCGCTCAAACGTGAGAGAAGCCCGCTACACCCGCTCGAATTCGGCCGAATGCGCCCGAATGCAGGCACGGCCCGCCCGCATTCTGTCTCGGCCTGCCAGAATGTGGGCGGCGTCCGCCCGAATGCGCCCGTCACCCGCACCAATGCGCCCGCCGCCCGCACCAATGCGCCCGCCGCCCGCCCCAATGCTCCCGCCGCCCGCCCCAATGCAGGCGCAGCGCGCTGAGAATTGATCATTGATGTTCATATATGTTGGTTTTATAGATCTATCTTATTATTTGAGCCTAAAGAGATACCAATGTGCAGGCAAATACGGCGGGCTTAAATTTGTTTGTTATAAAATGAAAATCAATTTCAATTACCAATTTTTTTTGTTTTGTTGTACTGAACTTTCTTAAACTTAGTTAATTCTGTCATTGCGGCGCCATCGGTGCCCATCAGTAATTGCACGAATTCGAACTCAGGTGGGTTCTTCGCTTTCATTGTGGGGTCTAATTGGATATTTCTATTGTTTTCGGGTTGAGGGTAAATTAAGATTTGAATGTTTTGTCCGTTATCTTATTAGAAAACTCTCGGTTCATGATCCACCGTGAGTTTGAGAGGGCGTGTTAAATATTGTATTTAATATTGCATTTATTGTCCTTTTCTTTTAGTCCCACATTGTCTAGATGGGCTCTCTCCCCATGCTCTTCTCCTATATATGTAAGACCTTTTTGATCCCTTTGAAGTGTGAATACAAATACAGTTATATTTCTAACAGGTTTTTTTTGCAACTAAGAATTTACGGCAACTTGATGTTCTCCAAATCTCATTTCAATTTCTCCTCTTAGTTAACTTTTTTTTTATTTGATTTTTTTTCTAGAAATTCCTTTGTGAGTTCTGTTAAGGCAGCATATTTATTTCTTTTATGTTAATCACATTGAGTTTTTTGGCAATTAAGAATTTTGGCCACTTGATACTAAATCTCAATGTGTTCTGCTGAGGATTTATGAATTCTGCTAAGCCAATTATTTTAACAAATTTTCATCCATTCTAAGTCGAGGAGGTGTACAAATTTTCATCCCTTTGCACGCCTCTTTGGTTTTGCTTGATGTATTTATAGGAAGTTGTTGCAAGTACTGTTGCCTCTTTGATTTTTCGTTTGCAAAGCACTACCACTACTAACTGGAGTTTTACTCCGCTTTGTTTAGTTTGATTTTTATTAATAGTGTATAACATATCTATATAAATACTAACATGAGTAATAGGTGTACGAACTGTTACTGGGCATAAATCCATTTGGCGAGCTTTTTTTGCATCTGGTTCCGTGGATACTGATCTCAAAATATGGGATATTAGAAAGAAGTGTTCCATTCATACTTACAAGGGCCACACACGAGGAATTAAAACCATCAAATTTACTCATGATGGTCGATGGGATGTAACCGGAGGGGAGGACAACATTATGAAGGTAGTTTTCTTGACTTACTGATTCCAGTTTTAAAATTTTACATATCCATCTAATGGACTTCTTATTTATGTGATCAATTAAGGGATTTCATAGCAGAGAAGTTGATCTGCTTTTTATTTACGTGAACAGTTATTAGATTAATATTTGTTAATATTTTGATACTATCTGCTTCTTTTTTGATACTATCTACTTTTTATTTGATACTATTTGCTTCTTATTTGATACTATCTGCTAGTGGAGGACGCAGAAATTTTTTTTGGGATTGCTGTTTTTAAAATTGCTTGATTTATACTATTAAGCCTTATCTAATACTAATTTTTTTTGAACAATAGGGTATTAGCCACGA
This sequence comes from Platanthera zijinensis, assembly GCA_039513925.1. Classification (NCBI taxonomy): domain Eukaryota; kingdom Viridiplantae; phylum Streptophyta; class Magnoliopsida; order Asparagales; family Orchidaceae; genus Platanthera; species Platanthera zijinensis. The sequence goes on along the minus strand of CM077078.1, from coordinate 38,386,392 downwards.
TTTAAACCGTGGCTAATATTATAATATTTTAGGAATATGGTGTTTGCCATGATTTAAACCGCGGCTATTACAGTTATTTTTTTTAAAAAAATAAGGTATTAGCCACGGTTTATAGTTTATTCTGTGTCTAATATTGGTAATTTTAAAAAAAAAGATATTAGTCACAGTTTAAATCGTGACTAATACTTTTAATTTTTTTAAAAACAGACTATTGCCACGGTTTTTAAACCATGGCAAATACTATTAAATGTTTTTAAAAAAAATGAGTGTGGGCGACCGCCCATGCTCGCCCCAAGGTGGGTCCGCTCCTGTTATCTGCTTCTTATTTGATACTATATGCTTCTTATTTGATACTATATGCTTCTTATTTGATACTATATGCTTCTTATTTGATACTATATGCTTCTTATTTGATACTATATGTTTCTTATATGATATTATATGCTTCTTATTTGATACTATATGCTTATGTGATCAGTTATGTGATTAATAGTTATGTGATCAGTTATGGGATTTGATACTCTCTGCTTCTTATTTATGTGAGTTGCTTCTTATTTTGTTAAAATTTCAGATTTTATTTCATAACCTTCTCAATATATCATATAGTCATCGTGATAAATGAATTTAATATTTGCATTTTTGTTTACAGGACTTTGTATACATCTTCTTTAACACACGCTTGGTATTAAGATAGCCAACTGTACGCTATTAAGTTGTTATTGAGCTGAGACCACCTACCTATACATGAAAGTTTATGATAAGTGATTATTATTTCTATCAAGAAAAAGTATGACATGCGGACATGTCGAAAGTGATTCTGCCAGGAAGAATTGTATACCAAATTGTCATAGAAAACGAGAACGTGTCGATGAAGTATCGCTCGAAAAATGTCGTTCATCGTTGTCTGGAAGGTGGTCGGTGCGTTGGTCAGGCCGAATGACATGACCAAGAATTCGTAGTGGTCGTTGTGCGTTCGGAAGGTGGTCTTGGCGATGTCCTCGGGCCGTACCCGATTCTGGTGATAGCCCGCTCGAAGGTCTAGCTTGGTGAAGAATATGGCACTGTGGAACTCGTCCAGGAGCTCCTGAATAACTGGGATCAGGTACCTTTTCGGAATGGTGGCCTTGTTGAGCTCCCGGTAGTCCACACAGAACCGCCAGTTATCGTCCATCTTCCGAACTAGGAGGATCGGGCTGGAGAAAGGGCTCACACTGGGGCGGACGAGGCTCCCCATCAACATCCCATGGACCAACTGTAACACCCCTTCCCAGTATTTCAGAAATCAGCCGTCCGGCCGGGTCAGCGATATAAAGAAAACTAAGAAACAGTATTAAAACTAGTAGCAGCAGGTAATAAAATCTATACTAAGCAAATTAAGACTTACAGCGGAAGTTTAAAAAGTAAACTAAGGGTAACCACATACCTGATATCTGGATTTCACAGAGCCACTAAACAAGATATAAACTGAATTGACTGAAAATCTGGTTAACAATAGATATTCTGATACAAATTAGATAAAAACATTAATCTGTTACAATGTTCTCATCTACAAGTACATGCTGAAATAGAGTACACTGAATGAGATAAATAATACAAACTGACGTCACCATAATGCTCATCATAGACGTAACATCCCACCTGGGTTACCTGAAAAACAGTGCCCACGAAGGGTCAGAGTAAGGAAAAATAACTCCTCCTAGTGACACTAAAACCCAGTTTTACATATGAATGCATGTATGCCTTTGAAAAATAATTTTATGCATTAAAAACTTTTATGCTATGTGCTATGCATGTCTTCGCACTATTCTCTGGTCAAACATCTACTCGTACTAAAGCACGTGACTTTTATTTTTCTAACTCAAGTCCTGACGTTCACTAACTAGCATACTGTCTCACGTCAGGTGTATACTTGAGTTCTAGGTGGCTTCTAACCTGCTTATCTACTAGGAAGTCTCTAGGCAGAGTAGCTCCTAACGCGCAATTGAAACTGACGACCCGAGACCATCTTACGAACTCAATTGTTCTAGTGTCCCACGGACACGGTCTCGAATCTGCTAGCTGGCTCAAGGGAAGACACTTCCCAAGTCTGTACTACTCATAAGGTTCCATGTGCCTTATGAGAAAGGTAGTGCGCCTCTACCTAGCACGGAAGAAACTTTGTGTGCTGGCTGACCTTTTTGGTCTGACGCTACTCTGCAAGGGATATCTTTTCTGGTGTACTACTAAGCGACTCTTGACTTCCTGGCGGTCGACTTGAAGGGACATTTACGCCCTTGTTCGGAACAAATTTCAAACCTACGAACACGGTTAACGCTTTCGTACTCTATGTTTCTGTTCATGATCCGACTACTTGGGTCTTAGGGAAAATCGTGTCACCCTACACGTTTTTCGTAACCGTTTTCCTATCACCACACCTTTCTATGCATGATCATGGTACTTGAAACAAATCTATTTATGTGTATAAAAATACAATACTTGATATATCTAACTAAAAGAAATTTAGATTTCCTTACCGCGGTGGTACGGCGCTCGTACACTCGGCGCGACGGCATCTTCTATTTCGAAGGTGATCCTACTGTTGGGGACCTTCAAAATGCTGCCCCGACCCCACCGAAGTCCTGCTAGAAAGGGCAACCCTAATTTTATAATTTCCCCTTTAGGGATTTCCGATGGAAAAATTCCAAATCATCTTTGGTTGCAAGAATATAAGTGCTAGCTGTGCATATTACCTATATGCGGAGAGATTGGGGCTCTCAAAGCGTCCCACACAAAACCCGCGGAGGATCACGACCACCAAAACCTAGAATAGGGCAAAAGGAACAAAATATTGTTTAGTCTAATCCTCTAAAACGAGGGATCTTCAAGAGGAAATCGAGATTAAGGAGGAATCGACTCACTGGAACCAAAATCGTTTCCACTAACACGGGCTAGGGTTGAAATCGGCTCTTCCACGACCAAGGAAGGAAAAGGAATGCTTGTTGGCGCCTGCAGAGGAGGGAGGAGTGGTCGGAATGGGCTTCTGGAGGAGGATCGGCCGCCGGCTAGGGCTGCGGGAGGCGGCTGGTCGCGGAACGGAGGACGTCGGGCTCGCCGCTTGCGGGAGACGGGAAAAAGACGGACCGCTTGCGGTTTTCTCCCGATAGAAGAGGTGTGCGGGTTTTTATCGGGCTGCTAGCGGTTTTAATTTTCTTATTAACCGTAAAAGAGAGGGAGGGAATTACTATTGGCACCTCACTCCACCCAAAAACAACCTAAAACACGGCTATTGGCACACCCATTCTCAAATAAACAGTCGCGATTTATTATCATAGAACAACGTACCTCGACGACGCGCTGTCTCGGTCAAAACCCGTCGCGACTCGACCCTACAATTTACAATAAATTTCGCGTCAGCATAGGATGTTACAAATCTCCCCTCCTAACAAAAATTTTCGTCCTCGAAAATTGAAATCATACCTGAATCGAAGAGCAAAGAATAGTCTGCATTGCTTTTAAGCTCATCCTCTCGCTCCCAAGTATACTCTGGACGGCCACAGTTCATCCAAAGGACTTTGACCATGCGAATCTCTCTATTTCTGAGCTTCTGAATCCTTGAGTCCACTATCTTGACTAGTCTAACTCCAATACTAAGATCTGTCTCAATTGGTGCTTCCTCGGTACTGATGATCTGACTGGGATCTCTGACTGCTCTCCTCAGATAGGAGACGTGGAATACATCATGTACACCACTCATTTCCTCAGGTAAGGCCAACCTGTATGCAACCTCACCAACTCTTTCCCGTACCTCAAAAGGACCAACGAATCGGGGGCTCAGTTTCTTCATCCGCTTTATTCTAGAGACTCCTCTGACTGGTCTGACCTTCAGATAAACGTAGTCTCCAACACTGAACTCTACTGACCTGTGCTTCTGATCATGATACTTGGCCTAGCGATCCTGAGCTGTCTTCATACGCTCCTGAATGAGCTTAATCCTATCAGTGGTCTTATCAATCCATGACTCTCTGATATAAGATCTTTCCTCACTCTCAGCCCAACATAACGGTGTCCGACAACGTCTACCATATAGGGCCTCGAACGGTGTCATCCCAATACTCACCTGAAAACTGTTGTTGTAGGAGAACTCCACAAGAGTAGCATACTTCTCCCACTTTCCTCCAAAGTCTAGAATGCACATCCGTAGCAGATCCTCCAAAGTCTTATTTGTGCGCTCAGTCTGTCCATCTGTCTGGGGATGGAAAGCGGTGCTGAAATGTAACCTGGTACCCAACCGCTCCTGAATATATCGCCACTCTCTGAAGGTAAATCTGTCATCTCGGTCTGAAACTATAGTCTTGGGCACACCGTGAAGTCGTACTATCTCGTCTAAATATAATTGGGCCAGCTTCGGACCTTGATCCGTCTTCCTAAGAGGAATGAAATGAGCGACCTTAGAGAGTCGATCTACTATAACCCACAAGGAATCATTCCCACTCTGCGATCTCGGCAAACCATGAATGAAGTCCATGGATATATCCTCAAAAGTCCACTCGAGGATGGGAAGTGGCTGCAACTTGCCTCCATGCCTCTGACACTCGGCCTTAACCAACTTGCATGTCTCGCACTTCCCTACATAATCTGCAACATCGCCATTCAAACCTGGCCACCAGACTGTCTTCTTAAGATCTGCATACATCTTCGTGCTACCAGGATGTATAAAATACCTGGAATTGTGTGCCTCAAAAGAATGTCTTCGCGTAGGTGACTAACATCTGGGATGCACACTCTGCCATCATGCAATAATAACTCATCCTGAATAGAGAACCTCTCTTTCTGACCTGACTGCACTGAGATCCAAATCTCTGCCATCTTTGGATCCAACGGTATAGCTGTTCTGATCCTATCTCTAATATCGCACGAAATCTCCATCCAACTCAACCAAGCTGAACCAAAACTGCAACGGGGCACAACGACGATGTCCAGTCTCTCCAGCTCTCGTACTAACTCCTCCTGCTGAGTGAGAAGATAGAAACACGAGCCTCGACGGCTAAGAGCATCAGCTACCACGTTCGCCTTTCCTGGATGGTACTGAATGTCTACATCGTAGTCTGAAAGAAACTCTAACCATCTACGCTGCCTCAAATTGAGCTCTCGTTGATCAAAGATATACTTGAGGCTCTTATGATCAGTGAAGATCTCACAACGCACTCCATAAAGGTAGTGTCTCCAAATCTTCAAAGCATGTATGACTGCTGCAAGCTCCAAGTCATGAACGGGATAGTTCCTCTCATGAACCTTTAACTGTCTCGAGGCATAGGCTACGACCTTTCCATGCTGCATGAGGACACAACCCAAACCCTGACCTGAAGCATTGCTATAGATCTGAAATCTGTCTGGTCCTGAAGGTAAACTCAAAATCGGTGCGGTCATCAATCTGTCCTTCAAGTCCTCAAAAGCCAACTCACACTCAACTGTCCAATCCAAGCCCTTTCCCTTCCTAGTGAGGGAAGTCAGTGGTAGGGCTATCTTTGAGAAATCCCTGATGAATCTCCTGTAGTATCCAGCAAGACCCAAAAAGCTGCGAACCTCTGAAACTGTCGTCGGTCTTGGCCAATTCTTAATAGCCTCTATTTTCTTCGGATCAACACTAACCCCTTTCTGACTGATGATGTGGCCTAAGAATGCAATCTCTGAAAGCCAAAAACTCACACTTAGAAAACTTAGCAAACAACTGGTTCTTCCTGAGTGTGCTCAAAACAATCCTGAGGTGTGCTGCATGATCTTCTGCACTCTTAGAGAACACCAAAATATCATCTATGAAGACGATGACAAAACGATCCAAGTACTCCCAAAAAACCCTATTCATCAGGTCCATAAATACTGAAGGGGCATTGGTCAGCCCGAACGGCATGACCACGAACTCGAAGTGTCCATATCAGGTACTGAAATCAGTCTTCTGTATATCCGCGTCACGAATCTTCAACTGGTGATAGCCTGATCTCAGATCTAACTTGGAAAAAGTGTTCGATCCCACCAATTGGTCGAACAAATCATCAATCCTGGGAATCGGGTACTTGTTCTTTACGGTCAGCTTATTCAATTCACGGTAGTCTATGCACAATCTCAGACTACCATCCTTCTTCTTCACAAAAAGCACTGGAGCACTCCAAGGCGAAGTACTAGGGCGTATAAAACCCAAATCAAGTAGCTCCTGCAACTGGCTCTTCAACTCTGCTAGTTCCCTTGGAGCCATCCGATAGGGAGATTTGGCTACCGGTGTAGCCTCAGGCTGCAAGTCTATCGGGAACTCAATCTCTCTATCTGGAGGGGCACCAGGGAGCTCTTCCGGGAAAACATCTGGAAACTCCTGCACCACTGGTACCTCTAACAAATCAGTCTTAGACTCCGCGCTCATCAGTACTACAAAGGTTTCACAACCCTTACTAATGCACCTTCTCGCTTGGACTGTAGATATGATCATCTTCACTACTCCCTTCAATCCCTTAAAAGAGAAAGATGTCTGGTTGGGGCCATCGAACTGAATATGCTTCGCCCTACAGTCAATCCTGGCGTTGACTGCTGAAAGCCAGTCCATTCCAAAGATCAAGTCAAAACCTGCTATAGGTAGCAGCAAAGCTTCCACGATAATCTCAGTGTCACCAAACTGCACTGGTACTCTGCACTTATCTCTGGTCTGCAGAAGGGATTCGTTCGGCATCATGACTTCCAGCGGTACTGACTCTGGGAAGACTTCTAAATCCAACTTACGCACTAGAGATTCCGCGATAAACGAGTGCGAGGCACCCGTATCAAACAGAATCTTAGAGGGTAAATTACGAATCATAAGGATGCCTACATAAATGATTTATGAAGGATGAAAAATTTAATGTGTCACTACGGAGGATTTAAAACCAACTTGTTAAGCAAACAACACTTACCTGTCACAACATCCTCCAGATCTTTCGCCTCCTGCTGACCCAACCCATAAGCTCTGGGCTGCACTAAATCTCGACCCTGCTGTGGTCTCCCATCAGTAATCATCAACGCTTTGCCCTTATCTACCCTGCTAGAGCCACCAACCTCGTACTTCGACTGCAGGGATAAATTACATTAAAAATCTATCGTAATTACACAAATGTAATCAAAACAAAAGGACCTTGATTACCTGATTTGTCCCAGCTTCCTGACAGAAGCGAGCTATGTGTCCAGGTTGTCGGCACTTGTAACATACGCCTGCACTGGCCAAACACTCTCCTGAATGACGACGCTGACACTTGGGACACGTGGGATGGTCCTTGCTCCGGTCACCAGATTGACCATTCTTCTTAGCATCGGGCTTCGGCTTCTTGCTCCAGTTCTTTCCTTGATCGTTTCTGCTCTGCTGCGGCTGATGCGAATCCTGAGATCGCTTCGCACGGAAACTACTTCGCTTCTGAACCTTCTGCTGGTCAGCCTCCAGTCTGCGAGCCGTATCCACTAAGCTCCTGTAATCAGCGTTGACCATAGTCATCAGCGGCTGTCTCAACGAGTTACGCAAGCCATCCACAAAGCGACTGCACTTCTCAGTCTGATCCCCCTGCATCACGCCCGCATATCGAGCAAGATGAGTCAGCTCTCGCTCATACTCAGTAACTGTCCTGTCCCCCTGGAAAAGCCTCAGATACTTCTCCTGGAGACCTCGTCGTGCGGAAGGAGGCACGAACCAACTAGCAAGAGCTCTAGAGAATTCGCCCCAAGTAAACATGTCTGGTGTACGACCTGGCCAAAAGTATGATCATACCATTTTAAAATTAAAACATTACTTTCTAAGATAAAGGAATTGATCATAACATTTTACCTGCAGGATCATCTCCCGGTATTTGTCCCACCAGACCTTTGTCTCTCCCCGGAGGAGGAAAGCTGCCAGAGGAACTTTCTTATTCTCCGGGCACTCTAAAACATTTAGCATGTCTCTGGTGTTAGCTATCCAATCATCTGTATCCATCGGGGTCTCATCCCCACTGTAGTTCGAAGGCTGAAGTTCTCTAAAATTTCTCAAATAGCGCTCCAGGGTCATCTCCACAGGTGCTGCTGCAGGAGCTGGCGCAGGGACTGGTACTTGAACTGGAGCTGGAAACCCTGCAGCCAGTCCTCTCTGAAACTCCATCAAGGCAACAGTAACCGCCTTGGCAATCTGAGACGCTATGTCAGTGCCCTCTGGAACTGCTGGAACTGGCGGTACCTGTGGCATGGCAGCGTCTCCCATGGTTGCACTAGGAACCGGGTTCTGGCGTGAAGATTCACCTGGTTCACTAACTCGTGGTGCCTGATAGAATATAAAAAGGAAAACTGATTATTTATCGAGCATCTAAGAAATCTGGCTTAGCAACTTATTTCGTACTCTAGCGAACACTAAGGCTTAATCGCACTTAAAATACTTTACTAACAAGAGTTTACTCTTATACGCTCCTATGGCTCTGTGAATTCTTTCTAGGGTCCAGGGATCCTAAAACTCGCTCTGATACCAATTTGTAACACCCCTTCCCAGTATTTCAGAAATCAGCCGTCCGGCCGGGTCAGCGATATAAAGAAAACTAGGAAACAGTATTAAAACTAGTAGCAGCAGGTAATAAAATCTATACTAAGTAAATTAAGACTTACAGCGGAAGTTTAAAAAGTAAACTAAGGGTAACCACAAACCTGATATCTGGATTTCACAGAGGCACTAAACAAGATATAAAACTGAATTGACTGAAAATCTGGTTAACAATAGATATTCTGATACAAATTAGATAAAAACATTAATCTGTTACAATGTTCTCATCTACAAGTACATGCTGAAATAGAGTACACTGAATGAGATAAATAATACAAACTGACGCCACCATAATGCTCATCCTAGACGTAACATCCCACCTGGGTCACCTGAAAAACAGTGCCCACGAAGGGTCAGAGTAAGTAAAAATAACTCCTCCTAGTGACACTAAAACCCAGTTTTACATATGAATGCATGTATGCCTTTGAAAAATAATTTTATGCATTAAAAACTTTTATGCTATGTGCTGTGCATGTCTTCGCACTATTCTCTGGTCAAACATCTACTCGTACTAAAGCACGTGACTTTTATTTTTCTAACTCAAGTCCTGACGTTCACTAACTAGCATACTGTCTCACGTCAGGTCTATACTTGAGTTCTAGGTGGCTTCTAACCTGCTTATCTACTAGGAAGGCTCTAGGCAGAGTAGCTCCTAACGCGCAACTGAAACTGACGACCCGAGACCATCTTACGAACTCAATTGTTCTAGTGTCCCAAGGACACGGTCTCGAATCTGCTAGCTGGCTCAAGGGAAGACACTTCCCAAGTCTGTACTACTCATAAGGTTCCATGTGCCTTATGAGAAAGGTAGTGCGCCTCTACCTAGCACGGAAGAAACTCTGTGTGCTGGCTGACCTTTTTGGTCTGACGCTACTCTGCAAGGGATATCTTTTCTGGTGTACTACTAAGCGACTCTTGACTTCCTGGCGGTCGACTTGAAGGGACATTTACGCCCTTGTTCGGAACAAATTTCAAACCTACGAATACGGTTAACGCTTTCGTACTCTATGTTTCTGTTCATGATCCGACTACTTGGGTCTTAGGGAAAATCGTGTCACCCTACACGTTTTTCGTAACCGTTTTCCTATCACCACACCTTTCTATGCATGATCATGGTACTTGAAACAAATCTATTTATGTGTATAAAAATACAATACTTGATATATCTAACTAAAAGAAATTTAGATTTCCTTACCGCGGTGGTGCGGCGCTCGTACACTCGGCGCGGCGGCATCTTCTATTTCGAAGGTGATCCTACTGTTGGGGACCTTCAAAATGCTGCCCCGACCCCACCGAAGTCCTGCTAGAAAGGGCAACCCTAATTTTATAATTTCCCCTTTAGGGATTTCCGATGGAAAAATTCCAAATCATCTTAGGTTGCAAGAATATAAGTGCTAGCTGTGCATATTACCTATATGCGGAGAGATTGGGGCTCTCAAAGCGTCCCACACAAAACCCGCGGAGGATCACGACCACCAAAACCTAGAATAGGGCAAAAGGAACAAAATATTGTTTAGTCTAATCCTCTAAAACGAGGGATCTTCAAGAGGAAATCGAGATTAAGGAGGAATCGACTCACCGGAACCAAAATCGTTTCCACTAACACGGGCTAGGGTTGAAATCGGCTCTTCCACGACCAAGGAAGGAAAAGGAATGCTTGTTGGCGCCTGCAGAGGAGGGAGGAGTGGTCGGAATGGGCTTCTGGAGGGGGATCGGCCGCCGGCTAGGGCTGCGGGAGGCGGCTGGTCGCGGAACGGAGGACGTCGGGCTCGCCGCTTGCGGGAGACGGGAAAAAAACGGACCGCTTGCGGTTTTCTCCCGATAGAAGAGGTGTGTGGGTTTTTATCGGGCTGCTAGCGGTTTTAATTTTCTTATTAACCGTAAAAGAGAGGGAGGGAATTACTATTGGCACCTCACTCCACCCAAAAACAACCTAAAACACGGCTATCGGCACACCCATTCTCAAATAAACAGTCGCGATTTATTATCATAGAACAACGTACTTCGACGACGCGCTGTCTCGGTCAAAACCCGTCGCGACTCGACCCTACAATTTACAATAAATTTCGCGTCAGCATAGGATGTTACACCAGTCACTCGTCTCGTTCTTTTGCACATGGTCGTAGCGGCAAGAGCGTACCGACACCGCTACAGTATCGGGTTGGAGGGGAATGACGCGATCAATCAGGCGAGATGGAAGGTGGCCGGTCGGGGCCTCCAAGATTTTGTCGAACTCGACGAGTAATGCCTGGAGGTCGGCCGGGTGTGAAAGAGGCGGCGGCGCCGAAGCGGAGAGCGGCCAAAGCCATGCAAAAAAGTCAGCGTCGGCAGTTCGCTGAATCGCACTGGAGGAGACCGGAGAGCGAAGCAGAGCGTCCGACCATCCTGGAGGAGTTGCACAGTCATACTCTCCTGTTGACCTGCACTTCGCCCAGTGTATGTTATTAAGTTGTTATTGAGCTGAGACCACCTACCTATACATGAAAGTTAATGATAAGTGATTATTATTTCTATCAAGAAAAAGTATGACATGCAGGGCTATTACATCTTCTTAAAAAATTAGCAGTTGAATTGGTTTTTGTATTGCAACTTCAAATAGGTGTTGGTGAAAAATCTATTAAAATCGTATTTTCTCTCTTTGAAGATATAACATATTTTTTTGTTTGCTATAATGAGCCAAAACCCGTGTTCTCAAGAATTTAAATAACTAATTATATTTTGTTATAATTGCTTGATTATTCTGATGAAAGCTAATCTTAAATCTGTGTCAAATATATTTTAAATAGCTAGATATATTCCCAGATTTTTTAGATTATTCTAATTGTTACCCACAGTTATTTAGCTGTTATGGCAGTATCATGCTCCAGAAAATGCAGTTTAATATACTTGCTACAGAAAATGGTTCTTTCGTGTTGTCTCCCTCGCCGGATGTCGCATGTCAAAGTAGAAACCGTCAAAATATTTCATTCGTCTCTAACCTGCATGTCAAGTAGAAATCTGTTAACATTCTCTAATTCTTTTTTAAGTCATTCATATTTCACAACTATGATTTGGAAGGTAATCCATACTGTTAATTCCCTATGTGCCTGAAATCATTGTTGTTGAGTTAGCTTTATACGGTCAGTAGCAAAGAAACCTCCTTCCAAAAATGCACCCTTATCTATTCTCCATTTCATATAAGTTCATTAAAATTATTCAGGCTTCAACTCCTTTCCAGGCTTTCCTAGGGGGAGTAACCTATTACCCAGGGGAAAGAGTTCTATCTTTGGGGAAGAAATGGATTGGACATCACATTAGAGCCTTAACTAAACAATGATTAGAACTTTCAAGGCCATACAAAGTCAGAGTGGCAATTGATCGTCAATAAGACATCACATTAGAGCCCGTCTTTCTCTCTTTCCCCACCTCTCTCAATTTATCAGTTTCGACTTCTCCACCAATGTTTTGTTGAGTCATATACTCCTTCTGCGCAGGATCCAGAAGGACAACGCTCTCGGCGAACAGAGGCTACAGGCATTAGAGCGGGGCTATGTACTGCTGGTTGATGAGGTAGGGCCCCCCTCAGCGAGCGGGATGACTTCTCCCACCCTGCTGGTGGACCGCATTAACGAGAATCTGCGCTTCGTTCACCAGGATCTGGAGATGATCCGCGATTTCAATAACCCGCGCCGACCTCCGGAGATGGGGACGCGAGACTAGGGTAGATGGAAATGGCTCCCTAGCTGAGCCTAGCGGCACTCGCCCCCCAGACCCCAGCTCGCGCATGTTGCAATAATCTTTTCTCCTCTGATGTACTCTATCAACATTTATCTGGGCTGTATAATAACTTAAACTGTTTTTAGATATAATTTCCAATGCTTGTGACTCGCAAATTACGTTGCGCTTTAGACTCGGCTCGCACTAGGGTAGAGTAGGTCGCAGTGTTCGGCGAGCCGGACTGATCGGTCGACTCGACAATTAATTCGTTTTCTATAAATAGGCCTCCTAACCTACCCCCAGACCATCGCCTTTACTGCAGACTCATACCCCATTCTTATTGCTCTTCTCGCCACCTGCACTCGCACCGAGACCTTAGAAAATGGGCAAGACGCTACCTGATGTTGACAGAAGGTCCAAGTGTGCAAGGCAATTTGCCGAGAACAACTTTTATGAGGGAAACACCACCGAGAATGAGCTCGCAGACTTTGTGGCCGACCATGTTCCCTCCGGCTTCTCTGCATGCCGACCCATGGAGGGCAAGGCCATAAATACTTTCTTCGACGACGACCTCACCTTCCCCATCTGGCACTTTGAGGTGAGGTTGCGCCTCCCTCTCTGGCCAGAGATCCGCTAGATGTTGAAGTATCAGGGGGCGGTCCCTGCCCAGCTGAACCCGAACGCGATTGCCAAGATGGTGGACATCACCTGCTTCCTACGCCGGGAGCGAATAGAGTTCAATTCAACCTTACTATCTTCCGGAAATTATTCATATACCGCGCCACAAATGATGGGGTCGCCTTCCTAGTCGGCTTGCACTTCAAGGTCCGCGAGACCGCAAACAAGAACCACAACTTGTTCTCTAAGTTTGTCTTCATCAAAGGCGAGCTCGGCAACATACCCTACTCACCTCGACAATGGAGCGAGGATGTGTACCGGCCACCGATTGCAACAGGCGACGACGTCGAGCTTCACAAATTCTTCCTCGGCACAGACTTCGAGGTCGCCTTCCCTCGAAGGGGCCTCGACTCGCTTCCCCCTGTTCATCCTGGTGAAGGTATAACTCTCTTCCCCTTCTATTTAAAGAGTGTTAAAATGAAATTCTAAAGACAAGTTATTTTATGCAGGGGAGCGGCAGATTCCCGAGCACCCGCCCTTTGCGGACTCGGGACTTTACCCTGACCCACTCGCGCCCGAGAGGGCATTCGCGGCGGCTTGCCGTAGCGAGTCAGGGTCTAGCAAATGCCCTTCCAGTAAGAAGCGACCCGGCCATATGGGTTTCGGCTCGCCTCGCCCCAATCCGCCATCGAAGAAAATAAAGAGGGAGGTGGAGGTCTCCAATGGGAAACAAATATTCATGAGCTCATTAGAGACAACACCGGAGAAGTCGCAAGAGAGAGAACAGAGCGGAGGCGACCCTCCTGTCTCCTTAGCCGTCGAGGAGTTCGCAGTCCGTGAGCCGGGCCTGTCGAATCACCATCGACACTTTGGTTTTGGGGGGAAGTCCAAGGACCAACTCGGCGAGTCGATGGTCCGGTGGGATGAGCAGACCCACAGGGTCTCCACCTCATCCCTCCCTCCCTCCCTCCTTCTCTGAACTCCGCCCTCCTACTGGACACGCTTACGCCCTCGGCTTTGGGCTATATGGCAGCGAGGACGCCGAGGCCTACATGGGCATAACCCTCTTGCAAATCGTCCACGAAAGCTCGCGAGCTCAAATGTGGTCCCTGGAGCTGTCGCACATGGCGACCCGCCGGGATTTCAGCCTTAGCCACCTCCTGATGAAGGCCGTGTAGGTGCGGGATGTCACCAAGGATGATACCGCCGACCTGGCGAGGCGGCTGGGAATTGCCGAGGACCTCCTTAGCAAAGCTTCCGGCGGGGTGGTACGTGTCGGCTAACCCCTTCTCCTTTTACTTAGACTTTTCTACAATTTTTTCCTTACCCCTTCTCTCCTCGCAGGATGCTTAAACCGCAAGCGGCCTACGAGTTCGCGCCGCCGAGATGGAGGAGGAGAATCAGAAGCTGAAGGAGCAGAATGGGGGACTCCAGGGCGAGCTCACCCGCGTGATGGACATCTTTCTCCCTCAAACCGTCGGCTAGCCGGGCGTTCCAGCCAAGAGGCCGAAGATATTCAGGAAGGTGGAGGTCGCCGAGTTTTTTGGCAATTAAGAATTTTGGCCACTTGATACTAAATCTCAATGTGTTCTGCTGAGGATTTATGAATTCTGCTAAGCCAATTATTTTAACAAATTTTCATCCATTCTAAGTCGAGGAGGTGTACAAATTTTCATCCCTTTGCACGCCTCTTTGGTTTTGCTTGATGTATTTATAGGAAGTTGTTGCAAGTACTGTTGCCTCTTTGATTTTTCGTTTGCAAAGCACTACCACTACTAACTGGAGTTTTACTCCGCTTTGTTTAGTTTGATTTTTATTAATAGTGTATAACATATCTATATAAATACTAACATGAGTAATAGGTGTACGAACTGTTACTGGGCATAAATCCATTTGGCGAGCTTTTTTTGCATCTGGTTCCGTGGATACGGATCTCAAAATATGGGATATTAGAAAGAAGTGTTCCATTCATACTTACAAGGGCCACACACGAGGAATTAAAACCATCAAATTTACTCATGATGGTCGATGGGATGTAACCGGAGGGGAGGACAACATTATTAAGGTAGTTTTCTTGACTTACTGATTCCAGTTTTAAAATTTTACATATCCCTCTAATGGACTTCTTATTTATGTGATCAATTAAGGGATTTCATAGCAGAGAAGTTGATCTGCTTTTTATTTACGTGAACAGTTATTAGATTAATATTTGTTAATATTTTGATACTATCTGCTTCTTTTTTGATACTATCTACTTTTTATTTGATACTATTTGTTTCTTATTTGATACTATCTTCCAGCGGAGGACGCAAAATTTTTTTTTGGGATTGCGGACTTAAAAATTGCTTGATTCATACTATTAAGCCCTATCTAATACTATTTTTTTGAACAATAAAGTATTAGCCACGATTTAAACCGTGGCTAATATTATAATATTTTAGAAATATGGTGTTTGTCATGATTTAAACCGCGACTATTACAGTTATTTTTAAAAAAAATTAAGGTATTAGCCACGGTTTATAGTTTATTTTTTGTCTAATATTGGTAATTTTAAAAAAATAAGATATTAGTCACAGTTTAAATCTTGACTAATACTCTTAATTTTTTAAAAAACAGACTATTGCCACGGTTTTTAAACCATGACAAATACTATTAAATGTTTTTAAAAAAAATGAGTGTGGGCGACCGCCCATGCTCGCCCCAAGGTGGGTCCGCTCCTGTTATCTGCTTCTTATTTGATACTATATGCTTCTTATTTGATACTATATGCTTCTTATTTGATACTATATGCTTCTTATTTGATACTATATGCTTCTTATATGATATTATATGCTTCTTATTTGATACTATATGGCTATATGCTTATGTGATCAGTTATGTGATTAATAGTTATGTGATCAGTTATGGGATTTGATACTCTCTGCTTCTTATTTATGTGAGTTGTTTCTTATTTTGTGAAAATTTCAGATTTTATTTCATAACCTTCTCAAAATATTATATAGTCATCGTGATAAATGAATTTAATGTTTGCATTTTTGTTTGCAGGACTTTGTATACATCTTCTTTCACACACGCTTGGTATTAAGATAGCCAACTGTATGCTATTAAGTTGTTATTGAGCTGAGACCACCTCCTATACATGAAAGTTTATGATAAGTGATTATTATTTCTATCAAGAAAAAGTATGACATGCTGGGCTATTACGTCTTCTTAAGAAATTAGCAGTTGAATTGGTTTTTGTATTGCAACTTCAAATAGGTGTGGGTGAAAAATCTATTAAAATTTGTATTTTCGCCCTTTGAAGATATAACATATTTTTGTGTTTGCTATAATGAGCCAAAACCTGTGTTCTCAAGAATTTAAATAACTAAATATATTTTGTTATAATTGTGTGTTCTCAAGAATTTAAATAACTAAATATATTTTGTTATAATTGCTTGACTATTCTGATGAAAGCTAATCTTAAATCTGTGTCAAATATATTTTAAATAGCTAGATATATTCCCAGATTTTTTAGATTATTCTAATTGTTACCCACAGTTATTTAGCTGTTATGGCAGTATCATGCTCCAGAAAATGCAGTTTAATATACTTGCTACCGAAAATGGTTCTTTCGTGTTGTCTCCCTCGCCGGATGTCGCATGTCAAAGTAGAAACCGTCAAAATGTTTCATTCCTTTCTTACCTGCATGTCAAGTAGAAACCTGTTAACATTCTCTAATTCTTTTTTTAGTCATTCATATTTCACAACTATGATTTGGAAGGTAATCCATCCTGTTAATTCCCTATGTGCCTGAAATCATTGTTGTTGAGTTAGCTTTATACGGTCAGTAGCAAAGAAACCTCCTTCCAAAAATGCACCCTTATCTATTCGCCATTTCATATAAGTTCATTAAAATTATTCAGGCTTCAACTCCTTTCCAGGCTTTCCTAGGGGGAGTAGCCTATTACCCAGGGGAGAGAGTTCTATCTTAGGGGAAGAAATGGATTGGACATAACATTAGAGCCTTAACTAAACAATTGGTTATGATTTTCAAGGCCATACAAAGTCACAGCGGCAATTGATCGTCAATCATACATCACATTAGAGCCCGTCTCTCTCTCTTTCCCCACCTCTCTCAATTTATCAGTTTCGACTTCTCCACCAATGTTTTGTTGAGTGCTCGACTATGCCTTAGAGATCATGAATGTCGTCGCCATTTATTGAATGTCGCTGCCCCCACCAAATTTTTCGCCCCCGCTGATTGTTGCTGCCTCGCAGAATGTCTCCACCCACGTTAATTGTCGATGTCCCCACCGAGTGTGGCCACCCCGCCGATTGTCACCAAACTCGCCAATTGTGGCCGCCCGGAACATCGCCGCCCCCGCTGAACGTCGCTGCCCCCGCCGAACGCCGCCGCCCCCGCCGAATGTCGCCTCCCCGATTGTTGCCGCCCCTGTCGATTGTCGCCGTCCCCTGCCAAATGTCGCCGCCCACGCCGAATGTCCCCGCCCACGCCGAATGTCGCCGCCCACGACAAATATCGCCGCCCCCGCCGAATGTCGCCGCCTCCGCCGAATGTCGTCGTCCCGTCGAATGTCGCAGCCCACGCCGAATGTCGCCGCCCCCGCTGAATGTCGTCGCCCCTGCACGGGGCCCCCAATGCACGACTGCTTGTATATATATATCACAAGTGTAATAAATAGTTCTCAAAACATCGAACATAAATCATAACTTAAAGTACAAGTTCACAAATCAATGCAACATAACAAGAAGTTTTCATACATTAAGCATTCGTAAATATTAAAAAATTTAACATCTTATATGTTTAACCAAAAGTGATAAAATTAAACTTAGGTTTACTCATCATTTTTCTTCTTCTTCTTCTTCACTATTGGAGATCAACATCTTCAATTTTCGATTAGTCTAGGGACAAGTTAGCCATTTTGGTAATAACTTGTGTCGTATCAACACGTTCAATACACATACTTGTAATAGAAACGTATCAGTATCAAAAACATACTCAATACAGATATACAATTTAATTGGACGTACCAACGCTTCCTAGCATAGAGTCAACTTTTGTTTACTCTAGAAAAACGGGCTCCTATCACAATATGGAGAATGATGTGTTAAGTCCAAGTGTGTCCACATAGGTGTATCCGTCGAGTATCGGCTACGTACCAGTATCTGATACGCATCCATTACGGGTACGCTGCCTTCGGGGAAGTATCCGTGCTTCATAGATCACAATTTTATGATTATTGTATGAGTGAATTTTGTCAATTTATTGCTTGATTGAGCTCCAGTGTACAAAGATCCATCCTTTGCTGTACAAGGCATTCCATCAGTAGTGCAGCATGAAATTTTGAACAATAGAAGACATGTCCTAACTAAGGTGATTGCGGCGTCTTTTATTTGTTAAACATATTCTGTGAATAGATTTCTATTTTTCTATAATGAAGTCTTTTAAGAGTGTTATTGTTGTTTGAAGTCTGAAGTACATGGGTTGTGTCAGTATAGTTAGAATAAAGAGAAAGTTGATGCTGCCTCTGCTTCATTTATTCTTAGTTAGTTCGTGGCTCTTTTAATAGGATACATTAGGAGCAATAAAATTATGGGAGATTGCCATGGGTGTCGTGGCTGAGAACAATGGCAAGGTTTCTTCCTATTAAAGCGTTCATTTGCTGGTTATTACTTTTGCTAATAACAAAATTCAACATTTTTGCTTGTATTTGATGCTTGTATACAATGATTTTCATAGTAGATGACTTTAATGTTGTGATTCATTTTTCATTGTAGCATTAACTTAGAGGATTTCATATCTCTTGTCTGATTGAAATACGCAAAAAACTTTTATCTTTTAGATTTAGCACATGCATCTTGATTGAAAAATTTATCATTGAGCTGAATATCTAATTTGCAAGACAATTCCCTTGTCTATGGTTAATAGCACATGTTATCTCTATATTTATTGTTCTTTTGAAGGTTAGCTTTATTTATTATTCTTTTGAAGGTTAGCTTTGTTTATTGTTCTTTTGAAGGTTAGTTTTATTTATTATTCTTTTGAAGGTTATACTTGCAGATGCTTAATCAAACTCTCTTCTATGTTGTGTGTAGGTGGTGTTGAAATGGAGAATCGACTTCTGTGGAGTTCGACCCTTGGGGAAGGGGTGATCGCACACTTACTTCTCCCTGCAAGCTAAAACAACCAAAGGCTTAGAACAAAGAACTGACTCAAGGCTCCAGCACAGAGGTTCCACCATACACCCGGAAGATCTTAGAGCGCTTCCCCTCCTTAGTCAAGTGTTGAGCTAAGGATACCTCAGAAAGCGCAAGAAGAGCAGGGCACAAGTAAGCATGCCTTCTGAGGTACCCCCTTGGGTCTATTTATAGTTTTCTGAAAATGGTCTGCCAACAGCCAACCTCCGCTATTTTGAACAGCTATATGCAGTCCAAGTCGGCCTGCCAACAATGTAACTCCGTTATTCTGAAAGGCTATGGGAAGGCCAGAGGGGTGGAATAGTAAAAATACAACACGCATCACTGGGCGGGTGGTCCTCAGAAACCTCCACTCACCTAGGGCGACGAGTGCTCGATGGGGCTTGCACTTGCCGCCTCATTTTGGCCCTGGGTGAGTGCGGTCCTGACCTGCCCCTCTCGCCCACTATTTTTCGAAAGCTAGTGGCGAGTGCAAGCCCACCTTCCCCACTCGCCCCACACATGTTCCACCCCGCATGTGCGGTCGGCGAGGCTGTCGAGCCCTAGCCTCCCTTCCGACTCACCTGGGACTTAGACTACCTGATTTGGCTGGTCTGGCTCATGTCGATACCACTCGCTGGATATGAGGTTGTACATAATCCTCGCTCTTTGCGAGGTTGTTTCAAGCTCGGAAAAAATTGTCCAACCCTGCAAAAATCGGCAATTGCGGCAGGAGCTGGAGGGAATCTTTTGGCGGGGTCCACAAACAACTATATATATATGTGCCCCATACCTGGGCGACCCTTGACATTCTCTTACTCTGATTTTGCCGAGATGCCTCTTTCCAAAGAGTTCCAAAAAAGACCCGACCGCACCCGGGCATCCAATGCTGCTCGCACTGCCGCGCTGGTCCCTTTGCTCCCCAGCCCTTTGTCGCGCGAGTCCCTACAAAACAAGCCCGCCAAGAAGGCCAATCCGGCCATGAAAATCGGCGAGCCCGCCTTCTATGATCTGGCCCCTTCTCCGGATCGTGGACTCGCCTCCTCCTCCAAACCAGCCACTGAAATAAAGGGAAGGAAATCATTGACCTTCATATCGACCCCGAGACTCATCAGGTCGGAGCCAAGACCCCTGAGATGAGAGTTGGCGTGCCTCCGCGGGACTCGCTCCTCCAAAACGTTGTTGACAATCGCGCAAAATCTCTAGTGTCAACTTTCAGGACCACGGGGCTGGGCTTGCTGACTCTAAAGTCGCCAGCCCGCGAGTCGCCTCGGGTTTCTACCCCCGACCCTACAATTGCAGGGGAGGGTGTTGGGAACATACCCATCCCGAAGTTTGATCTGATCATCTCCCCAAGCTCTCAGTTGCCAGGTCGCGGCAAGACCCTTCTGCCTCCCCTTTCTCACCCTTTCCAGGGATAGTTAAGTTCTTCTCGGTAGCCTCACCTCGGTAGGACCATCTCGCAAGATTAGCCTGAAACATTCAGCATTTTACAAACCCAAGCTCCTCACTTGAAATCATTATCCTCGTAGGCATTCTTAACCAATCTGAGGCCGAAGAATCTTCAGAGCCGGCTCGCGACTCGCCGCCTCCTTCCCCCAATGCAATGAAGGAATTTCTGGATGCCTCGCTTGATCCTGCCGAGATGAGGAGGCGAACCGTTAAAGTCCTGAAGAGTCATATACTCCTTCTGCGCAGGATCCAGAAGGACAACGCTCTCGGCAAATAGAGGCTACATGCATTAGAGCGGGACTATGTACTGCTGGTTGACGAGGTAGGGCCCCCTCAGCGAGCGGGATGACTTCTCCTACCCCGCTGGTGGACCGCATTAATGAGAATCTGCGCTTCATTCACCAGGATCTGGAGATGATCCGCGATTTCAATAACCCGCGCCGACCTCCGGAGATGGGGACGCGAGGCTGGGGTAGATGGAAATGACTCCCTAGCTGAGCCTAGCGACACTCGCCCCCCAGAACACAGCTCGCGCGTGTTGCAATAATCTTTTCTCCTCTGATGTACTCTATGAACATTTATCTGGGCTGTGTAATAACTTAAACTGTTTTTAGATATAATTTCCACTGCTTGTGACTCGCAAATTATGCTGCGCTTTAGACTCGGCTCGCACTAGGGTAGAGTAGGTCGCAGTGTTCGGCGAGCCGGACTGATCAGTCGACTCGACAATTAATTCGTTTTTTATAGATAGGCCCCTAACCTACCCCCAGACCATCGCCTTAACTGCAGACTCATATCCCCTTCTTATTGCTCTTCTCGCCACCTACACTCGCACCGAGACCTTAGAAAATGGGCAAGACGCTACCTGATGTTGACGGAAGGTCCAAGTGTGCAATGCAATTTGCCCAGTACAACTTTTATGAGGGAAACACCACCGAGAATGAGCTCGCAGACTTTGTGGCCGACCATGTTCCCTCCGGCTTCTCTGCACGCCGACCTATGAAGGGCAAGGCTATAAATACTTTCTTCAAGGACGACCTCGCCTTCCCCATCTCGCACTTTGAGGTGGGGTTGCGCCTCCCTCTCTGGCCGGAGATCCGCTAGATGTTGAAGTATCATAGGGCGGTCCCTGCCCAGCTGAACCCGAACGCGATTGCCAAGATGGTGGAATTCACCTGCTTCCTACGTCGGGAGCGAATTGAGTTCAACCTCACTGTCTTCCGGAAATTATTCATATACCGCGCCACAAATGATGGGGTCACCTTCCTAGTCGGCTTGCACTTCAAGGTCTGCCAGACCGCAAACAAGAACCACAACTTGTTCTCCAAGTTTGTCTTCATCAAAGGCGAGCTCGGCAACATACCCTACTCACCTCGACAATGGAGCGAGGATGTGTACCGGCCACCGATTGCAACAGGCGACGACGTCGAGCTCCACAAATTCTTTCTCGGCACGGTCTTCGAGGTCGCCTTCCTTCGAAGGGGCCTCGACTCGCTTCCCCCTGTTCATCCTGGCGCGACAGATTCCAGAGCGACAGATTCCCCTTCGCGGACTCGGGACTTTACCCTGACCCACTCGCTTCTTTTTAAAGAGTGTTAAAATGAAATTCTAAAGACAAGTTATTTTATGCAGGGGAGCGACAGATTCCAGAGCACCCGCCCTTTGCGGACTCGGGACTTTACCCTGACCCACTCGCGCCCGAGAGGGCATCCGCGGTGGCTTGCCAGAGCTAGTCAGGGTCTAGCAAATGCCCTTCTAGTAAGAAGCGACAACAATAAAAAAAGTTGCGACAACAATAAAAAAAGTTGCGACAACAATAAAAAAAGTTGCGACAACAATAAAAAAAGTTGCGACAACAATAAAAAAAGTTGCGACAACAATAAAAAAAATTGCGACAACAATAAAAAATGTTGCGACAACAATAAAAAATGTTGCGACAACAATAAAAAATGTTGCGACAACAATAAAAAATGTTGCGACAACAATAAAAAAATGTTGCGACAACAATAAAAAATGTTGCGACAACAATAAAAAAATGTTGCGACAACAATAAAAAATGTTGCGACAACAATAAAAAATGTTGCGACAACAATAAAAAATGTTGCGACAACAATAAAAAATGTTGCGACAACAATAAAAAAATGTTGCGACAACAATAAAAAAATGTTGCGACAACAATAAAAAAATGTTGCGACAACAATAAAAAAATGTTGCGACAACAATAAAAAAATGTTGCGACAACAATAAAAAATGTTGCGACAACAATAAAAAATGTTGCGACAACAATAAAAAATGTTGCGACAACAATAAAAAATGTTGCGACAACAATAAAAAATGTTGCGACAACAATAAAAAATGTTGCGACAACAATAAAAAAATGTTGCGACAACAATAAAAAAATGTTGCGACAACAATAAAAAAATGTTGCGACAACAATAAAAAAATGTTGCGACAACAATAAAAAAATGTTGCGACAACAATAAAAAAATGTTGCGACAACAATAAAAAATGTTGCGACAACAATAAAAAATGTTGCGACAACAATAAAAAAATGTTGCGACAACAAAAAAAAAATGTTGCGACAACAAAAAAAATGTTGCGACAACAATAAAAAAATTTTGCGACAACAATAAAAAATGTTGCGACAACAATAAAAAATGTTGCGACAACAATAAAAAAATGTTGCGACAACAATAAAAAATGTTGCGACAACAATAAAAAATGTTGCGACAACAATAAAAAATGTTGCGACAACAATAAAAAATGTTGCGACAACAATAAAAAATGTTGCGACAACAATAAAAAAATGTTGCGACAACAATAAAAAAATGTTGCGACAACAATAAAAAAATGTTGCGACAACAATAAAAAAATGTTGCGACAACAATAAAAAAATGTTGCGACAACAATAAAAAAATGTTGCGACAACAATAAAAAAATGTTGCGACAACAATAAAAAATGTTGCGACAACAATAAAAAATGTTGCGACAACAATAAAAAATGTTGCGACAACAATAAAAAATGTTGCGACAACAATAAAAATGTTGCGACAACAATAAAAATGTTGCGACAACAATAAAAAATGTTGCGACAACAATAAAAAATGTTGCGACAACAATAAAAAATGTTGCGACAACAATAAAAAAATGTTGCGACAACAATAAAAAAATGTTGCGACAACAATAAAAAATGTTGCGACAACAATAAAAAATGTTGCGACAACAATAAAAAATGTTGCGACAACAATAAAAAAATGTTGCGACAACAATAAAAAAATGTTTTCGACATCAATAAAAAATGCGCCCGCATCCAGCCCGAGAGAGGGCTTACTTGCGGTCGCAGCTGCCAGGATGACAACCGTTCACACCTTACTTGCGGTCGCAGCTGCCAGAAACTGGTCCCTCCATCAGATGGATGTAACCAATGCCTTTCTACATGGCGATCTCACCAAAGTTGTATACATGGCACCTCCCCCGGGACTCTCCGCTCCACCTGGCCATGTCTGCCACCTCCGTCGGGCCCTCTATGGTCTCAAACAGGCTCCTCGTGCCTGGTTTGAGCGCTTCCACACAACGGTTCTAAAGGCTGGTTTTATTGAACGACAGACTGATCATGCCTTGTTTACACGCACCTCCGCTCAAGGTTGTGTCATACTGCTCTTGTATGTGGATGACATGATTATCACCGGAGATGATCACGTCACCATTGCCTCTCTTCAGAAACACCTACGCAGTCAGTTCGAGATGAAGGACATGGGCCCCCTTCGTTACTTCCTTGGGTTAGAAATTTCCCGCTCCAAATGCGGCATTCTTGTCTCTCAGCAAAAATACATCTTGGATATTCTCTCTGTGGCCGCTCTCACTGACAACCGCACTGTTGACACCCCAATTGAGCTAAATCTGAAACTCCTTCCAACAGATGGGGAACCGCTTTCCGATGTCTCCCGCTATCGGCGTCTTGTCGGGATGCTAGTCTATCTCACTATGACTAGGTCGGACATTGCTTACGTTGTTAGCTTCGTCAGTCAATTTGTTCAAGCTCCTAGCTCAGCTCACTCTGCCGCGATCCTCCGGATACTCCGCTATCTTCGCGCCTCTGTCAGTCGCTCGCTATTTCTCTCTGCCACTTCGCCACTAACCCTCCGAGCATTTTCGGATGCTGACTGAGCTGGGGATGTTATGACTCGTCGCTCCACTATTGGGTTCTGCATTTTTCTTGGCGACTCTCTGATCTCTTGGCGTAGTAAGAAACAGGAATCCATTGCGCGCTCCAACACGGAGGCTGAGTATCGTGCCATGGCTTCCACCACTACTGAAATAGTTTGGCTCCGTCGTCTTCTTCGTGATCTTGGTGTGCAAATAACAGGACCCACTCCCTTATTCTGTGATAATCGAAGCGCCATTCAAATCGCCTCCAATCCGGTGTTCCATGAACGGACAAAACACATTGAGATCGATTGTCACTTTACTCGTCAGGAATTCCTCGCCAACACTATCTCTCTACCGTTCATTGCCTTTGAAGAACAAGTTGCAGACTTCCTCACCAAGTCTCTCACAACTGCAAGATTCCGTTATCTTATTAGCAAACTCTCGGTTCATGATCCACCGTGAGTTTGAGAGGGCGTGTTAAATATTGTATTTAATATTGCATTTATTGTCCTTTTCTTTTAGTCCCACATTGTCTAGATGGGCTCTCTCCCCATGATCTTCTCCTATATATGTAAGACCTTTTTGGTCCCTTTGAAGTGTGAATACAAATACAGTTACATTTCTAACAGGTTTTTTTTGCAACTAAGAATTTACGGCAACTTGATGTTCTCCAAATCTCTTTTCAATTTCTCCTCTTAGTTAACTTTTTTTTTATATGATTTTTTTTCTGGAAATTCCTTTGTGGGTTCTGTTAAGGCTGCTTATTTATTTCTTTTATGTTTGTTTTTTGGCAATTAAGAATTTTGGCCACTTGATACTAATCTCAATGTGTTATGCTGAGGATTTATGAATTCTGCTAAGCCAATTATTTTAACAAATTTTCATCCATTCTAAGTCGTGGAGGTGTACAAATTTTCATCCCTTTGCACACCTCTTTGGTTTTGCTTGATGTATTGATAGGAAGTTGTTGCAAGTACTTTTGCCTCTTTGATTTTTCGTTTGCAAAGCACTGCCACTACTAACTGGAGTTTTACTCCACTTTGTTTAGTTTGATTTTTATTAATGGTTTATAACATCTTTATCTATATAAATACTAACATGAGTAATAGGTGTACGAACTGTTACCGGGCATAAATCCATTTGGTGAGTTTTTTTGCATCTGGTTCCGTGGATACTGATCTCAAAATATGGGATATTAGAAAGAAGTGTTCCATTCATACTTACAAGGGCCACACACGAGGAATTAAAACCATCAAATTTACTCCTGATGGTCGATGGGATATAATCTGAGGGGAGGACAACATTATAGAGGTAGTTTTCTTGACTTATTGATTCAAGTTTTAAACTTTTACATATCCCTCTAATGGACTTCTTATTTATGTGATCAATTAAGGGATTTCATAGCAGAGAAGTTGATCTGCTTCTTATTTACGTGAACAGTTATTAGATTAGTATCTGTTAATTTTTTGATACTATCTGCTTCTTATTTGATACTATCTGCTTCTTATTTGATACTATATGCTTCTTATTTGATACTATCTGCTTATGTGATCAGTTATGGGATTAATAGTTATGTGATCAGTTATGAGATTTGATACTATCTGCTTATTATTTATGTGAGCTGCTTCTTATTTTGTTAAAATTTCATATTTTAATTCATAACCTTCTCAATATATCATATAGTCATCGTGATAAATGAATTTAATGTTTGCATTTTTTTTCAGGACTTTGTATACATCTTCTTTCACACACGCTTGGTATTAAGATAGCCAACTGTACGCTATTAAGTTGTTATTGAGTTGAGACCACCAACCTATACATGAAGGTTAATGATAAGTGATTATTATTTCTATTAAGAAAAAGTATGACATGCAGGCAAGGGCAGATCCAGAGGGGGCCCGAGGGACACTGACACTCCAATTATTTTTCAAAATGGTTAGTGTATTTGGATTTCTCTCGTCGAGGAAATGAATTTTGACTACTTATACGTCAAAAACGGTGGCCAGAGGAGTGAGAAACAGCTCCGATAAGATTGAAAAGTTCAAAAAAATTTTGAAAGAAGTTGATGTCTGACCTTTCATGTTAAAAATTTTAGAACCTAGTGACACATTCAAAAAAAAATTGTGTGCACTCCCATTATCAATTTGTGCACCCCAATTATTAATTTTCTGGATCCGCTACTGCATGCAGAGCTATTACGTCTTCTTAAAAAAAATAGCAGTCGAATTGTTTTTTGTATTGCAACTTCAAATAGGTGTTGGTGAAAAATCTATTAAAATTTATATTTTCTCTCATTGGAGAAATAACATATTTTTGTGTTTGCTATAATGAGCCAAAACCTTTGTTCTCAAGAATTTAAATAACTAAATATAATTTGTTATAATTGCTTGACTCTTCTGATGAAAGCTAATCTTAAATCTGGGTAAAATATGTTTCAAATAGCTATATATATTCCCAGATTTTTTAGATTATTCTAATTGTTACCCACAGTTATTTAGCTGTTATGGCAGTATCATGCTCCAGAAAATGCAGTTTAATATACTTGCTACAAAAAATGGTTCTTTCGTGTTGTCTCCCTCGCCGAATGTTGCATGTCAAAGTAGAAACCGTCAAAATATTTCATTCGTCTCTAACCTGCATGTCAAGTAGAAACCTGTTAACATTCTCTATTTTTTTTAAGTCATTCATATTTCACAACTATGATTTGGAAGGTAATCCATACTGTTAATTCCCTATGTGCCTGAAATCATTGTAGTTGAGTTAGCTTTATACGGTCAGTAGCAGAGAAACCTCCTTCCAAAAATGCACCCTTATATATCTATTCTCCATTTCATATAAGTTCATTAAAATTATTCAGGCTTCAACTCCTTTCCAGGCTTTCCTAGGGGGAGTAACCTATTACCCAGGGGAGAGAGTTCTATCTTTGGGGAAGAAATGGATTGGACATCACATTAGAGCCTTAACTAAACAATTGATTAGGACTTTCAAGGCCATACAAAGTCAGAGTGGCAATTGATCGTCAATAAGACATCACATTAGATCCCGTCTTTCTCTCTTTCCCCACCTCTCTCAATTTATCAGTTTCGACTTCTCCACCAATGTTCTGTTGAGTGCCCGACTATGCGTTAGAGATCGTGATTGTCGTCGCCATTTATTGAATGTCGTTGCCCCCGCCAAATTTGCCGCCCCCGCTGAACGTCGCCTCCCCCGCCGAACGCCCCCCCTCCCCCGCCGAATGTCGCCGCCCACGCCGAATGTCGCCGCCCACGCCAAATGTCGCTGCCCACGACAAATATCGCCGCCCCCGCCGAATGTCGTCGCCCACGCCGAATGTCGCTGTCCCGCCGAATGTCGTTGTCCCGCCGAATGTCTCCTCCCCCGCCGAATGTTGCCGCCCCCGCACGGGGTCCCCAATGCACGGCTGCTTGTATATATATATTTACTAATATACGAA
Source organism: Platanthera zijinensis (assembly GCA_039513925.1). Classification (NCBI taxonomy): domain Eukaryota; kingdom Viridiplantae; phylum Streptophyta; class Magnoliopsida; order Asparagales; family Orchidaceae; genus Platanthera; species Platanthera zijinensis. Next base: position 38,358,292 of record CM077078.1, on the reverse strand, counting down.
AACTACTCTTTGGTGAAACATTGTTTGATGTTCCTATATTGCCCTTATAGTTGTATTCATAATTACATAATTATACCAAACTTTATATTAGTATATTATAAAGACAATATCCTTTTAGGTAATTACACAACTTTACAATATTAAAATATAAAAAAATAAAAACACTAGATACCCTAAACATATTGTCTCTAGCTAGGAATGACAAGAGAAAAATTAATGTTTTAACGTTAAAATATAATTTGTTTTACAAAATAAAAATTGTATTCTTGATTTATATTTTTTTACGGTCATTTTGAGTACTCATATGTATATGTTACGGGTCAGGCGGAGCCCGCCGGGAGCAGGCGGAGCCCGCCGGGAGCGGGCAAAGCCCGCCGTCGTCAGTTGGGTACTGTCGCGCGAGGCCATAGGGGCGGGTACTGTCCACAACAAATGTTGCCGCCCACGACAAATGTCGCCGCCCACGACAAATGTCGTCCCCACGACAAATGTCGCACCACCGGCGAATGTCGTATCCCGATGAATGTCGCACCCCGCCGAATGTCGCACCCCGCCGATTGTCGCACCCCCGCTGAATGCCCCCAGGGTCGAAGGCCCGTGCCTGTCACTTGTATATATATATGAATATATATAATATGCGGAATCCCTTTTATGTGGGCGTACAGAATTGTATTTTGGGGGGTCAAGATTGCTCCAAATTGAAAAGTGATCAACATGAAAGTTGTAGATCTCGGCGGCCCGAAAAACTTTCATGTTGATCACATTTTGATTTGGAGCATCCTTGACCTTCGATTTTGGACCCGAAAATCGGAAATTCGGAGGCATACTGTAGCAGTCTCGCCGCCCCTATTTTCGGGTCCCAAATCGACGGTCAAGGAGGCTCCAAATCTAAAAGTGATCAACATGAAAGTTGTTCGGAACGCCGAGATCTACAACTTTCCTGTTGATCACTTTTCGATTTGAAGCCTCCTTGCCCCTTGCCCGTACGCCCGTACGCTCGCACAGTATATATATCACAAGTGCAATAAATAGTTCTCAAAACATCGAACATAAATCATAACTTAAAGTACAAGTTCACAAATCAATGCAACATAACATGAAGTTTTCATACATTAACATTCGTAAATATTACAAAATTTAACATCTTATATGTTTAACCAAAAGAGATAAAATTAAACTTAGATTTACTCATCATTTTTTTTCTTCTTCTTCACTATTGGAGATCAACATCTTCAATTTTTGATTAGTCTAGAGACAAGTTAGCCATTTTGTTAATAACTTGCATCGTATCAACACGTTCAATACACATACTTGTAACAGAAACGTATCAGTATCAGAAACATACTCAATACAGATACACAATTTAATTGGACGTACCAACGCTTCCTAGCATAGAGTCAACTTTTGTTTACTCTAGAAAAACGGGCTTCTATCACAATATGGAGAATGATGTGTTAAGTCCAAGTGTGTCCACATAGGTGTATCCGTCGACTATCGGGTACGTACCAGTATCTGATACGTATCCATTACGGGTACGTTGCTTTCGGGGAAGTATCGGTGCTTCACAGCTCACAATTTTACAATTATTGTATGAGTGAATTTTGTCAATTTATTGCTTGATTAAGCTCCAGTGTACAAAGATCCATCCTTTACTGTACAAGGCACTCCATCAGTAATGCAACATGAAATTTTGAACAATAGAAGACATGTCCTAACTAAGGTGATTTTGGCATCTTTTATTTGTTAAACATATTCTATGAATAGATTTCTATTTTTCTATAATGAAGTCTTTTAAGAGTGTTATTGTTTTTTGAATTCTGAAGTACATGGGTTGTGTTAGTATAGTTAGAATAAAGAGAAAGTTGTTGCTCTGCTTCATTTATTCTTATTTAGTTCGTGACTCTTTTAATAGGATACACTAGGAATAGTAAAATTATGGGAGATTGTCATGGGTGTCGTGGCTGAGAACAATGGCAAGGTTTCTTTCTATCAAAGCGTTCATCTGCTAGTTATTACTTTTGCTAATAACACAATTCAACATTTTTGCGTATATTTGATGCTTGTATACAATGATTTTCATAGTAGATGACTTTAATGTTGTAGATCCATTTTTCATTGTAGCATTAACTTAGAGAATTTCATATCTCTAGTCTGATTGAAATACACAAAAAAACTTTTATCTTTTCGATTTAGCACATGCATCTTGATTGAAAAATTTATCATTGAGCTGAATATCTAATTTGCAAGACAATTCCATTGTCTATGATTAATAGCATATGTTGTCTCTATATTTATTATTCTTTTGAAGGTTAGCTATAATTGTTGTTCTTTTGAAGGTTAGCTTTATTTATTGTTCTTTTGAAGGTTAGTTTTATTTATTGTTCTTTTGAAGGTTATACTTGCAGATGCTTAACCAAACTCTCTTCTATGTTGTGTGTAGGTGGTGTTGAAATCGAGAATCGATTTTTGTGGAGTTCGACCCTTGGGGAATGGGTGATCGCACACTTACTTCTTCCTGCAAGCTAAAACAACCAAAGGCTTAGAACAAAGAACTGACTCAAGGCTCCAGCACAGAGGTCCCACCACACACCCAGAAGATCTTAGAGCACTTCCCCTCCTTAGTCAAGTATTGAGCTAATGATACCTCAGAAAGAGCAAGAAGACCAGGGCACAAGTAAGCATGCCTTCTTAGGTACCCCCTTTGGTCTTTTTATAGTTTTCTGAAAATGGTCTGCCAACAGCTAACTTCCGCTATTTTGAACAGCTATATGCAGTCTAAGTCGGCCTGTCAACAGTGTAACTCCGCTATTCTGAAAGACTATGTGTAGGCCAGAGGGGTGGAATGATAAAAATACAACACACATCACTGGGCGGCCCTTAGAAACCTCCACTCGCCTGGGGCGGCGAGTACTCGATGGGGCTTGCACTCGCCGCCTCATTTTGGACCTAGGCGAGTGTGGGTCTGACCAGCCCCTCTCGCCCACTATTTGTCGAGCGCTAGGGGCGAGTGCGAGCCCACCTGCCCCACTCGCCTCACACATGTTCCACCCCGCCTATGCGAGTCGGCAAGGCTGCCGAGCCCTAGCCTCCCTTTCGAATAATCTGGGACTTGGACTGCCTGATTTGGCTGGTCTGGCTCCTGTCGATCCCACTTACTGGATACGTACACAATCCTCGCTCTTTGCGAGGTTATCTCAAGTTCGGAAAGAATCATCCAACCCCGCAAAAATCGGCGAGTGCGGCAGGAGCTAGAGGGAATCTTTTGGCGGGCCCACAAGCGGCTATATATGTGTGTGTGTGTGTGCCCCCATACCTGGGCGACCCTTACCATTCCTTTACTCTGATTTTGCCGAGATGCCTCTTTCCAAAGAGTTCCAAGAAAGACTCGGCCGCACCCGGGCATCCAATGCTGCTCGCGCAGCCGAGCTTGTCCCTTTGCTCCCCAGCCCTTTGCCGCGCGAATCCCCACAACACAAGCCCGCCAAGAAGGCCAATCCGGCCTTGAAAATCGACGTGCCCACCTTCTATGATCTTGCCCTTCTCCGGATCGTAGGCTCGCTTCCTTCTCCAAACCAGCTGCTGAAACAAAAGGGAAGGAAATTATTGACCTTCCTGTCGACCCCGAGACTCATCAGGTCGGAGCCAAGACCCCTGAGATGCGAGTTGACGAGCCTCCGTGGGACTCGCTCCTCCAAGCCATTGTTGACAATCGCGCGAAAGCCCCAGTGTCAACTTCCGGGACCACGGGGTTGGGCTTGCTGCCTCTGAAGTTGTCAGCCCGCGAGTCGCCTCGGGTTCCTACCCCCGACCCTACACTCGCAGGGAAGGGTGTTGGGGACATACCTATCCCGAAGTTCGATCTGATCATCTCCACAAGCTCTCAGCCGCCGGGTCACGACAAGACCCTTCTGCCTCCCCTTTCTTGCCCTTTCCAGGGACATCCAAGTTCTTCTCGGTAGCCTCACCTCAGTAGGACTATCTCGCAAGATTAGCCTGAAGCATTCGGCATTTTTACAACCCCAAGCTCCTCACTTGAAATCATTATCCTCGTAGGCCTTCCTGACCAATCTGAGAATAATCAGAGCCAGCTCGCGACTCGTCGCCTTCTTCCTCCAACGTGATGGAGGAATTTCTGGATGCCTCGCTTGATCCTGCCGAGATGAGGAGGCGAACCGTTGAAGTCCTGAAGAGTCATAGACTCCTTCTGCGCAGGATCCATAAGGATAACGCTCTCAGCGAACAGAGGCTGCAGGCATTAGAGCGGGACTATGTACTTCTAGCTGCGAGGTAGGGCCCCCCTCGACGAGCGGGATGACTTCTCCCACCCCGCTGGTGGACCGCATTAACGAGAATCTGTGCTTCGTTCACCAAGATCTGGAGCTGATCCGTGATTTTAATAACCCGTATCGACCTCTGGGGATGGGGACGCGACGCTGGAGTAGATGGAAATAGCTCCCTAGCTGAGCCTACCGGCACTCGCCCCCTGACCCCCAGCTCGCGCGTGTTGCAATAATCTTTTCTCCTCTGATGTTGTCTGTGAACATTTATCTGGGATGTGTAATAACTTAAACTGTTTTTAGATATAATTTCCAATTCTTGTGACTCGCAAATTACGCTGCGCTTTAGACTCGGCTCGCGTTAGGGTAGAGTAGGTCGCAGGGTTCGGCGAGTCGGGGTCGGCGAGCCGGACTGATCGGTCGACTCGGCAATTAATTCGTTTTCTATAAATATGCCCCCTAACCTACCCCCAGACCATCGCCTTTACTGCAGACTCATACCCCCTTCTTATTGCTCTTCTCACCACCTGCACTCACACCGAGACCTTAGAAAATGGGAAAGACGCTACCTGACGCTGACGGAAGGTCCAAGTGTACAAGGCAATTTGCCGAGTACAACTTTTATGAGGGAAACACCACCGAGAATGAGCTCGCAGACTTTGTGGCCGACCATGTTCCCTCCGGCTTCTCTGTGCGCCGACCCATGGAGGGCAAGACCATAAATACTTTCTTTGAGGACGAGCTCGCCTTCCCCATCTCGCACTCTTAGGTGGGGTTGTGCCTCCCTCTTTGGCCAGAGATCCGCCAGATATTGAAGTATTACGGGGCGGTCCCTGCCCAGCTGAACCCGAACGTGATTTCCATGATGGTGGAATTCGCCTGCTTCCTCCGCCGAGGGTGAATATAGTTCAACCTCAGTGTCATCCGAAAATTATTCATATACCGCACCACAAATGATGGGGTCGCCTTCCTGGTCGGCTTGCACTTCAAGGTCCGCGAGACCGCAAACAAGAACCACAACTGGTTCTCCAAGTTCGTCTTCATCTAGGGCAAGCTCGGCAACATACCCTACTCGCCTCGGCAAAGGAGCGAGGATGTGTACCGGCCATCGAATGTAATAGGCGACGACGTCGAGCTCCACAAATTCTTCCTCCGCACGGACTTCGAGGTCGCCTTCCTTCGAAGGGGCCTCGACTCGCTTCCCCCGGTTCCAATGTTGTTAAGATCTCGATTTAGATCGGACGATCTTACGATCTTACGAGTTTTACGGGAAAAACGAGTCACGAGTTAGACAGGATCGGTTTCCCTGCAAAATCGCCAGGATCGGCGCTTAAGATCGTAGGATCGTTCGATCGTGCGATTATTTTCGATCCCGCGATTGTTATTTCTTCCGATTCCGTCGCTAGCTCAGCTTCGCTAGGTTATTTTCGATCTTCGGCCGCAGAAGCTCTCCCGATTCCGCCGCAGTTCCGCCGCAGTTCTGCCGCCTGCTCTCCCGATTCCGCCGGCAAGAGAGTGGTTCTGCCGCCTGCTCTCCCGATTCCGCCGGCAAGAGAGTGGTTCTGCCGCCTGCTCTCCCGATTCCGCCGCAGGTTCGCTAGGTCTTCTTCTTCTTCTTCTTCTTCTTCTTCTTCTTCTTCTTCTTCTTCTTCTTCTTCTTCTTCTTCTTCTTCTTCTTCTTCTTCTTCTTCTTCTTCTTCTTCTTCTTCTTCTTCTTCTTCTTCTTCTTCTTCTTCTTCTTCTTCTTCTTCTTCTTCTTCTTCTTCTTCTTCTTCTTCTTCTTCTTCTTCTTCTTCTTCTTCTTCTTCTTCTTCTTCTTCTTCTTCTTCTTCTTCTTCTTCTTCTTCTTCCACTGCACTTCCACTGCACTTCCACTGCACTTCCACTGCACTTCTTCTTCTACTGCACTTCTACTGCTTCTACTGCACTTCTACTGCTTCTACTGCACTTCTTCTTCTTCTTCTTCCACTTCCACTGCACTTCCACTGCACTTCCACTGCACTTCCACTGCACTTCTTCTTCTACTGCACTTCTACTGCTTCTACTGCACTTCTACTGCTTCTACTGCACTTCTTCTTCTTCTTCTTCTTGCACTTCCACTGCACTTCCACTGCACTTCTACTGCACTTCTACTGCACTTCTTCTTCTTCTTTTTCTACTGCACTTCTACTGCTTCTACTGCACTTCTACTGCTTCTTCTTCTTCTACTGCACTTCTACTTCTTCTTCTTCTTCTTCTACTGCACTTCTACTGCTTCTACTGCACTTCTACTGCACTTCTACTGCACTTCTACTGCACTTCTACTGCACTTCTACTGCACTTCTACTGCACTTCTACTGCACTTCTACTGCAGCAGCTGCTGCTTCTTCTACTGCAGCAGCAGCTGCTGCTGCTTCTTCTTCTACTGCAGCAGCTGCTGCTGCTGCTTCTTCTTCTACTGCAGCAGCTGCTGCTTCTTCTTCTTCTTCTACTGCAGCAGCTGCTGCTTCTTCTACTACTGCAGCAGCTGCTTCTTCTTCCTTCTTCTACTGCAGCCAACTAAAGCATCTTTTGTTGTCTTAATTACTGCAGCCAATTCACAATCTGAAGCATCTTTCGCTGCAGCCAACTCAGCCAACTCTCCCTCACCATCTAAAGCATCTTTTGGTATGCATTTTTATCTCAAAAGAGTTTTTTTCAGCTAGGTCTTCTTGTCATGATAGTTTTTTTTTGATGTATACTCTTATGAATGGTCAGAAAATCTGTCCAGATTTGTGTGAAAATCTGGACAGAAATTCTGTCCAGATTTCACACTAATCTGGACAGATTTCCTGTCCAGATTTTCACACTAATATGGACAAAAAATCAGTCCAGATTTGTGTGAAAATCTGGACAGCAATTTTGTCCAGATTTCACACTATTCTGGACAGAATTCCTGTCCAGATTTTCACACTAATCTGGACAGAAATTCTGTCCAGATTTGTGTGAAAATCCAGACATAAATTTCATCCAGATTTGTGTTAATTTCAGTGTGTGTGATTTGTGTGAGTGTGTGTTAAATGTTATTTTTTGTTCTTACAAGTTACTACTTCTTTAATTTGTACAAAACAATAGGTTGACTGTAGTGTTGAATAGGTTGACTGTAGTGTTAATAATGGCGTCAAGTGGTGGTTCAAATAGTGCGTCTGGGAGCAATATTGCTGATGCTCGCACTGGATCTAGAACGCAAAAGACTGCTGCAGGAGCTAAAAGTGATGTTGGATGGAAGTATGGCATTCCGGTAGAGGGAGATATAAGGAAAATACAATGCAAATTTTGTCAGAAAGTGGTGACCGGAGGAATATATCGATTAAAACATCATTTGGCGTGTACACAAAAGGATGTTGGAGCTTGTAGATCCGTGCCAGACGAAGTGAAAAAGGAATTATGGGATATCCTAGTTGGTTTGCAAGAAAGACTGTTGAAGAAAACAATTGCCCCCGTAGAAGAAGAGTCAAGTGGAAATGCGAAGAGGAAAGTAGAGGATAAAAGCTCTACTAGTTATTTCAAGAGAAGTGAAAAAACTCAATCTACAATCAACAACATTTTCAAAAAGGGTGTGCGAGAGGAAGCATGTAATGATATTGCTTCGTTCATCTACAACAACGCAATATCATTTAATGTGGTAAAGAGTGATGAATTCCACAAGATGTGCGAATCTATTTCAAGACATGGATTGGGTTTCAAACCACCATCTTATCATGAAGTTAGGGTCAAATATCTGAAGCAACAATATGATTTGACAATGGAGACTCTTGCTGAACATAAAGTTCATTGGAAGAAGCTAGGATGCACAATAATGACTGATGGGTGGACGGATAAAAGAAGAAGAACACTAATAAATTTCTTAGTGAACAGCTCTATGGGAACAGTTTTCCTCAAATCTATTGATGCTTCTCAGATGACTAAAACAGCAGACAAGATCTTTCAGATGATTGACGACGTTGTGGAGGAGGTAGGTGAAGACAATGTTGTCCAAGTAGTGACAGATAATGCTGCAAACTACAAAGCTGCCGGAGAAATGTTGATGGCAAAGAGGAAAAAGTTGTATTGGACACCCTGTGCCGCGCACTGCATAGACTTGATGTTGGAGGATATGGAGAAGAAGATAGCTGTGCATCATGAAACAATTCCAAGGGCTAGAAGAATTACAACCTATATTTATTCAAGAACTAATCTCATATCTATCTTGAAAAAATTTACAAAAGATAAAGATTTGATTAGACCAGGAATGACTCGCTTTGCCACAGCATACCTCACTTTGGGATGCCTTCATGATAAGAAACTTCCATTGATACGAATGTTTAACTCAGATGAATGGAAGGGTAGTCGGTTTGCAGCTTCAAGAGATGGCAAATTGATTGAAGAAGTGATTATGGATAGAGAGTTTTGGAAAAATATTGTTATTTGCTTGAAGGGGGCATACCCTTTGATGAAGGTGCTGCGATTGGTTGATTCAGATGAGAAGCCTGCCATGGGATTCATTTATGAAGAAATGGATAGGGCCAAAGAGAGAATTGCACAGACATTTGATGGTGTGCAAAAATAGTAAGTTGGTTTTATTAAATTGTTGATTTGTTTGCTCTCTTGTAGTATGGTTTTAACTTTTTACTTATTTGAATTTTTTTCATTGTTTAGTTATCAACCAATATGGGCGGTTATTGATGCAAGATGGGACAAGCAACTCCATCGGCCCTTGCATGCTGCTGGCTATTATTTGAACCCCCAATTTCATTACAGTCCTACATTTAAGGCTGATTATGAAGTAAAACGTGGACTATATGACTGTATTGAAAGAATGACGGGAGGAAACATAGATGAAATTTCAAAAATTGATAGCCAGCTTGAGGATTTTAAGAATAAAAGACAATTTTTTGGATCTTTAGTTGCCAAAACTGGAATTAATATCAAAACTCCAGCAGCATGGTGGGATTCATATGGGGAGGAACATCCAGAACTTCAGAAATTTGCTCTTCGTGTGCTGAGCTTGACTTGTAGTTCCTCTGGATGTGAGAGGAATTGGAGTGCCTTTGAAATGGTATATTTTAATAAATAATAAATCTTTTATATGTTGCATTTATATTATGTTATCATTGTTATGTAAATTAACTTACTTTTTTTTAGGTACACACAAAGAGAAGAAATCGCTTAAAGCAGAAGACCATGAATGATGTCATCTTTGTGATGACAAATTCAAGATTGGGCAAAATGAAAAAAAGGAGTGCGGATAATTACAATTTTGATGATATCCCTTCAGATGATGAGTGGATTGTTGAAGATGAAGATGAAGACAATATGATGGTTGCAGGAGAGGAAGAAGAGGCTCCAATTGAAGGGGATTTGGATACTCCTGATTTCATTGGAGAACCTTCTGGCGCTGCAGAAGAGGACGAAGAGGCAGAGCAACTGATGGTTGAAATAGATGAAGATGCTTTGGGGGAAAATTTAAATTTTGACTTGAGTGATTTTCTTTAAAGTAGGACTGAACACTATTGACTTTTTGCAATGTAATATTTTAATGTGATGGTATGGTATGCGAGTATGCGACTGCATCTATGTCTTTTATATTAATATTTTGATGTGATGGTATCTTTTGATTTAATTTTTATTAAAATACGATCTTGCGATCCGTGTCGATCCTACGTTTTACGATCTTAGGGATGCCTCCCGATCTTAGTTAAGATCTCGATCTTCACAACGTTGCCCGGTTCTTCCCGGCGAAGGTATAACTCTCTTCCCCTTCTCTTTAAAGGGTGTTAAAATGAAATTCTAAAGACAAGTTATTTTCTGCAGGGGAGCGACTGATTCCCGAGCACCCGCCCTTTACGGACTTGGGACTTTACCCTGACTCACTCGCACGCGAGAGGGCATCCGCGGCGGCTTGCCGGAGCGAGTCAGGGTCTAGCACATGCCCTTCCAGCAAGAAGCGACCCGACCCTATGGGTTCTGGCTCGCCTCGCCCCAATCTGTCGTCGAAGAAAATGAAGAGGGAAGTGGAAGTTTCCAAAGGGAAACAAATATTCATGAGCTCGCTAGAGACAATATCGGAGAAGTCGCCAGAGAAAGAACAGAGCGGCGACAACCCTCCTGTCTCCCCAGCCATCAAGGAGTTCGCAATACGCGAGTCGGGCCTGTCGAAGGACCATCGAGACTTTGGTTTTGGGGGGAAGGCCAAGGACCAACTCGGCGAGTCGATGGTCCAGTGGGATGAACAGACCCACAGGGTCTCCATCCCATCCCTCCTTCCCTCCTAGTTTGAACTCAGCCCTCCTATTGGGCATGCTTACGCCCTCGTCTTCGAGCTATATGGCAACGAGGACGTCGAGGCCTACAAGGGCATGACCCTCTGGCAAATCGTCCATGAAAGCTCGCGAGCTCAAATGCGGGCCCTGGAGCTTTCGCACATGGCGACCCGCCGGGATTTCAGCCTCAGCCACCTCCTGATGAAGGTCGTGCATGCGCGGGACGTCGCCAAGGATGATGTCGCCGACCTGGTGAGGCGTCTGGGAATTGCCGAGGACCTACTTAGCAAAGCTTCCGGCGGGGTGGTACGGGTAGACTCTCTCGAGTGACATCCAGCCCTGCCAACTAGATGAAATCCTGGCAGCGGGATCTGGGTAGACTCTCTCGAGTGACATCCGCCCCTGTCACTAGATGAAATCCTGACAGCGGGATCTGCTCGGGGTCTGGGTAGACTCTCTCGAGTGACATTCAGCCCTGCCAGCTAGGTAAAAGCCTGACAACGAGATCTGCTCGGGGTCTGGGTAGTCTCTCTCGAGTGACATCCAACCCTGTCAGCTAGGTGAAAGCCTGACAGAGGGATCTACTTGGGGTTTGGGTAGACTCTCTCGAGTAACATCCAACCCTGCCAGGTAGGTGAAAGCCTGACAGCAGGATCTACTTGGGGTCTGGATAGACTCTCTCGAGTGACATCTAGTCCTACCAGCTTGGTGAAAGCCTGGCAACAGGATCTGCTCGGGGTCTGGGTAGACTCTCTCGAGTGACATCCAGCCATGCCAGCTAGATGAAAGCCTAGAAACAAGATCTTTTCGGGGTCTGGGTAGACTCTCTCGAGTGACATCCAGCCCTGCCAGCTAGACGAAATCCTGTCAGGCTTTCATCTAGCCTCACCTCGGTAGGACTATCTCGCAAGATTAGCCTGAAGCATTCGGCATTTTTACAACCCCAAGCTCCTCACTTGAAATCATTATCCTCGTAGGCCTTCCTGACCAATCTGAGACCGAAGGATAATCAGAGCCAGCTCGCGACTCGCAGCCTTCTTCCCCCAACGTGATGGAGGAATTTCTGGATGCCTCGCTTGATCCTGCCGAGATGAGGAGGCGAACCGTTGAAGTCCTGAAGAGTCATAGACTCCTTCTGCGCAGGATCCATAAGGATAATGCTCTCGGCGAACAGAGGTTGCAGGCATTAGAGCTGGACTATGTAATGCTAGCTAACGAGGTAGAGCCCCCCTCGGCGAGCGGGATGACTTCTCCCACCCCGCTGGTGGACCGCATTAACGAGAATCTGTGCTTCGTTCACTAAGATCTGGAGCTGATCCGTGATTTCAATAACCTGTGTCGACCTCTGGGGATGGGGACGCGACGCTGGGGTAGATGGAAATAGCTCCCTAGCTGAGCCTACCAGCACTCGCCCCCTGACCCCCAGCTCGCGCGTGTTGCAATAATCTTTTCTCCTCTGATGTTGTCTATGAACATTGATCTGGGCTGTGTAATAACTTAAACTGTTTTTAGATATAATTTCCAATTCTTGTGACTCGCAAATTACGCTGCGCTTTAGACTCGGCTCGCGCTAGGGTAGAGTAGGTCGCAGGGTTCGGCGAGTCGGGGTCGGCGAGCCGGACTGATCGGTCGACTCGGCAATTAATTCATTTTCTATAAATATGCCCCCTAACCTACCCCCAGACCATCGCCTTTACTGCAGACTCATACCCCCTTCTTATTGCTCTTCTCACCGCCTGCACTAACACCGAGACCTTAGAAAATGGGGAAGACGCTACCTGACGCTGACGGAAGGTCCAAGTGTACAAGGCAATTTGCCGAGTACAACTTTTATGAGGGAAACACCACCGAGAATGAGCTCGCAGACTTTGTGGCCGACCATGTTCCCTCCGGCTTCTCTGTGCGCCGACCCATGGAGGGCAAGGCCATAAATACTTTCTTTGAGGACGAGCTCGCCTTCCCCATCTCGCATTTTTAGGTGGGGTTGTGCCTCCCTCTCTGGCCAGAGATCCGCCAGATATTGAAGTATTACGGGGCGGTCCCTGCCCAGCTGAACCCGAACGTGATTTCCATGATGGTGGAATTCGCCTGCTTCCTCCGCCGAGAGTGAATATAGTTCAACCTCAGTGTCATCCGAAAATTATTCATATACCGCGCCACAAATGATGGGGTCGCCTTCCTGGTCGGCTTGCACTTCAAGGTCCGCGAGACCGCAAACAAGAACCACAATTGGTTCTCCAAGTTCGTCTTCATCTAGGGCAAGCTCGGCAACATACCCTACTCGCCTCGGAAAAGGAGCAAGGATGTGTACCGGCCACCGAATGTAATAGGCGACGACGTCGAGCTCCACAAATTCTTCCTCCGCACGGACTTCGAGGTCGCCTTCCTTCGAAGGGGCCTCGACTCGCTTCCCCCGGTTCTTCCCGGCGAAGGTATAGCTCTCTTCCCCTTCTCTTTAAAGAGTGTTAAAATGAAATTCTAAAGACAAGTTATTTTCTGCAGGGGAGCGACTGATTCCCGAGCACCCGCCCTTTACGGACTCGGGACTTTACCCTGACTCACTCGCGCGCGAGAGGGCATCCGCGGCGGCTTGCCGGAGCGAGTCAGGGTCTAGCAAATGCCCTTCCAGCAAGAAGCGACCCGACCCTATGGGTTCTGACTCGCCTCGCCCCAATCTGTCGTCGAAGAAAATGAAGAGGGAAGTGGAAGTTTCCAAAGGGAAACAAATATTCATGAGCTCGCTAGAGACAATATCGGAGAAGTCGCCAGAGAAAGAACAGAGCGGCGACGACCCTCCTGTCTCCCCAGCCGTCAAGGAGTTCGCAATACGCGAGCCGGGCCTGTCGAAGGACTATCGACACTTTGGTTTTGGGGGGAAGGCCAAGGACCAACTCGGCGAGTCGATGGTCCAGTGGGATGAACAGACCCACAGGGTCTCCATCCCATCCCTCCTTCCCTCCTGGTTTGAACTCCGCCCTCCTATTGGGCATGCTTACGCCCTCGGCTTCGGGCTATATGGCAGCGAGGACGTCGAGGCCTACAAGGGCATGACCCTCTGGCAAATCGTCCATGAAAGCTCTCGAGCTCAAATGCGGGCCCTGGAGCTGTCGCACATGGCGACCCGCCGGGATTTCAGCCTCAGCGACCTCCTGATGAAGGTCGTGCATGCGCGGGACGTCGCCAAGGATGATGTCGCCGACCTGGTGAGGCGGCTGGGAATTGTCGAGGACCTCCTTAGCAAAGCTTCCGGCGGGGTGGTACGGGTAGACTCTCTCGAGTGACATCCAGCCCTGCCAACTAGATGAAATCCTGGCAGCGGGATCTGGGTAGACTCTCTCGAGTGACATCCGCCCCTGTCACTAGATGAAAGCCTGACAGCGGGATCTGCTCGGGGTCTGGGTAGACTCTCTCGAGTGACATTCAGCCCTGCCAGCTAGGTAAAAGCCTGACAACGAGATCTGCTTGGGGTCTGGGTAGTCTCTCTCGAGTGACATCCAACCCTATCAGCTAGGTGAAAGCCTGACAGCGGGATCTACTTGGGGTTTGGGTAGACTCTCTCGAGTGACATCCAACCCTGCCAGCTAGGTGAAAGCCTGACAGCAGGATCTACTTGGGGTCTGGATAGACTCTCTCGAGTGACATCTAGTCCTACCAGCTTGGTGAAAGCCTGGCAACGGGATCTGCTCGGGGTCTGGGTAGACTCTCTCGAGTGACATCCAGTCATGCCAGCTAGATGAAAGCCTAGCAACGAGATCTGCTCGGGGTCTGGGTAGACTCTCTCGAGTGACATCCAACCCTGCCATCTAGACGAAATCCTGACAGTGGGATCTGCTCGGGGTCTGGATAGACTCTCTCGACTGACATCCAGCCCTGTCAGCTAGATGAAAGCCTGACAGCGGGATCTGCTCGGAGTCTACTATATAAACGTCGCCTGTCACAAATTTTATTGCAAAGAGATTTGAAAGACCAAGGGATTTCATATTTACAAAAGGGCTGGTACGTACATGATTCATGGGTAGAAACGTTTCAAGTCATCACTACTCTAGGTGTGACTCAGGGTCTCGCCCTCCACATTCCGGAGGCAATACCCTCCTGACCTCAATGCTTCTTTTATAATGTATGGACCCTCCAAGTTGGGGTTGAGCTTTCCCATAGTGGCTGATCTTCCTGCTGCATCCACTTTTTTCAGGAACAAGTCCCCTTCCGCGAACTGTTTGATCCTGACGTGCTTGTCAAAATACTTAGCCATCCTCCGTTTGACCTCTTCCTGCTGGATGGCAGACAGATCATGTAACTCCTCCACCATATCCAGGGAGAGCCGCAACTCATTCTCGTTCTCAGCTCTCCACTCTTCTCTACCTTCCTCTGCCCCAACTACCCGAGGTATCCGGACCTCGAACTCTATTGGAAGTACTGCTTCGCAGCCATGAAAGAGCTTGAAAGGGGTCTCCCCCGTAGCCGTGTTGGGGGTGGTCCTCAGGGCGCAGAGGACCGAAGGGAGTTGCTCCACCCAACTCCGCTTCAAGTTTTCCACCTTTTTCTTCAAGAGCTTCACGATAATCTTGTTCGCCGCCTCCACCTGCCTGTTGCTCCTGGGATGGTGGACCGACGCGAACCTGAGGTCAATCCCAAGTTGGCTACAGAAACTGATGAACTCGGCACTGGCAAATTGCAGCCCGTTGTCCGTGACAATTTCCTGAGGCAATCCATGCTGGTAGATGATCTCCCCCCCCCCCCCCCCCATACAAAGTTTCTGATTACCTGGGAGGTCACCTTGGCCAGCGCCTTAACCTCCAGCCACTTAGAAAAATAATCAATCATCACCAACAGGAACCTCCTATGTCCACTGGCCTGGGGAAACGGACCTACCAGGTCCATTCCCCAGATTGCAAAGGGCCAGGGCGCTGTGATACTTCTGAACTGCTGAGCCGGCAATAGTTGGAGAGGGGCGAACAACTGGCACTTGTGGCACTTCTTGGTGAACTCGGCGGCATCATGGCCCATGGTTGGCCAGGAGTATCCTTGCCTGACTATCCTCCCTTCCAACTTCCGACTCCTCGAGTGACTCCCGCACACTCCCCGGAGTGGACTTCTTCTAAAATCCTTTGGACTTCCTCCTCGGCCACACATCATGCTAGCAACCCCGAGAGGGTCTTTCTATACAACTTCCCGTCGCGCAGGAGATAGTATGCAGACTTATGCTTGAAGCATTTTTTATACATACCTTTCGGGAACTCCCCTTTGGAGAGGAAGGTCGTGAAGGGGTCCATCCAGGAAGTGTGTTGATCTACCTCCATCAGATCCCCCTCTTCATTGGACGGGCGAAACAAGTCGGTGATGGTACCCCCACCAGGGGTCCATGCTTGGCCAATTGATCCACGTGTTCGTTTTCCTCCCTCAGCATATGCCAGATGGAGAATGTTTGGAATGTGTCAATGACCCCTTTCACCTTTGTCAAGTACAATTGGAGAGTATCCTCTCTCGCCTCAAACTTTCTGTTGATCTAGGAGGTCACCACCATGGAGTCTGTGAGCACCTCCACATCATGCACTCCCAGCTCCCTGGCCAGACGCAACCCGACTATCACTGCCTCATACCTCTGCCACCTCGACCACATAGTCAACTAGAAAGTCGGTCATCGCCTGGGCCTTGATCGAGAGGCAAGGAACAAATGATATGTCGAACTCGCTCAATTCCACCAACCGCTTTACCAATTACCTCCCCGAATGCTCCACCCCCTCAAAGATGTTGCAGAGGGGATGGTCAGTCACCACCCGGATGGAGTGTGCCTGGAAGTAAGGTCGGAGCCTCCGGGCCAAGATGACTAGGGAAAAAGCCAGCTTCTCTAAGATCGGGTATGGGAGCTCTGCCTTTCTCAGTACCCTGCTCACGTAATAGATAAGTAATTGCTTCTTCCCCTCCTCCCGGACCGTGGAGCTTACAGCCTCAGTCCCGACCCCAAGGTACAGGGACAAATCCTCCCCTATCTTGGGTCCTTGGGGGAGTGAAGCCTTGGTCAACTGCCTCTTCAAGGCTTGGAATGCCTCCTTGCATTCCTTAGTCCACTCGAACTTCTGGCCTCCTCTCAATACCTTGAAGAAGGGAGAGCACTACTCCCCTGCCCGGGAGAGGAACCTGCTAAGTCCTGCAAACATCCCTGTTAGCGGACATCCTTAGCATTACGCGGTGACCTAGGAACTTCCCACTGTTTTCCCTGAAGACACACTTCAAGGGGTTCAACATCATATTATATTTTTGCAGGGTACCGAAGGTGTCTTCCAGGTCCCGGAGGTGAGATTCTACATCCCGACTCTTGATTATTAGATCATCCACATTCACCTCTAGGTTCCTCCCCTTTTGCTCCTGGAAGACCCGATCCATCATCTTCTGATATATTTCCTCCACATTTTTCAACCCGAAGAGCATCATCTTATAGCAGTAGCACCCGTCCCCAGTGATGAAGGAGACATCTTTTATGTCGGGCGGGAGCATCCTGATTTGGTGATAACCTGAAAATACATCTAAGAAACTCATTACAGAAAAGCCGACAGCTGAGTCAACCATTACATCGATTCGAGGCAAGAGGTAACAATCTTTAGGACATACTTTATTTAAAAGAGATAAATCGATACACATCCTCAAGCGTCATCCCCCTTCTTGACCATTACAACGTTGGAGACCCAACCGAGGTACTGGATCTCGGACACGAACCCGGCCTTGAGGAGCTTGCCCACCTCCTCTCTGATGGGCTCGGTCAGGTTGTCCGTGGTGGATCTCTTCTTTTGTTGAATGGGCGGGCCTCTGGATCCAGGTTGAGACGGTGGCAAGCAACATCCGCATCGATCCCCGACATGTTTGCCGCGCTCCATACGAAAATGTCCACATTCTTGTGGATGCACTCCAGCATCCTCCCATGGTCCTCCGGGCTCAGCCCCCCGCTGATCCGCACCTTCTCCACCCTGCCTTCCTGGGTGAGAACCTCCATCTCCACTACCTCAACTGTTGCCTCCCAACAAGACTGCTCCTCCCACTCTCCAGCAGCCTTCTCACCTGGGGCCTCCTCCTCCTCAGCCTCCTCCACCGCCATCACCTCTGCCTGATCCTCCGAAACTTCTTTCGCTGCCCCCACCTGGACGCGGATCTCTTCCTCCTCCACTTCCATCTCCTCCACCTCTCCTCCGTCCTCCTGCCCCGATAACTCATCCATCCTCCGCTCCATCTCCTCGACTCCCTCCTGCCAAGAGATGGATTTCACCGCGGTGACATAACACTTCTTGGCCACCTTGGGGTCTCCCCAGACCCGGACCTAGATTCCCTCGGCATTGAACTTCAAGCAATGATGGAAGGATGAGGGGACACAACGAAAGGCGTTTATGAGGGGCCATTCGAAGATGGCATTATAACTGCTAGGAGCGTCCACAATGACGAACATGCAGTTTTTGGACTTCCCCCTTAAAGAAACATGGAGTCTCAATCCTCCTTCCACCTCCTTCCTCTCACTTGAGAACCCAAACAGAGGTCCATCCGAGGCCAACACCCTCCTGACCTCCACCTTCATCGCATCGAACGCCTTATTGAAAACGACATTGACCGAGCTCCCATTATCAATGAGGATCCGAGAGACGGTAAAATTTTTGATGACCATCTGAATGACAAGCGCATCGCAAAATAGATCCTCATGATCCGACATATCTTTCCTGGAGAAGGTGATCTTCTCCTCCGAGAGCGAGTTTTGGGACGTGGAGCCAACGCTCCGGTGATACATGGTATGAAAGCTTGCCTTGCGAGCGGCCTCAACTCCCCCCCCCCCTCCCGTGGATCACCCCGATCCCTCCTCGATCCCTACATCGGCCCTATCCTCACACCGGTCCTCCTCTCCCCTAGGCAGGACCTCCTCGATCCGCACCTCCTGACGAGGCTGCGGTTGCTGCTCCCTGTTTCCTCTCATCTCGAGGAACTCCGGGCACGTGGTTGTTGCATGCCCTTCTTCCTAGTGGAAGTCGAAGTAGGGAAACTCCACCCTAGCATCCTGCCTTCTCCTCTGCTTGGCTCTCCTTCTCCTCCCCAGGGCTATTGCCATAGCCTGATGTTGATAGGGGAGGGGGGCCTCTGGCCCTGCCCCCATCCCTAGGGGTTGAACTGACCCTGACTCCATTGGCGATTGTCTCCTCCTTGGAAACCTCTCCGCTGCCCTGGTCCTGCCACCCTGGCTGCCTCCAGCCCAGTCGATTATTCGGCTTCAGGCGACCCCATCTTGGCTGATGTTGTTGCTGCTCCCACAGCCTGAACCTCTTGGCCTCTGCCACCTCTTGGATCCTTCTCCTCCTCAGTGGCCCACCTAGCCAACCTTCTGGCAAAATCTGGGTTTAACGCCTCCCTTTAGACATCCCTTGCTGCCCTCTCCATCAGCTCTTCAAAGGAGAGAGAGGAGGCACCCTCTTCAGCTTCATTCTGAAGAAGCATTGTTGTATCCCCAGGGTGAAGGTCATCATCAAAGTATTCACAGGCATTTCCTGGTCCCGGAAGACCTCCTCTTGGAACCGTTCCATGTTTCTCCCGAGAGTCTCGTTCACTCCCTACTTGATGTGGAACAGAGACTCAGACTCTTTTTTCCTCTTCTTGGAGGTGGTGAATGTCAACATGAACCCCCGACGTAGGTCCTCGAAATAGTAGATGGAGCTGGCCGGCAACTGGTGGAATCAATCTCTTGTCTTCTCCTTGAGGGTGATGGTGAAGAGCCTGGAATTGAACGCATCTGACATCTGTCGGATCGAAACCACATCCTCAAACCATTGGATGTGTGTAGTCGGATCGTCCTTCCCGGTATAGTAGGACATCTCCGACTCCCGGAACCCTTCTAAAACAGAGGCTTATGAGACCAACTCGTTGAAGGGGCTGTCATCCACTGTTAGACGAGCAGGGCGATCTCGCACCTCCATCTCGCCGACCCGACCCGCACTTGCCGAGCCGGGGAACAGAACTCGCCCGGGAAGGTCTCGCTCGCTGCCCTCTACCGCTGCTTCCTCGTTCCCAGGTCACCTAATTGGGGCATCCTCGCCCAGGGCCGGGGTTGTGATGACTGGGACAGCTGGTGTCGAGCACTCGACGCGAGTGTCGAGTGCACACATGACGAGGTTCTGCATCTCTTGCCGGAAATCCTCTAGCAACCCGAAAGTTGCGAGAGGGGGGAGGGAGGTGGCGAGTCGACCCTGTCCGATCCCTGTCCATCACCTCCAGTCATCGAGCTCACCGAAGATTTTTGGCGCTGACCACTCTCCACACTCACCGCACCAAAATGTTGAAACCGAGAATCGGCTTCTGTGGAGTTCGACCTTGGGGAAGGGGTGATCACACACTTACTTCTCCTAGCAAGCTAAAACAACCAAAGGCTTAAAACAAAGAACTGACCCAAGGCTCCAGCACGGAGGTCCCACCACACACCCGGAAGATCTTAGAGCGTTTCTCCTCCTTAGCCAAGTGCTGAGCTAAGGATACCTCAGAAAGCACAAGAAGACTAGGGCACAAGTAAGCATGCCTTCTGAGATACCCCATTGGGTCTATTTATAGCTTTTTAAAAATGTTTTGCCAACAACCAACCTCCGGTGTTCTGAACAGCTATATGCAGTTCAAGTCGGTCTGCCAACAACGTAACTCCGCTGTTCTGAAAGGCTATGGACAGGCCATCAGGGGTGGAATGGTAAAAATACAACACACATCACTGGGCAGGTGGCCCTTGGAAACCTCCACTCATCTGGGGCGGCGAGTGCTCGATGGGGCTTACACTCGCCGCCTCCCTTTGGCCCTGGGAGAGTGCGGGCCTTACCTACCCCACTCGCCCATTATTTGCTGAGATCTAAGATGCGAGTGCGAGCCCACCTGTCCCACTCGCTCCACACATGTTCCACCCTGCCTGTGCGAGTCGGCGAGGCAGCCGAGCCCTAGCCTCCCTTCCGACTCACCTGGGACTTGGACTGCCTGATTTGGCTGGCCTGACTCCTGTTGATCCCACTCGCCGGATATGGGGTTGTACAGGTGGGTCCTGGATATCCAATGGGGGTTGACTAAGGGAACTCATGTATGCTACCATGCTCATATCCTTGATTTTTTTGCAGATGTTGATTTAAAATCCAGGATCGTTATGCATCAAATATTTTTTTTGTTCAATCAAAAAGTGATCATGTTTGTATATGAGAAAGTGATCGTTTATAGGTTCATGATTGTATATGATATCTAACATTGATCTTGCGTGCTAAATGTCATATGGAACCAACTTCCAGGCACTCTATGCTGATTTTTCCCCTTGTGTGTGTTTGCTTGAGGGTGGCTGTTTGGTAAAGTTTCTCTATGTTAAGTTGATGTCATGCCAAATGTTTATTTGTCTCCATAATGATAGCTTGATTAGGTTAGATTTGTCTACCTATAGATGGTTTCAAACTGTCATTTTATTGGTTAGATTGGAGCACTCTTCTTTATTTGTCATTTCCTTGATTAGATTGGAGCACTCTTCTTTATTTTCGTATCATTTTTCTATATTACACTACTAGAAAAATGAGTATTAGCTACACATTTTTTTGCCAGGGTTCAAAAGTCGTGGCTAATACACCAGTATTAGTCATGATCACAAAACCGTGGCTAATATTTAGGTTTTAGTCACAGCTATAAAAATCATGGCTAATACGTTTGTATTAGCCATGAAAAACAAAAAAAAGTGGCAAAAAATACCCTCTTTTAAAAAATATCCTCTTTTAAAACGATCCAGCATTACATTCTTTTTAAGTTCTCAAAAACTCAATATCTAGGTTTCTCTCCTTCCCCCCAGCCTTCTCCCCCGCGATCTCCTTCTTCTCCGGGCATAACACCGTCGCAGCCTCCGAAAAAGCTCAGCGCAGCCTGCTTCCTACTTTCTCCGACCTCATCTACCCCTCACGCTGCAAGCCCTTCCTCTCCCCGCCTCCCCGACACCCTAGCCTTCTCTTCACGCCGCAGACGCACGCGTGAAAGTTGAGTGGATTGATTACAGAAATCCCGCAGCTCTAGAGGTGGAGTGACTACAGGAATCCCGCAGCCCTAGAGGTGGTGTTCCGTCGAACGCCGATCCCGCAGCCCTAGAGGCGGAGGTCTTTCGTCGGCGGCGGAAGAAGAGTGCGCAGAAGAGTCAGCGGGTCAGATTTCAACTGAGAAACCCTCCCCCAATTTCACATTGATTCCAGGCACTCGATTTCAAAGTGCAGATGGATCCATCGGGCGGGATGAATTATATGGATGTTGTTGTTGCTGCTATCACATGTATGTAATTTATCTAATTATTGTTCTTTTTTTTAAAAAAATGACTGCCAGTCATCAAGCCTAAGGCTGTCAATAGGGCATGCTGCAAGCACTGGGTATAAAAGGTAGCTGCTTCAATTTTCTGTTATTGATTATTATTTTTTTGTGCATCCCTCCCTACTATTCAAGTTCCCATTTAAAATTTCATTTTTTGTGTGTTTGTGTATATATAATACAGTTTTGAATCATTGTTTTGTGTGTGTGTGGGGGGGGGGGGGGGGGAGGGGGGTTGTCACGTGGGATCTCCGGCCAGCAACCTCCCTCCGGCGCATTCCTTCTCAGATCCATTTTCCAATATTGAAGTTCTACAACTTCAACTAGATGATGATTCTCTCTCCATCGTCCAAGTGAGTCTTAGGCTCCGTTTGGGGGGATCTATTTTCATCAGTCATGAGGTTACGATCGCATGAATCCGACCTTACGGTCAAGCGGTAACGACCGCATGAATTCGGATTCATGCGGTCGTAATCGCTTGACCGGTGAAAATAAGTCCTCCCAAATGGAGCCTTAGTGAGTCTTCAGAAGATTTTTTCATTTTCTCCATGGAGAGAGAGGCTGGCACTGATTGGGAAGAGTTTTAATGCAACACTTTGATGGGATGGAATATCTCTTGCTTTGATTAATTATGATTATTCTAAATAAATGATGCCATGCAGAGTAAATGATGGGAGACTATAATCAACTAGATATCACTTTTTAACTGGTGCATGATGAATGTCTCGAAGTTTGGATGTTTGTAGGATGGTCCTGTAGGCCCTCGTTATATTGGCTCAAGATTGATCTTTAAACAATACTGCCAAATTTGGATATGCCATCTGTAGAGAGGAGAAAATCCACCTTGTATATATGTTCACTTGTATAGAATACAAAGAATGAATACAAATATATAGACAAGAAGAAGAGAGAGCAAGACCCTATACACAATGTGGGACTAAAGAGGAGAGAGAAATAACAATAGAAAAACTAAATGGGCCTAGTTAAGTGGGCTTCTTCAACACTCCCCCGCAAGCTGGAGCGTATAGATCATATGCACCAAGCTTGGACAAACACTGATAGAACAAGGTGCTTGATAGGGCCTTCGTGAGAATATCAGCGACCTGATCAGTGCCTGGAACATGCTTTAACTCGAGTCTCTTCATTTGAACTTTTTCTCATATGAAGTGACAGTCGACCTCAATATGCTTCGTACGCTCGTGAAACACCGGATTCTTCGCTATGTGTATGGCCGCTTGACTATCACAAAAGAGAACAGCAGATGAAAGAAGTTTTACTCCCAAGTCAGCAAAAAGGCTTTCAAGCCAGGTGAGTTCAGAAACAACCGATGCCATAGATCGGTATTCAGCTTCTGCGGACGATCTAGCAACCACGGCTTGTTTTTTACTTTTCCAAGTAATGAGGTGACCTCCAAAGTAAGTACAGAACCCACTGGTCGACCGCCGATCGTCCAGGGAACCAGCGTAATCGGCATCAGAATAAGCAACCAATGTTGGAGCCGAGGTGGAGGTTTTGTAAACAAGCCCTTGACCCGGAGCTGCCTTAAGGTACCGGAGAATCCGTTCAACAGCCTGGAGATGAGAGACCCGGGGAGCATGCATGAAACGACTGACAACCCCAACAGCAAATGATATGTCAGGCCTCGTGACGGTTAGGTAGATCAACTTTCCGACAAGGCGTCTATAGTACTCCGGGTTTTGGAGAAGCAGATCATTATCAGAGGCATGTGCACAGAGCTTGTGATTTGCCTCCATTGGTGTATTAGCTGGCTTACAACCTGTCTGGCCAGCATCTTTGAGGAGATCGAGATAGTACTTCCTTTGGGAGAGTACAAGCCCATCCGGTCGTCGCGCAATCTCAAGACCGAGGAAGTAGCGAAGATGCCCTAGGTCTTTGGTCTGAAATACGGTGCTCAGATGTTGTTTGACCGCTTGGATCCCCTGTGAGTCATCCCCAGTGAGTAGGATGTCGTCAACATAAACCAACAGAATTACAGTTCCCGTTGCCCGGTGTCGGGTGAAAAGGGAGAAGTCAGCAGAGCTCCGAGTGAAACCCATATCCTGAACCACCTTACTGAATTTGTCAAACCACGCCCGGGGAGATTGTTTGAGACCATAAATGGACTTCTTTAGAAGACACACATGAGACTCCCCCGTGGTCTCAAACCCAGGTGGTTGGCGCATGTAGACGGTTTCGTGAAGATCACCATTCAGAAAGGCATTCTTGATATCGAGCTGATGAAGGGGCCAGTGGCGATGTACAGCTACGGAGAGAAGCACACGAACGGAGTTGAGCTTGGCCACTGGAGAGAAGGTTTCCTCATAATCGAGACCCTGCTGTTGAGTAAAGCCACGGGCCACCAGTCTGGCCTTCAGGCGGGCAATAGTGCCATCCGGGGCATGTTTGATGACAAACACCCATTTACATTCAACCGGGTGTTGACCGGGAGGTAAAGGGACCAGGGTCCAGGTCTGGTTGGCCCAAAGGGCCGTCATTTCTTCCTCCATGGCAGCCCGCCAGCCAGGATGTTGCCGCGCCTCCTGCATAGAGTTAGGAATAGAAACAGAAGATAATGAAGTGGCAAAGTGGCGAAGTGGTGGTGAAAGGCGATGGAGAGAGACGTAATTTGCCATCGGATGAGCAGTGGAGGCAGGAACCGGAGCAGCAGGTGGCAGAGCATCAGAGGGCGAGGCCGACTGCAGTGGGGCATCGGGAGTAGAAGAGCGACGAGAATAGACCCGAATAACAGGTGGAGTCGGACGGACCGGAGCCGGGTCAAGAGGAGGAGGCGAGGATGAGGAGCAGGGAACCGGGATGATAGGACGAACAACATCCGGAGCAGAAGAATGGGGAACTATATCCGGAGCAGAGAAGAAGGGAAGATCTTCCCGGAAAGTAACGTCTGCAGAGACGGTAACCTTGCGGGTAGTAGGCGAATAGCACATATACCCCTTCTGAGTGCGGGAGTAACCGACAAAGATATGTTTGGCCACACAGGGATCCAATTTGTCGGTAGGAGGGCCGAGATGGTGAACGTAGTAGGTACACCCAAAGATACGAGGAGTCACAGGGAAAGGTGGAGTGGACGGAAAAAGGAGGCTGAACGGAGTGGCATTCTGAAGAACGGAGGACGGTAGACGGTTGATTAGAAAGCAGGCAGTGGAGAGCGCAAAGTTCCAGTATGGTTTGGGAACCTGCATTTGAATCATAAGGGACCGAGCCACATCAAGAAGGTGCCGATTCTTGCGCTCGGCGACACCATTCTGTTGCGGAGTATACGCACAAGAGGTTTGGTGGATAATGCCGAACTCAGAGCAGAGGGTCGCGAAGTCATGACCAGTGTACTCTCGCGCATTGTCGGTACGAATAGTGCGAATGGGCGCAGAGAATTGAGTACCAGTCTCAAGAATGAATGCCAGGAAGACGCGGGGAAGCTCAGATCGATCGCGAAGAAGATACAACCACGTCATGCACGAATAATCATTAATAAAGGTCACGAAATATCGATAGCCAGAAATACTAGTAATTTTGTACGGACCCCATATATCGGAGTGTACTAAAATAAAAGGAGCGGAGCTCCGAGTACAATTAGAAGGAAATGATGCACGTGGCTGTTTGCCAAATCACATGTTTCACATTGAAAAACAGGAAGAGATACATCCGGAAGAGCCTTCTGGAGGACAGGTAGAGGAGCATGACCAAGACGTCGATGCCAATCGGAAGATGATACAGATGCGAGGAGAGTAGGAGAGGCGTCAAGAATGTAGAGCCCGTTCTGCAGTCGTCCCTTACCGATGATAGTCCGCGTCTGCTGATCCTGTATCAGACAAGAAGAAGAAGTAAAGGTCACTGAGCATTGTAAATCAGAAGTAAGGCGACCAACAGAAAGTAAATTGAACGGAGAGCCCGGAACATGAAGAGCCGAGCGGAGGTGGAGAGAAGGGGTGAGAGAGATATTAGCACATCCAGAGACAGGGACGGAGGCGCCATTGGCCACAGTAATGTACTTCGGGTGAGGGGAAGACAAGTACTGAGGTGTCCGACCAGAGGTGATGTGGTGAGTAGCACCCGAGTCGAGGATCCATTGTGGGCCAGACGAAAGGCAGGTGATACCTTCATTGGAGATGGAGGCAGCGGAGGCAACTGAGGCTGGCGGGCGGCTGAGCAGGCCCTGATGATGCTGAAGCTGGAGGCGAACCTCGTCGAGGCCTGGATGAGTGGGAGAAGAGTCGGTGGCAGCAACAGAGGCCTGCGGACGAGGAGGGCGACCATGCTTGCGATAACACGTGGCTTCAAAATGCCCATCTTTGCCGCAGAACGAGCACTTAGGCTGAGGCCGTCCACCTCGACCACGTCCCCGAGAATCAGAGCGGCCTCCACGGATAGAGGAGGGAGGAGGCAATAACGGTGGAAGTACCTGCTGGATAAGAACCGGAGAAGGAGGTCCAGACACATCCGGAGGCGGGGTGACTTTGAGAAGCATGGAACACACATCTGAGAAGGACGGAGTAACAGTAGAAGAGAGGATGTGAGCCCGAACACTGTGAAGGTGATGGGGTAGTCGAGCCATCATCATGGCTATACCCACAGCTTCCTTTTGGACACGTTGGGCAGCAAGGTCGCCAGTAGGAGGCTGATGTTGGATCCATGCCTCGACCAAAGATCGAGCCTGAGCAACAAAGGAAGTCAGATCGGTCGTACCACTGCTATCGAGGGCCTGGAGAGCAGTGATAATGTCATACAGATGGTGCAGACTATCCTTGCCGGAGTAAAGGGTATGGAGCTCGTCCCACATTCCTTTGGCCGTCTCGTGGTACATGGCCAGGCGATAGGATTCGCTATCAAGAGAATTAAGTATCCATGTCTGCACACGACCATCATTACGTAACCAATCATCAGTAGGAGTACCGGTAACCACCTGGGTCAAGTGATGAAGAAACCCCTTGGACTGCAGGACCCGGCGAACAGAATGTGCCCATTCAACAAAATTCATCTTGCCAGTCAGAGAGATAGTCGTAATACGAAGTTCATCCCGGATGTCAGGAAGAGAGGCCGGTCGGTCTGTAGGAGTAATGGTCGTGCCGGTTGATTCAGCAGAAGATCCCATAGAGGAGAAGCGGCTAGGAAGGCAGACCGGCAAGAGAGAGAGAGAGAGTCCGCGCGACTAGAGACAGCAAGCGGTCAGAGACAGTCCGCCTGGTCACGATGGAAAGATACCAGCGGCAGGAGGACGCCGCGACCAGAGGCGGATAGAGATCAGCAGACAGAGACAATCCGCACGGATAGCAGGAGAAGAGGACCACGACCTAAATGCGGGAGGCAACAGTCCGCACGGTCAGGCTGAGCACAGCAGCGGTCAGAGACAGAAGCTACGAGCGGGCAGAACGAAGAGACCGCGAGTAAAGATCACTCAAGCGGAGAGAAGAGACCGCGAGTAACAACACTCAAGCGGAAGGAGAAAAGGGGCCGCAGTGAGCAACATCGAAAAGGCCGGGAAGGAAGCTGCGAGAACCAGACCGCTGCGAGAACCAGACCGCTGCGGCAAGAGGCAGGCCGCGGCGAGAACAAGGCCGCAGCGTAGAGGACCAGATTGAAGAGAGCAGGCACCGTCGAGAAGATGCAACGGCAAGAGGCAGGCCGCTGCGAGAAGAGGCAGGCCGCGCGGTCACACCAGCGACCTAGCAGATCACGACCAAAATGCGGAAAGGGAAGTCCGCACGGTCAGGTGGACAAAGCCGCGGATAGAGAGGAGGCGGGAAGGAGAAGCCCGGAGAGGAGGTCGCGAGTTACCACTCAAGCGACAAATCGGAACAGACCGCACGGGAAGAGAGCCCGTAGCGGATAGGATAAAGAAGTGGGGAGAAGAGGGCCCCACAGGACAGAGCAGACAGAGGCTATAAGAAGCCCAAGGAGGAGGGTGGAATCACGGAGAGGAAGAGAGAGCGGAAACTGAGGGACAGACCGCTGGAAGCTGAGCGGCCATGGAGAGAAGCGGATAGGAGAGGGAGACCGCAGAAACCGCCCGACGCAGGTGGTTAGAAACGGAGAGTCCGCCCAAGGAGGATCTTTGGCTCTGATACCATGTAGAGAGGAGAAAATCCACCTTGTATATATGTTCACTTGTATAAAATACAAAGAATGAATACAAATATATAGACAAGAAGAAGAGAGAGCAAGGCCCTATACACAATGTGGGACTAAAGAGGAGAGAGAAATAACAATAGAAAAACTAAATGGGCCTAGTTAAGTGAGCTTCTTCAACACCATCGATTGCATTCCAAGGATTTTTTGTGTCTTAGCTGAAAATAGGAATTAAAATTCCCTTCTTTGACATGTTGATAGTTTGTAAAACTCACAATTTTCCTTTATAATGGTTATTCATTGTATATTGCTTAAGCAACTCATTACTTAATTAGATTTTGTTAGTTTCCTGAGAATTGAATGTTCTTTTTCGCTTCTCTTACTCTGCTTGCATTGTTCGCACAGCCAAAATTGTTTGATGAAAAACAAAGTACAGTTTACAAGAGAGCTGTTGATAAGAATTATCATCTAAAGATGAAGTCATCCAGGTTCATATTCAGTGAAATAAGCCAGAAATATCTCATCATGCCATTTAGTGCAAGGTTAGTTTATTCATGTTTAATAGATTATGATTATGTATCTTCATTTTTAAAATTTTAGGTAATATCATTATTCTATCTATTGTTCTTGTTCAGATTTCTTCATATTTTGTTAAGCTGTTTTTTTGTACCAGGGCATTGGAAGAGAAGAGGGCTCGACTTGGTTTGGTAGAGTGTGTAAACCATGATCTTTTGCAACCATATCCTGTCCTTCATGAGAAACCTGGCAAGTATCATTGCCTTTGGTAGTATTTATATGTTGCGTTTCCTGAAAGGACTAATATTATATGCCTTCAAAATTGGGTAAAGCCTCAAAAAATATGGTTTGCAGAATAGAGAAATATTAAAGCTTATGAAATATCAATAGATTTTTATAGGAAACTTGTTAGGGAATAACTACTAAAGAGCAACTAAAGAGAGAGATCTAGAGATTAAGAGTAGATTTAGGGTTAGGAAGAAGAAGGAGGCTACCTGATCATACTTTGCATGAACCCCAAAAGGGGGCTGCCCGGATATATATATATCCGGGCATGGAGGGGCCGGCCGGCCCCTCCCAAGGGGGCTGAACCCGCCTGGTTCAGCCCCTAGCCGGCCGGTTCACTGAGTGGGGGCTGAACCGGAAGGTTCAGCCCCGTTGTTTAGCACGTCCTTGCTCCTCCGAACATAGTGGCGACCCGTAAAGCGTAGCGGGGGCGTAACATTCCCCTCCCCATCAAGAACCAACTTGTCCGCAAGTTGGTAATCCGGGTAGAGCTCCTTGAAATCGAAGAAGTCTACCCAAGAGTTGTGTGCGGGCGGCAAATTCTTCCACTGGACCAAGAGCTCTGGCCGGTATTCCGTGCCCCGAATCTTCCACCGGTGCCGTAAGATATCCTCTGGGAGCAGACGCAGCTCGCCCGCAGGCGTAACCTCAGGTAATAAGGAACTTGGCTGGACATGCGGACCCAACTTCCGCTTGAGCAAGGAGACGTGGAATGTAGGATGAATGCGGGAACCTTCCGGTAAAGCCAACGTATAAGCTACCGGCCCCACCCTGCTGATGATCCGAAAGGGGCCGTAGTAGCGCGGGGAAAGCTTATGGTTGCCACGACGAGCCACAGACAACTGCCGGTACGGCTGGAGCTTGAGAAAAACTTCATCGCCCACGGCGAACTCCCGCTCCGTGCGGTGCTTGTCCGCCTGGGACTTCATGCGTTCCTGTGCCAGGCGTAGGTTCTCCCGAAGAGTGACTAACAGTCGATCCCGATCCAGAAGAGCCCGATCCACCGCCGGAAGGGCAGTGCTGCCGGGCTCATAGCTGGCCAAGGTCGGAGGAGGCCGTCCGTAAACCACCTCAAACGGCGTCATCCTGCTGGCTGAATGATATGACGTATTGTAACAGTATTCTGCCCAGTGTAACCAGTCCGGCCAACTCCGAGGCTCATCCATCACAAAGCAACGAAGATATGTCTCGACACCCCGATTGAGGACCTCCGTCTGACCATCCGACTGCGGATGATTGGCTGTGCTGAAGTGTAAGCGGGTACCCTGCAACCTGAATAGCTCCCGCCAGAACCCACTGACGAAGGTGGGGTCGCGATCCGAAATAATGGCCCGAGGAAGGCCATGCAGTCGAACAATTTCCCGAGCAAAGAGTGCGGCCACAGACTCCCCGGTATACGGATGGCTGAGGGCCAGAAAATGGCCGTACTTTGAAAGCTTATCCACTACCACCAAAATGACTGACTTGCCTTTCGACTTAGGCAGCCCATCAATAAAGTCCATGGAGACCGTGTCCCAAATAAGCTGTGGAATATCCAATGGCACGAGGAGCCCGGCTGGAGAAGAAGTCTCATATTTCTGCCGCTGGCAGATGTCACAGTGGCGAACAAACTGCTGAATGTCCCGTCGCATGCCTGCCCAAAATACGTTTGCTCGCGCCCTCTGGAGGGTCCGGAGCACTCCCGCATGTCCTCCTGTGGGAGACGAGTGGAACTCATGCATCAGAATCGTCTTCCAAGCTGAATCGGCGGGAACGACCACCCGTCCCCGATAGTATAGCCGGCTGTTACACAAGTGATAGCCGGTCGGCCCCGTTTCTCCCCGCTGTAAAGAGTCCACCAACGGCCGAAGCGTGTCCGGCCGCAACACTTCCTCCTGAATATCCTCCAAAGAGTCAACCAACGGCCCCGAAATATTAGAGAGAGCAGCTCCTGGGAGGCGAGAGAGGGCATCGGCGACCACATTCTCTTTGCCGCGACGATACACAATCTCATAGTCGTAGCCCAGAAGCTTTGTAACCCATTTTTGCTGTAGAGGCGAAGAGACCCGTTGGTCCAGAAAGTGTTTCAGACTCTGGTGGTCCGTCCTGATCTTAAAGTGCCTGCCCAACAAATATGGCCGCCACACAGCCACCGCGTGAATGATGGCCAACACCTCCTTCTCGTAGGCCGAGAGACCCAAGGTACGAGGAGCCAGGGCCTTGCTGTAAAAGGCTAGTGGCCGCCCCGCCTGCATCAAAACCGCCCCGATGCCGACCCCCGACGCATCCGTCTCCAGAACGAACTCCTTCGTGAAATCGGGTAGTGCAAGCACTGGTGTGGAGGTCATGGCCCGTTTGAGAGCCTGAAATGCCTCCTCCGTCTCCTCATTCCAAGAAAAAGAATCTTTCTGCAGCAGCTGGGTCAATGGCCGGGCGATCTTCTCATAATCTTGGACAAACCGGCGGTAGTACCCGGTGAGGCCCAAAAAACCCCGCAAGGCCCGGACTGTCACCGGATGCGGCCAGGACTGCATACTCTGAATCTTCCGTGGATTGGCTCGAACGCCCTGACCGGAAACCAAATGGCCCAAATACTCCACCTCCTCCTGCCCAAAGGAGCATTTGGAACGGTTGGCATAAAGATGGTGTTGGCGAAGTCTCGCAAGGACCTGCCCCACGTGGTGCACGTGGTCCTCCCAGGTGGCGCTGTAGATAAGGATATCGTCAAAGAAAACCAGGACAAACTTCCGCAGGAAATCTCTGAATATCTCGTTCATGTTGGCCTGGAATGTTGCAGGCCCTCCAGTCAGTCCATTGGCCATAACCAAAAACTCATAATGGCCGTCATGCGTCCGGAATGCCGTCTTATGAACATCCTCCTGAGCCATCAAAATCTGATAATAGCCGGAACGAAGATCCAGCTTGGTGAATCGTTGCGCCCCATGCAGTTCATCCAGTAACTCTTCGATGTGAGGAATCCGGAAATTATCTTTGACAGTAGCGCCGTTCAAGGCCCGGTAGTCCACGCAGAATCTCCAAGACCCGTCTTTTTTCTTGACCAGAATGATAGGAGCCGAGAAGGAACTCGTACTCGGCCGAATGATGCCGGCCTCCAGCATCTCACGGACACTCCGTTCAATCTCCGCCTTTTGCACGTGTGGGTAACGGTACGGCCGAACATTCGTCGGCTCAGCATCCGCCTTGAGCGGAATACGGTGGTCTCGAAAGCTCGGCGGTGGCAAAGTACGTGGCTCCTGAAAAACATCAGCATAATCTGTCAGAAGTAACTGTAACTGAACCGGTACCTCATAAGGTGTGGAATCGCCGGTCTGGACCTCCCGAAGGACGGCCATCAGCTGTCCGTCCCCGCTCAACCGCTGCAAGCTGCGAAGAGAAACCTCCTTAACCGGAGATGACATGATCCCTTGCATTCAAAATTGTTTTTCGCCGTGCACAAACTCCATAGTCATATGTTTCCAGTCAAACGTCACCCGCTGTAACTGGCGCAACCACTGAACTCCCAGCACCATGTCGGAGCCCCGAATAGGTAACAGGTAAACGTCAGTCCTTCCCACATAGTCACGTATCCGCATTTCCACTCCCCTCAGCACCCCCTCACACTGCAGACTGCTGCCATCCGCCACCATAACGTGAAAGGCAGCTCCCCTGTCAATCACGTGCCCAACTCGTCGTGCCACATCGGGATGTATGAAGTTGTGGGTACTCCCACTGTCCACCAGAATGGTAACTCTTTCTTGGGCAATCCGGCCCGCCAGCCGCATAGTAAGCGGGGGAGCGCAACCCTCAAGAGCATGTAGAGAAACCCCGAACTCAGTTGCCTCCACATCTACCTCCAGCTCCTCATCCGGAGTCGGCTCGTCCGCGTCTTGATGCAACATGAACACCTGTATCTTCTGGCATTTATGACCTGGCACAAACTTCTCGTCGCAGTTAAAGCATAGACCCTTCTCCTTTCGGGCGGATAACTCACTCCAAGATAACCGAGTCACAGTCGGCTTGGTACCCGTAGGCTGCTCTCATCGTGCTGCGGTCGCAGGGGTCAAAGCCGGCCTACTCATGATGCGAGCCCTCTGCCTGTTGAACCTCTCCTCCTGTATACGAGCCAAGGTAATCGCGTGGTTCAATGATCGAGGCATGAGTGCTTGCACCTCGTCACGAATGTGCTCCTTGAGACCAGATATGAAACAGCTGTAGAGTGTCCTCTCTGACCACTGAACCCGATTTGCCAACTTCTCGAACTCCGTACGATACTCCATCACCGACCCTTTTTGACGAAGCTTCTGAAGGAGGGCCTCAAAGTTCTCGTACTCCAACGGACCAAACCTGGCCGAAAATCCCTCCACAAATTCCCCCCAAGGCACGTACTCCCGCCCTCGCAGGAACCACTGCGTCCACTGGAAAGCATCGTCCTTCAAATGGAAGGACGCTAGCTGCACCCACTGGCCTTCCGGCACCTCCTGGTATTGGAAAAATAATTCCGCCTTTTGGATCCACTCCAAGGTGTCGCCGCCCTCGAACTCCGGAAAGTACATCCGAGTTAATCCGGGAGTTAAACGTTGTCCCCCCTGACCTCCTTCCCGTCTTGCGGCCTCCCCTTGCTCGAAACCGCCGTAGCCTTGATGCGGACCTTCTCCCCAAGGAGGGGGTTGTGGCTGGCCGCCCCATCCTTGGCCAAAACCGGCCACTCCCGGTGCCCCAAATCCACGAGGAGGAGGGAGGATCCCTCCCCTTGGCTGTCCCGTAACATCGGGTGGCCGCCGAAACCCACCGGGTTCTTCCCAGCCCCGGCGTCCCTGGCCGCGACCCAGTCCAGTCTCGCCGAACCCGCCTGCCGCGAATCCGGGCGGAATCGGCCCCGCCAAGCCCCCCTGCATCGTTGTCGAGCCCCCTGCTGGCCCGTACGCCGCCCATCCAGGGCCACCGGACCCTTCTGCGCCGATTCCGGGCGGAATCGAACCCGCCAAACCGCCATACGCGGCTGCCGAGCCCGCGCCGGGTTGATTTCCGCCCGTTCCGCCCAGTTCGGCACCCGATCCGGCCGAATCCTCACTAGCCGGTCCTTTTCCTTTCAACAAGGCCCTCAACTCCTCCATCCGGGCCTCCATCCGCCCTTCCATGGCCGCCATCGAATCGGTTAGGCCAACAACATTCTCCTCTAGGGTTTCAATCCGCGAGGACTCCTCTTGATTGCGAGTGTTCACCATGGAGAGAATCGAAGCCTCTGATACCAAATGTTAGGGAATAACTACTAAAGAGCAACTAAAGAGAGAGATCTAGAGATTAAGAGGAGATTTAGGGTTAGGAAGAAGAAGGAGGCTACCTGATCATACTTTGCATGAACCCCAAAAGGGGGCTGCCCGGATATATATATATCCGGGCATGGAGGGGCCGGTCGGCCCCTCCCAAGGGGGCTGAACCCGCCTGGTTCAGCCCCTGGCCGGCCGGTTCACTGAGTGGGGGCTGAACCGGAAGGTTCAGCCCCGTTGTTTAGCGCGTCCTTGCTCCTCCGAACATAGTGGCGACCCGTAAAGCGTAGCGGGGGCGTAACAAAACTATTATGAAAAAGCTTGAATAATTGAATATCTCTCTGTGCAAATTTCGCAGTCTCAGATTTCTATGTAAAATTATAAGTTAAAAAGAGTCATCAGACACCAATACATTGTTACGGACATTCACGACGAGGAGCCATTCCAAACTTCGAGCCATTCCAAAATTGGTAACTCTAAACCCTAAACCACACTTCTACTTATTGATCTTATCAATTTGCTTGCCATATTTCTAGGTTATGGTAGTTTGGAATACCTCTCAAATATTATGGTAGTTTTTCTTATGTTCTTGATTATTGATTTTTTGTTCTTCTCCAGCTTGATCTTGTTATTAAAGCAGAAACATGGCGCCAGTCCTGAGATTGATCCAGGTCATAGACGCATTTTTCGTGAGGTGCATGCATAATAGGTGAATAGTCAGGTATGTGTGTGATATGACCCCGGGACGTTTCGGCTTGGTTTATCATCGGCACGGGGCAATGAACCGCGGGACTGAACCATCCGGTTCAGTCCCATCGCCCTCCTAATCAGTAATGGCGGGCCCGGTCGGTCCTCTTGAAGGCCGGGTATATGTGGGGAGTCAGGCGGACTCCCTAGGGCATCGAAGATCATTACTCAGGTTCGTTCTTTTCTCTTGTTGGAGTAGCCGTTTCTATCATCTGGTATCAAAGGAATCGCTCCTTCGGATCGGGATGGCCGGCCATGGAAACCGCATATCAGCGCTAGAGGAAGGGCAGCAGGGCCTTCGCGATATGCTGGAGGCCTTGAAGGGAGAGCTAACGCAGCAGATCAGTGCCGGCGAGGAGCGATCCCGCGCGGATTTCTTGGAGGCGTCAGCGACTCTGGCGGAACAGGTTAACCGCATCGAGCGTGCGGATCGGGGGAAATCGGTCGCAGGCGACGGCAACAACGACGCGCCTAGCGCCGAAGGTGCCGCACCCGACAGGACCCGATCGACGGAGCCGACGAGGTCCTCACCAAGCCCCGACGATCGAGTCTGCGGGTTCGGCGGATCGCAGGGAGCGCACGGCTCCGCCCAGCAAGGCCCGACGGTGCATCAGCCGCAGATCAGCAGAGGCCTCGGCGGACTGCTCCGTGAACCCGGGGGCTTCCATCAGCATCGTCAGGGTCCGCCGGCATGGCGGGAGGATTTCAGGCACCCGCGGGGTGCTGACGTCGGAAGAGGAGGCAACTATCACTGCCGGCAGCCACCGGCGGCGTGGGGAGAAGGCGAAGGAAGCAATGGGATCGGCCCAGGAGGGCAAGCGGGCGTCCGATTCCCACACCGAGGAGGAGAGGCTCCGGCGGAGGATCATTGGGGCCGAGGGCCTATTGCACAAGGCAGGGGAGGAGCAATGGAGTACGGCGGGGGATGGAACAACCCAGGTTGGGGACAACCTCCCAACTTCCAGGAAGGGAGGCCGCCACCGCAACACCGTCCACCCGTACAGCCGCGGCTGACGAGGATGGAGTTTCCGAAATACAAAAATGGGGACCCCTTGGAGTGGATTGACCGGGCCGAGATGTTCTTTGAGTACCAGGAGCTACCCAGGCACCAGTGGGTGCACATTGCTTCTTTTCACTTGGAAGGGGAGACTTATCAGTGGCTGAGCTGGTGGAGGAAGCAGCGGCCTTACCCCACGTGGGAGGAATTCTGTGACGGGCTCATCGCCAGGTTCGGACCGACCGAGTACGAAGACTTCGACATGATGCTACACAAATTGAAGCAGACGGGGACTGTCAATGAATATCGTAAGGAGTTCGAACGATTGGCGAATCGTGTTCACTGGACCGAAAAGGCGCTGCTGGGATGCTTCATGGCCGGACTAAAGGAGAAGATCAGCGATGAGGTGCAAGCTTTTCAACCCCGGAGCATAGCACAGGCCATCAGGATGGCCCGGCTACAGGAGGAGAAGCTGGGGAGACGCCAAGCGACCAAAACCTACCGGTGGAGCAGCAAAGAAGGAGAGCAGGAAACAGTCAAGGGAATGATCAAGGGCACAAGTAGCACTCAACCCCGGAAGGAGGCCGCAGTTAAGCGGTTATCATGGGAGGCAATGCAGGAGCGGAGGGCCAAGGGTTTATGCTACACTTGTGACGAGAAGTTCGTTCCGGGACATAAGTGTAAAGAAATTCAAGTCTTCATGCTACAGGAGGAGGAAGGGGTGGAGACAGCGGGGGGCCGTGACTCTGAGGAGCGAGAGGTCCTGGATTTGGAGGACATAGAAGTTTCTGTGCATGCTCTGGAAGGGGGGGGGACAACCCTCCACAATGCGGCTGGCTGGGAAGGTGGTCGATCAAAAGGTTTCCATATTGGTGGATAGTGGGAGCACCCACAATTTCATCAACACCGAGGTAGCTAAGAAGCTTGCTATCCCTCCAACGACGGATAAGGTGTTTAAGGTGCTGGTAGCGGATGGGAATTTCTTGCAGTGCTCGGGTGCCGTGAAAAGGGTGCCGCTTACAATACAGGGATTCAGATGTGAGGTGGACCTATACATTCTTCCGGTTCGGGGGTCCGACGTAGTCCTGGGGGTGCAGTGGCTGAGACAGTTGGGGTTGGTTACTACGGACTGGGAGAACATGGCGATGGAATTCTCACAAGGGGGAAAGACGCACCGGCTACAGAGCATCACAGGCCCGATAGTGAAAGAGGCCACTGTACTGTCCTTGCAGCACTGGGTTGAGGAGGACTATCCCATGGCTTGGGTCCTGTCCAGCGGAGAATCGGCGGAGCAATCGGGGGGCATTCCAGAAGGCTTGCAGGTAATCATAAAGGAGTTTGAGGGGGTCTTTGAGACACCAAGAGGATTGCCCCCACCGAGGGCATGTGATCATTGGATTCCGCTCAAGGAGGGTGCCGAGGCCACCAACGTGCGCCCTTACCGTTACCCTCACGTCCAAAAGGGGGAGATCGAGAGATGCGTCCGAGAAATGCTGCAGGAGGGGACCATCCGCCACAGCACGAGTCCCTTCTCCTCTCCTGTACTTTTGGTCAAAAAGAAGGACGGAACCTGGAGGTTTTGCATTGACTATCGAGCCCTCAATAGCGCCACCATCAAGGACAAATTTTCGATCCCAGTCATCGATGAATTGTTAGATGAGTTGCACGGAGCTCAGTACTTTACGAAGCTGGACTTGCGGTCAGGATACCATCAAATTCGCATGCAGAAGGGAGACGTGGAGAAGACGGCGTTTCGCACACACTAAGGGCACTATGAGTTCTTGGTAATGCCCTTCGGGTTGACGAATGCGCCGTCGACCTTTCAAGCGGTGATGAACGAAACCTTCAGGAAGTGGTTGCGACAGTTCGTTTTGATCTTCTTTGACGACATCCTCGTCTACAGCCCCAGCTTGGCGGAGCACGAGAGACACTTGCGGATGGTGCTGCAGATCCTCAAGGAACAGAGGTGGTATGTAAAGAGGTCGAAGTGTTCTTTCGGGCAACAAGAGGTGGAATATTTGGGCCACCTAGTGAACAGGGAAGGGGTGCGGCCGGACCCACAGAAGATCCAGAGCATGACGGATTGGCCCACGCCCACTAATATCAAAATGCTGAGGGGATTTCTCGGGCTCACTGGATATTACAGGAAGTTTGTGAAGAACTATGGAAAGATCGCCAAGCCGCTTACGACACTGCTGCAGGAGGGCAAGTTCGCTTGGGGGGCGGAGGCCACCGTGGCATTCCAAGCACTGAAGGAAGCCATGGTCACGACACCGGTGTTGGCGCTACCAGATTTTTCCAAACTATTCATAGTGGAAGCAGACGCTTCGGGAGCCGGCTTAGGGGCAGTATTGATGCAGGAAGGGAGGCCGTTGGCATACTACGGTAAGGCGATCCAAGGGAAGGCTTTGGGGCTGTCCGTGTATGAGAAAGAAATGTTGGCAATTCTGCACGCAGTGGGAAAGTGGCGGCCGTATCTTATCGGACGACACTTCATAATTCGGACCGACCATCAAAGCCTAAAATACTTCCTGGAGCAACGTGTATCGTCGCTCGAGCAACAAAAATGGGTGACCAAGATGTTGGGATACGACTACGCGATTGAGTACAAGAAAGGGAAGGAGAACACGGTCGCTGATGCACTGTCGCGCTTACCCGCCACGAGTTCCATCTTCGCCATGTCGGCGCCGGTCTTGAGCATAGTCGAGGACATTCATCAGGAAGTGTTGGCCAACCCAGAGCTGCGGCAGCTGCTGACGGATATTACTGCAGGCAGAGCGAGGGAAGAGGGATACCACGTCATCAACGGCCATCTGTATTACAAGGGACGCTTGGTGGTGGCACCAGGATCCGTATTGCGGTAACAACTGCTCCATGAGTTTCATAACACTCCCAGCGGCGGGCACTCGGGCATCCTGAGGACATATCAGCGCATCAAACAGAATGTCTACTGGAAGGGCTTGAAGGCTGATGTGGAACGGCATGTGAAGGACTGCTCGGAATGCCAACGACAAAAATACGCCACCACCGCCCCAGCCGGGTTGTTGGTACCACTTGACATTCCGGAGCTGACTTGGGAGAGTGTGGCCATGGACTTCATTTAGGGGCTGCCCAAGTCACAAGGCAAGTCGGTCATTCTGGTGGTGGTGGACCGGCTCACCAAGTATGGACATTTCATTGCGCTCTCCCCCCCTTACTCCGCCGAGGCTGTGGCAGAGGCGTTCGTTATGGAGGTGGTACGACTGCACGGGATACCGACCTCTATCATCTCCGACCGCGGCACCGCGTTCACCAGCAGGTTCTGGAGGGAGCTCTTCCGCCTTACGGGGACAACTCTGCGCATGAGTACGGCCTTCCACCCCCAAACAGACGGGCAAACAGAGTCCTTAAATCGGAGTGTGGAGACTTATTTGCGGTGCTTCATTACAGACAAACCCCGC
This sequence comes from Platanthera zijinensis, assembly GCA_039513925.1. Lineage (NCBI taxonomy): Eukaryota > Viridiplantae > Streptophyta > Magnoliopsida > Asparagales > Orchidaceae > Platanthera > Platanthera zijinensis. The sequence continues at coordinate 38,319,124 of CM077078.1, read as the reverse complement.
CAATGGAGTAAGTGGCTCCATTGGGCGGAGTACTGGTATAATACGGCCTACCAAACGGCCGCCAGGATGACGCCCTTCGAGAGCTTGTACGGCCGGACACCGCCTACACTACGACATTACGAGAAAGGGTCATCTGTGGTCCCGGAAGTGGATTCTGTGTTGCGGCAACGGGACGACATCCTAACCCAGCTGAAGGAGAATCTCCAGAGGGCACACCAACAAATGAAAACCCAAGCAGACAGGCACCGACGGGAACAACATTTCGAAGAAGGCGATTGGGTATATCTCAAGTTACAACCCTACCGGCAACTGTCAGTTGCTGGCTTGAAGAACCAGAAGTTAGCCCCCCGCTACCACGGGCCCTTTCAGATATTGCATAGGGTCGGGGCAGTGGCTTACACCTTGGAGCTTCCGTCGGACTCGCAGATTCATCCCACTTTTCATGTCTCCGTGCTCAGGAAGGCGTCCTTGAGGAATGCCCCCTTGGTTAGCCCCTTATCGGAAGTTACCGAGCTCGGCGAAGTTCGGCCACAACCAGAGCGTGTAGTGGAAGCAAGAGTTAAGACGGTACACGGGAAACCCATCGTGCGGCTGTTGATCCATTGGAAGGGCATGGCCGAATCTGATCGCACTTGGGTGGAGTACGAGGAGCTCAAAGAGACTTATCCAGAATTCCAGCTTGAGGACAAGCAGTTTTTCGAAGATGGCGGGAATGATATGACCCCGGGACGTTTCGGCTTGGTTTATCATCGGCACGGGGCAATGAACCGCGGGACTGAACCATCCGGTTCAGTCCCATCGCGCTCCTAATCAGTAATGGCGGGCCCGATCGGTCCTCTTGAAGGCCGGGTATATGTGGGGAGTCAGGCGGACTCCCTAGGGCATCGAAGATCATTACTCAGATTCGTTCTTTTCTCTTGTAGGAGTAGCCGTTTCTATCAGTGTGATGGTGCAAGTATAAAAAGACAAATAGAAAAAAGGTTAATAAAGAAGGGAATGTAACTACTATTCGTCTCTAGCAAATTGATTCTCATCATAACACTTCTACCTTTGAATAGAATGAGAGAGAGGTCTTTGTGAGAAAATAAGACCCCCTCACGAAAAATATCCTCCATTGCACATTGGAAGCGACTAGATAAAGGGTGATAACAATATAAATTTTTGGTAGTGGACGAGTAACCCACCAAAACACATTTTTGGCACTTTGAATATAATTTATCACGACTTATTTTGTGAATATATACAAAGCATGCACACCCAAAGACATGGAGAGGAAGATGAGATGTATGAACTGATCACTTAGAGGACAACTGTGTGCTAGGACCTAGGGGTAGCATGATGAAGGATCTGGGATGCAATTCTAATTGAGAGGAGGATGCAGTATGTGCACTTAGTATACTTGAATTGACACATGCAGTATAAGAGATGTTGGAGGGTATCAAACTCATCAATAGATACAACACTTGAGGAACTCTGTTTCTATAAGGAGCAAGGTCCATGTGAAACTTAATAGATTAAGAACCATGTTGAGTGTGGACCAGACTATGTGCTACCACCCCGATCGCTGCCTGTTCATGGCAACCGGTGCCCCTTCTAGGTGGGGCACTAGTAATTGGACTCTCTAGTGCGTGAAGAACATATATTCGCACTATATCCAATTCCCTGTTTAATCTCATGAGGAAGACATGCACTTTGAAGCTATCCTCCTTTTTCATCAATTTAATTGCATCTGCAGTACAGTCTGGGTAGGAATCATCAAAGTGATCCCAATCTTGAGAGTCTTTCAAACTCATAGAAGCACACAAAGATAACAGCTTAATATCAGAGTCATTTAATCCTCATCTTCCGCATACGAGGACTTCCTCCTCTTTTCTAAAGCCAGCTGATCGACAACCGGAGAAGCACACCTCCCTTCAGTTTCCATTCGAGCGTCCACCTGGAAAAGCTAGCCTCAGTTCAGTGTCTGTTCGAAATCGGCTGCATCACTTGACTGGATAGGCTCCCCTTGTATCTCCGCCTCTACCGCCACCTCCGACGAAGCCCCGAAGTAGCCTCATAACACACTCATACTTGCATCTGTGCCATCCATGAAGAGATATCTCCATTTATTATGTTTGATGTTACCCAATACAGCCCTCATGATTATTTGTGGTCAATAGTTTAACCAGATGGCACTTTTCTATGCTACACAAATCTTAGCAAGGAAAAGAATGCTGCTTGAATGTTTTTTCCAACCTATTTAGAGATTCAATGGATTGCCTCCATCCATAGACTGTGCTCAAGTTGAAGTTAGAGAACAATTTAGAACACGATTGACATCAGGCTTAAAGAAGAGTATTATTGTTGTAGGTTTGTTGTTATAAAGATGGAATTAAGTCCTTGTGATCCAATTATTTTCTTATAGCATTTGAAAGGCACATGATGTGGTTGCGCTGTACTTGGAAAAGACACATTAGAGTAGGAAGCTTTCCATTCACCTTCAAGCAGGTTACACTCTGTGGGGTGTGGCTTGATGCATGGAAGGAGGAGCTTAAGGAATGAGTAAGCTTAAAATGGTTTCATCTGAACTTTTTGAATCACAAAAAAGATTTTTCATAATGTTTCCACTTAAATCTCTCCCCCATAACATGACATAGGCAGACCACCATGGACGAATGCACTTATTTATTTACAAACCATGTCATCCTATTTTTTAAAGCAGCTGCAACCAATTCCACGAAAATCTGTCATCTTCATTGGAGGCAGCAATATGACCTAAGTTCACAGTTGCAGCTGTGAGGTTGGTTTGAATTTGCATGATGTGATTCAAATACTAGTATGGGGTTTGTTTTCAAAGGTCGTGTGAGACACCTTTCTGTCCAATGAACCGGCAGATTTTTATCTGGACATGAATAATTTCTGCATAAGTTGTCTTACCTATTATAAATTTCCCCCTCTATTTGTTGGAAGTGTATGAAAATGGTATACCATATATATTTGGATTAATGTGGATGCTCAAAAAAATATGTGCTTGAGCTGTTAGTTTTGTGTTTTTAATGAAATCTGTTTTGACCTGCAGATAGATACAAAGAATATTCTTTTTATATGCGGTGGTGCTTTTGTTGATTTGGAAAAGACAATTTCAGAAAGGTAACTCATTTTCATGATGGATACATGCAGAAGCCATCTTGAGTATGTAACTTATGCTGAAGAGAGAGGGCAAATATTTTGATGTACGACAGACGTCAAGATTAGTCAATTGGCTTTAGAGCGCCAGTTCGTGCAAACATGAAGATTGGTGGACTAACAAACGCTGCAGTGACTTCATCCTTATTAGAATCAGTAAGTATAAAATATATGAGTTGGCTGAATCAGTTTGTCGATAATTATCCCTTCTTTTTTCCCAAATTTTGTTGTATTTTCATTATGGTTTTTTTTTTTGCAGGTAGAAAGTGGAGATCTTATAGCATACGGCCTCATTCCAGAATTTGTTGGTCGGTTCCCAATAATAGCTAGTTTATCTGGGCTTAGTGAAGACCAACTTGTTCATTATGTATTTTCATTATGGTTTTTTGGGTTTAGTGAGGATCAAAAATTTTGTATTCTTTTTTGTGATTATCAAGCAATTTTTTATTCCTTTGATTGTGATTATTAAGCAATTTTTTATGTATAGTTTAAATTGTTTGCAATGTGACGGGATTCATGATCTTTTGAGATTCACTAATTTGTGTGATGCTTCTTTTTTCATAATTTATATGTCAATAGATCTTGTTGCAGTACTATATTACAATGAGGGGAGCACATGTCTAGCATTACAGTATTTTGAATGTGTTTTAAAAAAATATAAATTAGTATTTGTCATGGCTTGTAACTATGACAAATAGTTTTTAAAAAATGATGAGTTCACTTTTAGCCAGGGATTAAAACCGTGGCTAAAAGTCAAGATATTATCCGCGATAGTGTTTTCCCGTGGCTAATACTATTTGCTACGGTCAATCCGTGGCTTAAACGTTTTAGCCATGGATTTTTCTCGTGGCTAAAGCTTTTTAGCCACGGTTTTGGACTTTTTGCCAGGGCAATTTGTCCTGGCCAAAAGTCTATTTTCTAGTAGTGTTATTAAGCGAATATATCATGAAGAGTTGAGCATGAAAATTGTAGTATTAATCCCAACGTTATGAAGTAAAACTACTTCAGCATTTGAGCCTCTCGATCATCTGAAGATAACTCATGGTCACTTTGACTTTTTGTTTCGTCTTAGCTCTAATTGAAATCAAAAGGTTAAATTTATAGTTGAGATATGCTCGCCCAAACTCGAATCAATGTCATCTCTGAGAGGGCAATTGTCAAGATGCACCCTTCAAATGTAGTGTTTTCGCCAAATGCACTCTAAATTGTTAAATATTGTAAATTGCACCCCCTAATTTGAAAAAGCTTGGCACTTTGCACTCTCGGTGCATTTTGCCAGGTTTTTTTTCTAATTGGGTGGGGGTGCATTTTACAATATTTAATAATTTGGGGTGTATTTTTCCATAACCCTATAATTTGAGGGTGCATCTTTCCAATTACCCTCCCCGAGAAGCTTACCAGGCCGAACTTTAAAAACCATTGCTTGGCCTTAGGATGCATGTTCTGCATAAGAGGAAGTATGTGATGCGGGGCACCAAGTTTGCTTGATATAGAACTCAACAAATCACTACAAAATAAAAGAATGATGTCAAGGAAAAGATGATTTTTGTTGTTGAAAATGTCATTTTAAGGAATTCAATACATTACCCTACTCATAGTATGAGTAGGAATTCATGTTGTAAAGATTCCATGAACAAAGAGATATCTTCCATCCGAAAAGATTGCATCGCTCTCTTCACATGTTTTTCTCTTTTTTTGCTCATTTGTTCCCATGGGAAGATTTGCTAAATAAATAATGAGGGTACAAAGCATAGTCATATAGCAAAGGGTAAAATATAGATAAAACTCCAAATAATTCAGATTCCGGGGGATATTCTACCAATTTCATCTTACAGAAGTTCATAATGGTTAAAATATTGAAAACCTAAAGATCATATGACATTAGTCTTCATATTCCAAAACCAAGATTCTAGTGTGAGTAATGTAGCAAACAATGACAATGACTTCATCTCCTAGTGCCAACTTAAGTAGCAATGGTAAACTCGACTCTCATCCATGTCTATTTACTTCAACAATAGTTTGCATTAGGCATGCATGTACAGTGATATTAACTACATTCGTTGTAAGCTGAAGACTTTCAAGGCGCATTTTTGTTACACATTGATATAGATATTGTTTTAGAAACTACCGACTTAACTTCAATGCAATGTTGGGGCCTAAACACCCCAAACTTAACATCAGAGAAACATCCATCATGACAGCTTCCAAACATGCATTGTCACTGCCTCCTATTGCGCATACACCTTTATTCCTCTCATATTGTTAAATCTTTACACATATGTATATAATCATTGTCGTAATAATACTCTATGCTACTTGATGTTGCAACCGTCAAACAACATTGTAGTAACATTAAAAACTCATTGTAGATATTGAGAAAATGTCCTATATCTCCATTACATTCCAAACTATTGAAGTTGTTTGTGTAGCTATGCTTCACATATTTTCCCCCGACAGGTGACTTTTCTTGTAAAAACATGTTCAAATGTGCTAAAATCTAATAAGCTACTTAGAAGATGGCCATTAAATTCATTCATAGAATCTTCATGTAGGAAAAAAAAACGTCCATTTTTCGGCATCCAAAGAATTAACAATTTAATGAGCATCATAGTTTTCAAGTAAAGAATAAAAGTTTCTAAATCATACGATGCGCATTATGCAATGTAACAACACAACTAGTGATATTCACCTTTCTAAAGTTCTTCATGTTAAAATTAGAGGGGAATATTTTGAGTATTTATTCACAACAAATTTTTGAGGAACATCCATTATCTTTGTGAATTCAAAAAGATTAAAACTTTCAAAAAAGTTACTGGCAAAACTCATATAATAAAATTATCCAGTAAATTAGAGTATTAGATTTGAATAAAAAAATACTCATTCGATCCAATATTTCTTAACTTAACTATTGTTGCGGCCAATTCAATGCTCCTGGTAGATAGGACTAATCTAGGTCGTCTTGGCCCATAGAGTGGTCGAGCGCGCACACAGTCATTGAAATAGTAGAAAAGAACACGAGACGATTTTAACGTGAAAAAGACTCCTCAACCGGGTAAAAAATCAAGTGGCTGGTTCGGTGCCGATCAAACTTCACTATTGACAACAGTTTTCAGATTGTTGGAGAAATCGAGGGCGACAGACCGCTCCCCATTATAACTTTGAGATGAGAGACATTACAGGTGCGCTCGGTGGGCGGTATACCGCCTCACATGAAGCTCAGTTTTTATCACTTTCAGGTGGTGGCGAACGCCCTTAATGTTGTTCGACTGTTGAACACTGCGACGGGATGCGTAGAGATGTTTTGACGAGAGCTTGCAGAGTGTCGCGCATGTAGGATTCCACCACGTCTTCCTCCTTAGGGTGTTTTGGACTTGGGCAAATTCTCGGGTGGCTTGACGGGAGGGGGTGGCTCATAAGAGGATTTCGGCAGAGTTCCGGCCTGAGAAAGAAGAAAGCTAGAAGGAGAGAAAGTTAGAAATGAGAGAGGTCTGAGGACCTACTTATAGGCTCCCAGGGGTGGTTACGGTTATTATTCGGTTATCTGCACACCGCAACCACCCAAACTACTAAATATAGATCATATTTAGTATAGTTTTCGGTAAATGTTTATTTATACATTATTTATATGTGCATGCCATGATTAATTTAGTAAATATTTTACCCACTAATCATGGTGGTTATGTGGGTAGTTACCCGCATAATGGATGGCGGTAATCGTGACAGGACGATCAGACGGTGGAGAGAGGCCCCCATCGACGGGCGACGAACTTGGCGGCGGGCGTCCGCCACAGGAAGGCTATAATGGTAAAGGACACCACATATGCCTATTTTGAAATAATTAAGATATGTCCTCTCACCTCGCGCATATTGCTCCCATCACACATATCAACGCATAGTGCTCACTGTTCACATTCCACTCAGTGCACCTCCTATGCATTTTACTACACCCTCGACATGCTCATTGTCATGCGATAATCCCACATTTAGTTCCTAAGCAGAGCAACAAGCACATAACTACGCAGACTTGCGATTGTGAGAAAATTGGTAAATAACAAAAAAAAATTGCTCTAAAAGGGTAAATACTACAAAGGTATGCCCAATTATTCATTGAAGACGAGGAGAGAGAGGAAGAATACAACATGCAATGTGAAACTAAATACAAGCTGCGCGGGGTATGCAGTTTGAATAGACAAAACTCCATGACTAACAAGCTTCTGTGTGGCTTTTGGCAATTATCCGACAGCTTGTTTGAAACTGCCAAGCTCCATCTGCGGTCAGGCCACTAGACCACGACTGCGAGATACTCGGACTGTACCGCAGCTTGCTACCAGACCGCAACTACGTTCTGTCCACCAGACCACAACTTCAAATCCTGGAAACCGCCTAGCTCCAACATCAGTTAGGCCACCAGACCGCAACTACAGGTTTACAAACCCCCCGGATTGATCTACGGGCTTCCAGACTTCAATTGAGGTTTGCCAAACTGTCAGGACTGAACTGCTGATTATTAAATCGACATGACTTGCTAAACTAAACTGCCAGTCTACAAGACTTGTCCGCCAACACAAAACAGTAGTCCTACCGGACTCGATTGCCTAAGCCAAACCGCCAGAACTAACCGCCTGTCCACCCAGACTCCAAAAGCTTTAACACTCCCCCTCAAGCTTGAGCATATATGTTAATCATGTACAGCTTATTAAAGACGTCCGAAGAAAGGGTAATGGGTTTGGTAAAAATATCAGCAAGCTTTTTGTCAGAGGTGACATGGACCTACTTTGACCAGCATTGGGGACCCACCCTAAGAGTTGACTTTGGTCAAACCCTCCCTCTTTCCAATCTTTGGGATTTTCCCAATTAGGGAGTGCACCTCCCCACCTTGAGTTAGCTTGGACCCCACCTTCCAGCCCTATATGGGCTCTTACTTGGCTAAGCAAAGCCACTACAGGTAGGCCATGGGCCAAGAGGAAGCCCTAGAATGCCATTCTTCCATTCTTCTTTCCTAAGCCAAACCAAAGCCCATATCAGCTCTCCCCCTCTAAGATGCAACCACCTCACTGCCTTTCCCCCCCCCCCCCCCCCCTCTGATGGTGCCACCTGGTCAGGGAAAAGGGGAGAAGGAGAGGAGAAATCTTCTCCTCTCGGGTTAATCCCACACTAGATGTGGGTAGAAGAGGAACCCTCCCCGACTATAAAAAGCCACCCCTCCTCTGCTTAACCTTGTACCAGCTCAGGCGAGCCTCTACCCCCCCTCGCCGGAGCCACCCTAACCGGAAAAACCAGAGCCAGACCCACCACCTCCGCCACATCCAATGGCGAATCAGCCTGGCGCCTCCCAGTGGTGATTACAGTAGTTATTCGGCTATCCGCACACTGTAACCACCCAAGCTACTAAATATAGACGGTACTTAGTATAGTTTTCAGTGAATTTTTATTTATACATTATTTATATGTGCACACCATGATTAATTTAGTAAACATTTCCCCTAACCATGAGGGTTATGCGGGTGGTTACCGCATAAAGGACGACGGGAATCGTGACATGACCATCTGACGGTGGAGAGATGCCCCCATCGACGGGGAGCGAAATTGGTGGCGGGCGGCCGCCGCAAGAGGAAGGGGAGCCGCGGCTGGCGGAAGGGCCGTCCGCGGTCGAGCTGCGAGGGTGGCCGGCCTCAGCGCCGGCCTCCCCTTGCAGTCGCGACGCGACCGGCCGGTCTTGGCGTTGGTCTTCCTTGCGGTTGTGGCGTCGACCGCCTGCGGTGAGGGCGGCCCCCCAAGCGTGTCCGAGAGAAGGAATTCAGTAATTATTTGTTTGGCCGGAGTCTAAATTAAATTTATTTAAGCACACTAAAGTAATTAATATATTCATAAATAATTATGCTAAATATATAATCAACTAAATAATATTATATGTTACATGATTAGTATTCTATGTATTTAATTTTCTTTCATATCCCTACATTTATTTTTTTTGATAATAATTCAGCAAATTTTTATGTCTATAAATAAATGTTAAACACAAAATTAAAAAATTTGAATAAAAAAGAGTTAAATAGAATAATAATTACTAAAATTTGAATTTATGGAAATATTATTTATGGAGAATAGAGAGTTTATTTATGGAAACAATAAAAAAAAAGCTCTGTTATTTATTTATTTAGAGATTAACGGAAGTATTTTCACTATTTTGGTTTGAGAGTTTATTTTTGGAAAAAATTTGAAGAAGGGAAGGGTTATATATTTAGGGGTTTAGGGTTAACGGCTCAGTTTCTACTTTCTACCGGAAAGAGCCGACGCGAGGAAGATGATCGGCGTTGTACCGCCTGCCTACGCCCGCTGGACCGTGTTTTTCTGGTTTGATTGTCTCTCCTAATTCGTAAGTCCCTTTCTGTGGCTCTTGTTTTGAGTTTTCTTCTTCTTCTTCTTCTTCTTCTTCTGATTTTTGCTTCTTCTTGTTGTTGTTGAACCGTTCCTGGCCAGAGAATTGACTGTTTAGTACCAGCAACAAACTAAGAATTTTAAGACAAATAAGTCAATTTTTTGATTTTCAATATATAATTCCAGTGAGGGATTTCTCACTGGGATGGCTAGGTGAACTTGTTTCATCACATTCATTTCTTTGGTGAAGATTCCTGCTCCAAACTCCATTCCTACTCCAAGCAGAACCGTGAGGAGTAAACCAAGAACTATACTTAACTGCAAATTAAACATTGAATAGTAACATCTTTAGATTATCCCGTCCAATATCTTAAATTCAAGAAATTAAAGCTTAGCTCTGTTTGTTAGCTCTGTTTAGTAGTGGAGAAGTTAGCTCTGTTTGTTATGAAGGGAAATAATCCTAAATTAGTTTAATTCTTTTTCTACACTCGCTCTCTCTCTCCCATAGAGCAATTTTTTGTTAATCCCTAAACCCATATAATATACACCCACCATGCAATTCATTTAGTCAGTAGATGAAAAGGAATAGCACTTGGTAGCATTTTCATTTCTGCTTTTCTCACCTTCATAAGAACTCAACAATTTTTTTGTTAATCATGACATGTGAGAACCACCTTAGCAATTAATTAATGGCAATCAAGACATAGAGCAATTTTTTGTTAATCTCCCTGTAGAATTGGATGGAACACTTACTGCAACTTGTGAAATAATATTTTTTGTCATGCAATAAACATAGAGCAGGTAATAAAAAAGACAACCATGATGACAAATAGGATGATACCCAACACCCTAAAAATGATGAAAAGAATTGCTGCTAATTTAGAAAGCAAGATCAAGATGAAATCTTGGTATTTGTTTAACTGAATAAGTTATCCAAATCCCAATTCAATGATTCCAAAAGATGGGAACAAACAAAGGAAAAAAAAGAAACTACTTGAGAAGTACAAAGATAAGAGGAAAAGTAATAAACAACTAAAGTTCTAATATCCAGATTAAATATGCAAACAATAAGAACACAGTAAAATTATGTGAATGCTGCAGGTTTAATGTTCTTGAATGTCATGGTTCATGCTACAGTGGAAGAAAATATAATCAGGAGCAAAACACTAAGATAATGCTTAAATATTTCCCTTTGTTTGCGAATAGTAAGTATGTGGATATTTTGTGAATAGTAAGTATCAATTAACACTAAATGCTTAAATATTTTAAAATCTTCGCCCATTCAAGAGCAAAACACTAAGGTAATAGCATTATCAAGAGCTACACCAAGTGGGGCAAAAACTCAAAAGCGTGATGTACTGTGCTGTAATGTTTTAACATATATAGTCACAAGCTCTCTAATTTGTAAGGCGTTTGTGGGTGTATTTGTGATGAACCTTTGGTTGTGGTTGTGCAGGAAATGACCGCTTCTCATGGACTTCTTAACAAAATTATTTTTTGGTTTGCTACCATACTCATCCGGTTCTCTGCTGCTAATTTATCTCCATTCTACACTCAAAGGTGCGTTTCATTTTAAGAAATATTTCAATTTTCATTTTTTTTCACTTTCACTACATGTTTGATCTAGTATTTTGTCTTGCCTTGGAATAGTATTATTGTCATTTATTACCCTAAAATGTCATTTACCATAAATGCTCCTTGTTTTCCTCCTAGCACTATTTGTTCATTTAGATACTTAAGTAGTTAAAATATTTTTGCAAGTTATAATAAATTCACACAATCTTTTATAGTGTGTAGTCCTTATTGTAACACATTATATAAAACTGCATTACCCATAAATAATTTATGCAACCGTGTATGAATTAAGATTGTTGGAACAAATTTGATGCAAGTGATTGAAATTTTTATTCTAGTTATGTAATTAATGATGTTTATAAGTGATGGGTAAACAAGGTGGGAGGATCTTCTCCTTCTTCTCCTCCCCCTCGTTCTTCTCTTTCTTCTTTTTCTTCTTCTCCTTCTTCTCTTCTTTCTCTTTCTCCACCCCTTCTCCTTCTCCTCCTTCTCATTCGTTTTCTTCTCCTTCTTCTCTTCCTCCTTTTCATAGGCTTCTTCTTCTATAGATTCTTTCTTCTTTCCTTGAATCCTTCTTCTTTCATAGGTTCCTTATTCTTCCTCCTTATCCTCCTCCATAGGCTTCTTCTTCTTCTTTGATAAACTCATTCTTTCAATGGATCCATCTTCTTCTTCCATATGCTACTTTTTTTCTTTCATAGGCTTATTCTTCTTCCATATGCTCTTTCTTCTTCCATAGACTCATTCTTTTTCTTCCATAGGCTCATTCTTCTTCTTCTATAGGCTCATTCTTCTTCTTCCATTGGCTCATTCTTCTTCTTCCATTGGCTCATTTTTCTTCTTCCATAAGCTCATTCTTCTTCTTCCATACACTCATTCTTCTTCTTTCATAGGCTTTTTCTTTTTTCCATAAACTTCTTCTTCTTCTATATGTTCTTTCTTCTTCTTCTTCGATAAACTCCTTCTTCCGTATTATTCTTCTTTTTCTTCCGTATTATTCTTTTTTTTCTTCCGTATTATTCTTTTTTTTCTTCCATAGTCTTTTTCTTCTTCCAAAATCTTCTTCTTCTTCCATAAACTTCTTATTCTTTCATATACTTTTTCTTCTTTTTTCTTTTCCTCTAATCTTCTTTTTCTTCTTCTTCCCCCTAATTGTTTTCTTTTCCCCCATAATATTTTCTCCCCCTAATCTTCTTCTTCTCCCAAATCTTATTTTTCTTCTTCCACCATAACTTCTTCTTTCCCCTAATCTTCTTCTTTTTCTTCCCCATATTTTTTTTTTCTTTCCTACTGATCTTCTTTTTTTTCCCTTAATCTTCTTCTTCTCCCCCTAATCTTCTTCTCCCCCCTTATTTTTTTCTTCTTTTTCTTCCTCGTAATCTTCTTTTTCTTTTCTTTAATTCTTCATTTTTTCTTATTCTCCCCCTAATCTTCTTCTCCCCCGCTAATCTTTTTCTTCTTCCTCGCTAATCTTTTTCTTCTTCTCTCTTAATATTCTTCTTCTTATAATCTTCTTCTTCCTCATCTTCCTTCTAATCTTATTATTCTTCTTCCCTCTAATCCTTTTCTTCCCCCCTAATCTTTTTCTTCTTTTTCATAATCTTTTTTTCTTCTTCCTTCTTTTTCTTTTTCATCCTCCTTGATCTTTTTTTCCCCTAATTTTCTTCTTCCACCCAATCTTCTTCTTTTTCTCTCACTAATCTTCTTTTTCTTATTTTTCTTCCTAATCTTCTTCTTTCATTTAATTTTTTCTTTCACCCTAATTTTTTTCGTCTTCCCCCCAATCTTTTTCTTCTTTCTCCTTAATCTTCTTTTTCTCCCATAATTTTTTTCTTCTTTATCTTATTCTTCCCCTAATCTTCTTCTTCTCTTCTTATCTTTTTCTGCTTTCCCCTAATCTTCTTTTTCTCTGCTAATCTTCTTCACCTATAATATTCTTTCTCTTCTTCCCACATATTCTTTCTTCTTTCCCATCGATCTTCCTCATTTTTCCCTGTAATCTTCTTCTTCTTTCTCCCAATTTTTTTCTTGTAGTTTTTCCCCTAATTTTTTTTTCTTCTCCCTGATCTTTTTTCCCCTAATCTTTCTCTTTTTCTTTTTCTTCTTCTTCAATTTTCTTATTCTTCCCCTCTAATTCTCTTCTTTTCCCCCTAATTTTTTTTTCTTCCCCCCAATTATCATTCTTCTTCTTCTCCCCTAATCTTCTTATTCTTCTCCCTTAATTTTCTTCCCCTAATCTTCTTCTTTTTGTTTTTCTCCGTTAATCTTCTTCTTTTTGTTTTTCTCCGTTAATCTTCTTCTTCTTCCCATGCTACTCTTTTTCTTCTTCCCCCGCTAATCTTCTTCTTTTTTTTTCTCCCGCTAATGTTTTTCTTTTTCTTCCCCTGTTAATCTTTTTTTTTCTTCCCCCGCTAATCTTCTTCTTCTTCCACCTAATCTTTTTTTATTTCCCCCCGTAATCTTATTCTTCTTCCTCTCTAATCTTCTTCTTCTTCACTCTTAATCTTTATCTTTTCTTTCTTCCCACTAATCTTTTCTTTAATCTTCTTCCCACTCTTAATCTTTATCTTTTCTTCTTCTTCTTTTTCCCTAATCTTTTTTTTCTTTTCTTCTCTAATCTTTTTTTTACCCCCCTAATGTTCTTTTCTTCCCCTAATTTTTTTCTTCTTATCCCTAATCATCTTCTTCTCTCCTAATCATCTTCTTTTTCTTCTTTATATTCTTCCTTCATAATATTCTTCTTCTTCTTCATATTTCCTCCATAATTTTCTTCTTCATATTTCCTCCATAATTTTCTTCTTCATATTCTTCCCCCATAATCTTCTTCTTCTTCTTCCCCTCTAATCTTCTTTTTCTTCCCCTCGATAGTCTTCTACTTTTCTCCTAATTTTCTTCTTCTTCTTCCCTCTAATCATGTTCTCTTTTTTCCCTGTAATCTTTTTCTTCTCCCCCTAATCTTCTTCTTCTCTCCCATTAATCTTCTTCATCTCCCCCTAATCTTCTTATCCCCTCTAATCTTCTTCTTCCTCTAATCTTCTTATTCTTCTCCCTAATTTTTTTATTCTCCCCCTAATCTTCTTCTTTTCCCCCTTAATCTTCTCCTTATTTTTCTTTCCCTTAGTCTTCTTCTTCTGCTCTCTAATCTTCTTTTTCTTCCATAATTTTTTTTCCCAAATCTTCTTCTTCTTTATCCCCTCAATCTTTTTCTCCTTTCCCTAATTTTCTTTTCTTCCTAATTTTTTTCTCTCCTAATTTTCTTTTCCCTCATAATCTTCTTCTATACCACCCAATCTTCTTTTTCTTCCGCCTAATCTTCTTCTTCTTTCCCTAGTCTTTCTCTTCCCACCAATCTTCTTCTTTCCTTCTAATTTTTTTCTTTCCCTCTAATCTTCTTCTTCCCTATAATCTTCTTCTAAATCCTTATTTTCTTCTTCTTCTACTCCTAATCTTTTTTTTCTTCTTCCCTCTAAATTTCTTCTTCTTCTTCTTAATATTTTTTTTTCTTCTCCTAATCTTATTCTTATTCCCCTCTCCTCATCTTCTTCCTCTACTTTTTCTTTCCTAAGCTTCTTATTTCCTATTCTTTTTTCCTCATTTTCTTTTTTTCTAATTTTCTTCCCAATAATCGTCTTCTTCCCTAATTTTCCTCTTCCACAATCTTCTTCTTCTTCCGTATTTTTTTTCTTCTTTCAGAATCTTCTCTTAATCTTCATTTTCTTCTAATCATTTTTTCTTTAGTAATCTTCTTCTTCTATAATTTTCTTTTTCTCCCCACTAATGTTCTTTTTCTCCCCCCCTAATCATCTTCTCCCCTAATCTTCTTCTTCCTCTAATTTTCTTCTTCTTCTCCCCCCATAATCTTCTTCTTCTTCCCCCTAACCTTCTTTTTCTTACTCAATCTTTTTCATCATTTTCTTTCTCTTCTATAAGCTCCCTATCTTTCTTCTCTTCCATAGACTCCCACTTCTTCCTTAGTCTCTCTCTTTTTCTTCCTTTGGCTCCCTCTTCTTCTTTTATATGCTTCATTTTCTTCTTCTTCTTTCATAGGCTCCCTCTTCTTCTTCTATGTGATCTCTCTTCTTATTTCTCTATAAGCTCTCTCTTCTTCTTTCCCACTAATCTTCTTGTTCTTGTTCTTCCCCGCTAATCTTCTTCTTCTTCTTCTTTCGTCGCTAATCTTCTTCCTCTTCTTCCCCGCTAATCTTCTTCTTTTCTCCGCTAACCTTCTTCTTCTTCCGCTCGATAATCTGCTGCTTTCTGCTAATCTTCTTCTTTTTCTGTCTCCCTAATCTTCTTCTTTCCTACCAATCTTCTTTTTTTCCCCACCAATCTTTTTCTTCCCCCTAATCATTTTTTTCTCCCATAATCTTCTTTTTCTCCTCCTCTAATATTTTGCTTGATCTTCTTTTTTTCAATCTTCTTCTTCCCCTTATTATTCCTTTTCCCTCAATCTTTTTCTTCATCCCCTCAATCTTTTTCTTCTTTCTCCTAATTTTATTCTCTCTTGTAATCTTCTTTTATCCCGTATAATCTTCTTTTTTTACCACATAAGCTTCTTTTTCTTCTACTCTATTTTTTTCTTTTTCTCCTCTATTTTTTTTCTTTTTCCATAATCTTCTTCTCTCATTTTTTTTTCTTATTCCCTCCTTATTTTCTTTCTCCCATAATATTCTTCTTTTTATTGTCCTCTAATTTTCTTCTAATTCTCCCATAATCTTCTCCTTCTTCCCTAATCTTTTTCTTCCTTATTCTTCTTCTTCACCCAAATCTTTTTCTTCTTCCCCATGTTCTTATTCTTCCTCTCCTCCTAATTTTTCTCTCTTCTTCTACTCTAATCTTTTTTTTTTCTTCTTTCCCCTAATCTTTTTCTTTTTGTCATAATCTTCTTCTTCATCCAGTGTCATCTTCTTCTTTTCCCCCCAATTTTTTATTTCTCTTTAATCTTCTTCCCCTCTTATTATTTTTTTTATTTCCTTCCATTATTATTATTCTTCTTCTATCCCCATAATCTTCGTCTTCTTCTCCCTAATTATCTACTTCCTTTCCCTAATCTTTTTTTATCAGTCACCTTAATCTTCTTCTCCCCCCTAATATTCTTCTTCATTTTCCCTCTAATATTCTTCTTCTTTCCCCTAATCTTTTTCATTCCCCTAATTTTTTTCATTTCCCTTATCTTCCTCTCCCTCTAATCTTCTTTTTCTATCTAATCTTCTTCTTCCCTAGTATTCTTCTTCTCTCCCATAATTTTCTTATTCTTCTCCCCTAATCTTCTTTATCCCTCTTAATCTTCGTCTTCTTCTCACTCCCTTATCTTCTTCTTCTCTCTAATCTCCTTCTTCTTTTGTCATATTCTTTTTATTTCTCTTAATCTTTTTCCCCTTAATCTTTTTCTTTTTCCCTTTTATCTTCTTATTCTCCCTAATCTTCTTCTCCCTCTTAATCTTCTTCTGCTTCTTCCGTAATTTTTTTTTCTTTTTCCGTAATCTTCTTTTTCTTCCATAATTTTCTTCCATAATTTTCTTCCATAATCTTTTTTTTTATAATTTTTTTCTTCTGTAATCATCATTATTTTCTTTTTTGGTAATCATATCATCTTCTTCTTTCATAATCATCATTTTTTTTCATAATCTTCATCATCTAATTTTTGTTTCCATGAATCTTCTTTATCTGCAATCTTTTTTTTTTTGCAATCTTCTTCCTTTCATAATTGTTTTCCATCGTAATCTTCTTCTTTCTGTAATCTTCTTCGCCTGTAATCTTCTTCCCCCGTAATTTTCTTCCCCCGTAATCATCTTCCTCTGTATTCTTTTTCCTCTGTATTTTTTCCTCCGTATTCTTTTTTCCCCACATTCTTCTTCTCCTGCATTCTTCTTCCTCTGCATTTTTCGTCCTCCGCATTTTTTCCTCCGCATTTTTTGTCCTCCGTATTCTTCGTCCTCCGTATTCTTCGTCTTCCTCATTCTTCTTCCTCCGCATTTTTCGTCCTCCGCATTCTTCTTCCTCCGCATTCTTCTTCCTCCATATTCTTCGTCTGCAATATTCTTTTGTAATATTTTCTTCCTATAGTCGTCTTCTTCCCCGTTAATCTTATTCCCCTTAATCATTTTCTCTTTAATCTTCTTTTCCCTAATGTTCTTTTTTCTTCCCCTCTAATATTCGTCTTCTTCTTCTTCCACACTAATATCTTTTTTCTTCTCCTCCACACTAATATCTTTCTTATTTTTCACATATATCTTCTTCTTATATATTATCCCCTAATCTTCTTCTTTATTCGTCTTCCCCCTAATCTTCTCCCCCTTCTTCTCCTTAATCTTCTTCTTCTTCCTCCTAATATTCTTTTTTTTTATACTTCCCTCATATCTTCTTCTTTTTCCCCTCTTCTTCTTCCTTTTATTTTATCTTCTTCTTATTCTCCCCTTAATCCTTTTCTTTTCCCCTCTAATATTCTTTTCCCTCTAATCTTTTTTTCTCCCCCATAATTTTGTTTTCCCCCATAATTTTCCATTTTTCCCCTTCTTAATTTTGTTCTTCCTCCCAAATCTTGTTCTTCTCCCCATAACCCTTTTCCCCTTAGTCTTCTTCTTTCTTCCTCATTTTTTTCTTCTTTTCCCTATTTTTTTCTTGTTCCCCTAGTCTTCTTTTTCCTCCTCCGTAATCTTCTTATTCTCCTCTAATTTACTACTTCCCTCTTAATCTTCATCTCTCCCTTATCTTCTTCTTTTTTTCCTTAAATCTTCTTCTTTTCCCTCCAATCTTCTTTTTCTTCTTCCCCCTAAATTTATTCTTCTTCTTCTTCTTTTTCCCCTTAATCTCTATTTTTCTCCTAATCTTCTCTTTCTACTTATTCTCCATAATATTTTTCTTTCCTAATATTCTTCTTTTCTAATATTCTTCTTCCCTATTCTTCTTTCTTCCTATTTTTTTTCTAATATTTTTCTTATTCTCCATTAATCTTCTTCTTCTTCCCTCTAATCTTCTTCTTTTTCCTCTTTAATCTTCTTCTTCTTTTTCTACCACATTAATATTTTCTTCTTTTTCTTCCCCATGATCTTCTCCATTTTATTCCCTCATAATTTTTTTCTCCTTCTTCTTCACCCTATTCTTCTTCCCCCCCAATCTTTATTGTCTTCTTCATCTTTCCCCTAATATTTTTCTTCTTCCCCCCACCTTACATTTATCTCTCTTCTAATATTCTTCTTTTCCCATGAACTTCTTATACCCCTCTGATCCTCTTCTTGTCCTAGTCTTCTTCTTCTCCCCTAATTTTGTTGTTGTTGTTCTTCTTCTTCTCCCTTAGTCTTCTTCTTTCCCTCTTATCTTCTTCTTCCCTCCTATTTTTCTTCTCCCCATAATTTTCTTCTTCTCCCCTTTCTTCTTTTATCCCTAATCTTTCATCTTTTTTTCACTCCTAATCTTATTCTTCTTTCACTCTAATCTTATTCTTTTTCTTCTCCCACTTCTTCTTCTTCTCCTTCTTATTCCCCCCTAATCTTCTTATTCCCCATACTCTTTTTCTTTTCCTATAATCTTTTTCTTCTTATTCTTCATCCCCTGAATCATTTTTTCGTCTTTTCCTAATCTTCTATTTTTTCGTTTTCCCTAACTTGTTCTTCTTTCCCCATTATTCTTCTTTTTTCCTGCTAATCTTCTTTTTCTTCTTCACCGCTAATCTTCTTCTTCTTTTTCACCGCTAATCTTCTTCTTCTTTTTCACCGCTAATCTTCTTCTTCTTCCCCCTGATAATCCTCTTCATTCTACTAATCTTCTTCTTCTTCTTCCTTCCCAATCTTTTTCTTCCTCACCAATCTTCTTTTTCTTTCCCCTAATTTTTTTTCTTCTCCCCATAATCTTCTTCTCCTTCTCCCCTAATCTTTTCCATCTCCCCTAATCTTCTCCCTCTTCTTCTCCTTCTCCCCTAATCTTTTCCATCTCCCCTAATCTTCTCTCTCTTCTTCTTCCTCCTAATCTTTTTCTTCTTTTCCATAATATTCATTTTCTTTCCGCTAATCTTTTTCTTCATTCCCCCAATCTTTTTCTTCTTCAAATGTAATTTTTTTCTTCCTTGTAATTTTTTGCTATCTCACATAATTTTCTTTTCCTTCCTCAAATTCTTCTCTCATCTTTTTCTTCTCCCCTATTTTTTTTCTCTCATCATTTTTTTCTCCTTTTATTTTCTTTTTCTTGCCTAATCTTCTTCTTATTCTCTCATAATCTTCTCCTTCACCCAATTTTCTTCTTTCCCCCATATTCTTATTCTTTGTCACCCCTAATTTTCTTCTTTTTATTCTGTCCCTCTAATCTTTTTCTCTCTTATACTCTTCTTTTTCTATCACACCTAATCTTCTTTTTCTTTCTCATAATTTTCTTTTTCTTCTTCTCTAATATTTTTTTTTTCTTCTTCTTCCCCCCTAATTTTATTCTTCTCTCATCATTTTTTTTCTTATTCTGCTTTTATTTTCTTTTTCTCGTCTAATTTTCTTCTTCTTATTCTCACATAATTTTCTTCTTCTTCCCTAATCTTCTTCTTTTGTAATCTTCTTTCTTCGTAATCTTCTCCTCTCATAATCTTCTTTTCTCATAATCTTCTTTCCCTGTAATCTTCTTCTCCCGTAATGTTCTGCCTTCGTATTCTTCTTCCTCTATAATTTTCTTTTTCCTTATTCTTCTTCCCCCGCATTCTTATTCTTCCGCATTCTTATTCTTCCGCATTCTTCTTCCTCCGCTTTCTTCGTCCTCAATATTCTTCGTCCTCTGCATTATTCACCCTCCACAATTTTCATCCTCCGCTTTCTTCTTCTTTCGCATTCTTCTTCCTCCGTATTCTTCGTTGTTCTTAATCTTCTTCGTCTATAATCTTCTTCTGTAATCTTCTTTTGTAATCTTCTTCTTCTGTAGTATTCTTCTTCCATAATCTTCTTCTTCCGTAATCTTATTTCATAATCTTTTTTTGTAGTCTTCTTCCCCATAATATTCTTTCCCCTAATCATCTTCTCTCTAATTTTCTTCTCCCTAATATCCTTATTCTTCCCCCCTAATATTCTTCTTCTTCGACCCTAATCTACTTCTTCTTTTTCTTTGCCCTAATCTTCTTCTTCCTCCCTAATTTTTTTCTTTTCCCTTCAACCTTCTTTTTCTTCTTCCCCCTAAATTTATTCTTATTCTTTTTCCTCTTAATCTTCCTCTTCATCTTAATCTTTTTCTTATATTTTTTCTCCATAATCTTTTTTTCCTAATATTCTTCTTCTCCCCTTTATCTTTTTCTTCTTCCTTCCCTCTAATCTTCTTCTTTTTCTTCTCTAGTCTTCTTCTTCTTCTACCACATTAATATTTTCTTCTTTTTATTCCTCACGATCTTCTCCTTTTTATTCTCCCATAATCTTCTTCTTATTCTTCACACTAATCTTCTTCTTCCCCAAATCGTTATTGTCTTCTTCCTTCTTCTACTTTTTTCTCCCTAATTTTTTTCTCCCCCCTAAACTTCTTCTTATTCCCCCTAATCTTCTTCCCTCCATAATCTTCTTCTCTCCATAATCTTCTTCTTATTCTTTTTCTCCTCTAATCTTCTTATTCTTCTTCTCCCATAATCTTCTTCCCATTTGATCTTCTTCTTCTCCCCTCTAATTTTCTTCTTTTCTTCCCTAATCTTCTACTTTTTCTTCACTCTTAATTTTCTTGTTCTTCTTCCACCCTAATCTTTTTCTTCTTCTAACCTCTTTTCTTCTTCTTCTTTGTCTTATTCTTCCCTCCTAATCTTCTTCTTCCCCCAAATCTTTCTCCCCCTAATCTTTCTCCCCCCTAATCTTCCTCTTCTTTCCCTTAATCTATTTTTTCTTCTCTCCCCTAATCTTTTTCTTCACTCCTTTTTTTTCTTATTCTTCCTTTCTAATCTTTTTCTTTCCCCATTCTTCATCTTCTTCTCACCTAATCATCTTCTTATTCTTCATCCTTTCCCTAATTTTCTTCATATTTATCTTTTTCTCCCCCTAATATTCTTCTTCTTCATCCTCCCATAATCTTCTCTTTTTCTTCTTCTTTAATTTTCTTATTCTTCCCCTCTAATGCTCTTCTTCCCCCTAATTTTTTTTCTTCTCCCCCTATTCTTCTTCTTCTTCTTCTCCCCTAATCTTCTTATTCTTCTCCCTTAATCTTCTTCCTCCTAATCTTCTTCTTTTTTGTGTTTCTCCTTTAATCTTCTTCTTCTTCCCATGCTACTCTCCTTAATCTTCTTTTTCTCCCATAATCTTTTTCTTCTTTATCTTGTTCTTCCCCTAATCTTCTTCTTCTCTCCTTATCTTCTTCTGCTTTCTCCTAATCTTCTTCTTCTCTGCTAATCTTCTTCACCTATAATATTCTCTCTTCTTTCCACCTATTCTTCTTCTTTTCCATTGATCTTCCTCATTTTTCCCTCTAATCTTCTTCTTCTTTCTCCCAATTTTTTTCTTCTAGTTTTTCCCCTAATTTTCTTTTTCTTCTCCCTGATCTTCTTCTTCCCCTAATCTTCTCTTTTTCTTCTTCTTTAATTTTCTTATTCTTCCCCTCTAATGCTCTTCTTCCCCCTAATTTTTTTTCTTCTCCCCCTATTCTTCTTCTTCTTCTTCTTCCCTAATCTTCTTATTCTTCTCCCTTAATCTTCTTCCCCCTAATCTTCTTCTTGTTTGTGTTTCTCCGTTAATCTTCTTCTTCTTCCCATGCTACTCTTCTTATTCTTCTCCCGCTAATCTTATTATTTTTCTTCCCCCGTTAATCTTTTTCTTTTTCTTCCCCTGTTAATCTTTTTCTTTTTCTTCCCCCGCTAATTTTTTTCTCCTTCTCCACCTAATCTTTTTCTTATTTCCCCCCGTAATCTTATTCTTCTTTCTCTCTAATCTTCTTTTTCTTCACCCTTAATCTTTATCTTTTCTTTCTTTCTAACTTTCTTTTTCTTCCCACTAATCTTCTTCTTCCCCTTTCCCTAATCTTTTTTTTCTTTTCTTCTCTAATCTTTTTTTCTTACCCCTTAATGTTCTTTTCTTCCCCTATTTTTTTTCTTGTTATCCCCTAATCATCTTCTTCTCTCCTAATCATCTTCTTTTTCTTCTTTATATTCTTCCCTCATAATATTCTTCTTCTTCATATTTCCCCCATAATTTTCTTCTTCATATTCTTCCCTCATAATCTTCTTCTTCTTCCCCTCTAATCTTCTTCTTCTTTCCCTCGATAGTTTTCTACTTCATCTTCTCTTTTTTCCCTGTAATCTTTTTCTTCTCCCCCTGATCTTCTTTTTCTCCCCCATTAATCTTCTTCATCTCTCCCTAATCTTCTTCTCCCCTCTAATCTTCTTCTTCCTCTAATCTTCTTATTCTTCTTCCTAATTTTTTTTTCTCCCCCTAATTTTTTTCTTTTCCCCCTAATCTTCTCCTTATTCTTCTTTCCCTTATTCTTCTTCTTCTGCTCTCTAATCTTATTTTTCTTCCATAATTTTCTCTCCCTTATCTTCTTCTTATTTTCTTCCATAAGCTCCCTCTTCTTCTTATTCCATATATAAGATCACCATTTTTATTCCTTCATAAGATCTCTCTTCTTCTTTCTTTATAGGCTTCATCTTCTATTTCTTATTCTTTCATAAGCTTCCCCTTCTTCTTCTTTCATATTATCCATCTTTTTCTTCCATAGGTTCCCTCGTCATCTTCCTTCATAGGCTCCCTCTTCTTCTTCATCTCCATAGGCTCTCACTTCTTCTTCCATAGGCTCACACTTTTTCTTCTTCCGTAAGCTTCTCCTTCTTTCATAGACTATCTCTTCTTCTTCTTAAATAAACTCACTCTTCTTCTTTTTCTTCTATTTCCAAAGGTTCCATATTTTTTTTCATTTTCTATTTCTTCCATAAGCTCCATCTTCTCTTCTTCCATATGCTCTCTTCGTCTTCTTCTTCTCCCCCTTAATCTTCCTTTTCCCTTAGTCTTATTCTCCCTATAATCTTTTTCGCTCCCCCAATTATCTTCTTCTTTCCCCTAATTATCTTCTTCTTAACCATAATTTTCTTTTTCTTCTCCTAGTCTTCTTCTTCCCCCAATCTTCTTTTTTCCCTCTAATATTCTTTTTCTCGCTAATCTTATCCTTCTTCCCACTAATAATATTTTACTTTCTCATAATCTTCTTCTTCTCTAATGTTGTTTTTTCCCATATTCTCTCTCTTCTTTCCCCCCTAATCTTCTTCTACTATTTAATCTTTTTTTCTTTTGCCTAATTTTATTCTTCCCCATTAATCTTCTTCTTTTCTCTAATCTTCTTTTCCCCCTAATCTTTTTCTTCTCCTCTAAATCTTCTTCTCTCCTAATCTTTTCCTTTTTTTCTTCCCCATAATCTTTTTCTTCCTCATAATCTTCTTTTTCATTCATCTAATCTTCTTATTCATCCCTCATAATCTTTTTCTTTTTTCTTCTTCATCCCTCATAATCTTTTTCTTCTTCCCTCTAATATTCTTCTCTCTCGTAATCTTCTTTTTTCATCCCATACAATCTTCTTTTTCTTTCCCCTAATCTTCTTTTTCTTCTCCTCTAATCTTTTTCTTATTCTTTCCTATTTTCTTCTTCTCCTCCCATAATCTTTCTCTCATAAATTTGTTTTCTTATTCTCTCTTTATTTTTTTTTCTTCCTTAATCTTCTTTTTTTTCCTTCTTCCATAATCTTCTTCTTATTCTCCCAATAATCTTCTTCTTTTTCTCTGTTATTCTTCTTATTTATCTCCCATAATATTCTTTTTCTCCTTCTCCCATAATCTTCTTTTTCTTCTTCTCCCCTAATCTTCTTCTTCTTTTTCTTCCCTAATCATCTTCTTTTTCTCCCATATCTTCTTCTTCTTTTTCTCCCCTAATCTTCTTCTTTTTCTCTCTAATCTTCTTTTTCTTCTCCCCAAATTTTCTTCTTTTTCTTCTTCCCCATATTCTTCTTTCTCTCCCTCCTAATTCTATTCTTTTTATTCTTCACATCTAATCTTTTTCTTTTTCTTTTCTTCTACCCTCTAATCATCTTTTTTTATCTCAATCTTCTTCTTCATTCCCCTGATCATCTTCTTTTTTTCTCTCTAATCTTCTGCTTTCCACTATTCTTCTTCCTCTTCCCCACTAATCATATTCTTATTTCCCTCTATTCTTATTCTTCTTTTTCTTCCACCCTTAATCTTCTTCCTCCCACCTAATTTTTTCTCCCTAATCTTATTCTTTTTTATTATCCACCATAATCTTTTTCTTTTTCCTAATCTTTTTCTTCTTCATCATCCATCACAATCTTCTTCTTATCCCTAATCTTTTTTTCTTCTTCTTTCACCTAATCTTCTTCCCCCTAATCTTATTCTTTTCCCTAATCTTCTTCATTCCCCTAATCTTGCTCCCTCTAATCTTCTTCTTCTTGTTTCAACTAATCTTCTTCCACCTAATCTTCTTTTTCTTCCCATCTAATCTTCTTCTTCTCCCTTATAATCTTCTTATTCTTCCCCCTAATCTCCATCTTCTTCCCCCCATCATTTTTTCCCTTAATCTTCTTCTACCCCCCTAATTTTCTTCTTCCCCCAATCTTATTCTACCCCCTCTTAATCTTCATTTTCCCCTTGTCTTTGTCTTCCCCCAATTTTTTTCTCCTTCCTCATAATCTTCTTATTCATAACCCTAATTTTATTGTTCTTCTCCACAATCTTCTTCTACCCCCCAATCTTCTTCTTTTTTAATTTTCTTGTTTCCTTTTATTATTATTCTTCAACCCTAATCTTCTTCTGCCCCTAATCTTCTTCTTTTCCCTGTTTTGTTCCCCCTTAATTTTCTTCATCTTCCCCAAAATGTCTTCTTCTTCACATTAATCTTCTTTTTTTCTCCCTATTTTTTTCTTCTTCTTTCTAATCTTTTTCTTCTCCCTCATACTCTTCCCCTACTTCTTCTTTTCTAAGATTCTTCTTTTCCCCTATTCTTTTTTCTCTATTCTTCTTTTCTGATCTTTTTCCCATAATCTTCTTTTTCTTCTTTAAGTTTGCTCTTCCATAATTTTTTTCGTCTTTTGTAATCTTTTTATTCTTCTTATTTCATAATTTTCTCATAATCTTCATTTTCTTCCCTAATCATTTATTTTTTCTTCCGTAATTTTTTCCTTTTTTCGTTTTCTTCTTCTCTTATAATCGTCTTAATCTTCAATAATCTTTTTCTTTCGTAATTTTTTTCTTCCATAATTTTTTTTCTTCTTCCTTTATGTTTTTCTCGTAATCTTCATTTTCTTGCCTAATCTTTTTTCTTTTATTTTCCTAATCTTTTTCTTCTTCTGTAATCTTCTTCTTTTTTTGTAATCTTTTTCTTCTTAATTTTTTCCTCTTCTCCCCATAATTTTCTTTTTTTCTCCTCTAATCTTTTTCTTCTTCTTAATTTTTTTCCCTTCCTCTTCCCCCCTGAAGTTACGGAGATGAAAATGCTTAGATGAATGTGTGGACACATGAGACTGAATAAAATTAGGAATGAATGTATTAGAGATAAGACTGGAGTACCACCAATTGTAGAGAAGATGCGAGAAGCTCAACTAAGATGGTTTGGGCACGTACAAAGGAGGTCATTAGAGGCACATGTTTAACATTGTGAGAGTCTAGTCACTAGACATGTTAAACGAGGGAGGGGTAGATCTATAAAGACTTGGAATGAAATTATAAGGACATACATGATGTACTTAGGCATTATGGAGAGTATGAAAAAAGATAGAGCATAATGGCGACAAAGGATCCATAAAGCCAACCCCACTATAGTGGGGATAGAGGCTTGAGTGTTGTGTTGTTGTTTCTCTTCCCCCTAATCTTCTTCTCCTTCTTATTCTTCTCCCCCCTAATATTCTTCTTCTCCCCCCTAATTTTTTTTTCACCTTAATCTTCTTCTTCTCCCCCTAAACATTCTTATTCTTCTTCCACCTAATTTTCTTCTTCTTGCCCCTAATCTTTTTCTTTTTTCCTCCTAATTTTCTTTTTACTCTCTCTTTCATAGGCTCCTCCCCCCCCCCCTCTTTCTTATTCTCTTCTATATGCTCCCTCTTCTTCTTCTTCCTTAGTCTCCCTCTTCTTCTTCCATTGGCTCACTTTCTTCTTTTTCATAGGCTTCGTTTTCTTCTTCTTCCATAAGCTCCCTCTTATTCTTATTCCATAAAATCACTCTTCTTATTCCTTCGTAAGATCTCTCTTCTTCTTTCTTTATAGGCTCCATCTTCTATTTCTTCTTCTTTCAGAAGCTCTCTCTTCTTCTTTCATAAGCTCCCCCTTCTTCTTATTCTTTCATATTATCTATCTTTTTCTTCCATAGGTTCCCTCGTCATCTTCCTTCTTAGGCTCCCTCTTCTTCTTCATCTTCTATAGGCTCTCACTTCTTCCATCGGCTCACACTTTTTTTTCTTCCAAAAGCTTCTCCTTCTTTCATAGGCTACCTCTTCTTCTTCTTAAATAAACTCACTCTTCTTATTTTTCTTCTTTTTCCATAGGCTACATTTTCTTTTTCATTTTCTGCTTCTTCCATAAGCTCCATCTTCTCTTCTTCCATAAACTCTTTCTTCGTCTTCTTTTTCTCCCTAATCTCTTTCTTCTTACCCAATAATCTTCTTCTTCCACTTAATCTTTTTCTTCCTCCTAATCTTCTTCTCCTCATTAATCTTCCTTTTCCCTTAGTCTTATTCTCCCTATAATCTTTTTCGCTCCCCAATTTTTTTTTCTTTCCCCTAATTGTCTTCTTCTTAACCATAATTTTTTTTTCTTCTCCTAGTCTTCTTCTTCCCTTAATCTTCTTTTTTCACTCTAATCTTCTTTTTCTCGCTAATCTTCTCCTTCTTCCCACCAATAATCTTTTACTTTCTCATAATCTTCTTCTTCTTCCCTAATATTATTTTTTCTCATATTCTTTCTCATCTTTTCCCACCTAATCATCTTCTCTCCTTAATCTTTTTCTTCTTTTGCCTAATTTTATTTTTTCCCACTAATCTTTTTCTTCCCTCTAATCTCCTTTTCCCCCTAATCTTTTTCTTTTCCTCTAAATCTTTTTCTCCCCTAATTTTCTCCTTATTTTTCTTCCCCCTAATCTTCTTCTTCTTCCCCCTTAATCTTCTTTTTCATTTCCCCTAATCTTTTTATTCATCCCTCATAATCTTTTTCTTTTTTTCTTCTTCATCCCTCATAATCTTTTTCTACTTCCCCCTAATAATTTTCTCTCTCGTAATCTTCCTTTTTTATCTCATACAATCTTCTTTTTTTTCTCTAATCTTCTTTTTCTTCTCCTCTGATCTTTTTCTTTTTCTCCCCTATTTTCTTCTTTTTCTCCCATAATCTTTCTCTCATAAATTTGTTTTCTTATTCTCTCTTAATTTGTTTTTTCTTTTCTAATCTTCTTTTTTCTCCTTCTCCCCTTATCTTCTTCTTATTCTCCCAATAATCTTCTTCTGTTTCTCTGTTAATTTTTTTATTTCTCTCCCCTAATATTCGTTTTCTCCTTCTCCCCTAATCTTCTTTTTCTTATTCTCTCATAATCTTCTTCTTTTTCTCCCTTAATCTTCTTCTTTTTCTCCCATAATTTTCTTCTTCCCCCCAATCTTCTTCTCCTTTTTTTCCCTAATTTTATTCTTTTTATTCTTCCCCTCTAATCTTTTTCTTTTCTTATTCCCTCTAATCATTTTTTCCTCTCAATCTTCTTCTTCATTCCCCTGATCATTTTCTTCTCTTCTCTCAAATCTTCTGCTTTCCTCTATTCTTCATTAACTTCTTTTTCTTTCATAGGCTAGCTCTTCTTCTTGTTGCATAGACTTCCTCTTCTTCTTCTATTTCCATAGGCTCTATATTTTACTTCATTTTTTACTTCTTTCATAAACTCCATCATCTTCTTCTTTCATATGCTCTCTCTTCGTCTTCTTTTCCTCCCTAATTCTCTTCTTCTTCCCCCATAATCTTCTTTTTTCACTTAATCTTTTTCTTTTCTCATAATCTTCTTCTTTCCTCCGAATCTTCTTCTTTCACTAATCGTCTTCTCTTCCTTAATCTTCATTTCCCCCTAATCTTCTTCTCTCAATAATCTTTTTCTCCCCCCCCCAATTGTTTTCTTCTTCCCCCTAATCTTCTTCTTCTCCTTATTCTTCTTCTTCTCCCTAATCTTCTTCTTCTTAATCATAATTTTTTTCTTCTTCCCCCAATTTTCTTATTTCCCTATAATCTTCTTCTTCCCGGTAATCTTCTTTTTCTTCGCATTGATAATCTTTTAATTTTTCTTAATCTTTTTTTCTTCCTCTTTAATCTTGTTCTTTTTCCCCGTGTTCTCCCTCTTTTTCTACCTAATCTTCTTCTCCCCCCTTAATTTTCTTCTTTTTTCGCCTAATTTTATTTTTTCGTATTAATTTTATTCTTCTTTTATTAGTTCCTATTAATCTTATTCTTCTATCCCCTAAATCTTCTTTTTTTCCTCCTAATCTATTTCTTCTCCTCAAAATCTTCTTCTTCTCCCCTAATTTTTTACTACTACTTCTTCCCTTTAATCTTCTTCTTCATCTCCCATAATCTTTTTCTTCTTCCCCCATAATCTTTTTTTTCTTCCCCCTAATATTCTTTTTCCTCGTAATCTTTTTCTATCCCACCCAATCTTCTTTTTATTCTCCCAAATCTTCTTTTCTTCACCTCTAATCTTTTTCCTTTTCTCTCATAATCTTTATCTTCTTCTCCCCTAATCTCTCTCATAAATTTGTTTTTCTAATTCTCTCTTAATTTTATTTTTCTCCCTTAATCATCTTCTTTTCTCCTTCTCCCATAATTTTCTTCTCATTCTCTCTTAATCTTCTTCTTCTTCCCCAATCTTCTTTTTTCTCTTCCTCTTCCCCCTAATTTTATTATGTTTATTTTTCCTCTCTAATCTTTTTTTCCCTTTAATTTTTTTTTCAATCTTCTTCTTCTTTCCCCTGATCTTCTTCTTTTCTCTCTAATCTTCTGCTTTCCTCTATTCTTTTTCCTCTTCCCCTCTAACCATCTTCTTATTTTTTTTATATTCTTATTCTTCTTTTTCTACCCCCTTAATTTTTTTTCTACCTAATTTTCTTTTTCTTCCATAATTTTCTTCTTCTTCATCATCCACCATAATGTTTTTTTTTTTTCTTCTTCTTCACTCTAATCTTCTTCCCCTTAATCTTTTTTCCCTTAATTTTATTCTTCTCCTCTATTTTTTTCTTCTTTTTTTCCCCTTAATCTTCTTTTTTCCCCTAATCTTTTTATTCTTTTTTTCTCTCCCAAATCTTCTTCTTATTCTCCTCTTTAATTTTTTTTCTTTTTCCTCCTATTTTTTCTTTTGCCCCTTATCTTCTTTTTATTCTTCTCCTTAATTTTCTTCTTTTTTTCTTCTTCTTCCTCCTATTTTTTTCCTTATTCTCATCATTTCTTCTTTCATAAGTTCCCTCTCCATCGTCCTTCATAAGCTCTCTCTTCTTCATCTTCCATAGACTCTCACTTCTTCGTCTTTCATAGGCTCACACATCTTCTTCTTCCATAATCTTCTTCTTTTTCCCCTAATATTATTCTCTCCCCTAACCTTTTTTTCTTCTTTGTCCTCCCCTAAATCTTCTTCTCCTTTTTCGTCCCCTTAATTTTCTTCTTCCCCCTAATCTTTTTATTCTTTTTTTCTTATATTTCCCTCCCACTCTTCTTCTTCTATTGTATTTTTTTTCTCCCAAAACTTCTTCTTATTCTTCTCTTTAATTTTCTTCTTTTTCTTTTTCTTCTTTTTCCTCATATTTTTTCTTTTTTCCCCATATCTTCTTATTCTTCTCCTTAATTTTTTTCTTTTTCTATTCTTTTTATTCTTCTTCCTCCTATTTTTTCTCTTTCTTATTCTTCTCCTAATCTTCTTTTTTTTCTCTAATCTTCTTCTTCTTTCCCATATTCATCTTCTCCCTTTTTTTCTTAATTCCCCCCTAATCTTCTTCTTCTCCCTTTCTTAGTCTTGTTTTCCCCCTAATCTTCTTTTGTCCTTAGTCTTCTTCTTTCCCCTAATCTTCTTCTTTTCTCCCTAATCTTTTTCTTATCCCCCTAATCTTCTTTCTTTCTTCTTCCCCCATAATCTTCTTCTCATCTTCTTCACTCTAATCTTCTTCTTTTTCTTCTTATATTCCCCTCAAATCTTCTTCTTCTCCCATAATCATCTTCTTCTCCCTAATCATCTTTTTCTCCCCTCCAATTTTTTCTTCTTCTTAATTTCATCCTTCCTTTTCTCCCCCTAATTTTTTTTTTCCTCTAATCTTTTTCTTTTTCTAAATTTTCTTTTTTTTCCTCTTCCCCCCTGGAGTTACGGAGATGAAAATGCTTAAGTGGATGTGTGGACACATGAGACTGAATAAAATTAGGAATGAATGTATCAGAGATAAGACTGAAGTAGCACCAATTGTAGAGAAGATGCGAGAAGCTCGACTAAGATGGTTTGGACACATGTAAAGGAGGCCATTAGAGGCACATGTTTGATATTGTAAGAGTCACTAGACATGTTAAATGAGGGAGGGGTAGACCTATAAAGACTTGGAATGAAATTATAAATACATACATGATGTACTTAGGCATTCGGGAGAGTATGAAAAAAGATAGGGCATAATGGCAACAAAGGATCCATAGAGCCAACCCCACTATAGTGGGAGAAAGGCTTGAGTGTTGTGTTTTTGTTGTTCCTCTTCCCCCTAGTCTTCTTCTCCTTCTTATTCTTCTCCCCCCTAATCTTCTTATTCTCCTTCCTAATTTTTTCTTCGTCCTAATCTTCTTCTTCTCCCACTTAACATTCTTCTTCTTCTTTCCCCTAATTTTCTTCTTCTTGCCCCTAATCTTTTTCTTCTTCCCTCCTAATTTTTTTTTACTCTTTTTCTTTCATAGGCTCCCCCTCTTTCTTATTCTCTTCTATATGCACCATCTTCTTCTTCCATTGGCTCACTCTTCTTCTTTTTCATAGGCTTCATTTTCTTCTTCTTCTATAAGCTCCCTCTTTTTCTTTCATAAGCTCCCTCTTCTTCTTATTCCATAAGATCACTCTTCTTATTCCTTCATAAAGATCTCTCTTCTTCTTTCTTTATAGGCTTCATCTTTTATTTCTTCTTCTTTCATAAGCTCTCTCTTCTTCTTTCATAAGCTTCCCCTTCTTCTTCTTTCATATTATCTATTTTTTTCTTCCATAGGTTCCCTCGTCTTCTTCCTTCATAGGCTCCCTCTTCTTCTTTATCTTCCATAGACTCTCACTTCTTCTTCCATAGGCTCACACTTTTTTTCTTCCGTAAGCTTCTCCTTCTTTCATAGACTATCTCTTCTTCTTCTTAAATAAACTCCCTCGTAATCTTTTTCTTTTTCTTTTCTTCTTCCCTCTAATCATCTTTTTTTTCTCTCAATCTTCTTCTTCATTCCCCTGATCATCTTCTTCTTTTCTCTCTAATCTTCTGCTTTCCACTATTTTTCTTTCTCTTCCCCACTAATCATTCTTATTTCCCTCTATTCTTATTCTTCTTTTTCTACCACCCTTAATCTTCTTCCTCCCACCTAATTTTTTCCCCTAATCTTATTCTTCTTTATCATCCACCATAATCTTTTTCTTCTCTCTAATCTTCTTCTTCTTCATTATCCATCATAATCTTCTTCTCCCTAATCTTTCTTTTATTCTTCTTTCACCTAATCTTTCCCCCTAATCTTCTTCTTCCCCCTAATCTTCTTAATTCCCCTAATCTTCCTCCATCTAATCTTCTTCTTCTTGTTTCAACTAATCTTCTTCCACCTAATCTTATTTTTCTTTCCATCTAATTTTCTTCTTCTCCCTTATAATCTTCTTTTTCTTCTCCCCTAATCTTCTTCTTCCCCCTAATCTCCTTCTTCCCCCTAATCTCCTTCTTCCCCAATAATTTTTTCCCTTAATCTTCTTCTACCCTCCTAATTTTCTTCTTCTCCCAATTTTCTTCTACCCCTCTTAATCTTCATTTTCCCCTTGTCTTTTTCTCTCCCTAATTTTTTTTGTCTTCCTCACAATCTTCTTCTTCATAACCCTAATTTTCTTTTTATTCTCCCCAATATTCTTCTTACCCCCAATCTTCTTCTTCCTTTTTAATCTTCTTGTTTTTCTTTATTCTTCTTCTTCAACCCTAATCTTCTTCTGCCCCTAATCTTCTTCTTCTTTTCTGTGTTCTGTTCTCCCTTAATTTTCTTCATCTTCCCCAAAATGTCTTCTTCTTCCCATTAATCTTCTTTTTTTCTCCCTATTTTTTTCTTCCTCCTAATCTTTTTCTTCTCCCTGATACTCTTCCCCTACTTCTTTCATAAGATTCTTCTTCCCTCCTGTTCTTTTTTCTCTATTCTTCTTTCCTGATCTTTTTCCTATAATCTTCTTTTTCTTCTTTAATCTTACTCTTCCATAATCTTCTTCGTCTTTTGTAATCTTTTTATTCTTCTTATTTCATAATTTTCTCATAATCTTCATTTTCTTCCCTAATTATTTATTTTTTCTTCCGTAATTTTGTCCTTCTTCCGTTTTCTTCTTCTCTTATAATCTTCTTGATCTTCAATAATCTTTTTCTTTCGTAATTTTTTTCTTCCATAATTTTTTTCTTCTTCCTTTATACTTTTCTCATAATCTTCATTTTTTGCCAAATCTTTTTTCTTTTATTTCCCAAATCTTTTTCTTCTTCTGTAATCTTCTTCTTCTTTTGTAATCTTTTTCTTCTTCGATAATCTTTTTTTTCTTATTATTCCCCCCTAATCCTCTTCTTCCATTCTTCTCTCCACTAATCTCCTCCCTCAATTTTTTTTCTTCTTCCCCCAATTCTTTTTTTTTTCTTTTTCTTCTTCTTCTTATTCTTCTCCCACAACCTTCTTCTTCTTATTATTCTTATTCTTCTCCTAATATTTTGCTTTCACCTAATCTTCAGCGTTCACATAATCTTTTTTTCTTCCCTTCTAATCTTTTTCTTTTTTCTCCTTAATCTTCTTCTTCTTTCCCCAATGTTCTTCTTTTTTCTTCTTCCCTCTTATCTTTTACTTCTTCACCGTAATCTTCTTCTTTTTCCCCTAACCTTCTTCTTTATTCTTATTCTTATTCTTCTCCCACAACCTTCTTTTTCTTATACTTATTCTTCTCCTAATATTTTGCTTTCACCTGATCTTCTGGTTTCATATAATCTTTTTCTACTTCTCTTCTAATCTTATTCTTCTTCCCCTACTGTTCTTCTTTTTCCTCTCTAATCTTCTTCTTCTTTACTTTAATCTTCTTTTTTACTTAATTTTCTTCTTCTTTTTCTCATAATCTTGTTCTTCTACGCCCTAATTCTCCTCTAATCTTCTTCTCCTCCTAATATTATTCTTCTTCGCCCTAATTCTCCCCTAATCTTTTTATTATTCTTCTTCTTCTTCCCATGTAATTTTCTTCTCCCCCTCCCCTAATTTTCTTCATCCTAATTTTCTTCTTCATCCTAATTTTCTTCTTCCTCATAATTTTCTTCTTCCCCATAATCTTCTTCTTCTTCTCCCTTTAATCTTCTTCTTCCTCTTAATCTTATTCTTCATCTTCCACCCTAACTTCTTATTCTTCTTCCCCCTAATTTCTTATTTTTATTCTTCCTTTTCAATCATTTTCTTCTTCCCCCTAATCTTCTTGTTCTTCTTTCCAATTAATCTTCTTTTTCTTCCCAATTAATTTTTTTCTTTCTCCTAATCTTTCTCTTCTCCCCCCTAATCTTCTTTTTTCCCTTAATCTTCTTCTTCACCGTAATCTTCTTCGTATTCCCATTAATCTTCCCCCCCCCCTTAATCTTCTTCTTCCTCTTCCCCCGAGACTTCTTTTTTTCCCCTAATCTTCTTCTTTTTTTATTCTCGCCCATATTCTTCTTTTTCCCGACTAATTTTTTTTTTCTTCCTTAATCTTCTTCTGCTTGCTCCTTAATCTTCTTGTTCTTATTCTTCTTCCCCCTAATCTTTTTTTTCTTCATATTAATCTTTTTCTTCTTCTTTCCCCTAATGTTTTTTTTTCTTTTTAATTTCTTCTTCTTCTTTATCCTCCTTAATCATTTTCTTCTTTCTCACTAATTTTCTTATTCTCCCTAATCTTTTTTTTCTTCTCCTATAATCTATTTTTTTATTTTCCCCTCTAATGTTCTTCTTCTTTCCCTCTAATTTTCTTCTTCTATCATGATCTTATTCATCTTTCACCCTAATATTTTTCTTCTTCCTCCATAATCAATTTCTTCTTCATTTTCTTCCGTCTTAATCTTCTTCTTCTCCCCTCTAATCTTTTTTTTCTCACTAATTTTCTTCTTCTCCTCCTATAATCTTTTTTTTCTTCCTCCCACCATTTCTTTTTCTTCCTTCTTAATCTTTTTCTTTTTCTATTTTTTTCTTTTACTTCTTCTTTCTCCTTTTTTCCCTTATTCTTCTTCTTCTCCTTTTCTTCTTCTTCACCCCTTAATTGTCTTCTTTTTCCCCCTAAATTTTTACTTCCCTCTAATCATCTTCTTCTTCTCATATAATCATCTTCTTTTTCTTCTATCCCCTTAATATTCTTCATTCTTAATTTTCTTTTTCTCCCCCCTTAATCTTATTCTTTTTCCCCTAATCTTCTTCTTCCTCGTAATCTTCTTTTTTCCTTTATCTTTTTCTTTTTTCCTCTAATCTTCTTTTTCCCCATAATTTTTTTCTCATTTCTCATATTCTTCTTCTTTTTCATATTCTTCTTCTTTTCACCTAATTTTCTTCTTCTCCTAGTCTTTTTCTCTTCCTTAATCTTTTTCTCACATAATATTTTTCTTCTTATTTTCTCCAGTCTTCTTCTTCTCTCATAATCTTCTTCTCCCCTCTTAATCTTCTTCTTCTCCTTCACTTATCTTCTTTTTGTTCTTTTTCTTCTCCCTTAATATTATTCCCCTCTAATCTTGTTCTTCCCCCTAATCTTCTTCTTCTCCTCCCCTTAATCTTATTTTTCGTAGTCTTTATCTCTCCTCTTATCTTTTCTCCCTCATAATCTTCTTCTTCTTAACCCTAATCTTTTTTCATTCCCTTAGTCTTCTTCTTCCCCGCTCCAATCTTATTCCTCCATTCTAATCACCTTCTTTCCATATAATCTTCTTATTCTGCCCCTAATATTCTTCTTTTTTTCCTTTTCTTCTTATTCCCTTAATCTTCTTCTACCTAATCTTATTTTTCTTCCTCCTAATTTTTTTCCTCTACTTCTTTCCCCTAATCTTCTTCCTCTACTTCTTCCTTCCTAATCTTCTTCTTCCTAATCTTTTTCTTCTTTAATCTTCCTCTTCCTCAATCTTCTTCTTCTTTAATCTTTTTCTTCTTCCTCTTTCATAATCTTCTTCTCCTTAAACTTATTTTTACTCCTAATCTTCTTCTTCTTATTTCCCCCAATCTTCTTCTTCCCTCTAATATTCTTCCTCTACTTCTTCCTTTCTACTCTTTTTCTTTTTTAATCCTCTGCTTCCCTATTCTTCTTACCTCATATTCTTTCTTTCTTATTCTTCTTTTTCCTAATCTCCTTCTCCATAATCTTCTTCTTCCCAAATTTTCCTCTTTCATAATCTTACAATGTGGACATAGAAGAATAATTACAATGTGGACATAAAAAGCAAGATAACCCTTTCCTCACTAGCACTCAACATCTTTCGTTTGAAATACTATGATTCAAGAAAATGGCCTATCCACATCCCAAACAAGAATGAAGACTGCTTTATAAGGCGTGGCTACTACGGTGGTCATTCAGATACATACAAACCCTATAGCGAGAATCTCTATTATTACGATGTGAACTCTCTTTCCATTTATAATGAAGAAGTTTCCAATGCCAGGTGGAGTACATATTTGCCATGGTAATCGAGATGGAATGAACTTAGATAGCATGTGTGACTTTATTGAGGCTTATGTGGTATGCCTAAAGAATGTAAAGAAGCCCTTTCTACCATATCGAGACAAGAATACAACTCTCCTCTTTCCAATAGGAGAATTCGTAGGCATTTACTATAACGAAGAATTAAAATATGCGAAAATACTAGGCTACACAGTGCTTCCAATCTTAGGCTACCTCTTTAAGTTGATGGAAAGTCCATTCCAGGAATTTGTGAGCTCATTCTTTGAGAGCAGACAAGAAGCTAAGAGACATGGGAATGATGCGATGTCCTACGTGTACAAGATCTTGATGAATTTGCTATACGGTAGATTTGACATTAACCCTAAGAGCACTATAACTGTGATCTGCGATGATTCTACATACAAAGATTTGTTGAAAAATAGTTACTTTATCTTTGGAGATAAGCTTTGTGAGAACAACTACATCGTTGCCTACCATAGCAATGCCAACCAAACATCAGATTCATGGACCCAACCGAAGCACTCAGCTGTCCAACTAGCTGCTGCGATCACAACCTGTTCTAGGATCTATATGTACCCTTATATCTCAAGAGAGGGCTGCTATTACACTGACACAGACTCAGTAGTGCTTGGTAATCCACTCCCTGATGAATGTATTTCCTCAGTGTAATTAGGTAAGTTTAAACTAGAGGACAAATTAATGAGAGGATACTTCTTAGCACCAAAATGTTATTACTACATCACAAAGGATAACACTAATGTTCTCAAGTACAACGGACCAGCAATAAGCAATCTCTCCCCAATCTTCTTCTTTTTCTTCTTCTTTTCACCTAATTTTCTTCTTCTCCTAGTCTTCTTCTCTTCCCTAATTTTTCCCTCATAATATTCTTCTTTTTTTTTCCCCAATCTTATTCTTCCTCATAGTCTTCTTCTTCTCTCCTCTTAATATTCTTCTTCTTCTTCCCTTATCTTCTTATTATTCGTTTTCTTCTATCTTAATCTTCTTCCCCCCTAATCTTGTTCTTCCCCTTAATCTTCTTCTTCTACTCCCCTTAATCTTCTTTTCCCTAGTCTTTCTCTCTCCTCTTAACTTTTCTCCATTATAATCTTCTTCTTCGTAATCCTAATCTTTTTTCATTCCCTTAGTCTTCTTCTTCCCCGCTCCAATCTTATTCCTCCCTTATAATCATCTTCTTTCCCTATAATATTCTTCTTCTTTCTCTTAAATGTCTTCTTCTACCTAATCTTATTCTTCTTCCTCCTAATTTTTTTCTACTTCTTCCCCCTAATATTCTTCCTCTACTTCTTCCTTCCCAATCTTCTTCTTTCTAATCTTTTTTTCTCTAATCTTCCTCTTTCACAATCTTCTTCTTCTTTAATCTTTTTCTTCTTCCTCTTCCATAATCTTCTTCTCCTTAATCTTATTCTTCCTCCTAATCTTCTTCTTCTACTTTCCCTCAATCTTCTTCTTTTTCTCTATAATCTTTTTCCTCTCTAATCTTTTTCTTTTTTAATCCTTTCCTTCCTTATTCTTCTTACCTCATATTCTTTCTTCCTTCTTCTTCTTTTTCCTAATCCTTTGCTCCATAATCTTCTTCTTCCCAAATTTTCCTCTTCCATAATCTTACAATTTGGACATATAAGAATAATTACAATGTGGACATAAAAAGCAAGATAACCCTTTCCTCACTAGCACTCAACATCTTTCGTTTGAAATACTATGATTTAAGAAAATGGCCTATCCACATCCCAAACAAGAATGAAGACTGCTTTTTTGTATGTAATATGTTGGAATTTCCATGGTGATCTGAAAGTATTCAGGTAGTTAGTCGCACTATCAATGCAATATGAGTCTATATGATCGCACATGAAAGCATTTGAAAAAGTTAAAGGAAAGTTGGGCTTACTCATATTTGATATGAGTGAATGATCAATTTTTTGCACAAAGAAATCGAGACAGGTTGCGTCGAATACTTATCGACGCACGTCGAGTTCAAATCGACGCAACCAAAGTCGAGATCTAAGCGGGCTAAAGTCGACGCTTGCGTCGAATTGATATCGGCGCACGTCGAGTTCTTTTTGATGTAGGTTATGTCGAGTGCTTGCCAACGCACGTCGAATTCTATTCGACGTAGGTTATTCGAGTTCTTGTCGATGCACGTCGAGTTCAATTTGACGCATTTCAACACAAGTTGGGTTCTTAGCGGATTGCAGTGGCTCATGTTTGTCTTATATCCTTGGGTATAATTAAATATGAAAAAGGGTTTCCCAGTGTGTGCGCTTTTGAAGTTTAGGCAAGAAAAAGGGTTTTCTGAGCCGAGCCCTAGAATCCGCCATCATCTCTTCCTCGAGATCCCGTACAGTTGTTGCTGCCTCTCTTGGAACAAATCTAGTAATTTGTGGAGATGCGGATGACACTCCTTCTCCGATGCATATCTTATTGGACAATTCTTGGGGTTCTCTATCGTTCGCGTGGACTTATGTTGATTTGCAGATCTAGTTCTGTGTGGACTCAAGCCGCTGGCCCCAATTTAGTTGCAGAACTAACAGAATGATGAAATTTTCTAGAGCATCTTGATTGACTTTTTCTCGACCTCGCGCAGGTAATTTTTTCCCTGGTCGTATATATATTTCTTGATTCATGGATTTCACAAGATTCTTTTGTATTTAGGATTTTCTTGTAATTTTTATTATGTTACACACATTTGATGTGTTGTTCCATTCAAGTATAGAAAATCCAACATAATTTTTTTCCTATGTATTCTTCTTCATTCATATTCTTCTTCATCTCCTTGACCGCCGCCGCTTTGAATGTCGACATCTCCGCGAACACCTCCATTGCCTCCGCTGCCTCAAACGCCGTCTCCACCACCTCGAATGCGATTATTGCTTTATACATCGCCTCAGAATCCTCAACCTCCATGGACGACTCCTTTGCCATCATCTTCTCGATCTCGGGCATCGCTTCGAATTCCACACCTCTCAGCCTCCACTGCCTCAGACATTGCCTCTGCACCCCACTAATCTCCTAAACCTCTAATCTCTTAATCCACTAAGCCTCTAATCCCTTCTACCACCGCCTCAGACGCTACTGTCAGCGCCTCTGCTGATTCAGTCACCCACTCAGAATCCTCAGTTTCCACGGATGCCCACCTTTGCCGCCTTCGACGCCTCCTTGTCCTTCTCGAAAGCCATATTGGATGTCGTCTCTGCCACCTCTGCCTCTGCCATTGTTGTTGCCTCGAATGTCGCGCCACTTCAAAGCCTCTGCTCACTTTGATGCTTCCCCCGCCTCGAACGCCCATCCTAAACCTCCCTAATTTCTAATCTCTTAAGCTTCAAAGCCCTTAGGACTTCAAGCCTCTAAGCCTTCAACCCTATGTTATTTGTCATAAAGCCCTAAAGTTCTAAAGTCCCTAAGACCTTAAAGCCCATTGTTGCATTGGACAACTCCTTGCCTCCTCCAACACCACGTCAAAAGCCTCCGTCATTGCCTCAGACGCTACCAACGCCACATCAGGTGCCACATCCGATGCATTAAATAGCTTCTCAGACGCTTATGCCGGCTTGAATGTCGTTTCTACCTGCTCTGCCGCCTCCGTCGTCTTGGCCTTCGCCTAGGCCGCCACACCTCCTTGGCCAGCGAGCCACTTTCGGCTGCTCGGCATCCGCCTCTAATCGATGCCTAATACGTATTTCTAATTCCCTCTGCCTCTTAGGATGCCTCTCCCGCCTTGAACACCTTCGTCTCCTCAGATGCTAACAGATGTTGCTTCTGCCGCTTCGACCGCCTCCTCTGCCACAACCTCCACATCCTACGCTGCCTCCATTGTTATGACTTTCGCCTTCTTACTGTGGACTCAATGCCACCTCTGACGACACCAAGCCTCCTCGGACGGGATGCTGCCATGGATAGCTTGCTACCTTGGCTTTCTTGTTGCCTATGCCGCCTCGGACGCCACCTTTTCCACCTTAGTTGTCGTCTTCGCCGCCTCTTAATCCTTAGTCTTTAATTCCTTGGCACCAAGCACTAAACCCTAAAGCCCTAAAGTCATAAGCCCTTAAAGATATAAGCCCTGTAGCTGCCTCAGAGGCTTCCTCTACTGCCTCGGATGCCGCCTTAGATGCAAGTTGCTCTCGGACTTGTCAGAGGACATTTAAAACATTGGATGCAACACCGACTCGAATGGATTCCTCGGGCGTAGCCTCAGACGTCTACTCTGCTTCCTCATACACCGCCTCTATCGCCTCAGAAGCCGCATTGGTTGCTGCCACCTCGGATGCCGCACTTACTCAGATGCCTCTGTGGCGCCACCACCCTAGACACCGCGGCCGACACCCCATAATCTGTAATCCCTAATCTTCTTCGTCTTCTTCTTCCCCTAATTTTGTTCCTTTTTTCCAGTAATCTTTTTCTTTTCCCCCCTAATCTTCTTCTTCCCTCCTAATTTTCTCATTTCACCCCTAATTTTCTTCTTTTTCTCGTCTAATTTTTTCTTCTTCCCCCTAATTTTTTTTCTTTTCCCTAGTCTTCTTCATTCACGCTCAATCTTTTTCTTCTTCTCCTAATCTTCTTCCCCCCTAATCTTTTTCTCCCTCGTAATATTTCTTTTTCTTCCCCTAATCTTCTTTTTTTTCCTTAATCTTCTTTTTCTTCTCCTCTAATATTTTTCTTCTTCTCCCCTAATCTTCTTCTTCTCTACTAATCTTCTTCTTCTCTGCTAGTCTTCTCTTATAATTTTTCTTCTCACTTAATCTTCTCTCATAATTTTTCTTCTTCTCACCTAATCTTCTTTTTCTCCCATAATCTTCTTTCTCTTCTCCCTTAATCTTCTTCTTCTTCTCCGCTAATCTTCTTCTTCTCCTCTCGTACTCTTCTTCTCCCCCATCTTCTTCTTCTTCTGTCATACTCTTCTTCCCCCAATCTTCTTCTTCTTTCCCATATTCTTCTTATTCTTTTCCCCCATAATCTTCTTTTTATTCTTCCTCTCTGTTTTCTCTTCTTATTTCCCATAATTTTCTTCTTCTCCCCTAATCTTCTTCTTCTCCTAATGTTCTTATTCGCCTCCTAATCGTCTTTTCCTTTTCCCCCTAATCTTCTGCTTTACTCTAATCTTCTTCTTTTTCCCTTAAAATCATCTTCATCTTTCACTTTAATCTTATTCTTTTTCTACCCTCTTAATCTTCTTACTTCTTTTTTTTTCTTCCCCCCTAATTTTATTCTTCTTTTTCTCCCTAATCTTCTTTTTTCCCTTAATCTTCTTCTTCCTCGTATTCTTCTTCTTCTTCCTCCTATTCTTCTTCTTTGTCATAATCTTTTTCTTTTCCCTAATCTTCTTCTTCTCCCTAATCTTCTACTCCCTCAAATCTTCTTCTTCAACATAAATTTCTTCTCTTTCCTCTAAAACTTCTCTAACCTAAATTTTTTTCCCCTGATCTTCTTCTTCCCTCTCATCTTCTTCCCTCTCATCTTCTTCCTCTACTTTTTCTTTCCTAAGCTTCTACTTCCCTATTTTTCTTCCCTTATATTCTTTTTTTTCCTATTTTTCTTTTTTTCTAATCTTCTTTTTCATAATCTTCTTTTTTCCTAATCTTACTCTTTCATAATCTTCTTGTTCCGTAATATTTTTCCTTCTTTTTCCATAATCTTTTCCTAATCTTCTCCTAAACTTCATTTTCTTCCATACTCACTCTTCTTTTTCTTCTTCTGTAATCTTCTTCTTCTTGTTCTGTAATCTTTTTCTTTTCCCCAAATGTTCTTCCTCTTATTCCCCCTAATCTTCTTCTTATTTATCTTAATTTTTTTCTTCTCTCCTAATCTTTTTTTCCCTCTAACCTTCCTCTTTTTTCTCTTCCATAAGCTCAACCTCTTTATTATTCTCTTTTATAAGTTCCCTCTTCTTCCTTGGTCTCCCTCTTCTTCTCCCTTTTTTCTGTAATCTTCTTTTTCCCCCAAATGTTCTTTCCTACTAATCTTTTTCTTCTTGTTCTTCCTCATTAATCTTCTTCTTTTTCTTCTTCCCTCACAAATCTTTTTTTTCTTCTTTATCTACTTCCCCCACAATCTTTGTATTCTTCCCCGCTAATCTTCTTTTTCTACTCCTGATAATCTTTTACTTTCTTCTAATCTTTTTCTTCTTCTTCCTCCCTAATCTTGTTCTTCATTTTCCCCTGTAATCTCCCTCTTCTTCCCCCAAATTTTCTTCTGCCCTCTTAATTCTCTTCTTCTTCTTCCTTATATTCTTCTTCTTCTTTCCTTTAATCTTCTTCCCTTCCCCCTACTATTTTTCTTCTCACATAATCTTCTTCTTCTCACTAATATTCTTATTCATCCCTCCCTCAATCTTTTTCTTATTCCTAGTAATCTTCTTCTCCCTCGTAATTTTCTTCTTCTATCCCGTCTAAGCTTCTTTTTTCTCATAATCTTCATTTTCTTCTCTTCTAATCTTTTTTCTTTTTTCTCCCATAATCTTCTTTTTTTCTCATAATCTTCTTCTTTTCTCATAAATTTTTTCTTATTCTCTCTTAATTTTCTTTTTCCCCTAATTTTTTTCCTCTTCAACTTCTCCCATAATCTTTTTCTTATTCTCTCATAATCTTCTTTTTATTCTCTCACAATCTTCTTCTTCTTATTCTCCCATAATCTTCTTCTTATTCTCCCATAATATTTT
Source organism: Platanthera zijinensis (assembly GCA_039513925.1). Classification (NCBI taxonomy): domain Eukaryota; kingdom Viridiplantae; phylum Streptophyta; class Magnoliopsida; order Asparagales; family Orchidaceae; genus Platanthera; species Platanthera zijinensis. Next base: position 38,276,503 of record CM077078.1, on the reverse strand, counting down.
TCTTCTTATTCTTCCATAATCTTTTTTTTATTCACCCATTATCTTCCACTTTTTCTTTCCTAATCTTTTTCTTTTTCTTCCCCCAATCTTCTTTTTCTTCTTCTTTTTATTCTTTCCATATTCTTCTTCCTCTCCCCCAATTTTCTTCTTTTTATTCTTCCCATCTAGTATTTTTTCCCCTTAATTTTCTTCTTTTTCTCCTAATCTTTTTCTTCATCCCCCATGATCATCTTCTTCTTTCCCCCCCTAATCTTCCTCGTTTCTGTAATCATTTTCTTATTTTTCTCTATTCTTATTCTTCTTTTTCCGCCCACTTAATCGTATTCTTCTCCCTTAATTTTCTTCTTCTTTTCCTTAATTTTTTTCTTCTTTTTCATAATATTCTTCTTTATCATCCACAATAATCTTCTTCTTTTTTCCCCTAATCTTCTTTTTCTTTCCACTAATCTTTTTCTCCATATTCTTCTTCTTCTACGAATTTTTTTCATTCCTCTAATCTTCCTCTCCCTTATCTTCTTCTTTCAACGAATCTTCTTCTTCTTCCCCGGTTTTCTTCCTCTTCCCACTCAATTTTTTTCTTCTCACTTAATCTTCTTTTTCCTCTAGTCTTCTTCTTCTTCCTCATAATCTTCTTTTTCTTCTCTCATAATGTTCTTCTTCTCTTTAAATTTTGTCTTCTTCTCCCCCTTTATCTTCTTCTTCCCTCTAATCTTCTTATTCTTAACCCTATTTTTTTCTTCCCGTAGTCTTCTTCTTCCCCCCAATCTTCTTTTTTCCCTTTAATCATCTTCTTTCCTTCTAATCTTCTACTTTCCTTCTAATCTTCTTCCCCCTAATGTTCTACTACCCCTAATCTTCTTCTTATTCCCCCTTAATGTGCTACTCTCCCCTCATCTTCTTATTCCCCGAAATTTCTTCTTATTCCTCTTAATCTTCTTCTTCTCTGTCATAATCTCTTTTTTACCCTAATATTTTTCTTCTTCCCTCTCATCTTTATCCTCTACTTCTTCTTTCCTAAGTTTCTTCTTCCCTTCTATTCTTTTTTTCTTATTCTTCTTCTTTTCTAATCTTCTTCCTCATTATCTTCTTCTTCCCTAATCTTGTTCTTCCATAATCTTCTTTTTCTTCCGTAATCTTTTTCTTTCTTTTTTTTCGTAGTCTTTTTTTTTCTTTTTCTATAATATTCTCTTAATCTACGTTTTCTTTACTAATCATTTTTCTTTTTCTTCCGTAATTTTCTTCTTTTCTCCTCTAATGTTGTTTTTCTTTTTTTCTCCAGAATCTTCTTCTTCTATCTCTTAATCTTCTTCTTCTCTCATATTATTCTTCTTTTCCCCTCCAAATCTTCTTCTTCTTTCTCTTCCATAAGCTCCCCCTCTTTCTTCTTCTCTTCTATAAGTTACCCATCTTTATTCTTCGCTTACATAGGTTCCCTCTTTTTCCTTAATCTTCCTCTTCTTCTTCATCTTCTTCTTCTTATTTTTCCATTAGCTTCCTCTTCTTCTTCTTTCATATGCTTCTTTTTCCTTTTCTACTTCCATAGGTTCCTTCTTTTTCATCCATTTGATCTCTCTTCTTATTCCTCTATAAGCTCTCTCTCCTTCTTCTCCGTTAATCTTCTTTTTCTTGTTCATCCCACTAATCTTCTTTTTCCCTCGCAAATCTTCTACTTCTTTTTTATCTTCCCCCCTCCCCCCCTGATAATCTTCTTCTCCCCCCCCCCGATAATCTTTTACTTTCTCTTAATTTTCTTCTTATTTTTCCCCATAATCTTGTTCTTCTTTTTCCCTGTAATCTCTTTCTTCTTCTCTCAAATCTTCTTCTCCCTCATAATCCTCTTCTTCTTCCCATTAATCTTGTTTTTCTTCTTCACTATGTTTCTTCTTCCCCATAATCTTCTTCTTCTTGCCCTTAATCTTTTTTCTTTTCCTAATCTTCTTTTTTTTCTCCCCTAATTTTCTTCTTTTTTCTCCTAATCTTTTTTTCTTTCCCCTAATATTTTTTTTATCCCCCCTAATCATTTTCTTTTCCCTCTAATCTTCTTTTCCCTCGTAATCTTCTTCTTCTATCTCGCCTAAGCTTCTTTTTCTTTTCTCTAATCTTCTTTTTCTTCTCCTCTAAATTTTTTTCTTTTTTTCCCTAATCTTCTTCTCTCGTAATTTTTTTATTCTCTTTTAATTTTCTTTTTCTTCCATAATCTTCTTTTTTTTCTCCTTCTCCCCTAATCTTCTTCTTCTTATTCTCCCCTAATATTCTTATTCTTATTCTCCCCTAATCTTTTTCTTTTTATTCTCCCATAATCTTTTTTTTATTCGATCTCCCCTAATTTTCCTCTTCTTATTCTCCTCTAATATTTTTTTCCTTAATCTTCCTCTTTTCCTCCCAAATCTTTTTTTTTATTCGTTTTCTACTTTTTATTCTTCCCCATATTATTTTCTTCCTCTCCCCATAATTTTTTTCTTTTTATTTTTCCCCTTTAGTCTTTTTCCCCCCTAATCTTCTTCTTTTTCTCTTAATTTTCTTCTTCATCTCTCTGATCATTTTCTTCTTTTCTCCCTAATCTTTCGCTTCCCTCTAAATTTTTTTCTAATCATTTTCTTATTTTCCTCTATTATTATTGTTCTTCTTCTACCCTCTTAATCTTCTTCTTCCCTCCCTAACATTCCCCGGTGACTCCTGTCGTTCCTGGCGACTTCTACCTTAACCGACTATGGAATCCCGCCGACCATCGAGCACTCCGCGCGGGCTAGACCCTGGCCGCCGGCCAGTCTCGCCCCGCGAGCTCACAGCGCGGGCGAGACCCCGGCCGCCAGCCGGTCTCGCCCCGCGAACTAACCGCGCGGGGCGAGAGCATGACCGCGGGCCGGTCTCGGCCCGCGAACTAACCACGCGGGGCGAGAGCCTGGTCGCGGGCCGGTCTCGCCCCGCGAACTAACCACGCGGGGCGAGAGCCTGGTCGCAGGCCGGTCTCGCCCCGCAAACTAACCGCGCGGGTAGTCTCGTAACTCCCAGGGCTAAGGTGCAGGGGGAGGGATCCTGGACACCAGCCGGTCCTGTTGCTTCTACCTCGCACCTAGCGAGTCGGGGCGGGTATCGGCCAACTCGACGCACCCGCTCCCAAAATAGGCCAAAGGGGGAGATAGATTTTTCCTCCACCTACTAGTATATTTTCAAGGCCAAGCCAAAATTGGTCACCAAGAGTACAAAACTCTCCAAAAGCTTAAAAACTCAAAACTGGTCTCACGCATGTCGGGGGGACCCTATTCTGCGAATACGGGGTTGTACAAATAGCTCGACAGCAAGACACGGGAAGCAATACTTGGCAAAGAGACTTCTCCCATGGGATCCAACAGGTGGTGACAACACTAATGATAGTACTAGGGTTCGTGTAGATGAAAACAAACAAGTACTAATAAGCCTCAAGGGTCTAAGAAGTGATGCTCTTGGAGGAAGAAAGCCAAGAGGATTTAAGTGGCTAAGAAGTGATGCTCTCCAAGGCACCCTCAAGGGTCTATTTATAGATTTTCTAAGTCTTGGGTTAAAAAAACCAAAATGCCTCTATGGCAAATAAGCCTCAAGCCAATAGCAAACCTCCACACCAGGGGGTAAAGAGGTAATCCCCCCCCCCCCTCCGAGGGCAAAACGGTAAAAGCGCGGCCCAAAAAGGTCCAAGGCCGGGGGGAGGCCAAGCCATACCCCCACCTTCCCGAGCACCCGAGACGAGTGGGCTAACCGCGCGGGCGAGACCCTGGCCGCCGGCCGGTCTCACCCCGCAAGCTCACCGCGCGGGCGAGACTCTGGCCGCCGGCCGGTCTCACCCTGCGAGCTCACCACGCGAGCGAGACCCTGGCCGCCGGCCGGTCTCGCCCCGCGAGCTCACCGTGCGGGCGAGACCCTGGCCGTCGGCCTGTCTCGCCCCGCGAGCTCACCGTGCGGGCGAGACCCTGGCCACCGGCCGATCTCGCCCCGCGAGCTCACAGCGCGGGCGAGACCCTGGCCACCGAACGGTCTCGCCCCGCGAGCTCACAGCGCGGGCGAGACCCTGGCAGCCGGCCGATCTCGCCCCACGAGCTCACCGCGCAGGCGAGACCCTGCAGCCGGCCGATCTCGCCCCGCGAGCTCACCGCGCGGGCGAGACCCTGGCCGCCAGCCGGTCTCGCCCCGCGAGCTCACAGTGCGGGGCGAGAGCCTGGCCGCAGGCCGGTCTCGCCCCACGAACTAACCCCGCGGGGCGAGATCCTGGCCACAGGCCGGTCTCGCCCCGCAAACTAACCGCGCAGGTGGTCTCGTAACTCCCAGGGCTAAGGTGCAGGGGGCGGGATCCTGGCCTCCAGCCAGTCTTGCCAATGTTGTCAAGATCGAGATCTTAACTAAGATCGGCCGGCAGTGGTAAGATCGTAAAACGTGGGATCGACACGAAACAGTAAGATTTTACTTAGTATACAAAATTAAATAAATCTAATTTATATATAAATATATGTAGACTATGTAGTAGATCATTAATCAGAAAGCAATATATATAAAAGAAAAGTTTAACTGCATAGTATGATAGTAAATAATAATAGTACATTACTACATTTAACTCGTTCAAAATAAGTCATCTAAGCTAAAGTCCAAATTGCTTAATGAAGCATCTTCGTCGTCTTCATCTATCCCAAGATCTTGTTCCCCTCCTTCTATGCGAGCAGCTACCTCTTCAACATCCGGAGGCTCTATCTCAAGATCTTCTTCATCATCTTCATCGGCAACAATCCACTCGTTATCGGATGGAATATCATCAAAATTATTTTTCCGAGTTTTCTTTAAATTGCTATTTGTCAAACGAGAATTCGCCATTACAAAGACAACATCATTCATTGTCTTTTGCTTCAAACGATTTCTTCTTTTTGTGTGTACCTAGAAAAAAAATAATTAGTATACAATAATATTGGTGATTAAAAATATTTAATAAATTGTAACTATACCTTTTCAAATGCACTCCAATTTCGCTCACATCCAGAAGAACTACATGTTAAGCTCAATACACGTTTTGCAAAATTTTGTAGCTCCGGATGTTCTTCTCCATAAGAATCCCACCATGCCGCCGGAGTTTTGATATTAATACCATTTTTGGCTACTATAGAGCCAAAGAATTTTCTCCGATTCTTAAAATCCTCCAATTGGCCATCAATCTTTGAAATTTCATCAATATCTCCCCCAGTCATTCTTTCTAAGCAGTCATATAGTCCTCGCTTCACCTCATAATCAGCTTTAAATGACGGACTATAGTGAAATTGAGGGTTTAGATAATAGCATGCAAGCATGTAATGGTCTGTGCAATTGTTTGTCCCATCGAGCATCAATCACATCCCAAACTGGTTGATAACTAATCATCACAAATAATAAAATTAGTATATAAGGAAAAAAAATCTCATATCTATAAGACTATAATACTTAAAAAAAAGGAAACTAATTGACTTACAATTTTTGCACACCATTAAAGGCATGAGCAATGTGTTCTTTTGCTCGATCCATTTCCTCATATATATATATCCCATAGCAGGCTTCTCATCAGAATCAACCAAACGAAGCACCTTCATTAAGGGATAAGCATCCTTCAAGCAAATGACAATATTCTTCCAAAAATCTTTATCCATGACCACCTCCTCAATTAGCTTTCCTTCACTCGAACATGCAGCTCGGCTAGCTTTCCATTAATCTGAATTGAACATTCTTATCAAAGCAAGTTTTTTCTCATTAAGGCAGCCCAAAGTTAAGTATGAAGTGGCGAAACGTGTCATTGCCGGTCTCACTAATTCCCTGTCTTTAGTGAAAGTTTTCATTAAAGATATGAGGGATGTTCTGGAATAAATATATGTCGTGATTCTCTTTGCTTTAGGAATTGTATCATGATGGACTTGTATCTTTTTCTCAAAATCCTCTAACATCAAATCAATACAATGAGCAGTGCATGAAGTCCAATATAATCTTTTCCTCTTTAGCATTAACATTTCTCCAGCGGCTTTGTAATTTGCAGCATTGTCCGTCACCACCTGGATAACATTCTCTTCACCCACCTCATCAATAATATCATCAATCATCTTGAACACATTTTCTGTTGTTTTGGATATATGAGATGCATCAATGGATTTTAGAAATATAGTTCCCATTGAACTATTCATTAAGAAATTGATCAATGTTCTTCTTTTATCAGTCCATACATCTGTCATTAGTGCATCCCATTTTCTTCCAATGAGCTCTATGTTCTGAAATATTCTCCATAGTCAGTTGATATTGTTGTTTCAGATATTTCACTCTGATATCATGATATGATGGAGGCTTAAAACCCAAGCCATGCCTTGATATAGATTCACATATCTTATGAAATTCTTCACTTTTTACCACATTGAATGGTAAAGCGTTGTTGTAGATGAATGATGTTATATCATTGCATGCTTCTTCATGCAATCCCTTCTTGAAAATTGAATTGATGGTACTTTGAGTTGTACTTGCTCCACTTCTCTTAAAAAGTGCAGTTGAGCTTCTATCTTCCCTTTTCCTCTTCAAGTCTCCAACATCCTCTTCTTCTTCCACATGGGGGATTGTTTTCTTCACTAACTTCTCTTGCAACCCAACAACAATCTCCCATATCTCTTTCTTCACTTCCGTAGGAACAGCTCTACATGCTCCAACATCTTTTTGAGTACCCGTCAAATGATGTTTCAATCTATAAATTCCCCCGGTCACTGTTTTCTCACAAAATTTGCACTTTATTTTTCTCGCATCTTCTTCAACTGGGATGTCATACTTCCATCCAATATCACTCTTACTTCCAGGAGCATTTTTGCACATTTTAAACCCTTTGCTGGCGGTGGCAGGAGCATTGCTACTCCCAACTGCACTACCTGAAGCACCACTCGAAGCCATTTTTAACTACCTACTCACAAAATAAATCAAACCATAAGCAAGAAAAAAATCAGGCAAGAAAAAAAATCAGGTAAGAAAAAAGGCAAGAAAATATCACTGGGGCAAGAAAAAATTACTAGGGCAAGAAAAAAAATCAGGCAACAAAAATGGCAAGAAAATATCACTGCACCTCTCTACGTTCTCATTAAATTTGGGATGTTACTACTCTAATATACAAAGTTACTTTATTTCCAACTCTGATTATACCTGAAATTCATTAATATAGAGGGGGGTATTAGAGATTTTTGTGGAGTTTAGAATGAATATTTATTTCTCTAATCTAATAAACATGGTTTCTAAGCTTTAATGCTAAAGGGATCAAACGATTCAATGATGCTGCAATTGGAATGACTATGGTGTGTATGTAGGTGGAAGCTGCTGGAATATTCTTGAACAGGGGCACAGAAGAAGGTTCCTATATATTTACCCAGGTAACATAATTTTTTATAGTCTTTCATACAAATTTATACATCATACCAATATCAAGCTCTATTTTCTTCAGGGGAAAAAAGATTGTGATGGGTTGAAAGCTACCGAGGAAAAGGAAGAAGAATATCATGAGGTTATTGGAAAGAATGATGAAGAGTCTTGAAATTTTTGTCAAAGAAGTGTTGTCAAGGAAGTATACAAAAGGGAATATGCAGGAGAACTTTCCATCACCTCCATTTGAATTCGTCTTCAATTCCATCAAAGAAAAAGCATTGTATTTGAATAGTATTGATGTGTGATCTGTAACTTGAATAAAGTGAATCATGTACATATGTTGTTGCAGTACTTATCTGAAAAATAAAATAGTTGAATGTCTCCTCAGAGGCTCTGGTTTTTAGGTTCTATACTACTCCCAGTATGTGGAGTTTAGGGCTCTCATGAGCCTTGAAAGATTTCTATTATAATTAAGCATGTTAAAGAGCAGGAGGGGGATTCACGAGAAGTGTCCGCATAATCAGGTAGACGGCGGCAAAACAAGAAAATCAAAAGCAGGAGGGCCGACCAAAACAAGAAAATCAAAAGCAGAAAAAAGTACCACTGCACCAGATCAGCGGGAAGCCAGAAAAGCTCGACGGCGGCAAGCAAGCACTAGCGGCGGCGGCGGAGGAATATGGCGGCAGCGGCGTCTCAAGGTCGCGCGCAGGCGGAATGGGGCGGCAGCGGCTGCTTCGCAAAGCTCACGGGAGGGGAGTGTCGGGCCGAACCCTAGGGGAAGAGGCGATTTTCTTCTCCAGGCGTGCGACGGGTTCGGGTTAATAACATCGCGCCTAAATATATTGTTTTTGATGGAACGGTAGGATCGTTTAGGATCGTACGATCGTACGATCCTACGATCCTAAACAGTGATCCTACCGTTTCTATGGTGCACGCGATCTAGGCTTCCCCGAAGATCGTATCCCCCGTAAAAATCGTAAGATCGTACGATCTTACGTGCAAAAACGCGTTTTTGACAACGTTGAGTCTTGCTGCTCCTACCTCGCACCTAGCGAGCCGGGGGCGGGTGTCGGCCAACTCGACGCACCCGCTCCCAAAAGGGGCCAAAGGGGGGAGGTAGATTTTTCCTCCTCCTACTAGTATATTTTCAAGGTCAAGCCAAAATTGGTCACCAAGAGTACAAAACTCTCCAAAAGCTTAAAAACTCAAAACTGGTCTCACGCATGCCGGGGGGACCCTATTCTGCGAATACGGGGTTGTACAAATAGCTCGACAGCAAGACACGGGAAGCAATACTTGGCAAAGAGACTTCCCCCATGGGATCCAACAGGTGGTGACAACACTAATGATAGTACTAGGGTTCGTGTAGATGAAAACAAACAAGTACTAATAAATTATAAGAAAGGGGACGATACAAGTGATGGGGATGTGGCAGTTTGCCGGTCCAGGGCTAGCCGATGGGTCGGCTCCTTCTCTAAGATGAACAACTTTTATCTCTGTATAACCCGTAATTCGTCGAGATCAAAAGTACCCAAGAAGACGGTTATTCGCAGACCATTAGGCAAGCTTGGGCGAGCAGAGGCGAGCTTGGGCGATCAGAGGCGAGCTTGGGCGAGTATCTCGCGAGTTTGGGCGAGTATCTCGCGAGTTTGGGCTAGTAGATCCTTGATACTCGCTAGCAGAGGCTGGATACTCGCCTATACCCCCCCCCCCCCAAAGATTTCTCTATAAATAGCCCGTCAGGGGTACTGGAAATGGACTTTTGGAAGAGGCTGAGGTCCCCGCCAGGTGGATACTCGCCCAATCCATGTCTGCCTAGTACCTCACCCAGCCTTTTCGTTGCGGAGGGGAAGTTTCTCTCAAACTTCCGGGTACGTGGTGAGACCTCTCTGCTGGAGCACTTGGGGTGTGCTTATAGATATTTTCCTCTCTCTCGTACGTCACTTGAATTGTGACGTCATACCGTAAAATCAGTAACCTTAGGCTGCATTGATCTGAATCTTGAGGTTGGGAATTTTCCCGGCTTCAACAATCTCGATACCCAAATCTGTCACCCTCTCATTTGTTTGTTGACTATGAAGTGTAGATAAATGACACCTTTACTAAAGTTTAACCTAACCGGCCCATTCCACATATTGAACCTACAATTCACATTTGACCTTCTATCAGCAAGATCGAATCTTGTTGATCATTGCTCACTCTGAGTAGGCGATCTCCCTTTAAGCTTCTCTGATGTAATCACCTAGGCACTATCAGAACTACCATCAAGAAGGGGTCAGTATAGTAGTTCACTGTGTCCTTGTAAAGTCCATTATCTTATTTATCAAAAGAGCACCGGACAAGTGAAAATGAAGGGTCAAGGAGTAAAAAGAATTGTGCGGCAATCAAGTGACAACAAAAGCTACCACAATACTGTAACACAAACCTAAGTCGAGAAATACTCAAAACATTGGGTTTGATCAAGACTTACATTGCACAGCGTGTAAGGACACCATCTCAAGAGTTCCTATCATCTCACTTCTTCTGCGGAGGCACGACCTCCGGTAATCAATTTTTTATTCAATATAGCTCGCAAAGATTCGTTAAATGGCACTTTTTATTGAAGGCATTTGAACAAAATTTAAAATTATAAAGTAAAATGTGTTAGATTCAATGTATGCGCAATAGTTGCAAGTTATAGAATAGTAAAGTTAAGACTCAACTCTGCTTTATCGACTCCTAACAATTTTGGAAATTTTGTTTTTGTGCCAAATTTGCTCGAACTCATCTTGATACCCGACCCGAGCTGCGCTTTCTATCTGTATCTGTTTAGGGAAAGCTTAGCCGTATTCTGATGTATTTTGACTGCATTGGGTTTTAATACATTTGACAGAGGCAATGAATAAGGTGGAAGAGGAATCAGAGGTATTGAACCAGCAGCTCCTCGAGAAGGACATCGACCTTCCAACATTTGTACAGAAATATAAAAAACTCCGGGCGATATACCACAGGCGAGCCTTACTCCATCTCGCAGCGAAGACTTCATGTGCCTGAACATCGCGATTATATTCCCGGTGCTTTTACGCCCGTTATTTCGCATCGACGACCTCCACCTGCCTTTTGGTCTGTCATCATGCTGCTCATATAGCGCTTTACTTGACTGTCAATAATCCTCTACTTTTGTATCCATATTGAGTGTCTCAACTCCTTAATAATGCATGTAAAACCCTGTGAGTGCTGCTTCTGTATATCAGTTGATAGGATTTGGTGTTTGTTAAAGTTTCCAAGTGGTTTTATACAAATTCTGGCGGTTCCAATGTTAAAATGTTGTTAAATTATTTTAGTTTTGATGAATTTTATACAAACCCTGTGAGGTTTCTAATATTCGCTGTGTTTGGAGCCCGGACATTGATTTTGTCTGGGCACTTCCTTGGGAGAGATGCAATTTCTGACATCTGAGATGTTCTTGTGGGAGAAGAGATTCTTCTTTTTAGAAATGACATTGTAAATCTCAAAAATGGCTCTACAATCTGTACCCGGTTTTTGTAGCATGGTTGTGCTCAATCAGTCGCATGATTTGATATTTAATTCGCACTGTCTGCTTTTTTGTTGTTTTAAAATCTCATTACAATTCTCTATTATTAGTAGTAGTATAACCCTCCAATAATCTACTATCATTATGATTCTCGTATATTTTTGCTTGCAATTCTCTCTTTATTATTGTTTGATTATGCTGTAGAGATTTTACTGTGGTTTCTTCTCAAAAGGTCTCACTAGGGATTTTGGCAGTCAAAATTCCGTTCTTGTAAAATTCTTTAAAAAATGTATAACAATAAGGATAATTTTGTTAGTCATTATGCTTGAATATATATATTTTTTCAAATATTTTATTCAGCTAAGTTCTTGATATCCCCTCCAATTTCTTTTACAAATTTCTAAAATCATTTTGTGATGAAAAAAATCCGAGCTTTACTCCATTTGGCTCAGCTTTTTAGGCTTGGTAAGTTTGGACAAAAACACCACCGCTGTTTGAAATGACAACAGAATCAGAACGATAATTCATAACCACCACCATCAAAAAAGAAAATTAGTTTTGAACGCAAAAGTTGATAAAATTCCTTATGTGGGATTGGATGTTAGCTTTGAACATAAAAATAGATAAAATTTCTTATGTGAGATTTGAGTGTTCATGAACGACAATTTATAACCACCGTAGTCATGACGAGCAGTCATGACAATCACCGGTGCGACAAATAAAGCTTAAGGTTTTGTTTGGGAGGACTTATTTTTACCGGTCAAGCGGTTACGACCGCATGAACCCGACCTTAATTATGGCCCGGTTCATGCGGTCGTAACCGCTTGACCGGTGAAAATAAGTCCTCCCAAACAGAGCCTAAATTTCCCATAGAATTTCAATCACTTTTACATCCCAATAATATGATTAAAGTTTAGCCTATTTCGAGGCTAAATTTTAAAATCCAAAAGGATCCTTAAACATATCCCATCCTCATTAAAAATAAAGACAAATTTTCATTCTTACAAGCATAAGTACAAATTACATGTTCTAATCCTTAAGGCTAATATGAACTCTAAATGGGCAATTGTACAAGCCTTTGTACAAGTTATTTTAACATGTAGAAAGTATCATTCATTTACTATTTCATTTATTCCTTGAACAAATTGATAGAGGGAAACAGGAGTTGCATTTATGGAAAAAAATTGATATGAAAATGAGTCTACTTGTTTTTTGGGAGTAAATTAGTGTCAATAAATAAAATGTATACTTTGATGAGAAAAAATAGAGTAGGGAATTGTTGGAACAGCATAAGAAGAATCAAGTAACATACAGTACTCCCTTTGTCTGTTGCAATTTGGTGTCCTCGCCACTTCCCGACTTCCGCCCAGCGCACGACATGTGCTGTCGCTGCCGCACCACCCGCGGGGGCCGACGAGCGACGGCAAGCACTGTTGCTGCAGCTGACATACTAGGGATCAGTGCACGATTGGTTGTTAGATATATTCATAGTTATTTCTATGCCCTCATGCACATGCTCTGCTGCATCTAAATCAGCATTTTAAAACCCCAAGCAAACAAACAGAAGAATGAAGAACACGAATCAACCAATCCCTTCTTCTTTGGGTTGCAGCCTGTCCATCTCCTTCTCCCAGTTGAGCCCAAACATCTGCCGGCCGAAAGGAACCATGAGATTGTACCTCAACACCTGCAGCACATCAGCATTATCAGAACAAACCACAAAGCCTGCTACGCTCAGTAGCTGCGCAAAGACGAACAAACACCTTGCCATTAATGTCGCGCATCCGCATTTTCAGCGCCTCCGCATGCTGCAGCCAACGCGAATCTCGCGGATCGGATTTCTCCGCCCAAGCTTTCCCGAGCATTGACCTCCACTCAGCGATGCTAGACCTGATGTCCTTGTTCAGCTCCACCCACACAGGAGCGCATCCATTTCTCGAGAGGATTCTGTAGAGAGCATCTTCCGCCGGATCCACGTGGGGGTTGGCATCAAGCTTCAGTGGCTTTCCCTTGCCTGGAAGGTTTTCAAAGTGCCCTTCCTCCATGGAGTGCCATATTCTTTGCTCCACAACATTGACTATATCGGTCTCGGATCTGTGGATGCTATTAATGAGAAGGAAAGTAGGCCAAGGAAACAAGCTGGAAAGTATTGATTGATGATGTCCACACACCATTCAGGTCCAGAGGTTATACATCTTTCTATAAATGTCAGTTTCAGTCACAGTAGAACTAGAGGAGGGAGGCCAAAATCAATTTTTAATGGTTCAGGTCTCAATAGCACAAATATTTACAGGCATATTACAATCAAACTATAGAGAAGATTGGCAATTATTGATGGTCGAGCAATTAAATTTTTAGTCTATGGACACCAAACCGAACAGATCAAATAATTTTTAAATGATGTGGAGATGTACCGCCCTAGCCCGCAGTTCACTGGGTTAGCTCTTCCTAATACTTAAATGTCTTAGGAGGCTCACTGGAAAAAAAAATCATCATCAGTGAATAACATGTATCCTCCAAGTTCGGTGAGAGAGAAGGCGATCCTTGCCGATTTTCCGCTCGATTTCACCGTCGACTTCTCCCTCAGTACGTGCGGTGAGGTTGAAAGTCTCCGCCGACGACATCGACACTCTAATGCATCCAGTGCGTCCAATGTGTTTAGGCTGTCAAGGCTCGAGATCCTACGTCCTATGTGCGTCCTGCCGAAGTTGATGGCATTGCTTGTCCTTAACGTCGGTGAGTCGAAACTTGAGGAGCTTCCACATGCGCCTTTTTTCCATCCACCCTCCAGCATTGATTGATTGATTGCCTATTATGTTTCCATTCAGTTACTAATGGAATCGATCGATTGACAATGGCTGATATTTATATGGATCGTTTAGTGCTTCAGCCTAGCTCGTTTTCTTCTTCCGCATGATTCAGGGTCTGTTTGGGGCAGCTCTGGCGGTTGGAAAATCTCTATTCCAACCGCCAGAGCTGCTTTCAGTCTGTTTGGGACAGCTCTCTGTGAAGAGCTTTTCAAAAATCTGGAGCTGTTTTGCAGCTTTTCAGAAATCTCTTCCTCCCCAGCTTCTGCTCCCGCAAAATAGCTTTCTCTCTCACATGTTTTGGAAATCTAATGGTTTCTTCAGTTGGAACATGGTCAGAGGTTGGACGGCCTTCCTCCGGCGATTTCGAGCCCCGGACGGCTTTCCTCCGGCAATTCCAAGCCCCCGACGTCCTTCCTCCGGCGATTCCGAGCGCACTTCTGCACAGAACACCCAAACAGTCTGCAGCTTTTCAAAACTGCTCCCCAGAGATCTATTTTAAAACAGCTCTATCCGGACAGCAGCTTTTCAATCCGCCAGAGCTGTCCCAAACAGACCCTCAATCCTCCAATCATTGTTCATTGAGGCTTTGTCCTTCGACGAGCTTTGACATTTGTTGATGCGGTCTTCAGTTCCCAGCGCATCAATGACTGCCCTAGTTGATGTCTAATGACTCTGCGACATCCTCTGGGACTGCATCCTTGAATCTACATCAAGTTGAACCAAAAAGGTTCACCATCACCATTGTTCTTCTTAATGGTACAAACTATTTGGCATGTAACCAATCCATTTACCTTTAACAAAATCGATTGTTAGATACTATTGCGGAGCCTCCATGGAATGATCCCACTTGGGAAAGATAGGGATACTACATGGATTTTTAGCTCCTTGAAAAACTATGTTCTTCTGGATACAACCACCACCATCTGGGCCCAAGCTCAGGCCATATTTTCCTTTTAGGGGAATTATGCACAATAGCACAAGTGTGCCAACACTACTCTCAGATTGCACAATTAACCCAAGTATAATTTTTTGTTACCCAATACTACTCGGAGTTTGCCAAGCTGCACCGGAAATTTAGCTACTTTGCACCATGGTCCTAAGTGTGCTGAATGGCATGAAAATGATTCAGAAAGCAGATGCTCAGAATCATGTCATTCTTGGCCTCAGGGACTAAATCAAAACTTTAATCTCATTTAGGTCTAGGTATTGGGGAGGCAACCTATTCCTTCTCTGCAGAGACTTTTAACATGGTCCAACAAGAATTTACTCGCACTCAAACCACTTTACAAGATTGTTGAACTAGTAGCGACTGATACACATGTGACCACCATACATGCTCACACCCTAGTACCACTGAGCGTGTCTGTAAGTACTATCATCAACCATGCCACAAGGGATATCCACTATAAACTGCATTGTTTTCCTCAGCACACTAGGAACAATCACCATGGTTGAGGTCGTGGATGAGGGGGGCGCTCTAATAGAGATCAGCACTTGCTCTTCCTTATATGAGTTACTTGACTCACACAACTTCACCTCTGAGAGGTACACCGTCAGATACCTCTATTTCAGAGTCTGTCTACCTAGGGATTACAAGCTATAAGAAGATTCCTATAATGATGATTACTGAGACATTTTGTTTTATATGAATATTTCACCAGATAAAACCATTTAAAATCATAAGAATCTTCTGAAGCAATTGAAGGCATGCATCTGAGAATTTATCATATACTATGGATGATCAAACATTGTAGAAAAAAGTAAACAAAACAAAAGTTTCAAGTATTTTTAAAAAAGATGGATATTATTTGATTTGTTTGAAAATCACTCTTTAGAAGTAAGCATAATAGGACGATGGATATTCATTCTAAAAGGAGATGTTATCACATGCAAATAGAGGGACCATGCATTTAGCCTTAACCCGCATTTGCAGAAAGACTATATGATGTAGGGTAGGTTGTGTGTAGTAGACTCCTAGAATGCAAACTAGTGCCGTGTAGGGGCTGACTCACTCCAACCTAATGACTATATGTCAGAACAATTTTAAATCAGGCGTATTAATTAATAGAAGCAACGCAACATCATAACAAATCAGCGCATTCATTCACAATAAGGATAAACAATTTCTTTAGGCGCTTTGGCGATGGCTTTCCTCCGCACGGAGGGCCAGAATAAGCACGCGGCGAATTAAGTCGTCCTGCAAGTTAAGATATTCACAGGCAAACGATAACAAGCTATAATTCCTTAGAGCAAAGAATTCCACAAGCGCGCAATGTTTTACAACCAAACAATACTTAGCACATCACACAAAATAAAGTCATACAAATTCTGAAATAAAACTAGGGCTGCACTAATTCCACACGGATCTGAAGTTTGGAGGCAAGGTGGGACTTTTCGGGTGGTGGAAGACTGGATGGGGTAAAGGGAGGTGGTTCCACGGAAGGGGAAGGGTGGTGGCTGTTGGTATGGATGATGGGGGGGCTGACTTGGGGGTTTTCGGACTGGATCTTGACGAACTAGTCCCGATCTGGGCAGATCCGGCGTGCGGCTGTAGGGGATGGCGGCGTGCGGCTGTAGGGGATGGCGGCGTGCGGCTGTAGGGGAGCAAAGAGGGGTGGCGGCTGGGTTTGGAGGGGCTGGCGGACGGGATCTGGGAGGGGGTGGCGGCGTGCGGCTGTAGGGTAGGCGGCATGCGGCTGTAGGGGGCTGCAGCGGGTTTGGAGGGGGGGTGGCGGATGGGATCTAGGAGGGGTGGCTGCTCGGTAGGGGAGGGAGGGAATTAAGGGGGAAAAGGATACTTACCCAAGGAGTCGTCACCAAGAGGGCTCCACGGCGTCGGCACCGCGGAAGGATCACCGGAAATGAGGAAGAGGAGTTCTCCAAATTTCAGCAAGCAAATTCCTGCAGCCCTAGTGGATCTATTTATAAGAAAATAAAATTAGGGCACCAAAGATGGACGGCTATGATTGGTCGTCGATCTCGGCGCCAAAACAACACTAAATAATGTTCGAAATACAACATGCTATATATGAAAATTCATCAGAACGACGAGCCGGACGCAATCACGGTGACGGATCGGCGATCCGGTCACGCCTGTCTGCGAGAAAACACGAATGTGGGGTCCGCCCTGCGCCGTGTCGCGCCAGATGGCCCCCCATCAACTCCTCCGGACTGAAAAGCCTTCATCTCCGATGAATGGAGACGCTCGTACTGAAGTCGAAGTCCCGGGGCGAGTTGATCCAACTCTGCAGCAGCAATCCAGGTGTCGTCAGTGAAGGGTCGTCCAAGCCAACGAACCAAGTAGGGCACACGAGCCCATCCGTAGAAGGGACGAACTCATGTGCAATGATCCCTGTAATCTGCTCGGCCCTCAGCACTCGGGGAAAGCGATCCGGTGATGGTGGTGGTACTCCAGGTGAAGCCAATGGAGATGAATTCCCGGGTAAGGGGGAATCAAGTGGAGGCTGGGTGGCGGGAGGAAGGGGCGGTGGTATCGGCTCGGGAGGGCCGCCAAGGTAGGGATCAGGGTACTCGTGAGGTACAAAGTAGGGTGTCAGGTCCTCAACATTGAACACAGGGTGGATACCCATGCTCGCAGGAATGTCCAACTCGTAGGCATTCAACCTGATCCGTCTCAAAACTGAGTAGGGCACAATTCGCCTGGCGCTTAGCTTCTTAGCAGGCCCCCGAGGGAGCCGCTCAGCACGGACTCTTACCATCACCTGTTCTCCGACCAGAAAATGTTTTTCTCGTCTATGATTGTCTGCCTGTTCTTTATAATGCTCATTGCTTAAATTAATTTTAGCCCTGATTGACTCATGCAAGTGACGCGTGAAGGACTCAGCAGACTAACTAGGGCGTGACTCAGTCGGGACGGGCATAAGATCAATAGGCTTCCTAGGGTCATAACCTGATACTATCTGAAACGGACTCAGACCAGTCGACCTATTGATGGAATTGTTGTATGCAAACTCAGCTATAGGGAGCACCGAGTCCAACCTAGACGCATGTTCACCAACTAGACACCTCAGCAGATTACCTAAACTCTATTCACCACCTCAGTCTGACCGTCCGTCTGAGGGTGGTATGCAAATGAGAATTTAAGAGTAGTCTCGGTTTTGCGCCATAACGTCTTCCAAAAGTAGCTAACGAACCGCACATCTCGATCGGACACGATGGACTTCGTGAGACCATGTAATCTAAAGACTTCGCTCATAAATAAGGCCGCGACGCGGGGAGCATCAGCGGTCTTACTACACGCGATAAAATGTGCCATCTTAGAGAACCGGTCGACCACGACAAAAATAGAATCATGCTTCCGCTGGGTGCGCGGAAGTCCAAGCACAAAGTCCATACTAATGCCCTCCCAAGGGCGATGGGGGATGGGTAAAGGGGTGTATAGGCCCGTGTTCTGCTTCGTTCCCTTGATCGTTTGGCATACAAGACAATGTCAGACGATACAAGCCACATCTTTCTTCAGACTCGGCCAATAAAAACGATCCTCTGCCATAGCAATCGACTTATCCCGCCCAAAATGACCGGCGGCACCCCCGCCGTGTAGTTCCCAGACTAAATAATCACGATACGAGGTGTTGGGCACACACAAACGGGAGCCCCAGAATAAGTACCTGTCAATGATCTGAAACCCCTCAATAGGATCAGGAGGGTCCCTCGATAGCGCATTGTATAACTCAGCAAAATCAGGACAAGTGGGGTACTCCATAATCATCCTCTCGAAACCATCCACCTGGGCCCGCAATGTGTGTAGTAGAGAGACTCGACGACTGAGTGCGTCGGCGGGTTTGTTCTCGACACCAGCGCGATGTTTGAGAACGTAGTGGAAATCCTGCAGATACTCTACCCACTTCATGTGTCGGTGACTCAGCTTCCTCTGAGAGTCGAGGTAGCGCAAGGCCTGGTGGTCAGAATAGAGCACAAACTCCCGGGGGAGGAGGTAGTGTCTCCCATATAGTAACGACTAGATGATAACATAAAATTTTCGATCGTAGTTCGAGTATTTTTGCTTGGCTTCGTTCAGTTTCTCACTAAAGTAAGAAACTGGGTGTCCCTCTTGACTCAGCACTCCCCCAATACCCACACCCGACGCGTCACAAGCGACCTCGAAGGCCCTGCTAAAATCGGGGAGTCGGAGAACGGGAGCGGACGTCAGTTTGTCCTTAATCTCTTCAAATGCACGAGTGGCCGCGGCGGTCCACTGAAAGTCTCCCTTACGCAAACAACTAGTAAACGGGGTCATGATCGAGCTAAACCCCCTAACGAATCTCCTATAAAAGGTCGCAAGTCCATGAAAGTTGCGGGCCTCATGAATGTTCGATGGTGTGGGCCACTCGCGGATGGACTGGACCTTCTCAGGGTCAACGGACACGCCTGAGGAGGAGATAATAAATCCCAGAAAGTGGACTGACTCGGATAAGGAGCACTTCTTCATATTGATAAACAATTTCTCCTTTCGGAGAATGTCAAATAGGAGTCTCAAGTGCTCGAGGTGATCTGGCTCGGTATGGCTATAAATCAGAATGTCGTCAAAGTAAACGACTAGGAATTTGCCCATATAGGGCCGCAGGATCTGGGTCATGACTCGCATGAATGTGCTCGGGGAGTTCGAGAGCCCAAATGGCATGACCAGCCACTCGTACAGACCGTCTTTCGTCTTAAATGTTATTTTCCACTCGTCTCCCTCTCGAACTCTGATCTGGTGACCCGCTTCGGAGATCGATCTTCGAGAAGATCTGGGCTCCGGACATCGTGTCTAATAGGTCATCCAGACGAGTGATCGGGAAACGATACTTCACAGTGATCTTATTGATAGCTCTACTATCGATACACATACGCCAACTGTCGTCCTTCTTAGGGGTAAGAAGGGCAGGGACGGCACATGGACTCAATCTCTCGCGAATAAACTGCTTCCGAAGGAGCTCATCAACCTGCCTCTTGAGCTCAGCGTGCTCAACAGGATTCATGCGATAGTGTGGTAGATTTGGGAGGGGAGCGAGACCCCCGGGACTAAATCTATAGCGTGTTGGATGTCCCGCAGAGGGGGTAACTCGTCAGGGAACTCCTCTGGCATAATATCTGCAAACTCACCTAATAAGGGTCGAACGGCAGGATAGATCTCAGGTGTAGGGCAATCAGATGCCATAGTGGCTGCCACTACATACATGATACCAGCATCAATGTTGTCTCTCATAAACTCACTACGCCTCAGGATATGTACAGGTCTCGAGGAAATCGTACTAGTGGATGGCTCAACCCGACCCTTAGATCTCTCTCGGGGCTGGGTGGGAGATAAAGTGATTTTCCGCCCCTTGTCATAAAAGACACACGTGTTCGATCGACCGAAGCACGTGACGTCGCGATCGAAAAGCCAAGAGCAGCCTAATAGAACGTGGGCGACATCCATAGATATGACGTCGCACCAGACTTGGTCCTCGAAGGAAGCGATGCTGATTGGAACGAGACAGCGCTGAGTAACCTGTATCGCTGTCTTGTCTACCAAGATGACACGATAGGGGTGTGGGTGAGGCTCCGCCTTCATCTGTATGCGGTCTAGACCCTTCTGGGCCACGATATTCACACAACTCTCACTATCGATGGCTAATTTGCAGGGTCCGCCTGTACTCGGGAAGTACGTATAGAAAATGATGGTGCAGCGCCAATCCTCATCGGCATGTGGGGTATGTATGAGGCGTCTGACCACTCCCACCTCTAATGAACGCTCAGCGTCGCTCTCCCAGCCCGCCTCAACAGTGGCAGTAATCTCCTCAGTAACCTCCTCATCTCCCTCTAAACCTTGCTCCTCATCTTCAATCAACAGATTCCGCGTGGGGCAGTGTGCTGCCACGTGTCCTCTGTCAGAGCATCTAAAACACTGGATACCCCCAGGCCTCTGGCCCTCAGTAGCGACAGCCTTCCCCTTCATGTCAGGAGTGACTCGTGGGGGTGGGGCGGCTGTAGCAGTCTGGGCTGGAGCGGGCTTCCTAAACGTCGACGACTCCGTCCGGGAAGGGAACTGGTTCGTACCAGATGTACGAAGATACTGCTCGTACTCTTGGGCGAGCTGGAATATCTAGTCCACAGTCTCGAGGCGATGGGGAATCAACTCCCCTCTGGAGCTCCGAACAAAGGCCAGCCTTAAATCGAGAGGCGGTGGCAATGGGCTCCTCCGAAATATCGCTCCTAACGACCAGCTCGTCGAATCGAGCCATGTACTCGGCTACCGTAAGCGTCCCCTAACGTAAGCTCTGTAGCTGATCAAGCAGCTGATCACGGTAAGAGGCAGGGAGATGCTTATCCTTGAGTCTCTTTCATGTCCTCCAGACGGGTGATGGGGTAGTAGTTGTCTCTCTCAACAGCTCTCTCCACGCTAATCCAGAATACCTTGGCCTACCCGATCAACTTCACCTTCACAAACCGGACACAACGCTCGTCACTCATATCGTACCAATCAAAATAATGGTCCATGTCTAGAAGCCAGTCACTAAAGCCTTTCGGATCCAAACGGCCATCGAATGTCGGGGCGTCCTGGCGAATCCGACGAGTGATGTCAAAGGCGTGGTCACCTCTTCGCGGGTCAGGGTAATCATCATGAGGATTGTCACGGTCGTACTCGTGACGAGCGGGTAGGGGCCCGCGCTCACGTCGACCCAGCGTGTAATACTCATCTCGACGCTGGTCATAACGACCGTGTGGGGGTACACGGTTCCTAAGGTCAGGCTGACGTGGCATGTGGTGCTCATCACGCGGAGGAGGGGGTCGGACACGTGCTGGCTCTAGATTTCGCCTTGTCGGTGGGGTTGGGACTCGTATGGGAGTATCACGACGATAACGGTCTGTTGGCGGCGGGTCATCTCTGAACCGCTGGCCGCGATGGTGAAAATCGTCAAGGTCGTCCGCGATCTCATCGTCATGCTGTGAGGGAGTATCCATGGCGTTCTCTAACTGGTCGAGGCGGCGATTCACCGCGGCGATATCATGACGCACATTATCGAACTGAGTACCCATTGCGTCAAAACGTTCTAGAATAAGGCGCTGAAAGTCTGTGGTAGCGGCGCTCGAATTCGAGCCCGCTGCCCGGTCATTGGTGACTGGTGGATCTACCATGCTTCTAAATTCCCTACCACTACGAGCATGCTAAACGGCCCGACCTGGACTCTGATACCAACTGATGTAGGGTAGGGTGTGTGTAGTGGACTCCTAGAATGCAAACTAGTGTCGTGTAGGGGCTGACTCACTCCAACCTAATGACTATATGTCAGAACAATTTTAAATCAGGCGTATTAATTAATAGAAGCAACGCAACATCATAACAAATCAGCGCATTCATTCACAATAAGGATAAACAATTTCTTTAGGCGCTTTGGCGATGGCTTTCCTCCGCACGGAGGGCCAGAATAAGCACGCGGCGAATTAAGTCGTCCTGCAGGTTAAGATATTCACAGGCAAACGATAACAAGCTATAATTCCTTAAGAGCAAAAAATTCCACAAGCGCGCAATCTTTTACAACCAAACAATACTTAGCACATCACACAAAATAAAGTCATACAAATTCTGAAATAAAACTAGGGCTGCACTAGTTCCACACGGATCTGAAGTTTGGAGGCAAGGTGGGACTTTCCGGGTGGTGGAAGACTGGATGGGGTAAGGGGAGGTGGTTCCACGGAAGGGGAAGGGTGGTGGCTGTTGGTATGGATGATGGGGGGGCTGACTTGGGGGTTTTTGGACTTGATCTGGACGAACTAGTCCTGATCTGGGCAGATCCGGCGTGTGGCTGTAGGGGAGCAAAGAGGGGTGGCGGCTGGGTTTGGAGGGGCTGGCGGACGGGATCTGGGAGGGGGGTGGCGACGTGCGGCTGTAGGGGGCTGCAGCGGGTTTGGAGGGGGGTTGGCGGACGGGATCTAGGAGGGGTGGCTGCTCGGTAGGGGAGGGGGGGAATTAAGGGGGAAAAGGATACTTACCCAAGGAGTCGTCACCAAGGGGGCTCCACGGCGTCGGCACCGCGGAAGGATCACCAGAAATGAGGAAGAGGAGTTCTCCAAATTTCAGCAAGCAAATTCATGCAGCCCTAGTGGATCTATTTATAAGAAAATAAAATTAGGGCACCCAAGATGGACGGCTATGATTGGTCGTCGATCTCGGCGCCAAAACAACACTAAATAATATTCGAAATACAACATGCTATATATGAAAATTCATCAGAACGACGAGTCGGACGCAACCACGGTGACGGATCGGCGATCCGGTCATGCTCGTCTGCGAGAATACACGAACGTGGGGTCCGCCCTGCATCGTGTCGCGCCAGATGGCCCCCCATCACTATGTTTGGAAGCTCGTGAGAGAGATTGCCTTAAATGTAGATGGGAGCTTAGTTATTAAAGGCGCAAGGCGCACCAACGCGCAAAGAGGTCTTGGAGCCTAGGCACAAGACTCAAGGCGCAGGGTGCGCGCCTGACGAAGGTAAGACGCACACCTGACGAAGGCAAGACGCAACCACATCAATTTAAAATAATCAACATCAAACATCATTTCAGCTTTTTGATCAAATTCTTCATTTAGTCTACTAATTAATCATTCATTACTATCGTTTATCTCTTAAAAATAGATTCAATATGGTCACTTGCATCATATCTAATTCTCAACGCACAATTATTTTTCACAAACACTAAATCAATAAAAAATTATTGAGTTCTTACATTATTTTTTTCTTAATTTTTGAAGAAAACAATTTACAACAAAAATCTCACTCATTTGCGCCTTCTATATTCCAAAGGCGCAAATAAGACGCACAGAGGAGCAAACCTCTGAAACTGGTGAATCTTAAGCCTTAGGCGCGCCTTTAATAATATAGGATGGAAGATGGGATTGAATGATACATCCATTCCTTTATGCTTCCTACCTTGGTAGTATTGTTGGTGGTGGCCTACGGTGAGAGTTGTAGGAGATAAAGAGAAGAGGGAGAGAACGAAGGGCCGGTGACTAAGAGGGAGAAGGAAGCCTAGAGTAAATATTGCTTGTCCATTCATTCCAAAACTTGGGTTTAAATACCCCCGAGGCTTTTACAAAAATGCCCCTCAAATGATATGAGAGTTAAAATAATAGTTGAAAATGTAGGGAAGTGGGAACTTACCTAGAAGATGTGACGCAGGATAAAAATAAAGGTGTGATGTGCAATTGTACCCTAACGGAACTCTAATGAATGAGTGTGACTGTAGTGTCATGGGAAAAATTAAAATTATGTGGTGCACATACAATTATCCCAATTAAATGACAATAAATTATGAATTTAATAAAGAAATTCACAAACAATCACAATTGATATTTAAAGTATTAGATAAACGAACAATTGCTAGCTGAATTAAAATTAATAATACTTCAAGTACATGATAAGTGCATAAATCTTGCATGTAGAATAATTGGTGGACAAATTAATATCACAAATAATATGATTATCAATAAAATATTCAGCACTAAGAGCAAAACTTCGTACAAGATGTTAAGAACTTACACAAGTAATAAGAGTGCAAGAAGGTGGTAAGAGGCTAATTCGGAGGGCTAGAAAATTAGAAAATTGCAGTTATGCGCTGAATTCAAATATCTGAAAGTGATTTCCTGTGGCTAAGATGGAGGCGTGGGGGCATATAAAACTACAGTATCAGTAGTAGGGTTGTGGGGCATGTAGTGGAGGTAGTCGACTGGGCTGGACAGGGAGTGGAATGGGGTGAGGGTTGCCGAATTGTTGCTGCAGGAAGTGAATTACTGCTGCAGGAAGGAAGAATTCTGTGGGAGCAGGGAAATGAGAGTATTAACGCCTGGGAAGTCGCAACTTTTGGTGGTGGGGGTGGGGGGATTGAAGAGACTGAAATCCAGGGGATTAAAGGCTGGTTGATCATTGGAATATTGCGGGTTTCTAATTTCCTTCACTCGTGTACTAGCCAGATGAAGGTAACTTCCTATGGTGGGCAGTTACAAGCGGTTAACACAATGGAATTACTGGAGGGGCTGTTTACTGTTCATCTTGCGGGATAAGTATGCGTTATAAATATTAATGGAAAGGGCTGCAGCGGCAAAGTGTAGTTTGGGGTAGTTACTTGGTAGTTAGTGATGGGAGGGAGTTATGATGGTTTTACGGAGTGAGAAGGTAGTTATAGTGGGAAAAGGAAGTTACCATGACTTCAGCGCCAAGAGTCCATGATGTAGAAAACAAAGGATGAATCTTGTATATACTTCTTTTTATATATCAAATACAAGAGAGAATACAAAAATATAGGAGAAGAGAGGGAGGAAGAATCCACAATAGAAGTGAGACTAAAGGAGAAGGAAGAAAGAGGCCTATAAATGGGCCTTTATATCATTTATCCTTATGTCTTCTAACACTCCCCCGCAAGCTGGAGCGTACAAGTCGTAGGCACTCAGCTTGGACAAGAACTGGTAATACAATTTGCGAGGTAATGTCTTGGTAAGGGTGTCAGCAACTTGCCCAGACGCAGGAACATGTTCAAGCTTTAGCACTTTTGATTGAACTTTTTCCCGAACACAGTGACAATCAACCTCAATATGTTTAGTCTGCTCATGGAACACAGGATTCTTCGCAATATGTATTGCAGCTTGACTGTCACAAAACAACGTTGATGGTGAGAACAACCTAACCCCAAATCCATTAGAAGACTTTCCAGCCAGGCTAGTTCTGATATAACAGCTGTCATCGCACGGTACTCAGCCTCAGCAGACGAGCGAGCAACCACCGTCTGCTTCTTACTCCGTCATGTGATAAGATTTCCTCCAAAGTAAGTACAAAAACCAGTAGTAGAACGTCGATCATCCAACGAGCCCGCATACTCTGCATCAGAGTATGCAATAAGAGAAAGGGAGGAAGATGACTTATACACAAGTCCTTGCTCAGGGGCAGTTTTCAAATATCTGAGAATCCGTTCCACTGCCTGAAGGTGAGAAACATGTGGGGTATGCATAAACCGACTAACTACTCCAACCGCAAATGATATATATGGTCTCGTAACGGTTAGGTATATCAGTTTTCCCACAAGACGACGATAGTATTCCGGATTTGGAATTAGAGAGTCAGCCTCAGATCCCTGAACACACAACATATGGTTGACTTCCATCGGGATTTCCGCAGGTTTGCAACCAGAGAGACCAGCATCTTTCAGAAGGTCAATGCAATAATTACACTAGGATAAGACAAGGCCATCAGGTCGTCGAGCTACCTCTAGTTCAAGAAAATATCGAAGATTTTCCAGATATTTGATTTGAAAGATAGAATTTAAATGTTGTTTAACATGTTGTATCCCAGCTGAGTCATCACCAGTGATCAGAATATCGTCCACATAAACCAGAAGTATTATAATCCCCGTTGATTGGTGATGAGTGAAGAGACAGGAATCTGCCGAGCTTTGTTTGAAGCCAACCTCACAAACAGCCTTATCGAATTTGCCAAACCACGCCCGTGGAGACTGTTTGAGACCATAAATAGATCTGCGAAGTAAACAGACACGAGACTCCCTCATGGTCTCAAACCCGGGCGGTTGTTGTATATAGACAGTTTCAAGAAGATCGTCATTCAAAAAGGCATTCTTGACATCCAACTGATGGAGGGGCTAGTGGCGATGAACAACTAAGGAGAGCAAGACCTGAACCGTATTTAATTTTGCGACTGGGGAGAACGTTTCCTCATAATCAAGACCGTAATGTTGAGTAAAACCCTGTGTCACAAGCCGAACCTTTAAGCGATCAACTGTCCCATTTGTGGCATGTTTGATAGTAAAGATCCACTTGCAGCTAACACAACTATGGTCAGGAGGAGACACAAGATCCCAAGTATGATTACCTCACAGAGCAGTCATTTCTTCATCCATGGAGGCACGCCACGCCGGATGCTGGAGAGCTTCCTGCACAGAGTTAGGTATAGAGATAGAGGAGAGAGAGAGAGAGAGCAAAGATAAGAAGAGGTGGAAAGAGCCGATGTAGAAAGACATAATTTGCTAAGGGATGAGCCGTCGAGGAGGATGTCAGATCAACAGGTCACGCGATCACACCGGTAGAGGGAAGTTGTTGCTGGGCAGCTGGACGTGGAGGACGACGAGTGTAAACTTCAATGATAGCATGTTTGGAGGAAACTGGTGGTGGTGTAGGAATCGGAAGCAGAGGAGTAGGGAGAAGTGGTGGAAGCGGATACGTTACGGGAATGATGGTTCGAGGTAGCGGAGGAGGAAGAAGGGGATCAGAAGGACTGACGTGATATAGTTGGTCTTCATGAAAGGAGACATCAGCAGACACAACTACGTTATCAGTGATAGGATAAAAACAAACATACCCCTTCTGAGTGCGGGAGTACCCAACAAACATAGCTTTGGTAGCACGAGGGGCTAGCTTGTCATTGGAATGGCCAAGATAGTGGACATAACAGGTACACCCAAAAACACAACATGTGAGAGAGAAGAGATTTGTGGATGGGTAAAGGAGAGTAATGGGTGCCACAAAGTTGAGGACAGACGGAGGCATGCGATTGATGAGGTGACAAACAGTAGAGACTGCAAAATTCCAATAGAGGGGAAGAACCTGCATTTGGATCATGAGAGATCTGGCCACATCAAGGAGGTGGCGATTTTTTTGTTCTGCTATGTCATTTTGTTGAGGGGCGTAGGCACATGAAGTCTGATGTATAATACCGAACTCAGCGCATAGATTGGAGAAGGTGCGACCAGTATATTCTCGAGCATTGTCCGCACGAAGAGTTTTGACACAGGTAGAGAATTGAGTGCGAGTTTCCGTAAGAAACGTGCAAAACGTGGTTGGAAGTTCGGTACGATCACGAAATAAATACAACCAGGTAACCCGTGAGTAATCATCGATAAAGGTAACAAAGTATCGATACCCAAAAATACTAGGGATCTTATAGGGCCCCCAAATATCAGAATGTACTAAGGATAAAGGAGCATCGCTCCGGATACATGAAGGAGAAAAGGAGACACAGTGTTGTTTGCCGAAAATACAAGATTCGCAAAAGAACTTTTGAAGAGAGACAGTAGGAAGAGCTTTCTTGAGAATTGGAACAGGGGCATGTCCAAGACGACGATGTCAATCAGTGGTGGAGACAGTGGTGAGAGCAGTGGGAGGAACATCAAGAAGATATAGCCTGTTAGACAGTCGCCCTCTACCAAGTATATTCCGCGTTAGTCGATTCTGCACCACGAAGGAAGAGTGTGAGAAAGTAACACAACAATCAAGGTCTTGCGTAAGACGGCTAACAGAAAGGAGATTAAAAGAAGAGTCCGGAACATGAAGAACCGAGGATAAGGAGAGAGGAGTAAGAGACAGATGAGCAGTGCTAGAAACCGGGATCCTATCACCATTGGACACAGTGATGTGCTTGGGGTAAGCAGTATCTAAGTATTTGGATTGCTGCTGCGGAGAGAGATGATGTGTAACACCCGAGTCCACAATCCAGGGAGAGTTGTGTGAGAAGCATGATATACCTTTCTTGAAGATCGAGGCCACAGAGCCAGAGGAGCGACTAACCACCTCTTGAAGCTGATGGAGTTGAGCACACAATGCGGCAATATCATCAGTAGTGGTGGAACCAGATGCCATAATCCTGAGCTGCGAATAGGCACAGAAATTGGGCGGCAAGAAGGCACGCGGCTTGCCGGACAGAACCAGCAGCTACTACGGAAGAACGATGAGGGCAGCGAGAGACGAAGCCGTGCGGGTACCAATGGTAAGACGATGTCGCACGCGACTAGAGGAGATCGCGTGAGAAGCAGCGAGTAGAAGGGAGCCCGTAGCAAAAAAACAGGCCGCGGCGGGAAGAACCTTGAGCGACAGCGGGTAGAAAGAACAGAGGCCAGCGAACAGGCACAAAATTGGGCGGGTAGAGACAGACCGCACCAAGATCCGGAGCGGTAAGAGAAGAGAAGCCGCCAAGACTAGAGAGCAAGAGGCCGCACGGTCTCGATGTCAACACACCAGCGGCAAGAGGCCGTGACCAAGATGCGGAGCGGTTAGCTGGAAGAAGTCGCCACGCCTAGACACGAGGAGAAGCCGCACGGACACAGTGATAACACATCAGCGGCAAGGAGGATGTCGCGACCAATATGCGGAGCCCGCAGCAGAGAGGAGAGGCCGCTAGCGATAAGACAAGTCGCAGCGACTAAGCAGAGAAGAAGCCACGCGAGAAGTCCGCACGGTCACGGGGAGCACACCAGCGACAAGGAAAGATGTCGCGACCAAGAGCGGAGCTCGCAGCGGGTAGAGAAGCCGCAGCGGCTAAGAGAGGGCCATGCGGGACGCCCACAGAGATTGAAGAAGGGAGACCGCAGCGGGTAGGAGAGCAGCAACAGTAAGGAAAACCGCACGGTCTCGGTGATAACACCAGCGGCACAGAACGGTGTCGCGACCATACGCAGTGTTCGCAGCGGTTCAAAAGAAACCGTAGTGAGAAAAAGAAGTCGCAACGACCAGGAACGAAGTCGAGCGATAAGATAAGAGAAGGAGAGATTGCGGGTAGAAGAAGAAATCGCAGTGAGAGGGCGAGAAGCCGAGCGGGAAGAAGGAAGAAACCGGTCGGTTATGGGGAGGGCCCACCAGACCGAGAGGTTTATAAAGGGGGGGTAAGACGAGGTGGAGGCCACGAGAGAGAGAGAGAGAGGAGCGGTAAGAAAAACAATGGACCACGCGGGAAGCCGCGGTTAGAAGCAGGAAAGGCCGCAAGATAGAGTGGAAAAGCCAGAGAACAAACCGCCCGGTTAAAAAGAGAGTCAGGCGGAAGACCAAGCCGCCCGGTTAAAAAGATAAACCGAGCGGATAGGGAAACCGAGCGGTTAGAAAACAGGTTGAACCTCCCTCTGATACCATGTAAAAAACAAAGGGTGAACCTTGTATATACTTCTTTTTATATATCAAATACAAGAGAAAATACAAATATATAGGAGAAGAGAGGGAAGAAGAATCTTATACACTAGATGTGGGACTAAAGGAGAAGGAAGAAAGAGGCCTATAAATGAGTATTTACTACGAATGGATAAAATCGTCCAAGAACATTAATCTACTAATTTTACCTTTTAGAAAAATATTTTTTAAAAATACATAAATATATGGCATCGTCGGTCTAAGCATGACTACAGACTCGGACCATTCATCAAACGATCCTAACTCCGCCTCTCATGTTTATAAACTCGGGCAGGTTCTAGGACCGCCGTGAAATGTGATCCTCGTCAAGATGATTTACGGGAAACCATATTGAGGTTGTCCATTCATTTCCCTTGTTAGAGGAGCGATTCTAAGCATTGGAGGCTCACTAAGATGAGAGTTGCACAAAGTTTGAGATATGTAAAAACAACGTTATTCACCGTTTTATTAATAGTGTTTTGTTTTGAGATGACAGTTTATTGAAAGACATAATGATGATATATAACCTGCTCATTCATTGCATCTACTTTATGAGGGCTCAAATGAAGCTGTCACTTAGAATCGGGATTCGTAAACCAAACCGAACCAAACCATTGTGAATTATTTTGGTTTAATTTGAAAATTGGAACCATGAACAACAATGGTTTGGAATCTGGATGCGGTCTTTCATTTTATTATCCAAATCAGAACATAAATTGGAACCGCAATAAACAAGTTTCAAGCGGTTCCAAAATTTCTAGACTCAATTCAGACCGGTCCAAATGAATTGCAACACATTAATTTATTAAATAAATAAAAATAATTATCAATATAATTTATCTTATTTCATTTTTTTACAACATAGCATCAACAATAATCATATGATCAAGTCAATCCAATGGTAGGAATTATTTACGTATCTCATGCAAGTCAACCCCGTGCTTAAAGAAAATTGTAACCCAACACTCAGCACCTATGACACGCAGCATCCACGACCCTCAGCACTGAGCCACCGACATCTTCATCTCCTCCTCTAAGGCATAACAAAAGGCCATGTCCCCATTACCTCCTTCCCTCCCACAATTTCAAGGACTCGAACCCGTCAATCTCCCAACTATCACACTCGTCAATTTAAATATTTCCTTCTGATGGTTTCAATGTGGGTGGTCTCCTTTTTCCAAGAATCTGACGCCCCCACCAGCCTCTCCTCTCCTTCTCAAGATTTCAATGCAGCCAGCCGGCCTCGTCTCCTTCTGCAAAGTGAAGGAGTGCGTCGAAAAGGAAATTGATCTGCTACTTCCAACATTTATGACATCGACCCACTCCACGGTGCTGCACCGCCTGCTTCCGTCGTGCGTCGTCCAGATCCCCTGCATCTCTGCCGTTGGAGCTTCTCCCGTCTCCAGATCTCGTCATCAACCCATGTTGCGCATCCGTTGACATCGACATTTCATCTCTGCCGCTGGAGCTTCTTTCGGCGCCGAGTCTTGTCGCAGCATCTTCGTCTCCCGTCTTACTGTTGACGTTGGATGCTTCTCTTCTTCGATGAGCTCGAGCAGTCCCTGTCCAGATCTCGTCCGCATGGTTGTTGCCTTCACTGTTGCTGCCACCATCGACCTTCCTTAGGAAATGTATCAACGACTTCTTGTCTTGTCACCTCCAGCCAATGTATTCTACTGTTGGCTTCAACAAGCCTCTCCCTGCTACTCCAGATCCAATCCAGCTACTACTCACCGGATCCTCGAAGTTTCAAGCCGTTGTTACCCCTTTAGGGGCGTTGATCTCTCACCGAAGCTGAAGTTTGTTCTGTTTTGGGTCTTTTTTGTGTCGTTGCTTTATTGTTGTTGTTTCATATATGTGTGTCATAGTCTTGACTTCTTGCACGTGTCCCCGTGAGGGGGAATGTTTGAGACAAAGGAGACTCGGATGATCTTTTCCGACCTTTTTCCTTCGTTCCACTTGCCCTCTAGGCTTGTGTTGTATGTTGTTATGCGTCCCCCCATTTTTTCTTTTGATTGGTCATGTGTTGGGATGCGATTGATGTTGGTGTTCTAATCTCAACGAGTTGTGTCGCGTGAGACCGTGTCATACGGGACTGTGTCGTGTGGGACCGCCCTTTGTACGGATTATCTCTGACAGATTATCCCTGACGGATTATCTCCGATCAGTATGATTATCAAAATCGCGATCCTGATCGTAGGATCGATCCTACGATCAGGATTTTGCAAATCGACCAGGATCATACATAGGATCTAAATCGGCACATCTACGACCGGGATCGCGATCCGGATCTTAGGATCTTTAGGATCGCGATCCTGACCCGATTCTACCAGTCTGACCAAAGGTAACTATAAACATGTCCAACCATATTCCGACCCCATTCAACCGGTCCAACCATATTCCGACCCCATTCAACCGGTCCAACCATATTCCGACCCCATTCAACCGGTCCAACCATATTCCGACCCCATTCAACCGGTCCAACGCCCACAACCCATTGTTTAACTTTATCCCAATCCCGCCTTATACTCCATCACAAAATCATATCATGTTGTTTACCGTATCCCAAGTGTCAATTGCCGACTGCAAACTGTGACCAAGAGCAGATTCTTCGATCGCTTCCAGTCTAAATTTGTTTTTATTGTTAGTAAACATTTAGTGTCTTACCTGAAACTAAAATTGAACTTAATATGATATTATCTTTTTAATTTAATTATTCAAAAAAATTAATATAGTTATTCACATACTACTCAATTTATTGATTTTTTTGTTAATTGAGCATGAAATTTAATGATACAAAATTCAATTTTATTTTTTTAGTCATAATTTATGAATATTGTAGGATCTTGCGATCCTATGATCCGATCCGATCCAACCGCAAAACGATCCCACCTAAGATTTCGATCCTGACAACCTTGCTGATCACTCGTTTGATGACTTGCTCAACATCTTTCGTTCTCTTTTGCATGTTGTGTGTGTAGGTGATGTTGGTTGACCATTTTTCAATGAGTCCACGTCGTGTGTGGTTCATGCGTCGTGTGTGGGCCAGCGTCGTGTGTGGCTATGTCCCGAGCTTAATTCCCCGGTTTGGAATTTCCCCCGGTGACTCGTCTGATGTTTTGTCCTGCATCATCTACCTCCATTGTCGTTATTTGTTGTGTCCAAGTTGATAGGTCCCACCTTCAGCTTGAGGGGGAATGTTGGAATTATCGGGTCAATGTCGGGTTATTAAAGTCCTTAGGTGTATTTGTGTTTAGTCCCACACCGGTTATCGGTGTCTTTGAGTCATGTTGTAATCCTATTTAAAGCCCCTATATGGATGAATGAATAACCTCTTCCATTCTCTCTTTTCTTTCCAATAGATTCTTGAAGCAAGGATTAAGATGGTGCGTGGGAAAGTCCATCGTACGACTACTGATCAACTGGAGGGGCATGGGTGAGTCAGAACGGACTTGGGTGGATTCCGATGAGCTTAAAGAGACATATCCATTTCAGCTTGAGGACAAGCAATTTTTCGAAGATGGTGGGAATGATATGACTCGGAGCCGGTTCAGAGCGGTTTACCATTGGAAGGGACCAATGGACTAGGGGACTAAACCAACCGGTTCAGTCCCTCCCTCCTCCTAAGCAGACCAGACAGGCCCAACCGGTTCAGCGGCTGGGTATTTTGGGGGTTGCGGTTGCACCCCCTAGGGCATAGAAGAAGTATCTCGCAGGTATTTTTCCTTATTCTTCCCTAGGAGTAGCGGTAGCTAATAGATTCTCTCTTATTCTACTACTCTAGTAGCCTGACTGGCTACTAAGAGCCTCAGATCCTTATTTCTACCATTCGCATTGTTACCCTACTTTTCTTTGTTATATTGTAGAATCATCTCCTCTTCGACAATACTTGGAACCTGTTTCAGTTTCGTTCTCTTATGGATGATTTGTAGGAGGGTCATATCCCTAACTTAAGAAAATTCCACGAGGCCTTACGGACCCTTGGATCTCAGTAGTCTTGATTAAGACCCATAACCTTCTGTGCCATACCTCAATATCTTGCATGCGGTTGTGGTATTTTTTCCCACCGGCCTCGTACCTCAATGTCACTAGCAGGTATATGTATTGGACTATGTTGAATCTGTGTGTTCAGAAATGCAAAGTGTCCGACTACAATTGATGATGTCATTAAAATTGTTTAGTTTCCTAAAGTTCAACAGATCATCCAACAAACATTGCTGGTGTGGGTTGACCAGGTGGCTAGTGTGGAACTGGAGGTAGCTGATGGCAGGCTAGACGGGAAGGCGGAAGGGTCTGAATAAGAGGTGGTTATTGCTTTTCCTTTTACATCAAAGTTTGCTTGAAGTGTGGCCCAACCCCTCAATTAGCGGCCTTCATCCTGTAACGGCCCGGAGACCACCACAGAATAACAATATTCCTTACATTATAAATGACT
Organism: Platanthera zijinensis; assembly: GCA_039513925.1. Lineage (NCBI taxonomy): Eukaryota > Viridiplantae > Streptophyta > Magnoliopsida > Asparagales > Orchidaceae > Platanthera > Platanthera zijinensis. The sequence goes on along the minus strand of CM077078.1, from coordinate 38,242,457 downwards.
AGAGCGCAGTACCAAATCATATAACACATTGAGTACCAACTATGTGCATTATCACTTAACTTATCTTTGCATTAAAAATAATACATGTCTAAAATACCACTTTGAATAAAAATACGAATCAATTCTTTTTTTGTGTAGCCAAACTTCCCAATTTCCTTTTCTTTTATCATTCTTACTCCTAAAATTTTTAAAACTAAAGGATTAGTCTTTAATAAAGACTAAGTAAGAAATTTACATTTTTAATCGCTTGTACATGCAAACAAGGTGAATCAGTAACAATGTACCTATATCTTTCTTTATTTCAATTGGATGCATATATAATAGTACTCGGCGGATTCGTATCAAGTTATCTGTCTTTTAAGCCATTACTAATGTATCATATTCAGTAAGAACGGTTACTTGCATAGAGCATAATGATATATTTCATGTTGCAGTCATATAAACAGTAAGAAAGTGATCATAAAAGAGTGTAACAGTCAAATAACATTCATGGTGAAATATGCATTCTTCATAATTCATGGTTTCCGATTTCATTTCATTACATTAAGGGGTATTATATTTATATATCAAATTTCAGTCTTGGGCCCATTCCACTTGGGTCAAACTCAGTGCGTACAACTCGCTTAAGACTCGTTAAGGCCCAACTGAGTTGACTTGGAAATTTAATCTAGTGCGTACAAACTCACTTACGACCTATTAAGATCTAACTAGATTTATATCATTCCACATATACCCTTAACGTATGCATGGATGCAATCCATATTTTTTTTCATTTATATCTTTACAATTTTTATATTTCTACATATTTGGGAATGAAGAGTATCAATTAGTAATTCATTCCTTTCAATCAATAGAGGCGATATTATCTATCAGTTATAACAAATTGTGAGCAATATAATTTTACAATAATTCAATTCACATGCAGCAAATACGCTCGCTATTGAATTTCAAAACAACATCTATAATGAAAATACTTGAAAATAAATCATAAATTAAAAAGGTAATCCTCACAGTGAGTTTCACTTTTCCATTGCTTTTCCTTGGGTCATCTCGTGTCGACCTTGGATGTCATTCTTCATCAAATCTGTAAGTAAGCATTCATTTTAAATCTGATTCATGCCTTTAACTAGTCACAATATTGTATTCGCCATTATATTATATTCTCCAATAAAATAAATCTCAATTCCAATAACATTAGAATGAGTCCCAATTTAGTTAAATACCCCCCTTATTGCCTGGTTAGTTTCACCATTACATAAGCCTCGACTCAACCATTCATAATTTGAAGCATCAATCATGAGTATAACCATTAACCATGCATTCCTACACTCAATCTCTTTTCTTTCATAAACTTTATTCAAGACTTATAAGGCACTCAATTCAGTAATTAATAAGTCAAGCAACTCTAACAATTAAAGACCCCATAGATAATCATTATGTACCTCAACAACCTGTGAAATTGCAACTATTTTATATAAAATAGTAACCTCAATTCTTCCATAATGATATTTCAACAACTTCTCATAGAGGACAGCAGTCCTATGCATAACAATATCATGTAAAATTAGAACTATAATAACACCACATGAAAATACAACAGCCACTCACAAATTACAGCACTCATATACTCTTTACATCTGAAATTTCAGTAAAATTAGACATTCAGCAGCTCTCTTCTAATTTATCTCACTAAACGATATACAAAGCAATCCATGCAACTATCCAATGTTATAACTTCAATTTCAGCCTTTTAAATCTCTATAAACATAATTCTCTAATTGATTTATAGAGAACATATCTGAAAATGCAATCATTCCATGTAAAAATATCCCTCTCATGGGGGTAAATAACAGTTCAGTGAGCCCAAACTGTAGTTATAACAGCCCCCTATAAAGTATAGAGCTTTTATGAACATAAAACATCAATTTCATTAATTTCATCAAGTACGTACAAGTTTCTAATAGTTCTACTAATAATGGACCGAAACATGATTCTCTTAAATTCCCTTAAACTCCAACAAGGTTGGACTCAATCCTCCATCAATTCCAATAAATTTCTTCATGGAAATCTTAATATGCTTACATGCAATCCAACCTAGGGCAGCCATATATACATGTATCACATTTAAAACTCTAAAATAAAGATTGAAAATCCAAACCAACAATCAAGTGAAATCCCCATATCAGCCCTATGCAATTTCAGAATATAAAACTCAAATTCCTTACAATCCCCAAAGAACATCAAGCTTTCATGCTATTAGAACTTTATACATCAAAATTTCATCAAAATAAAAATACTCTTCTTTCAAAAATCCCCCAAAACACACTCTAAATCCATAAAGGAGAGGGGAAAGAGGAGAAGAAAGGCTTACAGTGAGAAATACAACAAGGTATGAAGATATCTAGGGTTCTTTGTTCAGTCGAAGCTCCGAGCATTCACTATTAGTGCGCCGCTCCATCAATTCCAATAAATTTCTTCATGGAAATGCTTAATAAGCTTACAAGCAATCCAACCTAGGGCATCCATATATACATGTATCACATTTAAAACTCTAAAATAAAGACTGAAAATCCAAATCAACATTCAAGTGAAATCCCATATTAGCCCTATGCAATTTCAGAATATAAAACTCAAATTCCTTACAATCCCTAAAGAACATCAAGCTTTCATGCTATTAGAACTTTATAAATCAAAATTTCATCAAAATAAAAATACTCTTCTTTCAAAAATCCCCCAAAACACACTCTAAATCCATAAAGGAGAGGGGAAAGAGGAGAAAAAAGGCTTACAGTGAGAAATACAACAAGGTATCAAGATATCTAGGGTTCTTTGTTCAGTCGAAGCTCCGAGCATTCACTATTAGTGCGCCGCTCCATCAATTCCAATAAATTTTTTCATGGAAATGCTTAATAAGCTTACAAGCAATCCAACCTAGGGCATCCATATATACATGTATCACATTTAAAACTCTAAATTAAAGACTGAAAATCCAAATCAACATTCAAGTGAAATCCCATATCAGCCCTATGCAATTTCAGAATATAAAACTCAAATTCCTTACAATCCCCAAAGAACATCAAGCTTTCATTCTATTAGAACTTTATACATCAAAAATTCATCAAAATAAAATACTCTTCTTTCAAAAATCCCCCAAAACACACTCTAAATCCATAAAGGAGAGGGGAAAGAGAAGAAAAAAGGCTTACAGTGAGAAATACAACAAGGTATGAAGTTATCTAGGATTCCTTGTTCAATCAAAGCTCCGAACTTTCACTATTAGCCTGCCGATAGATCACTACTAGCGCACTGATTAGGGGGAAGGCATGGGGAAAGTGGAGAGAGGCTTTCTCCCCATTGAAATGAAGTCAAAAGAGGGGAAGAATGATGAGGAAGGGACTGGCGACGAGCGGCGTTCCGAAATACCTAGGCGAGAGCGGCGTCTGTGCGTGATTTTGATAATCAGCGGACTCGGATTTGATATAAGCAGGGATAACCGATCCAATCTCTCACCCCCACCGCTTAAAAACTACCGCCTAAGCCTTAATTCCATTTAACCCAACCACTATTAGCACCCCTCATTTTGCCTCTATTAGCACACCAATTCAGCTAGCTTGCTTTTGGCACACTAAAATCGTCTATTATTAGCACACCATTGTGCTTAAATTTTGTAAATTAAAATTGTATACATACATACAAATTTCAAGAAAATAAACTTTATTAAAATGATAAATTAAAATCGTCGCGGCGACATTTCGCCAATGTTTCTCTTTTATTTTTCTCGAAAATATACTTATTTAAAAGGTTCTTAGTTTCAAGTAATTGCATGAGATTCGGGTGTTCCACATCCTCTCGGCTTTCCATTGGTACGCCCTCTAGCGCCAGCCAAACTAACCGCTCTAGCACTGAACACTTAGGGTTTGTTCGATTGAACAGATTTGGCTTACTGATATTGACTTGGCGAAAAAGTAAAGCAATTGTGCTATTCGGTTGGATGGTTTTGAGGTTGGAATTGGATTTTGGTCCAAAACAACGTTATTCAACTTAAACTAAAAATCCTCCTCAATTCTTACCTAAAAAAGTGGTTATTGGCCCAGCTTTGCTCCAACCGCGACCCCTCGGCCGAAATTGCGAACCAGCCCTGCAACGCCAGGTTTCTCATCGCCTGCCTCCCTTCTCTTTTTTTCCTTCCTCTTCTTCTTCTCCTCCTTCCTTCTACTTCTCTTTTTCTTCCAACTCAAGTAGGTCCTGCTTAGCGGAGCACGCCCTAGTTCTGAGTCAGCTAAGAAGCTGAAGCAGGTCCCTACAAAGATCTCTTGGTTCGTTAGCTTCACTCAAATTGGACGGCATCACCGGCGATGATGATTTTAAACTCCAGAAATAGAACATGTATAATTCCACGATCCATTCATTTAACGAGATTCCTTCGGATTCTTATTTTTTTACAATACCTTGGTCCTGTGAATTAGGTGAGAAGAGTGCGGCCATGAGCGGAGACGTTGGACTTAAAGAATCTTAAGAGCACAATGCCAGAATCCAATAGCCGACAATCGTCGACGATGGCTCCGCCGCAGCAATAAAGTAATCCAATCCAACACTACAACATCCGTTGGAGACTTTCCTCTCCCTCTTCTCTCCCCATGCCGATGATTGTGCTTGGTTGTTCTTGCTCACTTAATAGATCTTTCTCCTTTGTTTTCACCTTTCTTAAAACATTATTATTCTTTACCCGTACGAATGTGCAGATCATATGATAATGGATTGGGCCTGAAAATATGTTATTAATTCTCCATTTCAATTAAATTTTATCAAGCAAAAATAAATTGATACTAGATGCATAGTGTTCAGGAGCCTTGCCACTAAAACGAAGTAAAGCAATAACATGTTACAATAAAGTAATCAGCAGCAAGATCACACTAATCACACAAACGTGTTATAAGATATGGGAATTCTGACCAATGTCAATTCTATCATCCAGTTGAACTTCTGTGTCTCAATTCCAATTTTGCAAGCTGAATTCCATTTTACAACCGAACAACAAAAATGGAATTCAGACCAATGTCAAATCTTGCATTTATTGATATTGTTCGGAAAGCCAAATTCGTTCAACCGAACAGACCCTTAGAGATTTCCACCCTTGATGAGTACTTCGCTAATGCGACTAAGCGCACTTCCCCCCTAGGTTACCCCCTTACCTCCAACGGTGTTGTATATTTTGTTAGAAACCGACAATAATGATATTGACCAACTCATTAATAATTCAGAAAAAGACGAAATCTTTGGCGAAAATCCCAAACATCATTGGGAGCTCAATAAATTAGTCTACAAATTAGAATTAAAAGATCCCAATTTTCAGTGTCCAAGAAAATTTATGCCACTAATGATAATCTAGCTGAGTTTATAATACATATTGATGGCCTCCACAACCTCCACGTTATTAGAAGTAGTAATAGTCCCCATAGGAGTCCTTCGTTTATAATAAACATAGTGAAATAGATCGTGACAAATCTTGCACGGTTATTGATTATAGTAGATTAAATGATAATACCATATAGATGATGCCTGCAACATTCCAAATAAAAATGAATTACTAAATAGTAACCAAAATCATTAGGTCTTTAGTAAATTCAATCTAAAATCAGGGTTTTGAAAGATTCGAATGCATCTCGATAGCATTCCATGGACAACATTCTTAAGAACATACCTAGCCTTTTTCCATTGCAAAATGGATGACATATTTAACAAATGTTGAACCTTTACAAGGATACACATAGAAGATATTTTAGTCCATTCCAGAACCAAAGACGAGCACATAAGCCATTTAAAACTAGTCTCAGCCGAATTTATGAAACATGCTTTGTAATATTGAATTCCTTGGAGTAGAACTTGGACAAGGAAAAATTAAACTTTAAGAACATATTAGCAAAAAAGTATTAGACTTTCCCTCAATCGCCACTATCAACAACTTCAACAATTCATTGGACTAGTCAATTATGCATGCTCTTTCATTAAAGGCCTTAGAAAGTTAAAAGACCATTATATAACAAATTAAAGGGCACAAATTTTTTAAAAATATTGAAGATAATAAACAGATAGATAAAATTAAAAAACAGGTCAAGTCGCTCCCTGACCACCAATTACCCTTAGATATAAAATATCTCATAATAGAACAGACGGGTGTGAAACTGGCTGGTGTGTTGTGTTAAAATGTAAACCCCACGAGTACGCAATAAACTAAAAGAACAAATATGCCGATACTATAGTGGTAATTTTTAAAAAAAAACATCAGCAGTATTGACCAAGAAATCCTAGCATTATGTTGTGGCATGGATGCCTTCCGTCTCGTAATTTTGGATTTGACTTTAATGGGGTAGTTCATTTAGACTTCACTCATTTTAGACAGTTTTATGCCCTTGTTACGGGTCTTTTTATGTCGTTATTTATTATTAATTATTTTGTAATATGCATTTATTTTGTCTTAGAGTCGGTCCTTATATGACGTCATTATTTATGTCGTGTTCTTATGTGATGTTCTGTTTAGTCGCACGTCCAAGTTTGTTTTGTATTTTCATTTAAGGTCTGTTGTAAGTCTTATTTAAAGGACTCATTGGGTCTTGTATTTGTATCAATAAAGAAGTCTATTTTCCTCAAACCCTAAAAGAGACCTTGGAAGCTCTCTCTCTCTCTCTCTCTCTCTCTCTCTCTCTCTCTCTCTCTCTCTCTCTCTCTCGAGCACGGCCCACTTAGGCAGACACGGTCAAGGCTCTGTAGTATCTCCGTCACCGTCATCTCCACCTCCGACCACTCATACGACAACCTCCGTGTAAGCCCTTAACAACTTGGTATCAGAGCCACCAGTCCTTTCATCCGTGTTGTCAACTTCCGCTTACTTTCCCCACAACCCGACACTCCACCATCCGACATTCGCTCGACATCATCTGTTGTCACTCCTTGTTTCTCCCTCAAGATCGTCTTCTGTCTCGTCCAAAGCAACCAGCGAGTCCTCGTTGATCTTCCGCCAGCGTCAAGAAACAGAACACATAACACAACAGACCTAGGCTTCCATTGCATCATCTATGTATCACATCATCTCCTTCCCCCGTTCCCCTGCTTCTTCAACCACCGAAAGACGACAGCCTCCATCCGGCATTCAACTGCTCTTTTCGCTACCGAACTCGCCTATCGAGCGCCGATTTGAGCCTCCCGTCGTGAAAGCAGGGGTTTGACACCATTGTTCCCCCAGTACAATGTCCTTGTTGACTCCTTTCTGCATCGTCAAAGCTCCACGTCCTCCACGACAAGGTCGTCGTTCCCTTCTTCCTCATCACCGAAGCTACCAATCTTCCTACACGACCGAACCCGCCTATCGAGCGCCGATTTGTGCCTTCCATCGTGAAAGCAGGCTTCTGTCGTTGTTCCCTTGGTGCAGCGTCCTCGGCAATTCCGTGCGGCCTTTCCCATCCCTGCACGCCTTCAACGGTTGTCTCCCCATCGAGCAGCATAGGAATTGATTTCTTCCTATTTTGGTCGGGTCCTGTCAGTTAAATCATTTTTTCCTATTCTGACCTACTGCAACCTTCCATCTAGAGTCGCGTCGAGCCCAGCCTCTGTTCATTGCCGAGAAAAGAAACACTCGCATTTCCTTCTTGAGCCTGGTGCAACAGCATATCATTTATGGCTTTCATTTTTAATTGATTAATCCTTTCTTGATTAATTAAGTAATTAATTAATTATCATGGATTGCAAGCATAGTGTCGCGGAGATTGCTACTCTTTGTTTGATATTGGAAATAATGATCTCCTTGGACGCACGCCTTCGACACACCGAAGCACGTCGTCGGAACGACATGACCAGGCTCTTCTGCAAACTTGATAATTTGATAGTCGGTATTCCGCTGAAGACTTCAGCTTCGCTGCCACCACTAGTTTATGCAGTCGTACTTCCACAGCTTCCAACTCCAGTCGCGGCTGCGCTACCACTCTCCATTGTGGTTGTCTTATCCACCACCAACTCCTACAGGATCAACCTCATAGTCTTCGCCATCATCATTGTCGCCTCGTCTGTGGCCACCTGCCTTGTCAGCCCCTCAAGAACCATTCCTTCAGCTAACTATCCCCAAGTCGGCACCGCCATTGCTGATCAACGCCACTCCTACGCATGGGCTACCATCGCCTTCGCCTGTCCGCAACCGTCAGGGACCCTCGTTCAGTTCGTTCATCGCCATCTTTTATGCCCCCTAATACAACACGATATCGGGAGTTGTTCTCGAGAGAAATCGAAGAGCCAGATGATCAAGTAGTGCAAGCATCGTTCGAGCTTGAGGACAAGCTTGATTTGAAGGACAAAGAAGATGTTACGGGTCCTTTTATGGCGCTATTATTTATTAATTATTTCGTAATATGCATTTATTCTGTCTCAAAGTCGGTCCTTATATAACATTGTTATTTATATCGTGTCTTTATGTAATGTCCTTTTTAGTCGCATGTACAAATTTGTTTTGTATTTCCATTTAAGGTCTGTTACAAGTCCTATTTAAAGGACCCATTGGGTTTTGTCCTTCTTGAGCATGCCCCGCTTAGGCACGGTCAAGGTTCTGTAGTATCTCCGCCACTGTCATCTCCACCTCAGGTCACTCTTTCGACAATCTCCAATTAGGCCCTTAACAACCCCATTTGGGGATGCATTTTTTCACCGGTGGCATTTTTAAGGGCTTTGAAGTAAAACTCACAAGCAGACCCCCTAGTTTGTATCAAAATTGCAATATTTTGATAAACCATAGTTTTATTATCCCAATCTCTAGTGTTTGGTCATTCTCGATACCAGCAACCCCCTCCCATTCGCCTTCACTGACCACCGTCGGTTTCGCCGAACACCGCCACCTCATTCTTGCTTTGTCCTCCCTTCTGATAGGTAAGCTAAATTGATGAAATCTAGCCCTAAGAAATTAGTGTCTTTGACTCTTTGTTGTATCTTTCTAGGGTTTTCTTCATCTGAATTTCCCTTTCTTCACAGATGAAGGAAGGTCAAGCCAAAATTTGTCTGATTCAGGATAAAAAATGGGTGCTTTTGTCCGGTTCAAGAAGTCGGAAGATTTGGGTCGCATGATGCAATTAGGTGAGATTTTCCTCCCCTTCCTGTAAGCTCTCAACTAGCATTTGTGCTCATCGAATTTCTTCCTTTTAGGATGTTTGAAAATTATTGTCATCAAAATTTTCAATTTTGTGTTATTGTATTGACTTCTAGTGTTTTTAAGTGTCTACTTAGGATTCCTCATGAGAAATTTTTTATTGTTTTTTTGGAGCATTTGGGATAGTTCCACAAACTTAAGATACCAAGAGGACAATTGTACACTTCTAATGACATGTTTGCCCAAAATCACTCTCATGATATATCACAAAATACTTATGATGTCACCACAAATGTATGCCACCAAACAAATAAAACTGCTTTCACGTTCATGACAACACTGAAAACGTAGTTTCACCAAACAATGTAACTGCGTTCATGATCATAGTTTCTAACCACTACATTCATGAAGACAGTTTCCAACTACTGCTTTCATGACCTCTAATTCTTCGACCCATTAGGAATTTAGTTATGTTGGGTTTCTATGTGTGGCTAGGAGCTGTTGATTTCACGTGTGTACAATCACATATGCCTGCAATAATTCAAGATATTAAAATTTAAAGTGAAATCAAAACCCTAGGGTGGTTTAAAAAATATAATAGACACAGTTTAAGAAAATTGCTTGAATTCAAAAAACAAATACTACCGGCTAGCTTTATTGAACATGAAGTTTTTTTTCCTTCTCTTCTCATCAATTTCATCTTGAATTTCACCCCTTTTCTCCTCCCTTCCAATATATCATATTTATTTTATTGTTGTTCTTACTATATGACGGCATGCCACAACCGACGCGTGTATATTCTCATAGGCGACGGTGATTTGTTGCCCGGATGGACGATCAGAGTCCATAGTTGCGTCCGGATGATCGATCCGAGTCAGATTCATATATGACTTTTTATATTTTGAGATGTATTTACCCCTGATCGGTCCAAACATTTTGAGCCGTCCGATTCGTGTGGTTTGATTCCAATATTTATTTGGCTATCGACGGTTTCTTTTTTAGGGTTATAAATTGCGGCTGGCGGTCTGGGGAGGGGTGATCGAAGGTTTTGGAGTTTTTTTTTCCTGGAACCGTCGGTCACTAATCGGTGTGACGCTGACCCGCTTCACCTCTCCTTCTTCTGGTGCGACGCCGAGAAGCCCTCTCTGTCTCCCTCTTCCTCGCCGGTAAGCCCTTCCCCACCTAAGCCCCTCACCGCCTCCCTCTTCGAGCCCGTCATCCTGTTCCCGCCGTCGTCCCAGGTCGCAACCGACGAGAGTTCCTACACCGCCGGAAATACTCCCGCCTTCCTCCTCCTCTATGAAATTCCCGTTTCCCCACTATCACTGTCAACCCCTTTTTCCCCTTCCCTCCGTCGGAAGCTACTCCCCACCACCACCTCTGCCACCGCCGGACCACCTGAAACCATTTTCTCCCTCCTGCGCCCCCCTAACATTACTCTGCTCCTCTCAGCCCTCAACATTCCCCTCCCGATTTCATTCCTGAAGTCCATCACCGTCGCCAGCCTCAATCCCCTTTACAAAATTCCAACAGTCCTCCTTTTTCTTCTTTTACCTGCCTACTCATAGCCCATCCAGACCGCAAGCAATCCCAATCTCTACCCGACACTTTCCCCGCTCGCTTCGACCTTGGATGCTCTCTCACACCCGCTTCTGTCGCCGCCTACGTGTGTGTATTGTGGCAAATCTTTTCTTTTATTGTTGTTTATTTTGGCAAACTCATATTGTGGTGATTTTCTATTTTGTGTTATTAGTTCAGTTGTTGTACCCCTTGCGAGATTTATTCTGTGCGTGTTTATTTAACTGCGCCTCGTTTAGTCTGTGATCATTACTTGTTTATTAAATCAAAGTTTGGCAAGGCTCGTGCATCTGCTAAATATTTTATAATAACTAATTATCTGCTGTAATTTTGGTGGACCACTTGTGCACTTTCATTTCACTACATTGCATTTAGGGCTGCATTTAGTGGGTCCACCACGCGTCGGCCTTACCACTGCATCACTATACCATATGAATGTTTTGGAGGCTTTGATTGAACTTTCGTATTTTCTTGGGTCTACGATTTCATTCAATTTGCGTACTCTTGTGCTGGGAAGATCCATTCATACAAGTAATTACTAGCTCCATGGATGTTTTAATGTAAAAGCTTGATATGAAATAATTCTAAGAGAATGTAACTCCATTATATGTTTTTCTAATGTAATTTATATTTATTTTGTGAATATAAATATATTTGCTATTTGTTGTTTTGCCAAACAAATTGGTTTAATTTTCATGATTATCATTTGAAATTGTACTCCAATTGATTGAGCTCGTGACACCAATAATTAGTTTTAAAAATTGATTGTCTCCTTCGTGACTTCTTCGGCACGTGGTTGTTGATGAGTACTGCGACTTGATGCAGTATTAGTTGATGTATTCCTGTCTATGTACGCCATTGTTGATTGTTATAATTATGTGATTCCAGCGCTTCTTGGCCGCTGAGTGACCTTTGTTCTTTTAAGAGTTTAACTCATTGATGTCTGTCTCAAACAACCTTCTTGAGATCACGAAGTAATGAGATCAATTGTTCTAATGTTCTTGTTCTCAAGTTTAGTACTCACACAGAGTTTGAAGCAGACATGCCTTAGTTTATGACATGTGCTAATAGATAAGAGAGTTATTCTTTTTAGGTTTATGAGCCTGGAGAAAGCTTAAAAATTTGAAGCTTTATCCTCAGGCCTCATCTTCAAATATTTAGTGGAGGTCATGGTGGATATGGTTGTCATGCATGCCTATTATGGCTAGGATGAAAATGGCAGATTTTACTCAAAATGTAGCCCTACAACTTGCATGTCTACTCAATCACCTTGACCAATAATTATAGTGTCCCCAATTACATGGTGTTTCTTCAGTACTTGATTATAAGACGTTTACTGTTCTTCCTTCCATGATGAGAGTTATTGACAGACACTCCATCTCTAGTGTTTGTATCGCTCACATTTTTCCAAAATGTTTTTTGACATAACAATTGGTGTCTAAGGCTCTAAGCATCAGTGTGCGACAATTGGCTCCGTTTAGCACGGAGGTGGCAGTCATGAAAGCGGTGGTTATGAACCATTGTTCATGAGCGCCCGACCTCACCTAAGGAACGTCATTCACTTTTACATTCAAAACTAGTTTCTTTTCTTGGCGGAGGTTATAACCGTTGTCATGGTAGACATGCATTCTATGGCAGTGACTTTTGTGAACAAACTCACCGGAGTAAAATGCCATGCCAAACTGAGCCATATATAATTGCACCAGAGAACATCGATCCTATTTAAATTTCTAAATACGGTCTTCAGATAGAAGAATGAGATTTTCCATTATATTTAACAACATTGCATATAGCGGAACACTCAATTTAGGGCTAGTTTGGCGCGGCGGTCATGCGGGGGTGGATTTCGCCACACCGCTGGACCGCTACCGCGGAAATTGCAGTGCCGACGAAATCCGTCGGTTTCCGCGGGCCTTAAAATGCATTTTCAGTATGATGTAGCAAAGAATTTCAATGGACGATTTTCATTGTGTAGCCTTTCAAATTCCTTGCAGAAATAATTAACTAACAGGACCATGAATCTCCAGTTGTACAAAGAGCAGATCAGGGAAGAATACCTAAACCTAAAATGGAACCAACAATCTATGTAATCTTTGAAAAATAAAACTAGAAAGCAAGAAGAGAAATTAAAACCCTAAAAAGACAACAAAGTAATTACGATACGGTTGAGTGCAGAGACAGAAAAATGGAAAGGAAACCTAATGGCGTTGCCTCGGCCGCGTAGTTCCGGGGGAAGTTTCCTTTCATTGACGGCATCTACAACCGATGATAAACGGTGAGAAAGCTTCTTGTGCTGGATCTGCGCAGAGGAAGCCGACGACGGCGACGGGGGCGGAGACGCGGAGATGGTGGCGTTAGAAGACGGGTCAGCTTCGGGCCAAATGGAAGACCAAAGGGAGAGGAGAGGAACTCGTAGGGGATAAAAAGACGGAAGCCGCCGACGACGCCTCTGATGAGCTACGAGCGCTCCCGCCATGGAGGCCACAGCGCGCTAAAGAAACGCCGAGGCCTTCTTTATTGTATTGACCAGGTAAAAATCGGGGTGCAAACCAGCAAACATTTATAGGCAGGACTAACCCATGTAGAGATAGGTAAGGCCGCCCAATCTCGTTTGATTAGATGATTCACTAAATTTAAAATCTCATATTTTTTATCTTTAATTTTTTTAGTAAATATGATCATATTTGATGATGTGAGTCATCAGATCGTTGATCGGACGACCCGCCGTTCTTTCTTATCTTCCTCTATGTGTTACTCCTATTAAATTCGGACGGGCAATCCAAACCCGTGATCCATCGTCGCTTATGACACATTTTTGACTCAGGGTGAGGAGTGCATGCATTACGACACAAACCAAGGGTCAGGGTTGCTTACATTTGTTTTAAACAAGCTCTTCTCACCATTAAAACTTTTCTCGCAGCACCGGTTCGTGCACTGGGCTTCGTGTGGCACTGATATGATGGAATTTTTACTTGGGGGCCGTGAGAGACAGGAGTACTGTTGTCTTGTCGTGCTACTATCATGATTGTACGGAGGACTCCACACACTATCTCTCGTCTATGAATATTATTTATTATTGTTATTATTATGAGGGTGATTATGTAAGAAAATGATTCTTGTTCATATTATTACGTCTCTCTTCTGTGGTGCTAGCGGGAGCGATCTCAGGAGCCGTCTTTGGAGTTGGCGTAGAGCGAACACTGAATAAGAGAGTTAGAGTTGAGCATGAGAGCAGTCAGAGCGTCAAGTCTTCGCCGGAAAATTTCAGAGCTCTTCCTTCAATCCTTGGTTGTTTGTTTTAAAATGAAGGTCTGTAAGTCATTTTATAATTTTTTTGGTGGATGCGTCGGAAATTACACCCTCTTGGAATTTGCATGGATGAATAGGAATGCGCTCTTTCTGGTCACTTGGATTACCAATTTTTGGAAAATGATGACTATGCCCCTTGGACGGTTCGGTCAACCTACGCACAATTCGTGCCCATGCGCAGCTTGCACACCCATCTAACAATCTTGTGGGTCAATGTCTGACGCGTGTGATGCCTTTACAAGTGTGCTCACCGAGTTTTGGTCAAAAACCCCATTTTCATGGAATGTATGTTTGACAAGACAAAAGTTACGACCGCTACCAACAAATAAACTAGTTTTTATCATAAAATGGATGAATTTTTTTCGGTGAGGTTGGGCGTTCATGAACCGTCTCATGACCATCACGTTCACGACCGCCACTACCGCACCAAAGAAAGCCTAATACTCTCTTTGGAAGTGCTTATTTTTCTCGGTCTAGATATAAAAAGCGCAACAGCTATTGTGAAAATCGTTCGGGAGAGATTCGGTTTGGTCCCTATCGCATGAGGAATTTTTTGGTCCGGGCCCCGTCTCCCGATTTGGAGATGGGGCCGTTCCGATTTACACTCACGACAAAGTTTTTAATTAATGTCGTGCTCCCTGGCAAACTCAAAACTATATCTCCGCGACATTTTGTGATCAGAAATTGCCATCTTCCTCATTCTGCCAGACCCAGGGCTTCCAACAACTGTTTTGAGATTGCAAACATTCGTCTTCCTTCTTCTTGCTGCCCTATCGAGTTCCATGTTGTGTTTAAGGTAATACTTCTTCTTTATCCTCGCATTACAAACCTCCATTGCAAATCTCATTTAGGTCTTAGGCGAAAGGTTGAACAAAGGTGACGAAATAGGGTTTCAGAATGTCGTTAGAAAGCAGAGTGCTCCATTTCTGATCACCGAAGGTTTGCATTTCTTTTTAGTACCTACTATTGCAAACCAACTCGACATCCCGGTCGGGCCAGAATTCTTGGACCGTCTTAGCTCTCGGGACGGCCGAACGCGCACACAGCCAAAAGAGTAGGTTGATTGTACACAAGCAGTTTTAACGTGGAAAAACCCCTCAATTGGGTAAAAAATCACGTGACCGGATCTGTGCCGGTCAAAATCCACTATTTCTTGGGGGTTGCAGCTGGTTTGTGAAGTCGAGGGTGACAGACCACCTCTCGTTACAATTATGTGATGTGAGAGCACTTTCCATGCAGCGGACGACAGACCGTCGCGTCGGGAGTTGTTACAGATTGCGCTTTGCGTCGGTGGTCTTCAGATAGCGACTTGCTGATTCTAGATGGGAGGCGACACATTTGGTCTTGTAGTTACAGGGGCCGCTTGGAACTCGAACGATTCGACTTCACCGGGTGGTTCCGACTTGACCCGCTTGTGGCTCGGGATTGGCTCGAAGGTGGCTCGGAGGTGGCTCATAGGAGAAAATTGGAAGAGCTTCCACCTAAGGAAGAAGAAGACTCTGAAGAGAAAGATCATAAGAAGATGGGAAATGAGGAGGCACGAGGCTCCTTTTATAAGCTCTGGGAGGTGGTTACGGTGGTTACACGGCTATCTGCACACCGTAACCACCTTCATAAATGTTTTTACTATAGTTTTTGATACGCGTATCCCGCTATTTGGAGACCGCCATGACTAAATAATAAAATTTTAAATAAATTCCCCCACTAACCTGGTAGTTAGTGGGTGGTTATGCGTGGATCGAATGGCCGAATACGCTCCCCCTTTGATCAGACGGCGGGAGTGGGCCTCCACGGGCGGCCAGCGAACTTGCCACCAAGTTCGCCGGCGAAGGAGGGTCGCAGGCCGAGGAGGCCACTCCCATTGGCCGCGCGCCGGCGGCCGAGGGAGGGGGCGCCCGGCCGCCCCTTTGGTCACAGATGGCCAAGGCGAGGGGGCGGCCGGGGCGGCTGTCACGACCCACATTTTCTCAGCAACAAACTTTTATCAGAGTAAGAGAAAATACGTGTCGTAATGCCACGGCATACAGGAGATAACTGCAGATGCTCAGGCAAGGCACCAACCTAAATAAGTTAAACCGAAATCATAAGTTATTATGAAAAACATCTTTCAAATTAGATGGATGGTCGTATCCCTCGGCACAATGAATCAACTAGTGCATAAGAAAAAATACATTTATACGTTGCTGAAAAATACCTTGGTTAAGGTGATTTGACATCCTACATGAGTGTAAACATCCCCAAAGGACAGCTCATAAAATGCAGGACTCTTAATTTAGTATAATATGAAATTAG
This sequence comes from Platanthera zijinensis, assembly GCA_039513925.1. Lineage (NCBI taxonomy): Eukaryota > Viridiplantae > Streptophyta > Magnoliopsida > Asparagales > Orchidaceae > Platanthera > Platanthera zijinensis. The sequence goes on along the minus strand of CM077078.1, from coordinate 38,226,154 downwards.
TCTTTACGTTACTTTGGAAAATAGTACTTTAGGTTTAGAAACATGACATGTATGAAGTACATATAGTAATGCTTTTACGAGTTAAAATACCTAACATGCATCCTAACATAAATCATTCCCAGAGAGCAAGTAAACAACCTCCAAATAGGCAAAAATATCAATTTAAGTCACATACTTAGCATCACAAGGAAAACCATCAGTGGGTGTCAACAACTTGACACGAACCCACTGGTGAGTATGTATGTCTATATAGAAGGAAATAAGAAAAGATCTACCTCACAAACTGAGGAAGGGGAATCTCAACAGCCCAGAAGATCGCTAGCAACCCCCCAAAAGAAAACTAGCCGCCCAACCGGCTACTGCTCTGAACCTGAGGCATTCAAAGAAAGAACACCTTAGCAAAAATATAATCAAATAGAAATGAAGCATTAGGTCATAAGCAATAAAAAAGGAAGGGGTTTACCATACCCTTACAATAAAATGCTATCAAACTTAGCAAAAGGAAATAAACAAGACAGCAAAAGTTAAACACTGTCCAAAGAATAAATCAAGCGCACCAAGTGCGAGAAGTTAGCAGTATGCCCTACTAAAAACCTGCAACAGCAAGAAGGCAAACATATGCCAAAATATAGCCATTTAGAAAAGGAAAGGAACTAACAGTCCTAACTTGTGAATTAATAGTAGTGGTAAAACCTTGGATTCGGGTTGGTAGCTAAAAGCAGCCCTCTTCCAAACAACCAAACCCAAAAACTCTTCATGGTGAAAACAACCAGTGGCAGCTCTAGGGTCCACACACCTAACCAAACTAGTCCAAACGGGGCCTAACAGGTGGTGGAAACAACTCAGCACACACAAATCACCCCCTCACCGAGCTACCAGAAAAACCACCTGCCATAATCCACGATTCGGCTTCCAAAAACTAGCCGAAAACACAACACCAGACCGAAATAAAACCCACACTAACCAACTCGGGAAAAAAAAACCAGCCTAAGGAAAAAGCGTCAAGTCCACTCGACGCCGCGTTGAGTGTGTACTACTCACTCAATGCCAAACACTAAGCAGAGAAGGCGTCGAGTCCACTCGACGCCGCGTTGAGTGAGTATCGTTCACTCAACGCCAAAATCTAAGCAGGGAAGGCGTCGAGTCTACTCGACGCCGCGTTGAGTGAGCTCCTCTCACTCAACGCCAAAAGACTTAGTCGCAAAAACTCGCTGGACGACGACGTTGGGTGAGTTCAGCCCACTAACCGCTAACAGCCGAAGGCGTTTAGTGACTTCACCACACTCAACGCTTTTGACTTAGAAGAAAAAATATCGTCGAACTAGACGACGTTGAGTGAGCTCAACTCACTCAACGTCAAACTCAGATGGCGTTAAGTGAGCTCAACTCATTCAACGCCAAACGCTGACGGCGTTGAGTGAGCTCAACTCACTCAACGCCAAAAGACTTAGAAAAATTCCAAGGCTGACGGCGTTGAGTGAGCTCAACTCACTCAACGCCAAAAGACTTAGAAAAAATCTTTGGCAAGACGGCGTTGAGTAAGCTCAACTCACTCAACGCCAAAAGCAAACGGCGTTGAGTGAGCTCAACTCACTCAACGCCAAAAGCAGACGGCGTTGAGTGAGCTCACCTCACTCAACGCTGTCAACGCTTCTGGACTTAGTCTCCAGACCAAATAGCTAGACATTGAGTGTGTCCACCACACTCAACGCTTTTACACTTAGCCTACAAAATGACTCCTGCCCTAAGCTAACACTCAACGCCTGTTATTCAGTGAACAAAAAAAATTCTAATTTCCTCTCCCCTACCCCTTCTACCCGGCCACAGCTACCAACCAAGCTGGGCTAAAACTAGCAAACTAAAATCCTACTTCCAGCCACTACCTGGACATAAATCAGTGAATAAGAAGAGAAAATAAATTAAAATTGGACAAAAAGTGAGCAGGACTAGCTAGGATGAAAATTGGACAACAAGATAAGTGGAGTAAAAATATCAAGGTTGGCAAGGGCAAAGAGCGTCACTTGCATCTACCTCCAGGAACAGCAGCTGCCCTACCAAAATCCGGCACCGACGGCAAGATCGGTCACCTAAAAGGCAAAGCTGAAATTTTTAGAGAGAAGAAGAGCAAACCCAAAAAACCCAAGCTTACTAAGACAACTCTACAGCAAGAAATACTTACCTAAGGAGGAAGATCCGTGTGTGAGTGGTCCAGATCTGTCCTTACCCGAGAAAAACAAGCTCTAGATTGCAAGAAATCACCGGCCGGAGCTCCAGCACTTCCGTCGCCCGAAGCCTTCCGCTGGAAACTTTCTGTCCTTTCTTTTTGGGGAAGATGAAGGGGATATACTAAAATAAGCTATAATATAATATATTCAGTCACTATAGCAAATACATATAATATAATATCAGTTACTAAGCTATTATAATACTATTATAAATCAGCCACTAGTATATATATATAACTAATGTTATATATACTATAATATTATATCTGATAATATAATCTTATAATATAATCTTATATATGTACAGCACTAAAACCGGCCAAGGAAAACCGGCCAAGCATATCATTATATCAGCTAATTAAATAACACGTCAAAACGATGCGAAAAACAAACGATCTCGGAATTTGGCGAGATTCACACCGTAGCTAAATACCCACGCTACGAATCTAGTGGCGAAGTCGGAATCGTCATCCGACAAACAAAACTCGGGCTAACACTTCCCGAAGCCACAATACAAGCATTCCCGGAGAGGCTCCACTGAGTCACCAAAACAGACTCCGGCTCGCTAGGGAACCTTGAAACAAGCTACAACACAAGCCACTCAAGGAGCCTAAAGAGTTAAGACCATGCTCTAACAACGGCAAAAGGGCGAAAATACGTCAACGTAACGTCAAACAAAGATTAAACAATCACAGAAAAACCGAGGGCGTTATAGTCACTCCCCCCTAAAAGAAAGTTTCGCCCCGAAACTTTACGCACAACACTTCTACTAAAGAAGGGAAATCACAAACCAAGAGTAAATAGAAGAATACACACCAAGCAAACTCAGGGAAACAGATGAGGGTGAGCCTCCCTCATAGCCGACTCCAATTCCCAAGTCGCGCTTTCTACGCCCTAGTTTCTCCACAAACTTTAACCATTGGAATGGTCCTCTTCCGCAATACACGATCTTCAGTATCCAAAAATGTGGACAGACATCTCAACATAAGAAATATTAGGCTCCAACTGGGGCACATAATTCAAAACTTGCATGTCTCTTAGTACACACTTCCGCAATTGGCTCACGTGAAAAACATCGTGCACATCAGGGAAAAATTACGGGCAAATCCAGCATGCAAGCTGACACACCAATCCAAACAACAATTTATAAACGACCCTACATAACTTGGATCCAACTTTCGGTTCTTACTGAACCTCTTAACTCTAACCATCGGGAAAACCTTAAGAAAATACTAAGTCCCCTACAACAAACTCCAAATCAGATCTACGCCGGTTGGTGTTCTTCTCATATTGTTCTTGAGCTATCCGAAGCTTCTCTCGAATAAGCTTTACAGCAACTTCCATTTCTTCAAGCGCATCCGGACCCAACGAAGATCTCTCGCCAACCTCATTCCAAAATAAGGGAGTCCTGCAGCGCCTCCCATACAAAGCTTCAAAAGGAGCCATTTGCAAGCTTTCTTGATAACTGTTATTATAAGCAAACTCCATAAGCCTCAAACGCTCATCCCATGCTCCTCCGTGGTCTAAAATGTAGCATCTGATCATGTCCTCCACTATCTGGTTAACTCGCTCCGTCTGACCATTGGTCTGCGGGTGGTATACGGTAGAATATCTCAAATTCGTACCCAAACCTTCTTGCAAACTCTTCTAGAAGCGAGATGTAAACCGGGAGTCTCAGTCTGAAATAATGCTGATTGGAACACCAAGAAATCGGATGACTTCATTCAAATACAGCTCAATAATTTTCTTCATCGGATATTCGATCTTATAAGGTACGAAGTGAGCACACTTCCTTAATCTGTCCACAATCACCCAAACTGAATCATATCCTCTAGGAGATCTTAGTAAACCGGTGATGAAATCCATTGAAATGCTCTTCCACTTCCAAGTCGGAATCTCCAACGGAGTCAAATTGTCACCAGGCCTTCCATTATCGGCCTTAACACGCTTGCAAGTATAACACTCATAAACAAACCTAGCTATGTCTCCCTTCATCCCATTCTACCAGGTAATTTTCTTTAAGTCATGATACATCTTGGTAGATCCTGAATGGTAGGCAACGCTAGAACCATGTGCTTCTCTTTAAAACATAACTTGAATATCCAAAATGGCGGGGATACAAAATCTGTCGTGGTACTTCAAAGTACTCGCATCATCAATCAAGAAATTTTGTAACTCCCCTTTCTTAGCTCTAAGATATAAATGCAACAGATCTGGATCATCTTTCTGATGTAACCTCGTAAGCGCAATCTAAGAAGGCTCTGCAAGTCGCAGCTCCCCACAGAAATATCCATCAAAAGAAATTCTTCCACTAATCGCTCTGCGGAGAGATTAAAATTTTCCCCGTCTTCCGACTTAGGGCATCGACCACCACATTAGCCTTGCCCGGATGATACTGGATCTCAACATCGTAGTCAGAAACATACTCCAACCATCGTCGCTGACGCAGATTCAATTTCTTCTGGATGAAGACGTACTTTAAACTCTTATGATTAGTAAAAAAATCTTGTACTGTGCGCCATAAAGTAGATGTCTCCACAACTTCAGCGCAAAAATCACGGCTACAAACTTTAAATCATGCGTAGGGTAGTTCCTCTCATGAATCTTCAGTTGTCTGGACCCATATGCAATCACTTTCCCTTCTTGCATCAACACGCAACCAAGCCCAACAGGCGATGCATCTACATAAACATCATAATCCATGCCCTCCGTAAGCAGAGTCAAAACGAGAGCAGTGCACAATATGTTCTTGAGCTCTAGGAAGGCTTCCTCACACTTCTCACTCCAAATAAAAGTCGCATTCTTCTGAGTCAATCTAGCCAAAGGTACAACCAGGGTAGAAAAACCCTCCACAAACCTCCTGTAGTAGCCGGCAAACCCTAAGAAGCTCCTAATCTCTTTGGGTGTGCCAGGCCTACCTCATTTCATCACAGCAGCTATTTTCTCTGGGTCGACTGAAATCCCATTCCTATTTACCACATGGCCCAGAAACGAAACCCGAGGCAACCAAAACTCGCACTTGCTCAACTTGGCGAACAACTTATGGTCCCTCAAAGCAGATAAGAATAATCGCAGATGCTGGTTACGCTCCTCAGCATTGCGGGAATATACAAGAACGTCATCTATAAACACGACTACGAATATGTCCAGAAAATCCTTGAACACACGGTTCATCATATCCATAAAGACTGAGGGCGTGTTGGTCAAACCAAACGACATTACCAGAAATTCAAAATGTTCATGCCTCAATCGAAAAGAAGTCTGTGAAATATCTGACTCACGGATCCTGAGCTGATGGTAGCCAGAACGAAAATCAATCTTAGAAAACACCGCCCTACCGCACAACTAATCAAACAAATCGTCTATCCTGGGCAGGGGATACCTGTATTTAATAGTGACCTTATTTAGCTCTCTATAATTGATGCAAAACCTCATCGATCCATCTTTCTTCTTAACAAACAGAACATGAGCACCCCAAGTCGACGAACTCGGCCTTATAAAACCCTTCTCTAATAACTCATCCAGTTGGATACGCAACTCCTCCAGCTCTCGAGGGTCCATCCGGTACGGCGCCTTCGCAATAGGACGCGTGCCCAGCTCCAAATCTATCACAACTCAACATCCCTATCAGGTGGAAGACCAGGAAGATTGGATGGAAAGTCAACCTCAAACTCGCGCACCACAGGGATCTCTTCTAAATGCGACAAATTAACCTTGGTCTCCAACACCAGAACCAACAAACAAAACATCCAGAATCTAAAAGATTCCGAGCACATACCGCAGAAATAGTCGGGAAGACCTGGCGCAGATAATTCTACTCTATGAAATTGCCAAAAACTAGAAAGTCATATATAGACTCGTACAATCTTAAATACTTTGGCCCCACAATACCCAACCACCAAGGGAAACTCGACACGAAGTGCGTTGTCATAAGATCGAGGGTCAAATGAGGGTCCTAGCCACAAACGAGTGAGTAGTACCAGAAATCTTCCTAAACAATCGCTCACGCATACAAGGAAGCGAATACTAAAACTATAATTACCACTAACAATTAAGACTAGATGAGGACCTATCCTGATATTACTTGGGTAGAAGTCTGAGCTTCTTCTGATGATAACACATTCAGCTTTCCTTTTCCTTTGACCAACCGCGGTGGCGGTGGCGGTGGCGGTGGCGGTGGCAATGCCTAAAGTGGGACTGGCTGCCAAACGGGCTAGAGCTGCGGGCACTTAGACTTGATATGCCCTTCTTGTCCACACAGAAAACAGTTTTTTGTCTTCTTCATTCCCCAACAATGGGCAACGTCATGCTCTGCCCGCTTACATGCTGAACAAACCAACTCTCTCTTAGAAATCCCTTGAATCGCTTGAACTTGCTCTTTCTTCTAAGCTCCCAACCTTTGATAACATCTTTCAAAAGGGTGGCCCGGCCGGCCACAGAAACTACAAACTTCTATGCTCCTCTTCCTCGAAGCAGAACTAGATTCCGTATAGTTCTTACCCCCATCAGAGTTCCTCTTGTCCTTCCTCGGAATCATGCCTCGATCCTTAGCATATCCCATAGACTTAACTTTAAGGGAAACTTACACTATCCTCTCATTTGTCTCGAACTGGTAAGTATTGGCGTACTGCTGAATATCATTTGGGAGGCCACCCAAGAAACCTTTGACTCTGCACTCTTCAGCAGCTAACAATCCAGAAGCAATCTTATTCAATTTGCTGATCTCAATCTCATTCTTCCACATTGTGGGGGTTTGCTCACTAGGCTGCCATCCTAAGATGGCAGCCAACAATGCCTGCAACTGCGCTTGCATCACCACAATCAAGCCTGACAGGGTCTTCATGCTCTGGCGCAGTTCTACAATAACTGCCTCATCCTGCACACCTGACGACTCACCCTCAAGCTAGGGAGTCGACCTTGTTGCATCACGCTCAAGCGACATTCTAATAAAACAATAAACTATTAATCAAAACCTAGCTTAACGGCTAGAACTCAAACGACACAGTACACACAAAACATACTTAAGTATTAACTTCAACTACTAACTTGACTCTGGGATTTTTCCATAATGATGTTATGCTTAACCTAGGATGATTCACCATCATCAAACTAACTCGTGTGCTTAGACCATGAATGCATGAATTTATATTCTTTTTGACTCAAAACCATGTGTGTACATATGTCATCATGTAAATCTTTAGCTTGACACGTTGTGTTTATGCTATGTTATGTTATGCATGTTGTGTTAAGCATTCTAAAAAGGCCTTAATGCATGTTATGAGCGGCGTACACATGAAAATATTATGCATCACATAGTACATAACATTGCATGCAACGAAAAGAGAAAACGTGTTAATGGACATTCATGTGGTGAGGTTATACATCCCATACTACATAACCCTCACATGTTGCCACCTATGGTGGATCCATATACAAACACATATTATGCATCCTATACTACATAATATGCCTCGTATACTTCTAATCATGTTTATGAGTGTAGTGTTCATGCTTCAGCTAAGACGTACTGAAGACACATCGGTGTGTGTATGATATGACACTAAACTACTAACACTAATAAGGGAAGGTTGTGTGAGAACCCGCCCGCCCATATCACATCTCAAAACCTAGGTTTTGAGATGTGATATGGGCGGGCGGGTTCTCACATGGTATCAGAGGGAGGTTCGGTTGTCCTGCTGCGGGGGTGTGTTGAGAGTAATTTGCTAGCAGGACTGTGTGTGTGGGACCGCCCCCGTGGCTTTCCCCATCGCGTTCTTGGTTTGGGTGTTGACCCCGGTGGGCCCCCTGTGTGGCGGAATATCTCCGCGGTTCTGTGGTTGGGATTAGTCCCACATCGCCCGCAGCGCCTGCTCCTCCGTGTTTATGTACCCCGCCACCCTTCATCTCAATATCAACCAATTATCAAGCAACCTCTCTCTGATACCAACAGTCACGACCCGCATTTTCTCAGCAATAAACTTTTATCAGAGTAAAGAAAATACGTGTTGTGATGTCACGTCATGCAGGTGATAACTGGAGACGCTCAGGCAAGGCACCAACCTAAACAAGTTAAACCGAAATCATAAGTTATTATGAAAAACATCTTTCAAATTAGATGGATGGCCGTATCCCTGGACACAATGGATCAACTAGTCCATAAGAAAAAAAATATATTTATACGCTGCGGAAAAATACCTTGGTTAAGGTGATTTGACATCCTACATGAGTGTAAATGTCCCCAAAGAACAGCTCATGAAATGCAGAACTCAAAATTTAGTATAATATGAAATTAGTCTTTATGTTACTTCGAAAAATAGTACTTTAGGTTTAAAAACATGACATGTATGAAGTACATATAATAATGCTTTTACGAGTTAAAATACCTAACATGCATCCTAGCATAAATCTTTCCCAGAGATCAAGTAAACAACCTCCAAATAAGCAAAAATAATAGTTTAAGTCACATACTTTAAATCACAAAAAAAAACCACTAGTGGTCATCAACAACCTGACACGAACCCACTGGTGAGTATGCATGTCTATATAGAAGGAAATAAGAAAAGATCTACCTCATAAACTGAGGAAGGGGAATCTCAACAGCCTAGGAGATCACTAGCAAGCCCAAAAAAAAAACTAGTCGCCCAACCGGCTACTGCCCTGAACCTGAGACATTCAAAGAAAGAACAACTCATCAAAAATATAATCAAATAGAAATGGAGTATTGGGTCATAAGCAATAAAAAGGAAGAGGTTTATCATACCCTTACAGTAGAATGTTATCTAACTTAGCAAAAGGAAATAAACAAGACAGCAAAAGTAAAACACTGTCCAAAAAATAAATCAAGCGCACCAAGTGCGAGAAGTTAGCAACATGCCCAACTAAAAACCTGTAGCAGCAACAAGGCAAACATATGACAAAATATAGTCATTTAGAAAAGGAAAGGAACTAACAGTCATAACTTGTGAATTAATAGTAGTGGTAAAACCTTGGGTCCGGGTTGGTAGCCAAAAGCAGCCCTCTTCCAAACAACCAGACCCAAAAACTCTCTAGGGTGAAAACAACTAGTGGTAGCTCCAGGGTCCACACACCTAACCAAACGAGCCCAAACTGGGGCCTAACAGGTGGTGGCCCCAACTCAGCACACACAAATCACCCCCTCACCGAGCCACCAGAAAAACCACCTGCCATAATCCACGATTCGGCATCCAAAAACTAGCCGAACACACAACACCAGACCGAAATAAAACCCACACTTACCAACTCGGGAGCCATCCTAAGGAAAAAGCGTCGAGTCCACTTGGCGCCGCGTTGAGTGTGTACTACTCACTCAACGCCAAACACTAAGCAGAGAAGGCGTCAAGTCCACTCGACGCCGCGTTGAGTGAGTACCATTCACTCAACGCCAAAATCTAAGCAGGGAAGGCATCGAGTCTACTCGATGCCGCGTTGAGTGAGCTCCACACACTCAACGCCAAAATACTTGGTCGCCAAAACTCGCTGGACGATGGCATTGAGTGAGTTCAGCCCACTCAACGCTGTCAACGCTAACAACCGAAAGCGTTGAGTGACTTCACCACACTCAACGCTTTTGACTTAAAGAAAAAATATCGCTGGACTAGACGGCGTTGAGTGAGCTCAACTCACTCAACGCAAAATACAGACAGCGTTGAGTGAGCTCAACTCACTCAAAGCCAAACGCTGACGACGTTGCGTGAGCTCAACTCACTCAACGTCAAAAGACTTAGAAAAATTCCAAGGCTGACGGCGTTGAGTGAGCTCAATCACTCAACGCCAAAAGACTTAGAAAAAGTCTTTAGCAAGACGGCGTTGAGTGAGCCCAACTCACTCAATGCCAAAAGCAGTCGGCATTGAGTGAGCTCAACTCACTCAATGCCAAAAGCATATGGCGTTGAGTGAGCTCAACTCACTCAACGCCAAAAGCAGACGGCGTTGAGTGAGCTCAAGTCACTCAACGCCAAAAGCAGACGGCGTTGAGTGAGCTCACCTCACTCAACGCTGTCAACGCTTCTGGACTTAGTCTCCAGACCAAACAGCTAGGCGTTGAGTGTGTCCACCACACTCAACGCTTTTACACTTAGCCTACAAAATGACTTATGCCCTAAGCTAACACTCAACGTCTGCTATCCAGTGAACAAAAAAAAATCTAATTTCCTCTCCCCTACCCCTTCTACCCGGCCACAACTACCAACCAAGCTAGGCTAAAACTAGCAAACTAAAATCCTACCTACAACTACTACCTAGACATAAATCAGTGAATAAGAAGAAAGAAGATAAATTAAAATTGGACAAAAATTGAGCAGGACTAGCTATGATGAAAACTGCAGCAACCCTAGTTTCTAGGAGAAAAGGGAATGAGCTACTAAAATAAGATAAGTGGAGTAAAAAAATCAAGGTTGGCAAGGGCAAAGAGCGCCACTTGTCTCTACCTCTAGGAACAGCAGCTGTCCTACCAAAATCCGGCACCAGCGGCAAGATCGACCACCTAAAAGGCAAACCTGAAGCTTTTATAGGGAAGAAGAGCAAACCCGAAAAACCCAAGCTTACTAAGACAACTCTAGAGCAAGAAATACTTACCTAGGGAGGAAGATCCGGGTGAGAGCAGTCCAGATCTGCTCTTACCCGAGAAAAACAAGCTCTAGATTGCAAGAAATCACCGGCCGGAGCTCCAGCACTTCCGTCGCCCGAAGCCTTCCGCTGGAAGCTTTCTGTCCTTTCTTTTTGGGGACGATGAAGGAGATATATTAAAGTAAGCTATAATATAATATATCCAGCCACTATAGAAAATACATATAATATAATATCAGCCACTAAGCTATTATAATACTATTATAAACCAGCCACTAGTATATATATAACTAATATTATATATACTATACTATTATATCTGATAATATAATCTTATAATATAATCTTATATATGTACAACACACAAACCGGCCAAGGAAAACCGGCCAAGCATATCATTATATCAGCTAATTAAATAACACGCCAAAACGACACAAAAAACAAACGATCTCGGAATTTGACGAGATTCACACTGTAGCTAAATACACATGCTACGAATCTAGTGGCGAAGTCGGAATCGTCATCCAACAAACAAAACTCGGGTTAACACTTCCCGAAGTCACAACACAAGCATTCCCGGAGAGGCTCCACCGAGTCACTAAAACAGACTCCGGCTCGCTAGGGAACCTTGCAAGCAGGCTACAACACAAGCCACTCAGAGAGCCTAAAGAGTTAAGACCATGCTCTAACAACGACAAAAGGTCGAAAATGCGCAAACGTAGCGTCAAACAAAGATTAAACAATCACAGAAAAATCAGGGGCGTTACAGCGGCCACCCCTTTGGCCACTGTCGGCCAAGGCGGGGGGCGGCCCGGTTGGCTGCCCCCTTGGCCGCACCCGCGACCGAGCAAGGGGGTGGCCGCCCCCTTAGCCATTCAGGCGACCGAGGAGGAGGCGGCCAAGGTGGTCGCCCCCTTTGGCCACATGAACGGGGGCGGGCGGGCGGCGTCTAGAGAGGAGGCTGACCGCCCGCCGCCGGCGAGGTGTAGCGGTTTCCCCATATGAGTAGTGGGATCGGCGCGCGGGGGATCGAGCGTGGTGATCGCGCGTGCGGTCAAACCCATGATCCCACTAATTTTAGTGGAAATCATTGGGGGTGGCTATGTGCACACCCTTTACCTATAAAATGGGGTTCATCCCCAACAATTGCAACCAAATCTTTGTTGAATGAGACCGCTTCGGACGAAGAAAAATAAGGATCTTGTTCTGTTCATTTTCACGGCGGCAATGGTGACAAACGGTGACAGACGTGCGCCAGCGAGTGGTTGCGTCCTGCAAACTCGAGTAAAAAAATGTTAGTATCTATTTTATGATATAGTAGTGGTGATAACCATGCCTGGGGGAGGAAGCTATTGCTCCCTTAGACGACATGGTGTGCGGGGTCGCACATGGGCAAGCGTGAGCACGCGTGCATAGACACGTGCAAGAGGGCGCGTGGGTGCCTCCGCGGAGGTGTGAGCAGTCGCGCCCGTGCTGAAACTTGCACGGCTGCTCGTGTTGGTAGGCACGCACCAGACCGTGCGCGGGCACGCGTGCACGCGGGCCCGATCCTCCGCGAGCGCGCGTGCCCGATCTCGTGCGAGCGTGCCTGATCCCGCGCGAGCGTGCCCGATCCCGCGCGAGCGCGCGTGCCCGATCCCGTGCGAGCGTGCCTGATCCCGCGCGAGCTTTCCCAATCCCGCGCGAGCGCGCGTGCCCGATCCTGCGCGAGCGCGCGTGCCCGATCCTGCGCGCGCGCGGTGAGGGCGCCCCCCCCCCCCAAGCGTGTCCGGAAGAAGGAATTCGATAATTATGTTTTTGTAAAACAACATTGAGAGATAAAATGCACGGTTCCTATTCATATTAGACGACTCAGATAACTTTAATGGATTTTAAATTCATGGCATTTTAAAGCTATCCCGTAAATCTTTTTAGAATTATATAGATATATATATTATAATAATGATATCTTTCTTGTATTCATACAAAATAGTTAATGTGAATTTCTTTTACAAAAATATAATTATTTGCTTAACTTGAGTCTAAATTAAATTTATTTAAGCACACTAAATTAATTAATATATTCATAAATAATTATGCTAAATATTATAATTACTAAATAATATTACATGTTACATGATTATGCAAGACTGCAACCCCTAACAGCTAATCTTTCGGCTCATAGTGCGTTGTCGGTCGTCTTCTGCTTCTAGGGCATCACCGATCCTCTTTTGGTCCTAGGGCATCGCCGATCGTCTGTTGGTCCTAAGGCTTCCGGTTACCTCTTCAGATCACTGGAAGCAGGGAGGACCAAAGGAGTTTTCTTCGCATTCAGCTTGGAAATTCTCCAGAAATCTCAGGGAATCTCTCATCAGGTACACGTAAGCCCCTCCGCCGATTCAGTTTACCTCCACTTTTAAATCCTCATTGTATTGAGCTTGAGATTGTCAGGATCCAATCTGGCGCGATGTTCGTGGATGACCGAGATCGATTGGCGGCCCTCCGGGCGGAGATGGAGCATTTGGTAAACTTGGAAGATGTTAAATGGCGCCAAAGGAGTCGGGCCTTGTGGATGCGGGAAGTGGATAGGAACACTGCTTATTTTCATGCACGGGCCTCCTCTAGAAGGAAAAAAACTATTGAGGGACTTCATAATGACCTGGTAAATTGGGCGAGCTCTTTGGCGGGCCTACATTCGTTGGTGTTATCCTTTTTTAATGATCTGTTTCGAAGTGGCACTCCAAATATGGAACAGTTGGATACGGTCTTTCCCCATGATCTGCGCGTGGTCTCAGAGGGCATGAATCTTGAGCTGGTCAAGCCCTACACTGCTCTGGAAGTGCAGGATGCTTTGTTTGCCATGGATACTCTGAAGGCTCCGGGCCCGGATGGTTTACCGCCCTCCTTTTTTCAGCGGAATTGGCATATTATGGGCGCTAAGGTAACATTATTGATTCTGAATTTTCTAAATGACCGAATTCCATGTGCAGCCTTCTCCGACACAGATGTGGTCCTTATTCCAAAGTGTGATCATCCCTTGTCCCTTAAGCAATTTCGGCCCATCAGTCTCTGCAACGTTGTCTATCACATTGCGGCTAAATGCATTTCCATTCGTCTTCGGCCCCTAATGGACTCCATTATTTACCCATTCCAGTCGGCTTTTATCCCTGGCCGCCTCATCACTGATAATATTCTTATTGCGTTTGAGATTAATCATTTCCTTTATGCTCCGGGCGCGGATGGGGGACTTTCCATTAAACTTGATATGGCTAAGGCGTTTGACAGGGTTGAGTGGCCTTTCCTGTTTGAGGCCTTGGGGCACCTAGGCTTTGCGGCGGGCTTTATTTCTCTTATAAAGATGTGTATCTCCTCCTCCTTGCTCTCTTTCTTGATAAATGGGGAGCGGGTTGGGGTGGTTCGGTCGGGTCGGGGGCTCCGGCAGGGTAATCCTCTCTTCCCTTACCTGTTCATTATGTGTTCTGAATTTCTCAGTCGAATGTTGGCTAGGGCGGAGCTGAATGGGCGGATCTCGGGTATTGCGGTGGCACCATCAGCGCCCAAGATTTCTCATTTATTGTTTGCTGATGACACTCTGATTTTCTGTGGGGCTAACCGAAGTGAGGTCGAGGCTGTATCGCATATTCTGGGCACCTTTGCGGCGGCTTCTAGATTGATTATCAACTTTTCCAAATCTTCGGTCATGATTAGTCGTTCGGTCTACAATGGGGTTGCCTCTGATATTGTGAATGCCTTTGGTATCCCTCGGTGTGATAGCCATGAGCTGTATCTGGGGGTTCCTTGCGGCGGGTCGGGGCTCCAAGCCCTCGCTCTGTTGGTCCAGTATATTCTCTGCCCGAAAGACTATTGTTCGGGGGTCTCGTATTTCTGTGGGATCTGGATCGAGTGTGCAGATCTGGACGGATCGCTAGCTTCCACAGCCCTCCTCTTTTCGGGTGGTGGCGCCTTGGCCGGCGGGGCCGACCCCTGAGTTCGTCTCCGAGTTGCTTCTTTTTAGTGGATGTGGATGGGATGTTGACTTGGTTTCGAGGCTCTTCCCCTCGGGGGATGCTGCGATGATTCTCTCAATCCCTTTGGGCCGCGGATCCTTGGAGGACCGGTGGATTTGGTACTACTCTTTATATGGGCTTTTTTCGGTTCGTAGTGCGTACCACCTTACTCACTTATCTGATGGCTCATCGGCGTCTGGGGGACCTCTTGGCTGGAACTTTATCTGGAAGGCTGCGGTTCCGCCGCGCATTCGTGTTTTTCTTTGGCGTCTTGCCAGTGACATTTTCCCTACGGGCGTGGGCTTTCGCCTTCGATATTCCGCGGGCCTGGTTTCTTGTCCTTTTTGTGGGAGCCCGGATGAGGATGCTCGACATGCTCTCTTCACTTGTCCGAGTGTGTGTGCTGCTTGGGATTCTGCTGGCTTTGACTCATGGTGGAGGGCGGGCTTGCCTGAATGTTGGATCAGGGAGGCTCATGGGGCCCTTTCGCGGGAGGACTTTACTTTTTTTTCTTACTCCATGCTAGGCCTTGTGGTGGCGTCGTAATCGCTTAATCTGGGAGGGTGTTGTTCAGCCTGTGCTCCTCTCTGTGATCTTTGCCTGTGCTGCGACTACTACGTTCCTTGAGTCTTTGGGAAAGCTGTCGACGCCGCGTTGTGATGATGTGCCGCGTTGGCTTCCTCCTATCGTCTCTTGGGTGAAGTCAACTTTGATGGGGATGCTCGCGTGAACACTAACCACGTGGGTCTAGGGGTGGTTCCTCGGGACTCTCGGGGTGCTTTGATTGACTGGCGGGCTGTTTGGGTCCCTCACTTTGGATGCCCGGCCGTGGCCGAGGCTCTGGCAGCTCGACTTGCGGTTGACCTCGTGGCCGAGCAGGGTTGGGGGTCGGTTATCCTTGAGGGTGACAACTCCTCTCTTATCGATACCCTTGCGGTGGGCGTGCTGCCTTCTACGTTAATTGGGCCGATTGTGCGGGATATCCTCGTTGGAATTTGTGGTTTGACGTTCGCTTCCTTCTCGTTCGTGCGTAGGGGCGCTAATGAGGTGGCTCATGCGATTACTGCTTTATCTTTTTTTGAGCCTGTTTGTCTCCCGACTAGTGTATTAGACCTAATTTCTTCCGATCATGAATGAAATCTTTGGGGGTTCCTGATTTCAAAAAAAAAGTTTGGGTCAAATGACCATATTTGCTCGTCAGGTTTGCGCTCATCAGTACTCCATTGGCCATTCACGTGTTCCTTTGAGATTCAAATCCCAGTTCCACTACTCGAAAGCCCCCAATCTTACAAAATTCCACGTTTCTTAGCAAATTTTGATTTATTGGAGCAGGAGGAGGAGCATTTTGATCTAATAATATATTTGTTTCTGCATTTGAAACTCAAGGACCATTAGGATAGTTCCCCTTTTTGAGTTAGGGTCATTATATCAATAGTATTGTTGTGCTTCCCCTTTGCCAGTAACAGATCCAACATTTTTGTTACTTGTAATTTAATTGAATTAATACTATTGATATGAACATTGATTACCCAAACATAATGATGAATAGTGCCCCAATTAGTAATGGTAGAGTTATTTCTTTTTAATTAGGTATTAATTATTGTGATTTGAGAATTATGATGGAAAAAAACTTTATTCAAAATTTGTACTAAAAAACTTAGTTTGCAATAATATATTTTTAATTTTTGAATTAAAAAAAATCAAAAATCTAAATTTTTACTTGGTGACCGGATCGAATGAAAATTCTGGGTCTACCACTGATGGCGGCGGCGCGGCGCCAGTGGTCGGTCGTGTGCGGTCTCACGGGAGGTGCACGTAGTAGGGTTCATGCGCGGTAGTTATCCCCATGATTATGAATGATGAGCTATTGACACGGTATTTTTCTTACATATTTTATGTAGACCTCATCATTTATGATTATTTATTTTAACTTAGTATCAAGTAATTATATCATTTTTATAAGTAATACAAAAAATCTCGTCATACTCTCCATCTCTATACGAGCTGCCTCTGCTCACTCATGTGTTGCTTTTAATGTGCATGAACTATGGCAAAAAATACGGTTTAAAACAATAAATTGTAACAATAATACACTGCCTCTGACAATTGTGTGTTCCCTTATCATAATATGATGTTTTTAACAAAAAAAAAATGCACCCACACTTCATTTATATATAATGTTATGAGTTATTTACCAGGACCTCCCCTTGAAGTTTGCGTAATTACAACTTGCACCCCTCTAACTTTTGAAATTACAAAAACCTCACCTTATATTAAATATACATATTGAAGGGAGTTAAATGTAATTTTGAAAGTTAGAGGGGTGCAAACTGTAATTATACAAATTTCGAGGGAAGCCGGTAAATAACCCTAATGTTATTATATATAAAAGACATTGCACGAGGAGTCCTTCATTTTTTTATTGATGACGACGATGATAAACTTTTGATTAATCCAAATAGTAGTCTGCCGCTTATCCTTTAGTTATAACATATGAGTGACAGACACGAGCCTTCGCCCCTATGATCAATCGCAACCATACCTCAACTGCGACAATGTATGGGGCCACTATAATCCGACCATGACAGTGTCCCGGCACGATAGCGCTCCCGCTGCTCGCAAATCCCCTGAGTGTTACATTTTAACCCTGCTTGGAGAACACATTTGTTTATTGTAAATACTAGACATTGTATATATAAAATCACATTTTTTAAATAAAAAAACACATATTTTTTTTTTAATAAAAGATAAAATAAAAAAATGAATATTTAATGAAAGGGTGTTTTTTTTTCTTTTAATATAGTATAGATTACACATTAGTAAAGTAGTTTTACATTTCAGCCCTGCAGGGGTATATTTGTAACAAAAAAAATACATTACAAATAATTGAACGCCTGGGGAGTCCTGCAGGAAAAATTTATATCAGGATATTCTCCATTTCAAATGAAATGGTCATGATAGATTGCCTTTTAATCCAACGGATTCAATCATTCTTAACCTTTTATATTTTTTTTTATTCTGAAAATTCCTGTCCACAAGATTTTATTTGGACTTATCTTGTCCATTAAAGCTTGAAATGGATCCTCTCCATTTCATTTGAAATGGAGAGGATCCGGATCCGAAAAATTAATGGGCAACGTCGCTCAAGTAGAGGAGGAGGCGGCAGCCATGGCCGCCTTGCACCTTCGCGGCAGCCATGTTCTCAGCATGGTCACTAAGGCGGCGATTAAGCTCCGCCTCTTCGACGTGTTGGCCGCTGCCGGCCCCGACACCGAGCTCACGGCCGGAGAGATCACCGGAAAACTGCATCTCAAGAGAAGCAACGAGAAGGGCGCATCCATGCTTGATCTCATGCTCGGGTTTCTGGCCGCCCATTCCATCCTAACCTGCACTTCCGCCGCCGCCGGCGGAGATCGCCGGAAGACGTACGGACTCACTGCGACAGGCCGGCTCATGGCCAACGACGAAGACGCCATGTCCATGGCGCCCATTCTGCTCCTAACTTTTCACGAGGACATGATAGATAGCTGGTATATATTATAGGGCTTGTTTGGCACCGGGGTAGCGGTGGTGAACGCGGTGTTTACGAACCGTCGCTCGTGAAAGCCTGGCCTCAATTAAGGAACTTCATTCACTTAGGCTTCGTTTGGTGCGGCGGCGGCGGTAGTGAACATGGTGGTCATGAACCGTTGTTCGTGAACGCAGGACGACCTGCCTAAAAAAATTCATGCATTTTATGCTCATAACAAATTAATTTTATGTTCAAAATTAGGCTCCGTTTAGCATGGTGGCGACTGTTGTGAGCGCGGTGGTTATGAAAATGCTCGTCCTTGCCAAAAGAACTTCATTCATTTGTATGTAACCGTTGTCATGCTCAGAAGCGGTTTCAGATGGGAGCCAAAAGAACTTCTTCATTTGGAGTGAGATGGATAGTATCCATTTCATGGTCCAGATGCATTTCTTGTTGATCCGACTGGTTCACTAATATAATATAATCTTTTTATATTTTCCTCTTAATCAAAAATTCTCCACAATTAAATTAAATGAGAATGCATCCACACCATGAAATGAATACTATTCATTTCCCCAAAATGGAGAGAATCTAGATCCATCTTTTTTACGATTTATTATAAGCCAACAAAAGTTTAACTATTCATAAACTAAATTTGGCTATTAGCAGATCAAATTTGACTATTCGTAGACCAAACTCAGTTATCTGCACAACCAAAATTAATTCGGAACATTTTATATGTACTATTGTATTAAAAAAAAATTTATGCACCCCCATTTCTAATTTCCTAGATCTGTCACATGTCACGCCAAACATATATTATATGATCTGCATGGTGACGTTTTTGTCCAAACTCACCGGGGTAAAAACCCCGAACCAAACGGAGTCTTAGCGTATTTGTATCCATGACAGTCGTAATCATTGTCATGCCAAACACATTTTATGACGACGGAGTTTAGGCTTCGTTTGGTTTGGCGTTTTGCTTAGGCGGCAGGAGGAGGGGAGCTTTTGAAACCGGAGGAGGTAGGCCGCGGTTGGAATCTCTCCGTTTTCCTCCATTTCCCATGGCGTGGTGGGTGCAAACGGAGCAAACTCCGCCGCCGGCCATTTGGTTACCCGCTGCGCGACGGTGTTTGAAGGAAGCAGTAAGAGAGGGAGTAAATCCCTTCAGAAAAGCTCACGGTGATGAGAGCCTGTATGAGTACTTGGAGAAGAACCCTGAACTGGAGAAGCTCTTCAATCAGGCCATGGAAAATCAAAGCAATCTGGTAATGAATAATATCACGAAGAAATATAAGGAGGGATTTATGGAAAT
Source organism: Platanthera zijinensis (assembly GCA_039513925.1). Classification (NCBI taxonomy): domain Eukaryota; kingdom Viridiplantae; phylum Streptophyta; class Magnoliopsida; order Asparagales; family Orchidaceae; genus Platanthera; species Platanthera zijinensis. The sequence continues at coordinate 38,206,531 of CM077078.1, read as the reverse complement.
AAAAGAGCTGCTGGTAGATGTGGGAGGAGGAACTGGAGCCACTCTGTCCACCATCGTCTCCAATTTCGCCCACATCAAAGGCATTAATTTCGATCTCCCTCGTGTTATCTCTCAGGCTCCATTTATACCAGGTCAGATTTACTTACTACTATTCCTTCTTCTTCTTCTAATTAATTAATTTGTTCTATTTATGCTTCATTTGACTCTATATGTTCTGCCCTAGCTAGAAGGGGGTGGAGGCTCAGGAATTTTTGTAAAATAGATTATGAATTTAGATTATTCTCGTCGAGGCAATAAATTTTGACTAATTATATGTCGAAACGGTGTCCCGATAAGAGCGAAAAGGGTCTGGAAAGGTGGAGACGTTTAATTTTTGTTGTTGTTGGAAGAGAAGAAAGATGACAAGAGAGCTAACTGGTTAATTAATTTTTGTAGAGATGAATGACATATGAATCTAGTTAAGATAGCGGCAACCAACTTTGATTTCGTCAAGTCCACCTTATTCTTTGCTTATTGGTTCTTCGGAATCTCTGAAAGAAACAATACCGTCATTTTCGACATGATATAGTGCGACATCTTATTTACTCAATTTTGTAATTTTGTTTATTTTAATAGTGTCTTGTTTACTACAAGCTCAAACTTCTTGAATGATTCGGGCCCCCTCTTGTTGCAACCTACTACGTGGGCGAAGGTCGGACGGTTCGAGCCGGGTAGTGAGAGGTCGAGCCCATCGTGCCGCGGGTTGTTCTGGCTGAGGCGGTGAAGGGCGGATCTTCGAACCTACGCGACCGTGAGGGGGGTAGGACCTGACAGTGTCGTGACCTACTACGGGGGAGAAGGGCGGGCATTCAATCCATGTTAGTGGATGGTCACAGGGGCGTGGCCCCGGAGAGACGGTGAAGGGTGGATGCTTCAAACCGCTGGAGAGCGCAAGTAGGGCAAGCCCTGGAGACGTCGTGACCTATTGCGGGGGAGAAGACAGACCTTCGATCCGCGATAGTGGGAGGTCACTGGAGACCCTGACGATTTTGTACCTTATTATGCTGGAGAAGGGCGGACATTCGAGCCGGGGTGATGAGGGCATGACCACCGTGCTACGAGTTGCGCACAATCGGGGGATCTTATCCCTAACAACATTGTAACCTACTACAAAGGCGAAGAGCTGACTCTTCAAGACAAGGAAGTGTGGTTAAGGCCGTTGTGCTGCGGTTTGTGCGTGGTCTGGGGATCTGATCCCTACTACGCAGGCGAAGGGCGGACCCTTCAAACCAAAGTCGTGTGGTCAAAGCTGTTGTGTTGCATTCTGGACGTGATCGGAGGGACTGGCCCCTGACGATGTCGTAACCTACTACGCGGATGAAGGGCAAACCTTTGAGACGGGCTAGCGAGGTCAAGGCCACAGTGCTACGGTTTGATCGTGACTAAATAAGTTGTCCCTTGACGATGTCGTAACCCACTATACTGGCGAAGGACAGACCACCAAGTTAGGGTAGCGAGGTCAAGGCCACCATGCTGCGGGCTTTGCACGACCGGGGGATTTGATCCCTGACAGTGTCGTAACCTGTTATAAGGGTGAAGGGTGAAACTTCGAACCGGGGTAGCGAGGTCAAGTCCACCGTGCTGCAGTCCGCACATGATCGGGGGGACTGGCCTCAAAATGTTATTATGAAGGAAGAGTTAGGAGCAAATAAAGTATTTTGCATTGAAACAGATAATGGTACGTGCACAAGCGTAGACTTGTGACTTTCTAGAGTTTAACAATTGTTTTTTTAATACAAATATGGTAAGGCATTCCTGCCCGATTCTTAGCTTTTCTTGAAGGTGCATCTTAGGTTCTGGTTGCACTGACACACGAGGCTGCTCCTCGTCCAGGCTGCAACTACTGCAAGTAGCATGTGCGAGCGGCTTCCTGGTTCCCTCGAACAGCTCTGACCTCTGTGGGAGTGACGAACTTCATTGCGAGGTGTGGGATGAAGGGGGTGGCTCCAAAGGCAGCTTGAAGCGGTTGACCAAAGATCGCGTTGTAAGGCGATTTTGATTCGACCTCTACAAACTGTTTGTTGTGAGTAGTCTTCTTCGGGAACTCCTCCAGTGTCGTCAGGAGGGTGATTGTCACAACCCGCATTTTTCCCAACAATTTAATTATATCAGAGCAAGGGGAAAATACGCGTCGTGATGCCACGCCGTGCAGGGGATAACTGCAGACATTCAGGCAAGACTCCAAACTCTACAATTTTAATAGAAAACATAAATGGTTATGAATAAAATCCAGTTTAAGTTCTGATGGTAGCCATATCCCTCGGCTTAGTGAATCATCTAGTTCACGATTTAAGAATATAAATTATACGCTTGCGGAAAATACTTATTTAAATTGACTCTAATATCCTACATAAGTATAAATGTCCCCGAGGAACAACTCATACAATGCAAACCCTAGATTTATAATGAGGGTAGGAAAGTCTTTACGCTAAATAGAAAGTAGTGGCTTATTTTTGAAGGAGATGATAAGTATGCTTTACTAATAGTAGGGTTTTATAGGTCAAAATACCTAACATGCAGTCCTAGCAAGGAATCATCCCAGAGAGCAAGTTATATAAATCAAAACATAAGAAACTACTACAGCCAGCAAGTGTCAAAAATCAACAATCCTGTGGGCGTCAACAACCTGACACGAACCCACAGTATTAGGTATGTCTGAACTAAGGAAAACAACTAAAAAGACAAACTACCTCGCTATGGCGAGGTGCAAAACCACAGCCAACACTGCTGCTCAGAAAACCAAAACTAGTTCCACTATCTGCTACTGCTCTGAACCTGAGGCATTCCAAAAAAAGAACACCTCAGCAAGAAGGTACAAGTAGTGGCAAGAAAATAAATAAAGTAGACAAATGAACAAGGTCGAAAGGGGTACCAACCCAGGACCCAAAGTACTGAAATAAGGTACAAAACAAAATTAGAGAAATAGAACTTACGTGAATCGTCACGTACAACCAATCATGCCAGATACCCAAGGTAGGGGGAAAACAAAGGCATGAGTAAATCATAAGAAAGAAACTCAAAAAAAAACAACTTTATTAGCCGCGTGTGGTCAACTCTATCTAAACAGGCAGGGTGCTCACTAATAAGGACACACCCCTCACAGATGTTAAAATCCGTCTAATTGCGGGGGAGACTTATACACTCCACTAGTCACCGCAGGATGCCCAACCACCAATAGAGTTGCACGACCACTAATAAAGGAAAACAAACCTTGCGGTCGGTGGATTTGCCCACAAACACCCGCAAGAACGAGTCACTAGGAAATAAATCACAGGATTTGGCACATCGGATTCTACTCGATATATTCTAGGTTAAAAACACGATTGATCAACCTCTAGAAATGATTTACGACCCTAGGTAATTTCTAACGCGATAAATAGGGCGATAAAAGCCCACAATAAAACCCTACATCGCATTTCTACAACTCCACAAGACGAGATTTTTCATGCCAAAAACTAAATAAAAACCAAGAAAACTCATAAGGAAGACTCAACAAGCATACTAAACCGAATCTCAAAAGTGCACAAGGATTGAGAACTAAAGTTTAACCGTTACCATCGAAATCGGACGAGAGGGAAGGAGGGAAAACCACTACTTGCCTTGGTTGCACCGGAAACGTTCTCTGAATCGTTCCACGCCGTAGATCGGGGCAAAAGAACTCAAGAGAAGTAGAAATCTAAACAACAATGGCGGAAAAGGGGTTAGGGCCGAAAAACCCTAACAAGAAAACTCACGGAAAGAGGAAGAAATTACCACGATAGCGTAGCTCTCGGTGAGAGCTTTCCGGATCTACGATCGGTTGAAGATTCCGAGCACCGGAGCTCCGTCGGCGGCCACCGGAAGATTCACGAAAAGGAGAAACTTATCTCTCGCCGCTGGTCTGGTTCGGAATAGAAGTATCGGAGAAGATGAAGTTATATCCTAATAACCTAAGAGAAAAGTATATATATATATAGTTTTTTTTTCTTTTATAAAAATTTTAACTTAAAAGGTACAGCCTCGGAAATATCAAAAATAGGCATTCAATATGACCTCAAATCGAAAAGTGGTCAACATGAAAGTTGTAGATCTCATCGAGACGAACAAAATTCATGTTGACCATTTTTTGATACGATGCCGTTTTGACCATCAAAACGGCGCTCTAACGCTGACAGGAAAGGAATACTCGAGTGGCAGCATACATACTCGAGTAGAAGCATACATACTCGAGTAGAAGCATACATACTCGAGTAGGATCATATATACTCGAGTAGGAGTTCAAATATACTCGAGTAGGAGTTCATATACTCGAGTAGGAGTCCATATACTCGAGTAGGAGTCTATATACTCGAGTAGGAGCACCATACACGAGTTCCAGCAGAATAAACGAGAATAAGGGTTCAATATGACCTCAAATCGAAAAGTGGTCAACATGAAAGTTGTAGATCTCATCGAGAAAAACAAAATTCATGTTGACCATTTTTTGATACGATGCCGTTTTGACCATCAAAACGGCGCTCTAACGCTGACAGGAAAGGAATACTCGAGTGGCAGCATACATACTCGAGTAGAAGCATACATACTCGAGTAGAAGCATACATACTCGAGTAGAATCATATATACTCGAGTAGGAGTTCAAATATACTCGAGTAGGAGTTCATATACTCAAGTAGGAGTCCATATACTCGAGTAGGAGTCCATATACTCGAGTAGGAGTCTATATACTCGAGTAGGAGCAGAATACACGAGTTCTAGCAGAATAAACGAGAATAAGGGTTCAAGATGACCTCAAATCGAAAAGTGGTCAACATGAAAGTTGTAGATCTCGTCAAGACGAACAAAATTCATGTTGACCATTTTTCCATACCACTCCTATTTGACCCTCTAATTAGCACCCGAACACCGACACAAAAATAATAATAATAAAAAACGGTCGAGATAAAGGCTTGAACTCTCGAGATTTACATAGAAACTTGCCAAAATACGTATAGGACTCGAGAAAACAACTAGGATCGATTAGAGTCAAAGGGAGAACGCTCGAGGAGAAAATTGACGGGATGAACCCAACAACGAATTCGAAACCTAAATCCGACGAGCCATTCCTGAGATAAAAATTTCCAAATACAATGACATAAATACTCAAAACTTCAATCGCGCGCCGAGACTCCAAAAATGCTCGGATTGCGACGAAACTTGACGAGCAAGTTTAAAATTACTCAACCTAAACCTCATAGAAATATTTTCTGATTTCGACAAAAATCCAAGAAATTGGCCGACTCGACCGAACGGACGCGAAAATGCCTTATCGGCGATGCGCCGTCAACCCGACGTTAAAAGTAACGCCATGACGTCAAAAATATGACGATGCCAAAACCAAACAAAATCATCGAAAAATCAGGGGCGTTACAGTGATAGTTCCTTCAATGGGATAGGACTATTGTTGAAACTGTAGAATGGTTTGGAGGCCAGTTGGAGCTTCTCCTTTGGGATATTCATGCCGCAAGGAGCAGGCATGAACACGATGTTGACAGAGCTGACATTGTCTACCAGTATTCACTTGACGCAGAAGATGGAGTCGCCGATCTCCGTGCTGATGAAAAGCGGGTCCTGGTACAACATGAGTAATCCCTTTAGTTCTTTATCCTCGAAGCTGATCATTTCTGTGATCTGTGCTTCTTGATTCTTTGGCTCTTCCTTGTATTAACAAATAGAATTAACATTGGCGAAGGGGGTGCCGGAGATAGTCTCTACAATTCCAACTGCTTTCCTGCCCCCCAATGCGTCTTGGTGCATTGGTGCATGAACTCTTCTTTCCTGTGTCAGCTGGTTTCGATTCTAGTCCTGTAAGAACCTCCCGAGGACAAGGGTGCCAGAGATAGTCTCTACAATTCCAACTACTTGTATGCCCCCCATGTGTGTCTTTGTGTGTAGGTGGATGCTCTCTTCTTGCCTGTACCGGCTGGTTCCGAGTCTGGTCCTGTAAGAACCTCCTGAGGACGCCTTGCCAAATGAGGCATTCAATCTCATCCTTAATCTTTACGCATTCCTCGGTGGTGTGCCTTGTTACTCTATGGAACTCGCAATACTTCGATCGATCTTCCTTGATTTGCAGGGTCTCTCTCGGCCTTTGCAGCACCGCGTTATCCTGGATTCCGTAAAGCACATTTGCTCAGAAGGTGTTGCGCAACATGTATTCCTGGTAAGCACGGAGGGTGGAGTGGGGGGGAGGCAGTCTTGCTGTCGCACATTGTTCTGGCACTTTTCATCGCGGGGCTGGCTCCTCTCTTTTCCTCTTCGTCGCTCCTTCAAACTACCAGCAATGGGCCTCAATCGCTTCGTCGATCGCGATTTGTGACTCGACCCTTTGCACATGATCGTGATAGCCTGGGACCGTCTCCCTCATGAGGTCGGGCAGAGTAGAATACGCTCGGGGAGAGTCCCCCGAGGAAGACTCCTTGCAAAATTTCAGGATCCACTCCGGGGATCTAGCGGGCCTCGGTGGTGAAACGACGAAAGAATTACTTGAGGGTTTCCACCTTGGTTTGCTGAATCCCTGAGAGATGGGATGAGTTCTTGAATATCCTCTGGTTGGGGATGAACTTATTGAGGAACTGCTGAGTTAATTCCGTGAACTTCCTGATGGTTCCTTCCCAAAGGGAGTGGAACAAGGTCGTTTGGCCCTTCAGAAGGGCCAGAAACTCCTAGCAGAGTATCTGATCGAGGTATTGTAGATCCTGTGGATGGTGGTGAAGTGGTCACGCGCTCTAGGGGGTCCTCCATCCCGTCATAGGACTAAATGCTCGGAAGTTTGAATCCTGGCGGGATCAGGTGAGCCAAGACCTCAGGCGCCAGTGGCAAGCAATTGTGGATGGGGCGGCAAATGTGCGTAGCTTGGCGGCCCACTTGGTTGTACTCCTATACTATCAGCTCTCTTATTTCTTCCTGGGTTAACCTCCCTGTGAGGTTTTCGGGGGGGGGGGGGGGGGGGGGGGGGGTGCTCGCCCTCTGCTGGTGATATTGTGGACTGGTTACGGCATCTCTGGCTAAACGGGCGGAGTGTGCGGTGCTAGCTGCTTCTGAGAACTCAAATTCCTCTTCCTGGTCATTTTCTAGGGCGCAATCTGGAGGTGGAGGCAGGTTGACAGGTGCAGGGCGCAACTGGAGCTTGGGCAGCCTCTATATTCCCGATGAGGGCTAACATCTTAGTTTAAGGCCCCTTCATTTGTCGTACGCGTCCCTCAAGTACAACGGAGGGCATATGTATTGTCTCCTAGAGTCGAGGTGTGCTAATGAGGGAGTGGGAAGGACTAGGATCAATGTGTCCCTTTCAGACTGATCCTTGGGTCGTGCGAGTGATTCTTCTTGCCATGGTCACTTGCTTTCAGTATCGTTATGTAGAGGATGATGTCTTCTAGATCTTCTAGGAATGCTGGGAACCCTATTCCCACAGATAACACCAAACTATTATGGCTGACTCGAGGCTCTTGGTAGACCGGTCTAGATTGGACCATCTTAGGTCTTTAGCGGTTTAGCGCGCTCGCAAACAATCACCGATAAAGGAGACGACTGACATGAAGGTTTTTTTTAATGTGGAAAACCCCGGAAAAGGTTGAAAAACCACGTTGACGGATCGATGATGACAAAACTTTCACTATCAGTTGTTACTTTACATGGCTTCTGAGAGAATGCAAGGGCGAGAGACCGTTCTTCCTTACAACTTGCAGGGAGAGAAAGAGAGAGAGAGAGACTTACGCTCGGAGGGTGACAGACCACCACTCGCGGAGCTATATAATCGTCTTTGTCTGATGTTGACTGGCGGGCGTCGAAAATGCAGCGCACTGAAGAAAGTTTGATGGCGGATGTTGATTTTCGAGTGATCTTCAAAAGTGCTTGAAGGTCTTTAAGGGCGTCTTCGAAGGCAAAGGAGATTTTTAGTGGAGCATTCAGACATATATTTTTATAATATTTTTACTATGCGCTGACCGATAAAATTCCGGCTATTCGCACCCACCCATAATGAGCAGTTACGCTGGTGGTTACGTGGGTGATAACCCATACATCGGACGGTGTAGATCACATGGGGATGATTGGACTACGAAGGATCGGCCGATATGAAGAGATGCCGACCGGGGGCGGCGGTCAACGACGAGCCCCCGGTGGCGGGAGGCCGCCAGGGGAGGAGGGAGCGGAAGTTGGCGGGAACTGTCCACAGGAGCGCCGACCGAGGAGGGGTCGACCGCGCTAGCGGAGGAGGGGTCGACCTTGTTCAACTGCATCGGGCGCATCGACCAAAGGGGGCTGGCCACGTGCGGAGGCCGCGGGCGCGCCGGTTGAGGAGGGTCCAACCGTGTTCAACAACCTCGGGCGCGTCGGTCGAAGAGGGACCGACCGCCTCCGACGGCCGCGGGCGCGCCGACAGAGGACGGGTTGGTCATGCCTGGCGGCTACGGGCACGTGGACGGGAAACACAACCGCGACCGGCCACGGGCTTCGCGGTCTTATTCGTGTTGCCGCGAGGCGCGGCGGCGACCTGCCGTGAGTCCAGCAGCGCGCTCTCGTGGCCGCCTGTGTGCGACCATGAGGAGCAGCGCCGGCCGGCCGGTTGGGCGGTCGTGGGCGGTTTGCGATGAGGCGGTTGGCGCTGCCGTGGAGGTTGGGAGCAGTTTCTGTGTGTGGATTGCGCGCGTGAAAGTTAGAGCGCGGATCACACATGGATCAGGCATGCGGATAGCGTGTGTGACCGTTTTTCCCATAACTTCCTCTAAGTTAGCCCAAAATTTCTATAAATTGAGTGAGACCCCATCATTAGCGATTTTCAGATTTATGAATTGCCCAAACTCTAGAATAACAAGAAATTTATATAACACTCTATATATTTAAAAAACACCCAGAAAAAGTTCCGGACAGGCCAACGTCATGTTTGTGTTACGATTTGAGACATATAATTAACACTCAAATTATAAGCTGTCCAAAGACTTCCCACGCGCTGATTACTGTTGGAAGGGCAGAGGCCATGATCCCCTACTGTGTGTTTGTGTCTGTTTCTAAAATATGGTGCATATGTAATATAGATAGCTTATTCTTGATCTATACTCTTATGAGCAAACACAGTTATTTATAATAATGGGTGTTAGTCTATGCGTTGCAGTCAGGTGGTAAATGGGCAGGGCGGCTGACAAACAACAGTCAACAACAACACTCGAGCCTTTATCCCACTATAGAGGGGTCGGCTCTATGGATGCTTTGTCGCCATTGTGCCTTATCTTGTGTCATAATCTCACTAATGTCTAAGTATATCATGTCTTTCCTTATAGTTTCATTCCAAGTCTTTATTGCTCTACCCCTCCCTCGTTTAACATGCCTAATGACTAGACTCTCACGACGCATAACAAGTGTCTCAAATGGTCTTCTTTGTACGTGTCCAAACCATCTTAGTCGAGCTTCTCGCATCTTCTCTGCAATTGGTGCTACTCCTGTCTTAGCCTTGATACATTCATTTCTAATTCTATCCAGTCTCGTGTGTCCATACATCTACCTAAGCATTCTCATCTCCGCAACTCCTGCTATTTGCTCGTGTACAGAATTTACTGCCCAACACTCGGAACCATATAACATCGCTGGTCTAATCGCAGTACAGTAGAATTTGCCCTTAAGATTTAATGGTACTTTACGATCACATAAGATCCCTGGCGCGCCTCTCCATTTCAACCAACCCGTTTGAATTCTATAGGTCACATCTTTATCAATACCTCCGTTCTATTGAACTATCGATCCAAGATATTAAAAACATTCACTACGGAAAATATCTTGTTCACCCAACTTAATAACGAAGTCATCCATCCTTCTTGCACTGCTAAATTTAAGCTTCATATACTCCGTCTTTGCCCTACTCAATCTAAAACCCTTCTTTTCTAAAATGTCTCACCAAGATTCAAGTTTAGCGTTTACACCCTCTCGCGTCTCATTGACCAAAACGATATCATCCGCAAATAATAAACACCATGGTATTACTTGTTGGATATATATGTGAGCTCATCTAACATAAGGGTAAAGAGATAATGGCTTAAAGCTGAACCTTGATGTAAGCCAACATTGATAGGGAATTCCTGTGTTAATCCTCCAGATGTCCTCACCCTTGTCACAGAATTTATATACATATCTTTGATTATGTCAATGTGTGATACAATTACACCTTTCTTTTCTAGGACTCTCCATAAGTTCTCTCTTGGAACTCTATCATAAGCCTTCTCAAGGTCGATAAACAACATATGCAAATCTTGTTTTCTTTCTCGGTAGTTGTCAATGAGTCTCCTCAAGAGATGTATAACTTCCTTGGTTGACCGCCCTGGCATGAATCCAAATTGATTCTCCGAGATGTTAGTCCCGATCTTATTCTTCTTTCTATTACTCGTTCTCATTGTATGACTCATTAATTTAATTCTTTTATAATTAACATAATTTTGTATATCTCATTTGTTCTTATACAATGGTATCAATATACTTTCTCTGCATTGGTATGACATGCTCTTTGATTTCAGTATCTTATTGAAAAAACATGTCAGTCACAAAATTCTTTCATTCTCTAGACATTTCCATAATTCGATGGGTATATTATTTATCAACCGTCTTTCAAATTTTCATATTGTTTAGAACATTATTTATCTCTGATAATTGAATTTTATGATAAAACGTTATGTTCATATACTGCTCCGATTTACTTCAATTTTTCAAGTTCAATTTATTGTTTTTGTTTCATTATAGAGTTGATAAAAGTATCTTTTTGATCGCTCTTTAATATCCACATCATCCGTTAAAACTGTATCTATTTTATCCTTTATGCATTTTACTTGACATAAATATCTTATCTTCCTTTCTCTATCTCGAGTAATTTTATATATGTCACGCTCTCCATTTTTATATATAGTCACTTATAACAAATTTCATAAGCTTGATTTCTTGCTTTACTTGCTACATGTTTAACCTTTTTTGACGACTTTGTACCTGACTAAGTTTTTATCATTCCTACAAACGTAGAGTGATTTATAGCTGATCCTCCTTGCCCTCACTTTATTTTGAATTTCTCTTTTCACCACCAAGATTTTTTATTCTGGGACACACGATCTTTTGATACTTCAAGTATGTTCTTTTCAGTTATCCTTAAATGCAAAGACATCATTTTTCATGAGATACTAGGATCAGCATAAATGTCATCAACTAGGATCATCATTTTTGTTATTGTCTTAAATTTATTATATATAATTTATATGTCTAACACTACCAACCTATATTGTGTTGTCAAACAACAGTCAATAAAGAAAATTTTGGCTCTGACGATGACGTAATATGTGATAAAGGAATCAATCATGCTCCATTCATTTGGCAGGAAATGAGATACGTAAATTGGAATTGGCCAAATTCTAACTCCCGCACTAATTATGCTATTTGATTGAATACTGAAATTTTGTTACTGAAATTAAAATTAGTAATTCTATTGTTCGACTGGATGTTAGAATTAGCGGATGAATTTAAAATTTAAGTTTAAAACAATGACATAACTATTCTAATTTACACAAACACATTCACACACAAAATAAACCATGTATGAATGACCTATAAGGAGGTAAACCATACTTCTCTGTCTGAATTGCATATAAGAATAAACTCGTGCTTCTCTGTCTGACATATCTATAAGAATAAACTCGTGCTTCTTTGTCTGAAATACCTATAAAGAGGTAAATCATGTCTATTAATTGTATACAAGACTGTTGTTTGAGAGTTTTCCTTTATGCAAAGATATAATCAATCCTAAAAGCAAAGACACTTGAGACTTTGAAAATAGATGACTAATAAGAATTTTTTAAAGCTACACAGCTGAACCTTTGCATCCAAGAACTTTAACTAAATATGATTCAAACCCCCTAAAAACAAAGACACTTGAAACCCTGTTATTTGAAAGAAACCACTACAATAAGAACAATGAGAATTCAGCGGAAAGAGGGAAGACGAAGGACCCTAGAAAGAGTATAAGCTCTAATATTCGTCTAGATTTAAAGCATCATATATGAAAGACAAAATATAATTCATGGAGAAGGAGCACCTGGGGATGACGGAGGCCACTTGTTTGAGCTGTAAACGCCTATAGAGCATTCTAGATGGCAGCTTCCCCATTTAGCTTCTCGCAGGGAAGGCTCTTCAAAAAAGGAATGCCGACGAAATGGGGGAAAACAATGTTGAGGTCAGAGGAGATTTTCCGCGGACCAAATTCATTTCACAAGAGCAGTGATGCGGGGAGATGGGCTCACTGGAATCCTCATGTCTGATCGAAGGAGGTCGAAAATGCGGGGCAGAAAAACAACATATTTTCGAATTCCCATGAAATTGGATTGAATTCCAATTCTCACAAAAAAAGGATGCCGAACAACGGAATTGAAAAATTGACAATTCTAATTTCAATTTTTTCTCCAATTCCGCCCAAACGAACGGGGCCTTATCAAATTTCATTTTTCGAGTTCCACGAAGACAAATAGAAGGGGTTGAGTAGGGAGAGAGAGGAAAAGAGAGGGTTGTTTTGGTTTTTCAGGGTGCAACTAGGAGTGTGGGGAGAGAGAGTTGAGTGGGGAGATATAGGGTTTTTTTTTGGGGGGGGGGGGGGGGACGGCTGCACCGGTGGCGAGATTTTTACCACCGATTTCCGTTCCGAAATTCATGTTTAGGTTTCTCGCTACCTTACCATAGGGATGAAGGAAGGGTGGCGATCAAATCGCCTCGCGTGAAGTTCTCGCCACCTTGCTGCATGATCTCCTAGGAGATTAAAATTTCATCTCCTAGGAGATCAGCCTAGAGTCCGGACTGTAGATGGAAAAATTTTGCACACCAATGAGAGTGGGGAGAGAGAACAAAAAAGTTTATTCTCTTTTTTTATTTTTTTTGCTTTGTAGTATTATTATTATATATCAAATTATGAAATAAATATAATTTTATTTTATTAGTTTTTTTGTTTTGGGGATTTTTTTTGTTTTAGTTTGTGGCTCTTTTCTTATTTGTATATTATAATATGAGCATTTTCACACGAGCTTCACACGTGTCGATGCTTATGGCGGGCTTCGTCTGCATCCAGGTAGCCAGGTAGGTACCGCCCGCATAAAGTCAGTGTTATGCCCTCGTTTCTTTCGGGTGCACAGGCTATATCTTGTATTGCATCATTCGACCTTAAATAATTATTTGTTGATTTATGCATATAATGTTTTAGGTGTTGAACATATTGGCGGGGATATGTTCGATATGATTCCAAGTGGAGGGACAATTTTATTAAAGATAAATGCTTCTTCATAATTACTCTCTTTAATTCACCTAGATTATATTAAAAGGAAAAAAATTGGTGCAACATTCAGCTTTTTAATTTTACATATTTATTATACATTTCTAAAAAAAAAAAATTTATATATTTTTATTTAATGTTAAAAACCAAAATTAGTTTATATGTTTTTTTCTTAATTTTAAAAAAATGTGCTTTTATAGGGCAAAACCCCCATCATCGTTGTAGTTAGGGATAGAGATGATGCCCCATGCCTAGGGGTGTTCACGAACTGAATCAAATCGAATTCAAAATTGTGATAGAATACAAAGATTAGAATTCATTGGAATATTTGAATTCAAATTCGGGTTTGGATTTCCCAAAATCTTGACTTTGAATTCAGAATCTTTTTCTACTATTCACGAATCTTCTTTAAGGGAGATTATATTATTCGGATTCGGATTTAGAAATCACTCAAATCTGAATTTGGATTCGAATTTGAAAAATAAGAATCTTGATTGAATCTTCGCAAATCGAATCTTGAATTGTGATTTACGAACATCCCTACCCATGCCTATCACTGGTGTGTGTGTGTATATATAAATGAAATACCACTACATACATTTATGATATTGTTTTAAGTTCCCCTCTCATCAAACATTAAAAATATACAAGTTATACATCTTTAATTGATTCTATACTCCATCTAAGTACAATTATCACTCATTATTTTCATCATTCACTAGCACCATAAACTCTCAACAATAACTAATACACAAAAACTCATGTGCTCTGCTTCATTACAATACCAATGCAGTGGATTCTTCACAACTGGAATGATGAGCAATACCTTGCAATTTTAAAAAATTGTCCGCGGGCTCTGCCCGCCTTCAGGAAAAGTGATCGTCGTGGAATACATACTTCCAGAAGTTTCTAACGCAAATCTAGACGCGCGTGAAGCTTATGCCATGAGTATGAACATGATGATTTTCTTCGACGGCGCAAAGGCGCGGACTGAGAAAGAGTTTCGATCGTTGGCTGAAAAAGCAGGTTTTTCTGAATTTAAGATTTCTTGTAGTTTCTTAAACTACAATGTAATGGAGCTTGTTAAGTGACTTACAAGGAAAAAGTCACATGTTAATCTTAGCCGCCTCATGATCCATGGACGACGTTAAGTTGTTAATCTTGTAGTTTCTTAAACTACAAAGTCATGGAGCTTGTTAAGTAACTAACGAGGAAGAAGTCGCATGTTGATCTTCGCCGCCTCATGATCCTGTTAGGGTGTGGTTCCCATACGAGTCAGTAAAAACCACCGGGCACGCTTGTAGCTGCTCGTGATGTTTATGTTTGGAGGCCGGAGCGATGTTGGAGCTGCCTGGGCTCAGGGTTCGTCGAGCAGCGCTCCATAACCGAGCTAAAATGAGCACAATTTGGAGTTAGGTGGTACCTACCACCAAATTAGGTGTTAGGTAACACCTACCACCATTTTTGGGGTTAGGTAGCATTTGTTTTGGGCCTATAAATAGAAGCCAAATCCAAGGCCAAAACATTCATTCCAAGAGAGATTTGAGTGGAGGAAGATCAAGAGAAGATCTCGGAGAAGAGTATCGAAGATCGGATCGTCGGATTCTGAAGAAGAAGGGGCTTTGTGTAGCCTTTCTCCTTTGCGGCATTCGGAATGGATTTTTCAATCCATTGGGTAATGGTTTCTTGATTTCTCGCTTGTTTTTCCCTTGTCAATCCTTGTGTGGTTGTGGGAGAAGAGATTTATGCTTTTGTAGCAAGGAGAGATTTTTGTATTCCTTTGTGGAACTGGTACCTTGTGTAGGTGGTGGTGATCCGTTGTGGATCGATGGTGGAAATTGTGCCTTGTGCATGTGGCGGTGGTGAAAGCCCTGTAATTTGTTGTGCGTGATTTTCACGCCTTATAGTGGGGGCTTTCAAGGGTGGACGCTGATAGTCCCGTGGTTTTCACCTTATTGGGTTTCCACGTTAAAAATTGTTGTGTCACTTTATTATTGCTGTGCTTGTATTTGTCTTGCTTGTAAATCCGCTACAGGTGCCCTGGTCGGGATCGTGCTATTTTTCCCAACAAGTGGTATCAGAGGGAGGTTGCTGGTCAGTAGTCAGAACAGGGCCGATACTGGGCTGACCTTTTGTGATTTCGAGACGAGGCGATTGTATTCTCAGGTTTGGCATTGAGTGCGGTAGTTTACGACCATTGGTCCTCTGGCTATCCTCTTCAGTGACTTATCGTGAGAGAGTCGCGCTCAGAGAACTGTGGTCAGTCCGGCCAGTTGGTTTAGCAAGATGGAATTGACTTCAGAACAGATGGTCAAGTTGAATGGAGCAAATTATCATCAGTGGCACTTGCTTATGGAGGATCTCATCTACGTCAAGGGCTGGCATGCCCCTATCTTCGAAGAGATGCCAAAGGATATGGATCTTGCTAAATGGCAGGTGGAGCACCGGAAGCTCTGTGGTTTCATTAGACGGTTCGTGGAGCCGAACGTCTACAACCACGTGGCTAGCATCACGGATGCGAAGGAGCTGTGGAGAACTCTAGAAACGTTGTATGCCAAGAGCACTGGCATCAACAAGCTGGCTTTGCTGACGAAGCTTGGAGAGTTCCGCTACCGGGAAGGCTCATCGATCATGGATCATGTCAATGAGTTCCAAGGAATCATTGATCAGTTGACGGCGATGAAGGTGACATTTGAGGATGAGGTCAATACGCTGTGGCTGTTGAAGTCCCTTCCGGACTCTTGGGAGATGGTCAAGATTGCACTGATCAACTCTTCACCCCAGGGTATTATCACCATGGAGATCGCCAAGAGTGGGATCTTGAACGAAGAGGTGAGACGGAAGTCTCAAGGGACGTCGGGCTCTTCATCACGAGCTGATGTTCTGTTTACGGAAACCAGGGGGAGAGGCAGGAGCAAGAGTCGAGGACGGAAGGAGGAAAGAAGCCAGAGCAGAGGGAAGTCACGTTCACGATATCAGAACGTGGAGTGTCATTTCTGCCACAAGAAGGGACACATCAAGAAGTTCTGCTATGCCTGGAAGAATGAGCAGAAGAAGGGTGTGGCGACTGAGGCCAAGGAGGAGAGCCACACTGCCGCGGTTGTCTCCAGTGATGAGGACGATGTTGTCATTGTCGGTGATGAAATCACGGCAGCGCTCTCCTGTGACGACAGGAGATGGATTGTAGATTCAGGTGCTTCTGCGCACGTCTCCCACAATCGGGAGCTTTTTGCCACGTACACCACCCATGAATGCGGGGTGTTACGAATGGGCAACGGGAATACGTCCAAGGTGCTGGGACGTGGAGACGTGCATCTGAAGACGAGCACTGGAGTGTTACTTATTTTGCGGGACGTGCGACACGTGCCCGATATTCGTTTCAACCTACTTTCCGTGGGGAAGCTTGGAGATGAAGGACATACAAGTATCTTTGGTGGTGATTTCTGGAAGCTAGTTCGAGGATCGCTGGTTATGGCCAAGGGCTATAGGGAGTCCGGCCTTTATTACATGGAGGGGAGGCCTGAAGATCCACATGCGAACTCCGTGAGAGATGAGGGATCCATTTCCCTGTGGCACAGGAGACTGGCTCATATTAGCCAGAAGGGCTTGGACTGCCTACAGAAGAAGAAGCTACTCAGTGACCTATCGGCTGATCACATGGAGAGATGTGAGCACTGTATGGCGGGGAAGCAAAATCGGGTTTCATTCCGTCGTCATCAGTCCACCAGGAGATCTGAGCCATTGGAGCTCGTACACACAGACATCTGCGGACCTATGAAGGTCCCAACACGAGGGGGAGCTCAGTATTTTGTGACCTTTATTGATGACTGGTCGAGAAAGGTTTGGGTCTATCCGTTGAAGACCAAAGACCAGGTACTTGAGACCTTCAGAAGGTTCCATGCTGAGATGGAACGTCAATCTGGAAAGAAGCTGTTGTGTATCCGTTCTGACAACGGGGGAGAGTACGTGGGTCCATTTGATGAATATTGCAAGGACCACGGGATTCGTCATGAGAAGACCCCCCGAAAACACCACAACTGAATGGTGTTGCTGAAAGGATGAACCGGACATTGATGGAGAGGGTGCGATGCATGCTTTCTGAGTCCAAGCTGCCAGAGATGTTTTGGGGTGAGGCTCTTTTGACTACGACGCATGTCATCAACCTCTCGCCGAGCTATCCTTTGGATGAGGATGTTCCAAATCGGGTCTGGTATGGGAAGGACCCATCCTATAGTCATTTGCGGGTCTTTGGCTGTAGAGCCTTCGTCCACATTCCCAAGGACGAACGATCGAAGTTGGAATCGAAGACCCGGAAGTGCATTTTCTTGGGCTATGGTCATAATGGTGAGCTCGGATATAGATTCTTTGATCCGGTGGCGAAGAAGTTAGTACGGAGTCGAGATGCAGTGTTCTGCGAGGAACAAACTGGAGGTGATCTGGAGAAAATAGGTGAGTCTGGGAGTGACACACGTTCTGCTGAGTTGCCTATTGGTAGTGATGACCACGTTGAGGAGACTGTGGAGCCAGTTCCAGCACAGGGTGCTGAAGATGATGTTGAGGAGCCAGGAGCTGCTGAGGAGCTTGTAGAAGAGGAGCCTGCACCAGCTCCTGAGCCTGTGTTGAGGAGATCAGATCGAGCTAGGCATCCGCCCGCCAGATATTCTGCGTCAGAGTTTGTTCTACTAACTGATGCAGGGGAGCCGGAGAGCTATTCTGAAGCAGTAGAGAGCGCGGAGAGGCACCACTGGATGGCAGCGATGCAAGAGGAGATGCAATCGCTGCGGACAAATCATACCTACGACCTGGTGCGGTTGCCGAAGGGCAAGAATGCCTTGAAGAACAGGTGGATCTTCAGGTTGAAGGAGGGTGCTTCTCCTACACCCCCTCGTTACAAAGCCAGGTTGGTAGTAAAGGGATTTGCACAAAGACAGGGCATTGATTTTGATGAGATATTTTCGCCCGTAGTGAAAATGTCCTCCATTCGAGTTGTGCTAGGCCTCGCTGCGAGGCTAGACTTGGAGGTGGAGCAGATGGACGTGAAGACCGCTTTTCTACATGGCGATCTTGAAGAGGAGCTGTACATGGAGCAGCCTGATGGCTACTGTATGAGGGGTAAAGAAGGATATGTATGCCGCTTGAAGAAAAGTCTGTACGGGTTGAAACAGGCCCCACGACAATGGTATCGGAAGTTCGAGACTTTTATGGGGGAGATCGACTTCACAAAGACCACCCTAGACCACTGCGTGTTTATGAAGCAGTATGCTCCTGAAGACTTCGTCATTCTGCTACTTTATGTCGACGACATGCTGATCATCGGGAAGAAGACTCCGCGCATTACTGAATTGAAGCGGCAGTTGAGTTCAAAGTTTGAGATGAAGGATCTGGGTCCCGCGAAGACTATTCTAGGGATGCATATTCGCAGGGACAGGGGCACCAGATTCCTTTGGTTATCCCAGGAGCGGTATATCCGCAAAGTTTTGCAACGTTTTTCTATGGATCAGGCGAAGAAGGTGAGCACGCCACTTGCAGCTCACTTCAAGTTGACCGCTGATCAATGCCCCAGCACACCGGAGGAGAAAGAGGCTATGCAGAAGGCGCCTTATGCGTCTGCAGTGGGAAGCCTTATGTATGCTATGGTGTGCACGCGTCCAGACATTGCTCATGCTATTGGTGTTGTAAGCAGATTTCTCTCCAACCCTGGGAAAGAACACTGGAGCGCGGTGAAGTGGATTCTGAGGTACCTGCAGGGGACGACAGATCTGAGTTTGAGATTTGGAGGCAGTGAGCCCGAGCTTCTGGGCTATACTGATGCTGATATGGCCGGAGATCTGGACTCTAGAAAATCTACGTCCGGGTACCTGATGCTATTTGCAGGGGGAGCAGTTTCGTGGGCATCGAGACTGCAGAAGTGTGTGGCACTGTCAACAACAGAGGCTGAGTTCATTGCTGTAACTGAGGCTGGAAAGGAGTTGCTCTGGATGAAGAGGTTTGTCAGAGAACTTGGTTTCACTCAGGATAGTTATATGTTGATGTGTGACAGCCAGAGTGCCATCCACTTGGGAAAGAACTCCATGTTCCATTCAAGGTCGAAACACATCGACACACGGTATCATTGGATACGTGATGTTGTGGAGAAGAAGGAGCTCGAGCTACTGAAGGTTCACACCGATGATAATGGGGCGGACATGCTGACCAAGGTAGTGACCCGAGGGAAGTTTGAGACATGTGTGAGAATCGCCGGGATGGCGGTTTCTCCCGACTCGATGTGAAGGGGGAGTTTGTTAGGGTGTGGTTCCCATACGAGTCAGTAAAAACCACCGGGCACGCTTGTAGCTGCTCGTGATGTTTATGTTTGGAGGCCGGAGCGATGTTGGAGCTGCCTGGGCTCAGGGTTCGTCGAGCAGCGCTCCATAACCGAGCTAAAATGAGCACAATTTGGAGTTAGGTGGTACCTACCACCAAATTAGGTGTTAGGTAACACCTACCACCATTTTTGGGGTTAGGTAGCATTTGTTTTGGGCCTATAAATAGAAGCCAAATCCAAGGCCAAAACATTCATTCCAAGAGAGATTTGAGTGGAGGAAGATCAAGAGAAGATCTCGGAGAAGAGTATCGAAGATCGGATCGTCGGATTCTGAAGAAGAAGGGGCTTTGTGTAGCCTTTCTCCTTTGCGGCATTCGGAATGGATTTTTCAATCCATTGGGTAATGGTTTCTTGATTTCTCGCTTGTTTTTCCCTTGTCAATCCTTGTGTGGTTGTGGGAGAAGAGATTTATGCTTTTGTAGCAAGGAGAGATTTTTGTATTCCTTTGTGGAACTGGTACCTTGTGTAGGTGGTGGTGATCCGTTGTGGATCGATGGTGGAAATTGTGCCTTGTGCATGTGGCGGTGGTGAAAGCCCTGTAATTTGTTGTGCGTGATTTTCACGCCTTATAGTGGGGGCTTTCAAGGGTGGACGCTGATAGTCCCGTGGTTTTCACCTTATTGGGTTTCCACGTTAAAAATTGTTGTGTCACTTTATTATTGCTGTGCTTGTATTTGTCTTGCTTGTAAATCCGCTACAGGTGCCCTGGTCGGGATCGTGCTATTTTTCCCAACAGATCCATGGACGAGGTTAAGTTGTTTATGCATTAATAAATAAGAAACTACATATTTATGGAAATCTTCATAAGACACTATATACTCAACTTATGAATTTCAGTTTTATTTTGTTTTTGTTGGCTAGCTATTGTGTGAAGAGTTGTACTTAATTTGTTTAAATTATCACAAAAATGCTTCATCTATGTTATCATACTTCTATCTCTTTGGCTAACTAGTCTTTTCAAATTAAGGGTCATGAACGCAGTGGTTATAAATCGTTGTTTGTGAACGTCCGATCTCACGTGAGGAACTTCTTTCAATTTTGCATTTTAAATTTGTTCTTTTTCTTGGTGGTGGTCTCAATAGTTGTCATGTGGAATACATATTTTGTGACGGCAAATAAATCTTAAATTTATCTACTTTTATGATTACTATATTTTAATAAACCTTTGTTATATACACTAAGGCATCCAAAGTCTATTATTAACATATTAATGATATATAGTTGATATATATTTTGGAGCATTCTCTTTTCTACAACACTATTTAAATTAATTATAGTTAATTTTATATATATGATTTGCCATTGGATGCATAGGGTTTAGGAAAGTTGTTTAAACTTTTAGTGGAAGATGATTACTACAAATATACCTGCGAAAACGGCTAAATAAAAGGAATTTTTATTGCTCCAAAAGGTGAATAATACATGGGTATGCCTCCTATTTATAGAAACGAGGGATAAAGAGAGAAAACAAGAAAGAGAATACGCAATGTTTGTCACATGCAACTAGACAGATAGATAAAAAAGCAATCCGCGTGGGCTGTGCGGTTAGATAAGCTAACCGTACGGTTACATAGCTTGAGATATCAACATGTTTGTTCCGATCTCTATCCGTCTGGATGCAATAGACTACTTTAGGGAGCTACGGTTAGACTTATTCTAACCGCCTGACGGCCCTGACCGCGTATGAGATAACACTTGGAAACCGCCAAACCTCAACAGGGGTCAAGCCATTACTGATCAGCAAAAGGCACACTTGTGGTTATCATACAGGGATATCAGGGGCGGTTAGGCACGTACTAACCGCCAGACCACAACTATGACTATCCCCAACTATCCACCAAACTCGGCTATAACAGAACAATAAGAAGACCTTGACAGCCTTCAGAACGCACCATCACTGACCACCAGACCGCACTACGGTTAACCCTTGTTGATCGCCAGACCGCACTGTAGTAATCTGGTGCGGTTATAGAGGACAACTACCAAACCGCCAGACAAGGTCGCCAAACTACCAGAACCATAATTCTATCATCCAAGCGATAACACGGCCAAACTACCAGAGAGGCAATCCGCAGAAACTAGACCGCCAACTTGTCTGCCACTCATGTCCGCCAAACCGCCAAACCTGTCTGCCACTCCTGTCCGCCAGGACTCCATATTTTCTAACAATATCAAATATTCATCGTTAATTTACTTATAACTATTTAAAGTCAGCTTTTATGAATCTTCATCAATAAACGATAACAAAAGAGGAGACGCTCTGAATTTTGTGCGTCTCAAATCCTATAATAAGATGAGTTTAACAAACACAATAGTCTTAAAAAACTAAGGCATCAACATCGGATTTATGGGCCTCTCCAACGTCAAAAGAGAGAGCTGGTGTCTTCTTCTTCCTGTCTCATCTCTTCTTTTTGTCAGAGAAGAGAGTCTCGTCATCTCCCCCTGAGATTGAAACTTCAGTCATCTACCTCGCCAAGCTCTCCCGTGAAGCCAATAGCTTCTCTAGCTCGAGCAAAAATGGTTGGTTTCCCCAGCCCTGCACAGAAGTCACAAAGGTCACATACTCCTTCCGCAGCCCGCAGATGATGTGCATTTTCAGCTTTTTATCTGAGATAGACTCTTTCGGGTCCAATGCCGAAATCTCAGAGCAGAGATTCTTCATCTTCAAGAAGAAGGAAGATACGGTCAGATCACCTTGAGTGACTTTAGCCAACTCATTCTCCAAGAATTGTAGTCGAGCTACATTCTTTTTGTTAAAAAAGTCATCCAAGGTCATCCAGATTTCAGCTGCTGGCCGATATCCGATGATGTGGTCAAATAGCTCAGGTGAGATCGTCCGCTTAAGAGTAAACTCAGCCTTAGCATTTGTCTTCCTCCAAATTTTCACCGCCTCAGCATTTCGGCAGCAGCATTCATCTCTTGCATGTCGTCTCCACCGATGACCTCCCAAAGGTCCTCTCCAATCAGATAGCTCTCCATGCAAGACTGCCACTTCTTGAAGTTGGTCTGCGTCAGGATCTCAATTCCAAGACCTCTTGCATAACCGGCTTCCATTATTAAATCCTTACTTACTTGAACTTTACGAAGGAATAACAAACTTCTAAGTTGATCAACTACTTACTCCTCAACACTCCTCTGATACCATGTAAAAATTTATGATGGAAGCCGAAAGAGGTCGCAGGAACACTTAATCACAACCAAAGCCAACTAGAAATCAACACAATATAAGCACAAGAGTCTCAATTGAAATTCACAAATCTGATTTATAAGGCAAGACATACATTGCGAGACATGATTTCACAATGCACCCGATAAAAACAGAAAATACCAGCAGAGGAAAACCGTGCGGACAACAAGCTATAACCGCACAAGCCGCCAAATCGCAAGCCCTGTCTGCCGAAACCGCCAAAGTCACCAAAACGTAACTAGCCGCACAAACTGCTTGTTATTGAATGCTGATGAACTTGAACAGAACCCGCTGATAGACCGGGAGAACTGCTCGGCTTAACCGCAGCCCCGAGGAAGAGACTTCAGGCCGCCTAGCTGCAACCTGTTGTATACCGCTGACTGTAAACCTTGAACTGTTCCACACAAAGCTTCCCACTAGTTGCTCAGCCGTCTGATGCTAGTCGCACAGCATGCACAGAAAGTCAACTTCAATTAGTCGTACCGGTTAAAAAAATTTTAACCGCAGAATCAAAACACGATCTGAGTTCTCATTGTTCGTGTTATTAATAATGAGCCGGGGAGTTCTATTATTGGCGCGAGGAGGAGTGTCGTCACCGCTCAGAACGATAGGATAATAACTTCACATCAATCTGCCACTAGCTCCACATGTCGGCACAAATGTGGACACCAGAGTCAGACCGCGTGAACAACTCGCATGGAAAATGTGAATAACTCCATCAGTCAGCATGTGATAAACCAATTAACCGCCGACGCGGAAAGAATCACCAATCCGCATAGCCAAGCGGATAGAAACCTTAGTCTGCGTGGACTTGATCAATCCAGCCACACGTCCTGAACTACCATCGAGCCAATGCCCAACTGTCGGTCTTCGCATCCAGACCGCACAGTTCAGCGGACTCTGCACTCAGACCCCCATCGGTCTCCGCGAACTAGGCAACAAACCTGGACTTGTCCCAGACCCGTGACCAAGTCCACAACACTAGTGAACTCTGGCTATCAACCAGCTTGAGAGGGCTCCAACGAACTGTGTGGTTAGTCTCTACTGACCGCGCTAGCCGCTTACCTTCTTGCGAGCCATAGATCCTGAAATCTTCAAGCAGACTGTGCGGTCTCACAATCCAGGCTGCAACAGCCGCGATTAGAAAGGCTAACTACCCGGTTACTTTCCAGGGTGCTTGCTGAACCAGATCGTAAGAGAGAACAACCTAGCCGAAACTCTGCTATCCGCCAAAGGCTAATCGCCATACCAGCGGCGGTCTGTGCGGTCTGCCCAATCAGACCGTCCCACTCCACTTTACTCTCACTTCAACAATTTCAACAAATAATCTATTTGGTGCAAGAATGATCAACATTGTGTGCACACTCTACACTAGGTTCGTAATATTGCGCTGCCTTATGATTCTTTTGCTATGAAGTTAATTTTCTTCCCCAACAAGTCATTCAACACACTCCAAGAGAAATTAAGAGTGAATGTTAAAGAGCTTATTTAACTCTCTATATGTCTATTCTAAGGCTTGGTTATTCCAAATGGGAGGCATTCTTGACATTTTGTAATCTTCAAGGTATATCCCCTTCAAAGAACAAAAGATTCTAAATTTCTTCATACTATAGAATCTCCCACACACTCCTTGGGACTATTTACAAAACCCATGAACCATAAATGCTTTTTTAAACAACATCCTAGAAATTAGAACAAGCTAGAACATATCCTACACCCAACTTCTATAAAACTCTCCATATACCAGAGTTCTTTGTAAGATTATATTATGTATAAGAAATTTCCACGCTACACCGAGATGCTCTCTAAATACTCACACATTTCTAGAACCTTCTACACAACACTCACACTATTTTTTTCTACGATTAACCTTGTTTAGCCTCTGGATTTCTATAATATTCAAGAATTTTTGTTCGAGTGAGCGGATCGAACTGCGTCACGTTTGCGCAATGAATTCTCAAAGGCCATGCAAGAATTCTCAAACGAATTTGTAAAGTGGATAATGCATCTCTTAATTGAGATGAGTTTTGGTACATATACATAGTCCTAAATTTTTGTAAAGAAAGCTAATAAGGAGCACTTTTATGATTGTAATCCCATTTATCTTCACAGATTTGACAAAGTCTTGGCACGGCAATAGAGGTCGTGAATGGGGTGATTATGAACCGTTGTTCGTGGACGCCCAATAAGGAACTTTATTCAATGCTATATTCAAAACTAGTTTTCTTTTCTTGGTAGCGATCATAAACGTTGCCATGCCAAATTAATATACATTCTATGACGGTGGTGTTTTGTCACAACAAATCCGAGCAAAACGACGCGTCAAACAGAGTCAGTCTCAAATACATATAAAGAATTCTTATAAAGGACACTTTGATTAAGCTCATTGGATTGTATGTAGGGTACCTTAATAAGTTCTAAAACCAGAGGCTCCTATAATAAGGGTCATACTATACCCTACACTTTTTGGTCTTTCGAAGATTGTTCTTCGACGCGAGCCATGACAACTAGTAGAGGAATTTTATTTGAGAATCCGGAATGTCATACATGCCATTCACTTGAACGTAAAACCGTCTCTTTGACAATCAAAAGCATTGTATTGCCATCAAACATTCAAGCAAAAGCTTCAAAGAAATTCAAGCATCTGTGTTATAGGTAGTGTGTGTTCTTTACACCACCGTCATTTATCATAACTTCCTCGATATTCATGACCATCAAAACATTCGAACCAACTTTTGGTTGACACATTTTTTTTTGACCCGGTCCGACCGCATGATATTTCATGTTTAGGGTTTTTCGTGTAATGAAAATGTTGAAAGCATGTGTTCCTAATTTAGCAATGAAAATTTTGTTTCTAATTTTGTTAGATATGTCAAACTCATATCCTTGCTTAATTTGTTACAAGAAATTATTTTTCAGGTTGACAATTTTTTGGTAGGTTAAATGCAGTGTCGTCAAACATGCATGTGGCGGGTGGCATGGCGAATAATGCCACAGCCGTCATGATGGCATAGGTTCACGTCCCGTGCTGTGTCGCCAGGGGCGGAACTAACCTTAGGCACGGTCGGGAAGGTGTCCGACCATAATTTGCTATAAAATCGCACATGCGCCGGGTTTAGGGTCATTTCCTTCGCGATTTTTTCTCCTCTTCCGATAGTTCGACGAGGAAGACGGGCCGACGGCTAGGGCATTTCCCACTTCCACGACCACGGCGCTGCACGCGATGAGTCGACGACGCCGACGGCTCTTCGTCTTCGTCGTCTTCGAGACTTCGCCGACGGCTCGACCTCCAGGCTCCAGGGGACCAGGCTCCAGAGTCCAGACGGCTCCAGTCCAGTGCCCAGTCCAGGTTCGGCGATTTCTTGGCTTCTTAGTTCTTGCTCCTTTTTGCTGAGATTTCTTGGCTTCAAAAGTAATCGGAAACAGTGCTCCAGATTCCAGAGTCCAGAGTGCAGGTTCTCCAAAACAGTGCTCCAGAGTCACCTCTTCTTGCTTCTTGCTGCTCCAGAGTCCAGTCACCAGTGCTCCGTCTGCATCGCAGGAATCGCAGCATCGACATTCCTCAATTCGGAGCTCCAAGCCTCCAATCGCGGAGAAAAACATGTACCAACGGTAACAATATCTTGCTCTCTGTGTTTGTAATTATTTTTGTGCAATGAGAGTCCCCTCACGCCATTTCGGTTGAAGATGGGGACTCCGTCGGGGCGTGGGATTGCGACCCCGATGTATTTTGATGTATGAGCTGCACGAAGAGTCCCTCTCCTACTACGCGGTGGAGAGTGGGGACTCCGCCAGGGCGTGGGATTGCGACCCCGGTGTAGCATTATGCTTTTACTTTGCTTTGGAGGGTCGCCCGCCTTCAATTGGAAGCGGTGTGTGTTCCCCTCGGTTCATTGCGAACCTCCGGGTCGATTGTGTCCGTCCCCGACATATTTTTATGCATTAGTGATCCGATGTGCGAGTCTGGATTTAGGCATGCTGTGTGAAGCCTACCCGTGACGGTAAGCCCGGATCGGTGATGTTTGTGATGTGCATATCAATTAGATCTAATCGCGCTAACGGGAATGTCCCGTCAATTTTATGCAGCGTTTTAGTTAGTGTCGATACTATTACAACAGAAACTATTATTTCACATTTTCAGAGCATGTGTCAGCGGAAAGTATCTTTTTGAATTGTAAGTTTTTCAAATCTAAACCTTTCTTTTGTAATTTTGTGTTCAATATTTTATTGTAATATTGTGTTTAATATTTTTCTTACAAAAATATCTTTGCAAAAAACAAAAAAATTCAAGGACGCTGCCCCCCCCCCAAATCTCCCGAATTAACAGTACTTAGATTGTGCTCGTGCGACTTCAAAATCCTAGTTCCGCCACTGTGTGTCGCGCTCCGTAATTCAACCAATGCAAACACAGGCGGATTGAGGAAATTCAACAGGGGGCTAGGCTAGGCATCATTTTCCTCCAGCAAAAAAAAAAAATCAGTGTCTCCATTTTATCAGAGCTATTTTTCACTCATTTGTTCACAATTTTTTACGAATAAATAGTCAAAATGCATTGCTTCGACGAGAAAAATCCAAATCCACTATTTTTTTTTGCAAAATTTTTGGAGGTTTCGAGTCCCAGCCCCCCAGTTCCGCCCCTGTTAATTTGCGGATCCCATCACCTTCCTACCAATGCCCCCACCTTAATCACTATTTTAATTTTAATCATTTCAAATTTACATTCTTTTAACCACCTTATCCGAATGATTTAATTTGATTATGATAATCGGGTAGGAGTTGATTCCAGACAAATTGCACTGTTTTCATTTGACCCCGTGACGTATATTAATTTCTTATTTTATTTATTTATTTATTTGCACATTTCATGAGGATAACTATGTATTTTAAACCTAGGATTGTATAATTATTTAATTTTTCATGTGGAGGCCGATTAAGGGTGTGCGGTTAAAATAAATAATTAAAAAAACATTATAATATGCAACATGAGCGTGTTATCTAAGCAAGTTGTATACTTTAATGCTATATATACATAAGAATCAGTGTGGAAAAGTAATGGGATTGAAAATGATGCGTGAATGAAAACTATGAAGGTTGGGCCAAAGAATCTTTCAACATAAAATATTCATCAAGTAAAATGGGCAGCTTCTTGCACAAATCATTCCCAAGTAGTGAGGTTTCCGGGAAAAGTCACGCCACGTATAAAGGTGAAATATAGGCAAATTTTATCATGTATTTTTGCAATAGGCTACTTACAGAACACGAATCGGTGACCTGAACGTGACATGACAACATATGAGAGAGAGAGAGAGAGAGACTACATTCTCGGGGCACAATGCTCAATGAAGGCAATCAATGACAGTCCTGATCACCAACGCGTGGGGCTGAGGGAAGGTTTCTTCAAGATGAGGCTCACCAGGAAGGCGTCGTTGTCCTTCGAGGGGTTGATGGAGAAGGCCGCAAAAGAAATAGCCATGGAGGCGGCAAACCCAGCATTTGCAAGGAAGCTGGCAAGGTTGACGGAAGTAGAGCAGAGGGAGCCAGGAGGGGCAAGGCAGCCAGAAGGAAGGAGAAGAGAGGAACTAAGAGGGCCCGCGCACCCAGAGTTGGGATGGAGGCAGCCGGGAGGCCCGGTTCAGGGGGCTGGAAGGGGTCCTCCGTAGGGGGGAAGAAACTTTTATCCAGGTCCAGGAAGGTTTCATCCGCTAGGATGGGGGCATGATCCGAGGCCGCTCCCACCCCCACCTCAGCAAGCTATGGCCATAGGCAGAGGGAGAGGAAGAGGAAGAGACCGTGGGAGAGCAGGAGTGGGGAGGAGGAGGAATCCCCCAGACGAGAGGCGAGGAGAGGGAGTTTTGCCCTATTGTGACTTCCATGAGGAGGAGGGTCACGCGACGGCAACATGTCCCGAGTTCTTGGAGTTGAAGAGAGGGAGAGGAGGAGAATACCGACAACAGGCAGTGCGGATAGTGGAGGTGTCGGGAGCGGTGGAGGAAGATCGGTGTGTGGACCGGTCAGATACAGGAGATCGAGGAGGGATTGTGGTGATTCATGGGGGGTGGGGATCGAGGCCACCCGTAAGGCCAGTCTTCACACTATGTATCGTCGGAGCGTTGCCTCGACGTCGCAAACCCCACCCCCGGATGAGAAAATCACGTTTTCCAGAAGGGACCTACCTGATCACGAGGACCCCTTCTGCGACGCGTTGGTGATCAGGACTGCCATTGAGAACTTCACGGTATCCCATATTTTGGTGGACAACGGGAGTTCTGTCAATGTAATCTTCAAAAAAGCTTTCAATGAGATGAGCGTGGAGGCTCGAAGGGTGTTGGCGGCGAATGGGCCGTTGTTTGGTTTCTCGGGAGAGAGAAAAGAGGTTGAGGGGGGAGTATGACTTCAAGTGACCCTGGGAGGACTGTCCAGGAATTGTCGTTTCGTGATAGTGGACGCTCCCAGCAGTTACAATGCGATCTTTAGGCGCCCTCTTATCAGCGCCTTTAGATGCGTTCCGTATTATTTCCATCAGTGCTTGAAGCTCAATTCGGGGGGAACCCAGATCAGGGTGAGAGGGGATCCGAAGGCGGCTCGGGAGTGCTATGTAACGGCGGCCAACACCATCTCCTGGATGGGAGATGCAGAGGAGCTGGGAGCAAGGATGGAGCGAGAAGAGTTGGGGAGAGCAGGAGGAGGAGTGGAGAGAGGCATTGCGGTGGAGCCAGCAATGGCGGGAGAGCAAGTGGCTGGAGAAGAAGATTTGGGGAGAGCAGGAGCAGGAGTGGGGGGAAGTCTTATAGCGGAGGAGGAGATGGCTGAAGGAGAGGAGTTGGAGAGAGGAGAGGGAGGAAAGGCCCAGGTGAGGGTGGCAGCTGTGGAAGGCTCAGGAGTTGAGTACGGGTCAAAGGATCTGGAGGAAGAGCTGAGAGAGCAGGAGGAAGAAGAACCCTCAAGGTTGAGGGCGGCGGTGGAAGTTTTGGAGGTCGAGATCCTCACCAGAGACGGAAGAAAAGAGAAGGTAAAGATCAGCGGAGAACTCACTCCCCAGGACTAGGAAAAGATCCGGAGGTGTGTACAAGAGAACGTTGATGTCTTCGCCTGGAGCGCAGCGAACATGCCAGGGATCGACGCGGACGTGGCGTGTCATCGTCTCAACCTCGACCCCAAGGTCCGCCCCATTCAACAGAAGAAGAGATCCATTGCCTCCAAGATGGTCGGGCCTATCAGAGAGGAGGTAGAGAAGCTGCTCCGGGCGGGATTCATATCGGCCAATAGGTATCTGGGATGGGTGAGCAATGTTGTAATGGTAAAAAAGGGGGAAGGGAAGTGGAGGATGTGTATCGATTTCTCTCTCTTAAATAAAGCTTGCCCTAAGGATTGTTACCCTCTGCCTCGGATCGACGCGCTGGTTGACTCAGCCGTCGGTTTCTCACTAATGAGTTTTTTAGATGATTTTTCAGGGTACCATCAGATACGCATGCACCCTCCGGACGTCAAGGATGTCACCTTCGTCACGGAGGATGGGTGCTTCAGCTATAACATGATGCCCTTTGGGCTAAAAAACGCGGGAGCAACCTATCAAAGGATGATGGACCGGATTTTTCGGGAGCAGAAGGGGCGGAACCTTGAGGTCTATGTGGATGACTTGATGGTGAAGAGTTGGGATCTTGGGTCTCATGTCCTAGACCTACAGGAGACTTTTGCAACCGTAAGGAAATATAAGATGAGGCTTAACCCCCTGAAGTGTGTGTTCGGGGTCAGCCGGGGGAAGTTTTTGGGACATCTCCTTACCCCTGAAGGGGTGGAGCCCAATCCTGACAAGGTGAGGGCAATACTAGAGCTGGGATCTCCTAGGAATGTCAAAGAGGTCCAGCGTCTTACTGGCAAGCTGGCAGGATTGAGCAGGTTCCTCTCCAGAGCGGGAGAGAGGTGCTCTTCTTTCTTTCGAACTCTAAGGGGTGGGAAGGAGTTCGAATGGACCCTCGAGTGTGAAAAGGCCTTCACGGCTCTAAAGCAGCAGCTTACCCAGACACCGCTACTTCAAGGGCCGAGGGAAGGGGAGAGTTTGTTCCTCTATTTGGGGGTAGGGACGGGGGCGGTTAGCTCGGTCCTCGTCTGAGAGGAAGGAAAGAAGCAATTCCCTATTTATTATGTAAGCAGGGTCCTCAAAAAGGCCGAGTTGAAATATCTCATCCTAGAAAAGCTGGCCTTCGCTCTCATTGTGTCGGCCCGGAAGCTCAGACCGTATTTCCAAGCTCATGCCATTCAGGTTGTGACGGATCACCCCCTTCGCCGCATCCTCGAGGGGGTCGAGCACTCGGGGAGATTGGCCAAGTAGTCGATAGAGCTCAGTGAATTCGACCTCTCCTATGTTCCTCGAGAAGCTATTAAGGCGCAGGTGGTGGCGGATTTCTTGGCGGACTATGCGTTGGAGGCCGAAGAGATGGAGGGATCTCCCGTGGCAGCTTGGGAAATGCTTGTAGATGGAGCTTCTGGTAGGAATTCTTTCGGGGGAGGGGTCATCTTGACGAGTCCCGAGGGGACTAGGATTGAGCAAGCTTTGAAGATACACTTCGCCCTCACAAACAATCAAGCAGAGTATGAAGCAATCATCGCTGGGCTTCGGCTGGCTAGAGAGTTGGGTATACAGGATATCAGGGTTTTCACGGATTCCTTGGTGGTGGCAAGACACATCAGCGGGGAGTTTGAGGTGAGGGAGCTGACCCTCCAGTTATACCTGGTAAAGATAAGAAGTATTGTTGGACAGTTCCATAGCTTCTCCATCCAGCATGTTCCTCGAGAAGAGAGTGCCCGGGCAGATCTGCTCGTGAAGCACGGTCCTCAGGCCAGGGGGGACCATGACCGAGCTCTTCAGGCCCTCTATAGAAGAGGGGGAAGTAATGGAGATCGACCAGGAGGTGTCTTGGATGGATCCTTTTGTGACCTTCTTAGCGTCAGGGAGACTACCCGAGGGGAATCTCGAGAGAAAGCGGATTAGATACAAGTCGGCTTACTATTTGTTGAAAGAGGGAGTACTCTACCGAAAAACGTTGTCCGGATTGTTAGCCCGGTGTGTATCCGAGAAAGAAGCACCGAGGGTGCTGGAAGAAGTCCATTCGGGGGAGTGCGGGAGCCACTCGGGGAGTCGAACCTTGGAGGGGAGGGTACTGAGGCAAGGTTATTTTTGGCCTACCCTGCGAAGAGACGCGGAGGAGCTCGCTAAAAGGTGTAGAAAGTGCCAGGAGTTTGCTCCCTTACAGCTCCTTCCGGCGCAGAGGCTGCGAACGATCACCTCCCCTTGGCCCTTCGCCATATGGGGGCTGGATCTGGTAGGACCGTTTCCTCAAGCCAGTGGTCAGAGGAGGTTCCTACTAGTCATGATAGATTACTTTTCAAAATGGCTGGAAGTAAAGGCTTTGGCAAAGGTGACCTCACGAGTGGTAAAGAATTTTGTATGGGGAGAGATTATTTGCCGGCACGGGCTCCCTTTAGCCATAGTCACCGACAACGGGCCGCAATTCGCTAGCCAGGAGTTTGTGGATTTTTGTGTACAGCTCGGTATTGACCTTCGGTTCGCCTCGGTTCATCACCCACGAAGCAACGGGCAGGTAGAAGCAGCAAACAAGATCATAGTGAACCTCCTGAAGAAGAAAGTGGAGAACTTGAGGGGAAGATGGGTGGAACAACTCCCCTCCGTCCTGTGGGCTCTGTGAACTACACCGAATACGACCACAGGAGAGACGCCTTTCAAGCTCTCTCATGGCTCTGAGGCTGTCATACCTGTGGAATTTGAGGTTGAATCTCCCAGGATCACAGCAGCAAGAGAGGGGGATGAAAGGTGGCAGACCGACAATGGAGAGGAGCAGAGGCTTTCTCTCGACCTCGTGGAAGAGCTCAGGGAGCTAGCAGCGATCCGGCAGTAGGAGGTCAAGCGCCGGATGTCCCGGTATTTTGATAAACACATCCGAATCAAGCAGTTTCAAAAGGGAGATTTGGTCCTCAAGAAGGTAGATGCCGCAGGAAGGGGAGCCTCAGTGGGGAAGCTCAACCCCAATTGGGAGGGTCCTTTCATAATAAAAGAAGTCTTGAAGTCAGGGGGTATCACCTCCAAGATGTGGACGGGATACCTCTAGATCGCGCCCGCAGTGGCGATGATCTAAAACGTTTCTATCCGTAATGATAAATTTTTTCTGAATTTACTTGAGCATATTGTTAATGATCCTCCCTTTTGAATGTGTCATGATTTCCTAACACTACACCTCAGGGCGTTCTTCTTTAGAAGCAAGGAGAGGAGACCCCGAGCAGACCCGCTGATTAGGCTCCCATCAAGCTGGCAGGGCTGTAGGCTCACTCGGTGGTTGGAGGAGAAAGAGGAGAGGAGACGCCGAGCAGACCCGCTGACCAGGCTCCCATCAAGCTGGCAGGGTTGTAGGCTCACTCGGTGGTTGGAGGAGAAAGAGGAGAGGAGACCCCAAGCAGACCCGCTGACCAGGCTCCCATCAAGCTGGAAGGGCTGTAGGCTCACTCGGTGGTTGGAGGAGAAAGAGGAGAGGAGA
The DNA here is from genome assembly GCA_039513925.1 of Platanthera zijinensis. Classification (NCBI taxonomy): domain Eukaryota; kingdom Viridiplantae; phylum Streptophyta; class Magnoliopsida; order Asparagales; family Orchidaceae; genus Platanthera; species Platanthera zijinensis. Next base: position 38,173,097 of record CM077078.1, on the reverse strand, counting down.
CCCCGAGTAGACCCGCTGATCAGGCTCTCATCAAGCTGGCAGGGCTGTAGGCTCACTCGGTGGTTGGAGGAGAAAGAGGAGAGGAGACCCCGAGCAGACCCGCTGACCAGGCTCCCATCAAGCTGGCAGGGCTGTAGGCTCACTCGGTGGTTGGAGGAGAAAGAGGAGAGGAGACCCCGAGTATACCCGCTGACCAGGCTCCCATCAAGCTGGCAGGGCTGTAGGCTCACTCGGTGGTTGGAGGAGAAAGAGGAGAGGAGACCCCGAGCATACCCACTGACCAGGCTCCCATCAAGCTGGCAGGGTTGTAGGCTCACTCGGTGGTTGGAGGAGAAAGAGGAGAGGAGACCCCGAGCAGACCCGCTGACCAGGCTCCCATCAAGCTGGCAGGGTTGTAGGCTCACTCGGTGGTTGGAGGAGAAAGAGGAGAGGAGACCCCGAGCAGACCCGCTGACAAGGCTCCCATCAAGCTGGCATGGCTGTAGGCTCACTCGGTGGTTGGAGGAGAAAGAGGAAAGGGGACTCGGCATTCTATGGCCCTTCGCAGACAAGGGTTTCTGTTTTCGTTTTAGTACTGGATAGGGGCAGCAGAGGTCGATTAATCAGAAAAGTCTATTCCCCTTGGAAAAGAAGAGGTGTTTCAAGAAGATTCATTGCATAAAAAGAAAAAAGAAAAAAAGGGGACAGGGGGGATGGTCAACCTTCCCGGCCCACTCGCGCCGAGAGGGGCCGTCCAGAGAGGCGAGAGGGGGGAAAGGAGTCCCTCCACTCGCAGAAGCGGTGAAGGCTCACCAGCTCACCCCATGGGCCAGGTCCACCGATAATTGTTGGGCGAGAGAAAAGGCAGCTCCCTCTCGCCGCCGACGATCTTAAGGACCTCTCAGGCAATCCAAATGAGAAGAAAAAGAAAAGAAGAGGAAAGAGGCTAGGCGCGAGTAAAAAAAAAATATAAACATAGATCACATCAGAGTTTAAATACAGTACGTCTACGAAGCAGAAAGTACATTACAGTCATATCACAAAAGAAAAAAAAGGGGGGGGGGGGTCCTAGCCCCTCTCGCTCGCCGAAGGATCCTCGTCCTCTCCGTAAATCTCAGGCACGAGATCTCGGGCGGTGATGTCCTCACAATCATCCTTTACAACGCCCAGTTCTCGCATCATCTTCAGGATGAGCTCAGAGGTCCTTATGTTGGCATCCCGACAGAGCTCTTCGACGTCGTCGTGAGTGTAATGCGTGGGAAGAGGTGGAGGGACCTGCGGACGGGAAAGGGGAGCCTCTTTGAGCCGGGCATTCTACGCCTTCAGCTCTTTCACTTCTGCCTCCAGCCCCTCCACCCGCGAGCGTAATCTCTCAGCCGTCTCGGCATCCTACAAGGAAAGGAAAAGGGTGTTAAAAAGTGACAGGGAAAATGCTTGAAAATGTGGGCTGGGTACCAACTCACCACTCCGCCGCTGGCCTTTGCGAGAAGACTCTCGGACACCTCTAGCCGTTTGGCAAGATCCCCAGACTTCTCGCACTCGGCCTCCAGTTTGGCGTTTATCTCCTTCCAGCTCCGAGTGTTATGGATGAGGCGGCGCGAGAGGCGGTGTGACAGCTCCAAAGTACGCAGCTGCGAGTGCGCCGTCCTCAGGACCAGGTCTCGCGTAGTGGTCGTATCGAGCGCGTCGGGGGTGAGACCTCCATAGAGGCCGAAGCCTAGGGAGAAGGCGTGAGCGGTGGGTTCGGTTTGCTCTCTCCAAGATGGGAGGAGAGTGGAGACAGAGACCCTATATGACCCTTTGTCCCAGATGAGAGAGGGGTCATTGGAGCCGTCGGGAACGGACGACCCCATATTGAAGTTGAGGTGGGCAGACGGCGGAGGAAAGTGAGAAGCCCCCTCGCGAGAGGGGGATCGGGGAGCAGGGTGAGAAGAGCTCGCTGGGGGTACAAAAGGGGCCGCCTCGTCAGGGAGCGAGATAGCCCTGTGCGGAGAGGTCAGGGGAGGCGAGTGGGGAGACTGAGATCCCACAGATATGGGACTCAACGATCCCGACGTCGCCGCAGTATCCGCAGGAGCCTTGCCTTTCCCGAGGGGAAAGGAGACAGACTTCTTCAGCTTCATTTTCATTTTCTTCGAAGGACTGAGGCGAGAGGGAACCGGGTCCTCGGCCCTCCTCTTTTGGGGAGGAGGTGCCAGCGAATCTCTGGCCGCCTCGTCCGCCATACTAGTGAGAGCCACGTCTGGGGAGGGCTTGATGTTGCTTCGATAAGGAGGGTGCACCGGCACATTCCTCTCTCCTGGAAAAAGAGCGTGTCAGGAGAAGAGCCCCCGCGAGAGGAAAGGGTTAGAGGTGGGGGAATGGCGAGAGGACAAACATACCTTCTCCAAGGAGCACAGGGGGCAAGGAGGCGAGCCCCCTTCTCAAATATCGGAACTCGAAGTTCTTCCCTACGAGGTATTCACAAAGGAGCCTGTCCGTACCGCCAACCTGCGGAGAAGTGTAGAAGGTTTCCGCGGGCGAGGCAGGCGCGAGAGGGACGCCACCCAGATTTCCACGGACGAATACGAAGCGAGTCAGCCAGTGGTGATTTTTATTGGGTGTCTCGCACACCTTCAGGTTTAGCCCAGTGAAGAAGGACACCCCGTCCTGGTTGGCGTGGTACACGAACATCTTACGGAAGACGGTGAGACTGAACTCTATCCTCTCCCTCCGCATGTAGCACGCGAACGCGATAATGACCGAGATAGCATTCGGGTTCAACTGGGCGGGCACAACGCCGAAGTATTTCAGAACCTGCTTCACCTCCGTCCAGAAGGGAAGTCGGAGCCCCGCCTCGAAATGAGAGATAGGGATGGCGAGCTCTCCCGGGTAAACGACCGGGGGGAAGTCATGGTCGGTAAACCTCTTCCCGCAACGGCTGCGCCCCTCACTCTCCTCTGACCTCTTTTTCACCATGGTATGCGCGAGTCAAAAGGGGGGGAGGTGGGCGAGTGAGGGATCAGCGAGATAGCGCGAGGAGCCGGAGCGCGAGATGAGCTGCAGCAAGAGGGGGAGTCGCGGGCGGAGGTCTAAGGAAGCACACTTCCTGCCCTGGCAGGGGGGGTATTTATAGCTTTCCTAGGTAGGGAGGTACGGGCAAAAGAAGGCATGTCGGATAAATCAAAAAGTCGGCCGACTCCTCGCTTTTCTACACCTCGGGCGACAGGACCCCAAGTGGGCGGTCATCTCGAGAAAACAGCGAAAAGACGGTGAGGCAGACAGATAAAACTAATGATTGGAATTAATAAGGGCGAATAAAAGTTAACATAAAATAAGCAGTCACGTCAATTATGCAGGCGAACTATAAAATTAACAAGATAATCCCGCATTAAGCGGGTGGCGAGTTCAAAGAGCGCGCAGCTGGCGCTATGCAGATTAACATTATATTACAGATGAAGGGCTAAGAGGCGAAAAGCGAGAAGCGAGAAGCCCGCATCAGTTCTTGTCCCACCTCCATCGTCCTCCGCGGCCTCTCACACAGGGGGGGCGACGGGGGAGGTGGAAGGCGCGAGCAGCCTCAACACCACGCCGAGCGAGACAAAGCTGTTGGTCGACGTTGTTCAGAATCGACAAAGGGTCATTCTGGTCCTCCTTCATGTCGACATCAACCTCGAAGGACAAACGAGCACACTCCATCTCTAGCCAATCAATCCGGTGGTCCGCGGCTTGTTTTCCTTTTTCCAGTGCCTGGATGAGCCGCGCGTGTTTTCGCAGCATCTCGGCCACCTTTCGCTTCATCTCTATGGGGTCCGTGGGGTCGCCTAGATAATCGTCAATCTCATCTATCGGAGGGAGAGGTGAGGGGGCTAGTCGCCCAGGATGATCCTCGGCCGGCGAGTCTACGGTCAGGGCGTCCTCGACAGGTTCTCCACCCGCACCTAAGGGAAGGCCAAAAAGACTAAGAGCGACGGAGAGAAGCGGAAAAAAAAGAGAAGCATAGAGCAGGTCAGAGGTAGAACCTCTTACCGGATCGGCGAGTGTGGTCCGAGGCAGTAGAAGGATCATCCCTCCTCGTTACAGGGGTAGAGAGGGGAGTGGAGTCCTGGGGCGAGAGGCGCCTGGAAGGAAGCTCCGAAATGTTGATGCGAATGGTCTCCGGGCGCTGAGGAGCCTCCAAAGCTTTCTGAGAAGGAGCAGCGAATAGAAAGTATGTAGGAGCAGCAAATCGCAGCGGGTTGGAAGGGCGTACCTCTTTCCCTTTGAGACTAACAGGGGCAGGGAGCGTCGGCTCCTTTAGAGAAGTGCGAGAAGGTTCCGCGGCTAGGAGGTGAGGGTCGGGAGTTTTCATCTTTTCAGGAGGAGACTTGGATGGAGGGGACAAAGAAGGAGCGCGTGCGGGGATCTTGTTCAGACCCGCCGCCGTCGCCTTGTTCCGCTGGTGCACGGCTGCGATGCGGTCCCGGACATTTTGGCTGAGAGGCATGTAGGTCGATGCTAAGAAGGGAGGAAAGAAAGAAAGCACCCCCTCATGGGGAGGGATTTTCCATATTTATAGACTAGGCAAGGGGCCCACCAAAAGATTCCCTAAATAAATTAACTGTACCATCGCGAGCCTCGGTTGAACTATCTTTCCGAGCTTGTGCCAACCTCGAAAAGAGCGGGGATTGTGTACAACCTCGGGCTCGCAGCCTGGCGAGAGGGCCCAGGCGAGAGAAAGGGCCCCAGCGAGTGGGCCTAGGCGAGAGGCTCCGGGCGAGCGTGAGGACCCAGGCGAGAGGCTCCGGGCGAGGCGAGAGGGCCCAGGCGAGAGGCTCCAGGCTCCAGCCAGGCGAGAGGGCCCAGGGTTTAGGGCCTAGACGAGCGAGAGGGCCCTGGCGAGAGGACCCTAGCAAGAGGTACCCGGAGAGAGGGGCCATCTTGGTTCAGGGCCATTTCAGGTAGGGCCAGGCCCACCTTTTGGGTCCCAGGGGTATTTTTACTCTTTTACCCTGGGTGGTCTGCAATTAGCCTTTTAGGACAGCGGAGTTTGGCAGTTGGCAGACCTAGCCGGGGGCATTCCGGTAATTTCAGGATGGATTAGTTTAGTTATTTGCAGTCCCAGTTCAAAGGCCTATAAATAGACCGGTAAGGTGCCTTAGAAAAGCAAGCTTTCTTGACTCCTTCTCCCTCTTCTAAGGCATCTAGCTCAGTATTGGCTAGGGAGGGGAAGAGCTGTAGCTAGTCTCTTCCAGGTAAGAGGTGGGACCTCCTCACTGAAGCTCCCGGTCTAGTTCTTCGCCTTGAGCGTGATCCCAAGGGAGTAAGCACGAGCTGCTCTTGTAGTTCTGAGCTTTAGGTGGAGCCGACTTTATTGCTTCCAACAATGTCAAACATAATTTCTAGTGTTAAAAGTAGGGAGTTGTTAAGAGCACTGCCAAACTGGCTAGCCATGGCGCTTTTAGGTGTATTAGATACCTAAAATTTGGGATCTACAAATTCTAGTCACACTCAGCACTTTCCCGCAAAAAATCATCGTCGGTTCTCCTCCCTGCTGACATGCTTCCCATGAGCGGCCACCTCAACCCTGCACCAGCCTCCATCGCCGCACCCCGTGGCCATATTGCTGGATTTCTAGCTGTCGGGTAAGTGCTCCTAGGCTGTCTTATCTTGTTACCTAAGGTTCTCATCTTTTGAGACATATGGCTCCTGGTGTTTCCTTTTGAATATATAAAACCATTTCAACAATGTTTGTGTACCACCCCTATTCGTCAACGGTCAACAATCAGCAGTCAATAAATCAGCAGTCAACGAGCATCGCCAGTACATGAAGGCTCGATCAGGATTTAATGGCCAGTAGGAGGCGTTAAGGGACCCTTGGGCATAAGCGAGGATCATACTCGTCAGGTCGCGCGACCACCCAGTAGCACAGGCGAGCTTCAAAGGCCTTTTTTGTCCAGACGAGCGTCGAGCAGTAACATCGGAGAGCAACAACAATACTCGCCAAAAAACGCCTTCCGACCAGTCACTTCACTGAGCGTGCTGAGCATCAAAAATGATTAACTGTTATGCTTGTTAGCAGCCAAGCCAGGTCGCCTAAAGGAGGTAGCCAGTGATCGCAGGGCTGGATTTCCATGCCTATAGACCCCCTCCCCCTAAGATTTATCTATAAATAAGACCCCGTGGGTACAAGAATATGGACTTCAAAATCTTGAAAAAGATCTTGACCACATCTTCTCTTGGACTTTTAGTTGAGCCTTTAGATTCTTTTCCAAAGGGTCAAGTTCCCAACTAGTGTCCCCCTTGTACCCTGCTCGACCATCTTTGGTTGTAGAGGGGAAGCATCTTCTAAGCATTCGGGTACGTGGTGGGACCTCCCTACCGCAGTACCTGGGGCCCTTTTTTTGTCCCCTATTTCTACAGTTTAGTCCCTTTAGCCGTCGAGACCGACCGTTACACCAATAACCTTAGGTTGCATTGATCCGAATTTTAGAGTAGGGACTTTCTTGGCTCCAACATTTTGGTGCGGTGAACGTTGATCATAGCCGAGGAGGAAAGTTTTGCGAGTACGCGAGATGGTGAATGGAGGAGAGAATGATGAGATAGCTGGCAACTCGGCAAGAGGAGGTGACTTTGTGACCGTGGCGGTTTTCGAGGAGTTTGCGAGGAGGATTGAGAGATCCATCCTAACAGGTTTCCTTCCTCGCCCCGATGGATGACCTTGCCTTGTCGCGTGACACCGTCAAAGGAGGAGCCGCCTAGGCGAGCTGGGAAGGAGCAAGCAAGAGATGAGTAGGAGCGACTAATGCAGTCGTAGTACCGACCGACGTGCTACCATGGGATCAGGTTTCGAGATACGAAGCAGCCGGTGAGGTTCCATGATACTCGACCGGGTGGCGAGTATGAGGAGGATACTCTTGAGTTTAAAGCCCATCATCGTCAAGGAGGGAGGAGACCCTTCTATGACAAAGTACTAATCGCCCTAATTCCTGAAGGCTTTATAGAGTCTATCCTAAACTACTACTCCAGCAGAGAAGACTCAATCAGACATCTCCAATGGTTGGAGGACGTGGTGTCTATCTGCAACATGACCGATGCATTCAAATGCAGATTCTTCTCCATCACCTTCGCAGGAAAGTCGAGAGACTAGTTCCACCAACTACCCGGAGGTTCCATCTACCACTTCGAAGACCTGTGTCGTTGCCTTATGGTGAGGTTCGTGATGTCTAAGAAGAGGAAGGAGACAACCACTCTCTTCAAAATCATGCATGGTCAACATGAGAGTTTGACCACTACATCGACCATTTTCAGGAGAAAGTTCTTGAAGTAGAGGAAGTGGATAATTTCACCTTACAGTTGGCCCTGAAGTTTGGCCTAAAGCAGGGTCTCTTCAGCCTAGCAATCAAATCTAAGACCCTAAGATCCTTTGAGGAGATCGAAAGGGCAAACAATTTCGTGCAAGGGGAGGAGAAGAACCCCAACTTCTTGCAAGACTGGATGCTAGAAGCAGGAGCGGTAGAAAGGGAGCAGCCGAGGCAAAAGGCCCCCGTAGGACTGATAACGTTCCATTCTCCAGGGAGAAGGAGGGATGAGGATCAGTTCGACCAAGGCGATCGCGGGGAGGTGGTCCAATGTAACGACCCTGGCCCATTTAGACCAGGCGCCGCCCGGCCCACCACGGCCCTTTAGACCAGGTAGTACAGCCGGAATTTACAAGGCCTGCATGTCGTACACCCCAAAGCATCTCGCACCTGTTTATCGGCCGCCCGCATTGTTGCCAAGGGGTTTCGAACCAGAGACCTTGATAAGGAGCCTTTAATACCGCTCCTCATCACCAACTGAGCTGCAGATCAGTTGGTGATGAGGAGCGGTGTTAAAGGCTCCTTATCAAGGTCTTGGGTTCGAAACCCCTTGGCAACAATGCGGGCGGCCGATAAATAGACGCGAGATGCTTTGGGGTGTACGGCCTGCAGGCCTTATAGATTCCGACTGTACCACCCGGTCTAAAGGGTCGTGGAGCTCAGTTGGTGATGAGGAGCAGTATTAAAGGCTCCTTATCAAGGTCTTGGGTTCGAAACCCCTTGGCAACAATGCGGGTGGCCGATAAACAGGTGCGAGATGCTTTGGGGTGTACGACCTACATGCCTTGTATATTCCGGCTGTACCACCCGGTCTAAAGGGCCGTAGTGGGCCGGGCGGCGCCTGGTCTAAATGGGCCAGGGTCGTTACATCCAAGGCCTAGGAGGAGGGCAAGTAGGAGTGATCAACGGAGGAGCTGGGCATGGAGCTTCCGGCAAGGAAAGTCTCCATCAAATCTACCGCAAGAGCATCGCCTCGACCTCTTAAGCGCCGCCACTATTGGATGAGAACACTTTTTCTAAGAAGTACATGATAGGGAATTAGAATCCTTTTCATGATGCCCTCATCATCCAAGTCGCCATCAAGGACTTCACCGTTTACTGAATCCTAACGGACAATAGGAGATCGGTGTATGCATCTTCAAGAGGACATTTGTTGGGCTGCAGGTGGAGGCGTTAGGGGTCCTGGCTGCTGACAGACCCCTCATTGGCTTCTCCGGAGATAAGGAGGTGGAGGGAGGAGTAGATCTTCTGGTGGCACCTCGATCTGATGTAGGTTTGTCATCGTGGATGCACCAAGCTGCTATAATGCGATCTTCGGAAGACCACTCATCAACTACTTCAATTAAGGTTCTGAGGAGATCCTAAAGCTTCCCGGGATCGAGTACTTTCTCAGTGCTGTCAGTACCATCAACTGAATGGAGGACGCAGAGAGGCTGGAGAAGATCTTGAATGGGCTGAGAGCTGCGGAGGAGCTGGAGGAAGTAGAGGTAATCTCCGAGAGAGGAAAGCCTGGACTGTTGAAGATTGGAGGATCCCTGATGCTGGAGGGGAAGGTAGAGATGTTCGACCTGTCTGCAAGAAAATGTTGGCATTTTTTCCTGGAGCTCCGCAGAGATGTAGGAATCGATGTAGAGGTTGTCTGCCATCGCCTCAACCTGGATCACAAGGTTTCCCCCGTCCGTCCGAAGCAGATGAATAGTGTTGTTGTGCCGGCTGAACCAGTCCGGGAGGTGGTGAAGAAGCTGCTAAAGACGGATTTTGTTTCAGAGATCCAGTATACAATTTGAATCTCTAATGTTGTAATGGTTTAGAAAGTCGGAGGGGGTGGAGACTATGTATTGACGTTCTGGTCGTCATTCTACGAAGTCTCCTACGTGCGCGACGTTCCTCAAGTCATCATTGACGTATCTCCGCGCATCCCGCCACAAAGTTCGTCAGCCAAGCAGCGTCCGAGAACGCTCATCCCCATCAAAAAATAGAGAGGAACAAGTTTCGTGTGAGGCGGCTTGTCGCCCACCAAGCGTAATATCATCTCACATCTCAAAGTTGTAACGAGTAGCGGTCTGTCGCCCTTGATTCTCAAGACACACTGTAAACCACCTCCAATAGTGAATTTTGACTGGCACCGTATCGGTCACGTGGTTTTTTACTTAGTTGATGGATTTTTTCACGTTAAAATCGTCTTGTATACTTATTTATTTTGTGACTGTGCGTGCGCTTGACCGCTACACGGGCTAAGACAGCTTGATTTAATCCGGTCTATCAAGAGAGTTGAATTAGCCGCAACAGATTCGGTTCTACCTTATTTAATAATTTATTCACATATATTTTTATATCAGTAAACATTCCAAACTATTGAAAAATTGATTTGCAGAACCATATACCACTCTATCTTAATAAAAGAGTACTTCAAATGTTACATAAGACTTCAATCATTACAGATGTACTCAAAAATTACTAAATCACATTAAATAATAATTTAATATCTGTCATAATTCCAAGAAAGTGTTTAACCAAGTAGTCCTATATATATAAAACATCAATAAGAGATCCCAATAAATATTGGATTCTCGCTTTATGTATGTCTAATGAATAAGACTTGCTCAAAATATACACTTAAAGTAATGCACGATGTATCGGAAAATAAATTACTAGCAATATATAATCAGTTCTGAGCACTAAAAAATTCCAAAGCCCTAATTTCAATATCTGCATATAAAACTGAGAACTATACCGTACTACTTAATTGGTTCTAATTTCTTTGGATCCGGAACCGAATCGAGAACCGACCTGAAACGCTCGCTTCGATCTGATTTTCAGTTCTTCGATTATTTATGCACACCCAAAATTAAAACCTAACGAATTTTAGCAGGCTGCCAAAGGTGGTGGGATCCACATGTTCTTAAATCACATGTTAATTTCTAGCACATCATTGAGAAGAAAAGGCCAGCCACCCAACAACATTGGGTAGTGCAATAAGTGCATTTACCAACCAAATAATGCATTTAGGATCCGTTTGACACAACATTTTTTATTTTTGTGAGTTTGGACGAAAACACCACCGTCATAAAATGTATGTTTGACATGACAATGATTATAATCATCACGAAGAAAATATAACTATTTTAAACATAAAAATAGATGAAATAAGTTCCTTAAGTAAGATCGAGCATTCACGTCCTCCGCCGCCCCGCCAAACCGGGACTTGGAGTTTTCCATGTTAAATTGTACTTAGGCTTCGTTTGTTTCGGCATTTTCGCCGGCCGTTTGGAGGAACCGCCGCCGGACAGCGGCTAAACAAACGGATTGCCGGCTCCGTTTCCTCCCGCCGAACAGAGGAAAAGCCCATGAAACCGTACGTTTCGATCCCCGCCTCCGCTCCTCCAATTCGATTCCTCCGTCTCCTCCCGCCGTCTGCTCCCACCACTGCCTAACCAAATAAATCCTTGGCAGCACCGTCTTTCTTACGCTATTTTATTATTTCATTATTTATGCATGTCTTTGCATGTTAGGGCTAGTTATTGTTTTAGGATCGATGATGTCACCGTGACATGTGTACTGTGTTTATTTTTGGATACACTAGCATTAATAAATGCAAAATATTCATGCTTTCTATTTTAACAAAGACAAACCTCGCATACATACTTTTGTGACATTGTTCGAAAATATTGTTATTCGACCACCGCATTACTATGGTCATCATGTACAGGGGCGGATCCAGGAATCTTGGCTAGGGGGGGCCCAATCATGAAGCCAATTTTTTTAAAATAAAATATTTAAATACAAAAGATATATAGACATTTTTTCGACAAAATCACAATATATTATATATCTTCAATAGGCAAAACAGTTACAAACAACCACATACATGTTACTTCAATTGTGCACGACGTTTTTTCACTTCATAGAATTCATCTATAATACAATCTTTGTTAATTTTCTCCGCTATTTCTCGCTCAATATATAAAGTCATGCAATTAGCAAGAAATTCATCTTCCATCTTATTGCGAAGTCTTGTCTTTACCAGTTTCATAGCAGAGAAAGACCTTTCTGTGGTTGCCGTTGATACCGGAAGAACTAAAATGAGTCTGATAATTCTGTCAATAAGATAGTAGGTCTTCGATTTTTTCGTTTCCACCAATTTTTGATAAAGCTCGGAAATTGTAAGCAAATTCTTGAAGTCCTTGTGGAAAGAAATATCAATCTGATAATGTTGCAACTGAGTATTCAACACAAAAATTTCATGCTCGCTGAAATCTTTAGGATAGAAATTCTTTGCAAGGGCACATATATCATCAATATTGAAAGATTTGTATGCATCACTTGGATCCAAAGCCATACTTAGACGAAGTAGTTCCATAGAATTTTCACTGAATCTTGAGTTGAGCTCCTGCAACACACAATCTATTGTGGAGTTGAAAATGTCCACTCGAAAATGATGTTCCACTGTAATGATATCACGTGGACTTCGAAACCGACGATTACTAAATTGAGCATTCATGTCGGGAACTTCGACTTCATTTTTCTCACAAAATATGTTCACAACCTTCAAGAACTTTTCCCAGCCAGATTCCCGCAATTTCTGAATGAGTGTTTTTGTTGTCGAAACTAAATTTATAGCATTTAATATATCTTGAGATTGATGTTGTAGTGCTTTGCATAATACATCACTGATTCCCAAAACTTCTTTCATCAAATGCAAGGTAAATACAAATTCAAATACTCCAAGTTTTCTAAACGCTGCTTCAGCATCTCCTCGTTGAGCAGATGTCCCTCCATTTTCGCTAATATCAAGCAACACAGAGCACGTAGCATTATACATATTTATAACGCTACAAATAGAGTTAAGATGTGACGACCATCTAGTTTCACCATGTCGTTGTAATGAACCAATTTGATTGGCTCCCGTTCCTGTCTCAATTTCACCTAAAGCAATCATGTGATCGAAATATTCTTTTTGCGCAGTTCGTAATTGATCATTGCGTTTGGAGGAAGCACCAACAGTATTAACAATATAAATCAATTCATTGAAAAAATTATGCACGGATTTCACTTCCTTTGATGTTGCAACAAGAACAAGTTGAAGTTTATGAGCAAAACAGTGAACATAATAAGCTTGTGAATTTTCATTAAGGAATAAAGTTTTTAGACCTTTCCATTCACCTCGCATGTTACTTGCACCATCGTATCCTTGACCCCGCATATCCTGAATACTCAAATTATGACGAGAGAGAACTGCAGAAATTTCATTCTTAAGAGTAAGTGCACTAGTATCTGTAACATGAACGAGATCTAAGAACCTTTCTTTCACAAAACCACAAACATCCACAAATCGAATCACGATAGCCATTTGCTCTCTTTTTGATTCATCTCTGGATTCATCAACTATTATGCAATATTTAGAATCACCAATTTCTGTACGAATAATATCTTGCACCATTCTTGACATAACAGAAAGAAGATCCTTCTGAATAATAGGCGATATGTACATAGCATTTCCTGGGGCATTTTCTAATACAACATTTTCAACATCTTTATTATATGCTCTGAGTAATTTAATAACTTGGACAAAATTACCACGATTAATTGATTCTGCGCTTTCATCATGACCTCGAAAAGCAATACCTTGAAATGCACAAAATCGTAAAGCATCAATTGAAGTTCCGACACGCAACCGGTTCATTGCGATTTGTTGAGAAGATTGTCTTTCCATCACTGTTTCTATATGTTGATATTGAGACATTATATCTGCACAACTATTGACTGCAATGTTGTGTGGAGAACAGTGATCCTTCCCAACATGAGTCAAAAAAGCACAATTCTTTCCATTAACTTTCTTCCAGTTCCGAAATCCTTCAATTGTGAATGAGTTCGTTCCAAATCGGCCAGGGATTTGTTTATTGAAGACAAAACATGGCAAACAATATGCGGCATCTTTTGCAGGAGAATACTCCAACCATGGGAATCTCTCAAACCAGGAACTTTGAAATCTTCGATTATGTTCACCCGATGATGGATAGTCTTGAAGTATGTGTCGATAAGGCCCAGCTTTAACATATGCTCGCCGCATTTCATCTTGTTGATTTATAGAATATTGCCAAATTTGAGGACGTAGTCCAGGATCACGCTCAAAAGCTACTGAACGATTCTCAACTACGGAAGAATCAACAATAACTATAGGGGGTTGAACATTAACTGGTTCGGATGACGAAGGTGTACCAGATTCAGCTGATGATTTTTTGTTGAAAAATGAGTTGATTGTTTTCAACTTCTTCATGATAACCTATGTATTCACAATTGACAACAAAAATTAAATGAGATTCCTAACAAGTGTAAACTAAAGAAGCTATAAACTCAACCAACAACTTGATCATTGGTGTACTAGGGATCCTCAACCTAAAAAACTTACACATTTTTTGTTAGTGTAACCAGTATACAATATAATGCAGAAAAAAATACAGATAAAATTTAATTCCATTCAGGGTACACGGGGCAATGCCCCTACAGCCAAGCCGACCGTACCAGGCCTGCGAGGGAAATTATTAATCGCTTAAAAATTAGGATTGATATTGACATTATTTCTAAGCATTGAGATGGAGAATTTACTGCTTATGGTGATAACCCCAATATTTGTGGTCAATATTTGACTCACAAAATGAGACCAAACTCATCTCCGCATGAAGGTCAACTAAATGGCAAGATTGATAAATATATCTATTAAGTGTCATTCATCTATTAACAGTACACCATGAATCAGGGTTAAACGATACAAAAAAGATTTGAGTGGGGAAGAGAAATTACAGGACGCGCAAATGGGGGAGGTAACTTATTTTCCATGGACTCCATGGTGTTAGAATCTATACTAAATCTACAAAATAATTCAACATAGCAAACACCAAATATAAATACAACATAGCACATTAGCACCCAATCACATGAATATAATAATGAATAACAAAGATGGAAATTCAAGTGACTGAAATGGTGAATCCAGCAAATCCTATTTTCTGCGGTATGGTTAGTACAGTTATTCTATTTTTTCTCTATTTTTTTACCTGTAGTTAAAAGGGTTTATTTCTATTTTCATTTAGACAATATATCAAGCAAGTGATATGCAAGTGAATAAGTGATATGCATTATTTTCTGCGGTATGGTGAAATCTGGACTGATTTCAGTCCAGATTTTTGGTGAAATCTGGACTGAAATCAGTCCAGATTTCACCAAAAATCTGGACTGAAATCAGTCCAGATTTTTGGTGAAATCTGGACTGATTTCAGTCCAGTTTTTTGGTGAAATCTGGACTGAAATCAGTCCAGATTTCACCAAAAATCTGGACTGAAAGCAGTCCAAATTTCTGGTGAAATCTGGACTGAAATCAGTCCAGATTTCACCAAAAATCTGGACTGAAAGCAGTCCAGATTTCTGGTGAAATCTGGACTGAAATCAGTCCAGATTTCACCAAAAATCTGGACTGAAAGCAGTCCAGATTTCTGGCGAAATATGGACTGAAATCTGGTATATAAGAAAAAGCAGTCAACAAAAATCTGGTATATAAGAAGAAGCAGTCAACAAAGAAGAAGCAGTCAACAAAAATCTATAAATCTGGTATATAAGAAGAAGCAGTCAACAAAAATCTGATATAGATCTATAAATCTGGTATATAAGAAGAAGCAGTCAACAAAAATCTGGTATAGAAGAAGAAGAAGAAGAAGAAGAAGAAGAAGAAGAAGAAGAAGAAGAAGAAGAAGAAGAAGAAGAAGAAGAAGAAGAAGAAGAAGAAGAAGAAGAAGAAGAAGAAGAAGAAGAAGAAGAAGAAGAAGAAGAAGAAGAAGAAGAAGAAGAAGTTACCTTGCGGCCGGCGGAATGGCGTGCAGTCGTGCAGAGCTAGGTTGCGGACTTCCCTGGCGGAACGGCAGAAATGGTGTGCAGAAATGGCGTGCAGAAATGGTTAAAACATGTTTTTTTTCAATTTTTTGGGGGGGCCCGGGCCCCCCCGGGCCCCCCCCTAAAACCGCCCCTGATCATGTACCATATCTGATGAAGAGAGGTAGTGAAAATAATGAAAAAAAAACAAGAAATTAACACAACATACACAGATTTACGACAGCACTAGGGTTTCTCCCTTTTTTCTTTCAGTTTTTCGGTTACAGAAATGAGGAGCAAGGAAATACTTTTAAATTTGAAGCCAACTCAGTGAGAAGTTGGATCCACAAAAAATTGTGGATGAATCGACAATACGATCAGTTTCCATATCTCCAACAACATATGTAATACATGTGCGGTGTTTGACAAAGTTTTTGTCATTATATATTTTTTGATACGCTAGCTAACATTAATAAAATGCATAATATTCGTGATGTTCGGTTTTAACAAAGGCAAACGTCGCATGCATAATTTATGTCATCGATCCACATTGCTCCGGTCACCATACTATAATACACGTGCAATGTTCGACGGTGTTTCAACCTCCGCACGATGTCCTATTGAGAACAATTTTTTCTTTTTTTTTAATCTTTTCGCTCTTATTAAATTTCATAACTATGAAAATCGTGAACACAGTGGTTACGAAATGTCATTCGTGAACGCAAGACCTACATAAGGAACTCCAATCACTTTTATGTTCAAAATTAACTTTTTTTTTCTTGGTGTTGTTATAACTATTATCATGTCAACCACATGTTTTATAACCGTGGAGTTTTTGACCAAACTCATCGGAGCGAGCCAAATGGAGGTCCATTTCATGATGTGGATGCATTTTCACTTGATCTATGCTTCATTGTGGTCATGAACCATCGTTCGTGTTGGGTGTGGCCCGCCATCCAGGTGTTGGATGGGGTGCCTCCCGGGCGCACCCGGGTTGGCTCCTGGCATGGGTGCATGGGAACTCCATGGTACGGTTTAATGCAAGGGAGTCGGGTTGGCTCCGGGCATGAGTACAGGGGAGTTCCGGGCACGGTTTAAGTGCGAGGGAGCCATACAAACAGTTTGACCGGTTCTGCTAAAATAATATAAAAGAATTGGTAGCGCCTTTCCTAACACTCCGGGGTTTTGGGAGAGTTGGTAGGCGTCATTCCTAACAACTGGTATCAGAGGCGAGGGGGAGGTCATGGATTCGATTCCCCTGGATGGCGTTCCAGGGGGAGTTTGTTGGGTGTGGCCCGCCATCCAGGTGTTGGATGGGGTGCCTCCTGAGCGCACCCGGATTGGCTCCTGGCATGGGTGCAGGGGAACTCCATGGTACGGTTTAATGCAAGGGAGTCGGGTTGGCTCCGGGCATGAGTACAGGGGAGTTCCGGGCACAGTTTAAGTGCGAGAGAGCCATGCAAACAGTTTGACCGGTCCTGCTAAAATAATATAAAGGAATTGGTAGCGCCCTTCCTAACACTCCGGAGTTTTGGGAGAGTTGGTAGGCGCCATTCCTAACACGTTCGTGCATTTAATTAGCAGTCATAACCTTTGTCTCTCAATAATGTCTTTTTTGACCAAACTCATCGGAGCAAAAAAAAAAGTTGCGCCAAATCAAGCCCTAACGGTGCATAAAATTTTAAATTAAAAGAAAAAAATACACCAAAATGGGAGTAGTCAACCCGTCAAATCAACAAAAAATAGATTTAGACCATTAAACTAATACCATGTATTTCACTCCAATTGAAGAGAATTGTATTCAATTCCAACAAAAACGCCTTGCCAAACAATAACAGGAACCTGTCCATTTCTAACGAAATGAGTACCATCCATTTTAGCGTCCAAATGTGTTGCAGAATGTTCTGACGGGTTCAATTATCTCATCCTTTTTAAATATATTTTTTTGATCAAAAAATTCTAAATCCTTATATATATTGTAGTTTGGTCTTCTCCATCAGATCTTCAAATGGAAACTATTCATTTATCAGAAACGAAGAGAATCCCGATCCTACCGAACGAGTCGGAATTCGGAAATGGGTTTTTTTTCCTCATAATTTTAGGGGATTGTTAAAGGCAGCCCTTATTTGACTAGTGACAGCTCATTTATAATGACAAATCGAGTTTTTACACAAGCAGACCAACTTATTAATGACAACCCAATTTTTTTTTGTAAAAAAAAACATAAATTTTATGAAATATTGAGTTTTATGCCGGTATAGATTCGGCTTCTCTCGGTACTAAACAATCAAAAGATGGTTTTTTTGTCCATGAGTGTTATGCCCAGAAGTAACCGAAGTAGATAGTTTAGAACATTCATCTCTTTCTTTCACATCTAGTGTCCTAAATAAGGGTTGCCTTTAACAATCCCATAATTTTAATAGAAGGAGCAATCAAGTCCTGCTGAAGCCCCAATCCGTTTAGTTTGGGGCAGCCAATTGGGGTGAGAGTTACCGGATGACGTGGGAAGAGAGAGAGAGAGTGTGTGTGTAATAGTGAATGTGTGGCGGTGCTGAAAACCATACCGATTCTTTTGGCAGGACTTCCCACGTGCAAAGGTTCTTCCAATCCGCCCGGGGCATCACCACCGTTATTTCAGGCCGCCGATTTTTATCTCTGCGCCTCGGCGTCGGTACAAATCGGCTTCTGGGGCTGCGTTTTCGCATTTATAATCCCCATAAGGCATCCAATGCGGCCGTGGTCCCCACCGTCCCCCGCTTACGTATGCGCCGTCTCCCATCGTCCGATCCAAATCTCCCTCCTTCGCATCCTATGCAGCGCTCCCGCCGTATCAATCATCATCTCCGTTGCATATAGATCCCAACCTCCCCCAGCTTCTCCCTCCTCATCTCAGCCGTCCGTCCTCTTCTAGATTGGTGAGGAACATAGAGAGAGAGAATGATGCAGCTTCTCAAGGGCCCACTGAGAGGAAAAGTGAAAAGGAGGAGATCAACTTGGAAGAGATAATAATAAAAGGAAATACAACACTTTCTCTTCTTCAATTCACCCCCTCCGCCTCCTCCTCCTCCGGCTTTCACTTCCTCTTCCTTCACTTCTCATGGCTATGTCGGCGTCGCCGGAGCCGAGGCAGATTCTTCCCTCGGCCGACTTCCGCAGCCTGAGCTGCGCCTCCCCGCCCCCGCCGCCCCCTTCCAGGCCGGCAATTGGGGCGGAGGGCGAAGCCGCCAAGGACGCCGGCGACCAATTCCGCACCCCGACGACCGAGGAGAGCAGGCTGAACTCGACCCCGACGACGTGCCCGCCGCCGCCGGTGAAGGCGAGGCGGCTCCTGGGATGCAAGAGGAAGCTGTCGGAGCTGGAGTTCTTCAAAATTGAAGCCGAAGAGATGGAGCGGCTGTTCCGCCCGAGAGATCTGATGTGCGTTCGGATGAGGATCGCCGGCCGCGGCGACGCCTGTCTGGAGGATCAGAGGGAAGCAGCCTCATCCCTGTCATCTGTGTGATGTATACAGATCCGAAATGCTCTGCTTTTCACTTCTTGTGAATTAATTAATATAATTGTTTCTTCTTCTTCACCTTCATCTTCTTCTTGTTCTTCTTCTTCTCCCCTGTTTTTTTTTTGAATTGGTTATAATGAATTAAACATGGTGTTTGAGATCTGTGATGCGAACTGATTAAGTATGTGTACATTAAATTAATTAAGTGATATTAACTGCGGCGGCTTGATTGCCATGCGACAAGACTGTGCAGCATGTTATATGTTGTAAGAATTGCTTGACAGAGCTTCGTAGGCCATGGAATTAACTCTGAGAGCTGGAGATCGACATATGAATTAACTCTAGCGGCAGAGAAGAAGGCAACAAAAACACGCGGACAGAACCACAGATTGAAGGAGTTTGATTAATTGGTCATGTTTGGGAGTCGATTAATGCTGTAGCTGTCCAAAATTGTGGGGAGTACGGTGGATTGCTGTACTCCGGCGGACTTCCGGCGCCTCTAAAGTACCTCTGGTTCAGAAATTCACAGCAAGATTATTACTTTTTGAGCGACGGAGAAGAAGGAAACAGATTAATAAAACACGCAGACAGATTCACAGATTGAAGGAGTTTGATTAATTGGCCATGTTCTGTAGTCCATTAATGCTATCTCTGTTTAAAATTGTGGGGAGTACGGTGGTTTGCTGTACTCCGGCCGGCGGCCTTCCGGCGCCTCTAAAGTACCTCTGATTCAGAAATTCACAGCAAGATTATTACTTTTTGAGCGATGGAGAAGAAGGAAACAGATTAATAAAACACGCAGACAGATTCACAGATTGAAGGAGTTTGATTAATTGGCCATGTTCTGTAGTCGATTAATGCTATCTCTGTCCAAAATTGTGGGGAGTACGGTGGATTGCTGTACTCCGGCCGTCGGCCTCCTGGCGCCTCTAAAGTACCTCTGATTCAGAAATTCACAGCAAGATTATTACTTTTTGAGCGACGGAGAAGAAGGAAACAGATTAAAACACGCAGACAGATTTACAGATTGAAGGAGTTTGATTAATTGGCCATGTTCTGTAGTCGATTAATGCTATCTCTGTCCAAAATTGTGTGGAGTACGGTGGATTGCTGTTCTCCGGCGAACTTCCGGCGGCTCTAAAGTACCTCTGATTCAGAAATTCACACCGAGATTGCGATTACCACTAATTTATCGTGTTAATTATACTAATCCGAATTGTGAAGAATACTCAGAAACACTCTTTAACGGTCGTATTAAAATTTTCTTCTTTTAATAAAACCAGCAAATGTACGGAAAACTTCACCCTTATACTAATAAGCCAGACAACTGAAGGTGGGGGTGCTACGAGGTGCAATCAGAGGACTATTCTCATATGGGGTGTCGTCCAATTATTGAAGAATAAATAAATTAGCTCCTCTACAAATAAATCCACAATATATATATTTTGAATCCCTAAATATTTTTACAAAAGTAAAAAAAAAATTATAATACTATGATGTATTATTGGGGAGAAGCATTTTGTACAATTCATATTCGTCAAGGGTGGGCTCACTCAAAGTAATGTCAGCAAAGAGTCAAAATCAATAGATGAAGACGGAAGTTAGAGTCAACATCCAAGACTGTAGAAGGCCTGAGCGAATATGGAGAGCTCCCCTCGCGTACTCGTCGGGTAGGCGATTAGGGCAGATACTCACACAAGTCAGGAGAGTTCCCCCAGAAGTCGCCTAGTCGTTAGGTGGGGATTGAGTTATAAATAAGACTCCCTCACCCTTTGATTTTCCTATAAATAGAACCTCAGGTGTAAAAGGATATGGATATCATAATCTCGCAAAGGATCTCAACTGACCTTTTTTCTGGACTTTTGACCGAGCGTTAGGATCCTGCTATCAAGGACTTAAGCCGTGAGACATTGATCATCCCCTTGATCGTCATCTTGTGATAGTTGTCAGTTTGTGTCCACCTTATACACTGCTCGACCATCTTTAGTTGTGGAAGAGAAGCTTCTTCTAAGCATCTGATTACGTGGTATGACTTCCCTGCCGCAGCACATGGGGTTCTTTTACTTTCCTTCTTTTTTTTGTATTCTAGCTTGTCAAACCGTCAAGCTCGGCCGCTGGACCAATAATCTTAGGCTGTATTGATCTGAATTTTAGAGCAGAGAATTTTTTTGGCTTCAACACATTGTATTAATCTCAACTATTGAATTTATTTTCAAATTAAATAATTTTAAATTTTAATTAAAAAAACAAACTAAGAAATTAATAAAGATGGTGGAATTTGAACATGAGAGGCCAAGTCTATTCCATATACCTTTTAATTGACTACACTAAATAACTTTTATGAGAAAATTGTAATAAGTTTCTAAATGCATCTTGGAATAACAGTGCACGTGATGTGTTTACGTTATCAACAAGTGAAGCGATCAATTAAGAGTCATATTGCTGCCGCACAGATTTTCCATGCATCGTCACTCGTGTGTGTATTAATTATTTTGCGTACGCATGAATTATTTCTAGATAAATATTCTTTAGACTTTAGGCCATGTGAATTTGTATAGGGAAGGCAACGAATTGCATGAATAAATAATATTGGGATTGATGTTTCATAGTTGTCACTCGCTCCCACAACATAGTATGGATGTTGAGGACGAGTTACGAGGAATCGTGAATCAAAAAATTCTTTAGTTGGGTGATGAAAATTGTCCTAATACTCACTTAGTATTGATCGTATAATTATTATGTGATAATCACTAGATTAATAATGAAAGGGTGTGGCAATATCATGAAGTTTTGACTAATTAAGGAAAATTTCCATTGATTAAAAACACTTGTGAGTACTTATAATATCATTGGAAAGGCCAGTGGGCATGGGGATGAGCATTTTAAAAGAATAAAGAAGCACTATATATAGAAACCTAGTGATCAACTCTTTCAAACACACCAACTATATAAGTTCTTCATCCACAAGAGTCTTAACCTCGTGAGTTTAGGAAATTCTCCTCAAAAAAGGAGATGTCTTCTATCGATGGTTGGGTCGGTTTAGCGTTGCACTACTATGTTCGCAAGACGTTATTAATCATGCTCAATAATACAACCTAGAAGAGCGAGCTCGGTCTTTGATGTTACCTACTTGACCTGAATGTGCAATATCAAACATCGTCGATCGATGCTTTAATCCGCATAATTAATGTCTATCGAGTTTATATCTTGAATTTCCAACCACCAGACACCCAAAGTGAATCTTTTGAGGACATCCAGAGTTTAGTAGTAGGGGCATGCATGGAGTCAATATGTAGAAATATTGAATGTTGCTAGTCAATCAAACATAATCTAGTTGGTCCCTAATAACCCACCCTCTAGTCCTCTACCAGTTCAAACAGAGTTTTCCTTAAAGACACACTTGGGATAACTAGCTAACTTATAATACCCAATGATGTCATTGATTGCCTTAAAAAGGTCCTAGCTAGGCCCTTTTGGGGAGAGGGATAAATCATAAATGTGTGGTGAAGGTTGTTAATGCTAGCTAGTAGTGGATATTTGAGTAGGTGTGGTAATGAGCATTGTTTAAGAAGTTGTTTTTTTACTAAAAAGCCTCAATAATAATGCAGGTGTGCCAAAAAATTACTAAGCATGAATGCTCATATTTAGGGCTGATATCGAGTCGGGTTCGAGCGATTTTGGCTCGGCTCGAAATCGAAATTTTCAACTCGAACTCGGCTGGTAATCGAAATCGATTTCGAGTCGACTATGCTCGACTCGAAATGGCTCGATTCCGAATCGGCTCGAAATCAAATCGAGTCGGCTCGAAATTGAGCAATTTTCCCTTTATTCCTAATTGACTCAAAATTAAATTGGACAACCTATATTATTTAATATTATAGGTTTTGGTGTGCATAAAATTATTATGAGCAATTTTCCCTTTAATGAAAATTGAGGAAATATTTTTAAGGATAAATTAGAGCTTTACCAAGGAATGGGTGCTAGAGCTTTTGGTGTGCATAATATTAAATATTTATTTATGTTATAAAATATTAAAAAAGGGGGAGGGGGGACCATCATCATCCAAGTAACGTGAAGGGGGTAGCTCAAAGGCAATTTTTTGGGGATTTTAACACAACTATTATATGACTAAGATCTGGTCCACATGCAATTTCACTGATCCCGATTCATATAAATTGTTATTTTTTTGTGAAGCCACGATCAGGACGCAATTGTATTATTATTATTATTATTATTATTACTACTACGGGTCACTCGAGTCTTCTGAAAGACCGGATTAAGGCTCCGTTTGGGGGGACTATTTTCACCGGTCAAGCGGTTGCGACCGCATGAACCGCACCTTAATTAAGGTCCGGTTCATGCGGTCGCAACTGTTTGACCGGTGAAAATAAGTCCCCCAAATGGAGCCTAATCTGGCCGTCTTAGCCCGTAGAGCGGTCGAGCGGACAAACAATCACTAAGAAATTAGAGACAGGCAAACGATTTTTTTAACGTGCAGTGGAAAACTCAAAAATGGGCAAAAAATCATGTGACTGATTCAATTCGTTGCCCCCCAGTCAAACTTTACTATTTGCAGCAGTTTACAAGATGTTAGAGAAATTGAACGCGACAGACCGCTCCTCGTTACAGCTTGGAGGGAGGGGGAGGGGGAGGGGGTGAGAGAATCGGAGGTACGCTCGGAGGGCGACAAATCACTACTCTCGGAGCTCAGGTTTTATTTTTTCTTCGAAGTGTGGAACGCCTTCAATCGCTGTCTGGAAGCAAAGTGCTGGTGGGTGGCACTTAGGAGAATTGTTGAGGAAGGTCGGCGGAACGTCTCGCAGGTAGGGGAATTCCTGGAGACGCTGGCAGAGCACCTTGGGCGTGATCCGACGTAGAGTTAGACAAATCCTTGAAGCGCCCAAAGGAAGGTGACTCGTAGGAGGATTTCAGCATAGCTCTAGCCTGTAGGAGGAGAAGACTGGAGGAAAGAAGTTAGAAATGAGAGGTGGTTTGAGATCCTGTTTTGCGGCAGCGTGGCGGGGCCCTCCGGCGGCGGCCGACCATTTGGCCGATCGCGGACAGTTGGCGGTGTGTGAGATGGTGGACGGATCACGTGCGATGATCGCGCACGGATCGTGCGCGAGGCGGTTATTTTCATAACCCCCACCAGATTAGTGGGGGTTATGGGATTTTGGCTAATCGCAGCTCAATTTTCTTTAAAAATTATGCCACACGCCATCAATTATTATTTTCTATTTCCTCCCACATGTACTATTTAATTACTGGTTCATTAGTTTTAATTATTTATTTAATTTAGAAAGACAAAGCAAGCAACCAATCGACCACCTGATCGAAAACATAATAATAATAATTTTATTAAATTCATCTCTCTCTCTTCCATGATTAACCCCTCAGATTTACAAGTATTTTTTTTGTGTGCGGAGGTTATTCGAATTAAATGGCATTTCTATACATCCCCTTTATTTATTCAAGATGTGTTGCGGATAGGCGTGCACAAAAAGACCCCCGGGCCAGATAAAAACCGGTCCCTGGAAGGACCGTTTTTTTCCGGTCCAGTCCCGGACCGGTCCCTGGCAAAACCGGTCCCGGTCCGGGACCGGTCTTCCCCCTAAAAAGGGGGACTGCCGGGACCGGAATACCGGTCCCAAACCGGTCCCAAACCGGTCCTGGACCGGTCCGGTCCCGGGCTAGCGCAGGGCTCTAATTAGTGAGAGAGAGTGAGAGAGAGGGAAATTTGAAGAGGTGAAAATGAGAGGGGAGGGGAGATTTTATAGTTTTTTTTATTTATTAATAAAAAATTATTAAAAAAAACTAAAATAATAATAATAATAATAAAAAAGTAAAAAACGGCTCTAATTAGAGCCGTTTAACAACGGCTCTAATTAGAGCCGTTTAATAACAGCTCTAATTAGAGCCGTTGGGGAGGCTGGGAGCCTCCCCTGCTGCCAGGCATTATTACCTGGCAGCTTTGCTGCCAGGTAATAAGCCTGACTTTACTAATGGAGCCTGGTCCGGTCGGTCCTGGGACCGGTCTTGGGCTGGACCGGTCCAGGACCGGTCTTTTCCTGGGACCGGTCTTGGACCGGTTCCAGCGAAAAAACGGGGGCCTTGTTAGGCCCCCTGGGACCGGTCCGGGACCGGACCGGTCCTAACCGGGACCGGTCTCGAGCCAGTCCTTACTGGGCCGGTCCCAACCGGTCCTGTTGGGACCGGTTTTTTGTACATGCTAACATACAATTCACCTTCAAAATAGGGTTGCAGAGAGTGAAACCCCCTCCATTATGAGGGGCGCTCGTCATAGGGGAAGCAGGACCACTTAACGCCCGTAGTAGAGGAAATCATCAAAAACCGCCACGCGGCGCCTGCCACGCGTCACCTACTATCATGCGGGAGCTAACGTGCGGCGTATGCCGAACCTCCCTTGTGCGACTAGCTTTGCGCATCATCTACCGTCGCGCGGTAGCTACCGGGCGGCACCTGCCACACCCCTTGATGTGCAACCTTTGTGCATCACCTATTGCGGCATGGTAGCTACCGCCACGTTGAAGCTAGATTCCGGCGCCTGTCGCACCCCCTTGGTGCGCAACCTCCGCGCATCACCTATCACCACGCGGTAGCGGCCGTGCGACGCTTGCCTCACCGTGCGGCGCCGGCCCTGTTGCACCTTCTTGGTGCAACGACCTCTGCACTGTGAAAATTTCTGTGGGAAGCTGAAAACGAGGTCGCAGAAACACTCAACCACAACCGAAGACAGGTAAATTCAGCAGCAACAACAGCACAAGAATTTCCAATTAAAATTAAATTCTTTATAAGGCGAGGTATACATTGCAAGACATGATTACAGTGCAACCAAGGGAACAAAAAACTGCCACAAGAAGTAAACCGTGTGGACAAAATCCTGTAACTACACAAACCGCCTAACCGACAGCGGAGTCTGCCAAGACCACCGAAGCCACCTATCTACGGCTAACCGTGCGGACTGCTGTTATTGAATGCTGATGGAACACGAACAGAACCCGTTGATAGACCGGGTGAACTGCTCTGTTGATCTGCAACTCCGAGGAAGAGATCTAGTCGCAGAGACTGCGACTAGCTGCTATCCATTGACTGCTATCTGTGAACGGTTTCACACCAAGCTTAAACTAGTTGCGCCTAATGTTAGCTGCACAGAACAACCTCCTTAGTCGCAGCGGTTAGAAAACCGTAACCACAAAAACCAAACGCAAGCTAGCTCTTACTGTTCACTGCTATTTATGACGAGCCGAGGACTCATATTTATAGGTGTGGAAAGGAGTGTCATCACCACCCATAGAGATAGGATAACCGCTCGTCAAACCTGTCAGCTAATACCATGTATCTGCATAACGCGGATTACCAACACAAGTCCGCCAAGGTCGCATCATCGATAGGGCCGGATAGACGACCATTCCGCCATCCCTAACATCAAATCAGACTAGAGAACACAGCATAGGCGGACTGCCGAACACCGCCACCAGACCGCGCAACACTACAGACACTGCTTCCAGTCCGTGCAAACCGCAGCCGTGACTTGAACAAAATCCGTACAGTCAATCTGTCGAACTCGGCAAATACCAGAAGCAGTCCGCAAACCAATCGAACTCGGCGAGCTAGGCAACAAGTTGGACAGTCCTACAGACCAAGTCCACCACAAGCTTTGCGGTCTCCAAGTAACCGCGTCACCTGATACCAAGACCGCGCCTACTAAATAACCAATCCGCCACCTTGCGGACTGCTCCATCAGACCGCGCGACCTCCAGGTAAACCATATTGACGTGTTATTTTTATATCTCCTTATTGTATTTCAGGTTTGTGTGTGTGGATGGTATTCTCCTTGTATCACCTATATATATATACATGTTTTCCCCTAAGAGGATGAATATAACAATTCTTTTTCCTCTCATTTGATTTGGTATCAGAGCAGGCGTGCCCCAATCCTGTCGAGCCCTTTCCCCCTTCTCTCCTGCATGTCCTCGGCGTGCCTTCAACATCGTCTTTCGCGTTGATGAGAGGGCCTCGCCTCTCCCGCGCGATAGCCGATCCCGCACCTAGCCATTCCAGCATGATAGCTGATCCCTGCTGATCCCGAACCTCGCCGTTTTTGCTGTGATTTGGTTGGTGTTTACCGCCCCTTTCCTCACTTCTTTTCCTCTCATGACCTACATCTATGATCTACGGTCTTCCTTTTTTGAGGATGGGTTCTTCCTCTTCTTTTTAAGGGTTTCCCTACTATCCTCCCTTGGAGATTTTTTTTGTGTTCTCTTGTTCCCATCCCATGGATTCCTCCCTTTTGGTTCGAATAATGGATTTGCTCTGCGCATTACTACCGCCCTTCTCAATGAAAAAAAAATTATCGCTTGGTCCAACTCCGTGCGAGTCCATCTTGCTGGGCATGATAAGCTTGAACCTAATGGTGTTCCCAAGCATTCCGACGAAAAGGCAATCCGTCAATGCAGCACGAAAAATTTCAAGATTCGCGGGTAGCTTCAGTGCTCCATGGAGCCCCACATTTACGAGCAGTTCATGTGATTCGATTCAGTGATGTCTCTTTGGGTTGCCTTGACGCGTACCTACGACCACACATGCGTTGATACGCGGATTTATTCTGTCTTCCAGATATTTCTACTGCTTGTCAGGGGGACCGTTCTGTGCACGAGTACTTTACCTTTCTCTCAGGGAGATTCCAGGAGCTTTCTGACCTTAAGACGCTTAGTGTTTTTTCACATCCAGAGGATCTGCTTGTTGCCAAGCGGCAGCAG
Organism: Platanthera zijinensis; assembly: GCA_039513925.1. Taxonomy (NCBI): domain Eukaryota; kingdom Viridiplantae; phylum Streptophyta; class Magnoliopsida; order Asparagales; family Orchidaceae; genus Platanthera; species Platanthera zijinensis. Next base: position 38,145,660 of record CM077078.1, on the reverse strand, counting down.
GAGAAGCAGGAGACCTATCAGTTCCTGATGGGCTTGAGGCCCGAGTTTAAGCAGATTAGAGTTCAGATTGTCAGCATGAACCCTCTTCCTGATATCTTGGATGCTTATTCCATGGTGGAGGAGCATGAGCGCCATGCCCGCCTGACTGCTATTTGCCTGTTCCATCTTTTGTTCCTCTTCCAGACTAAATGGCATTGGCTTCAGGTCATACTTTTTTTGTCCGCAGGGGTATACTTCTACCTCTAAAGGTCGTGGGGGTGGCCGCAACAGCCCATTTGCCTTTGTTCAGTGTCAGCACTACCTCCGTACTGGTCATGAGAAGGCCCGATGCTGGCTGCTCTTTCCTCACCTACGCCAGCCGTCCCCTACCACGCGTGCTGCCACTATTATTTCTTCCAACTTTGGGAGCCAATTAACCTAATTCTAGTGCCTCTTCCGGGGCTCCTTCCACCGACTGGAGTCATCTTATGGCTCAAGTGCATCAGCTCCAGTCTTAGCTTCAGCTGCAATCTCCATTTCAGACTCCGCACCAGCCTCTTCCTGCTTAACCGGTACCTGCCTCCTCATCATTCTCGTCGACTTCAGCATTTGCATCAGGTACCCCGATGACCTTTCATGTCACTCAAGATGGGTCTTCTTCTCCCTATGTGATTAACTCTGGGGTCACTAATCACATGACTGGTGAGACACGCTTGTTCTCTTCTCTTGAGTCTCCGAGCGTCCATCGGCAAGTTTGCCTTGTCGATGGCTCTATTACCCCCATCCTTCACTGGGGCACAGTTCCTCTGACTCCCTCCTACTCCTTGGGTTTAGTTCTTTATGCTCCCAAACTTGCTTTAAATCTTCTTTTTGTTAATCAATTGACTTGTTCGATGCACTGCTCGGCGATATTTTTTTCCTTCTAGCTGTATTTTTCAGGACCTGACCACGAGGAGGACTTTTGGCTATGGTCGTGAGCGCGACGGGCTATACCAGCTGGATCTTCCACCTCCTTCACCCTGTCTCTCACCCCCCATCCATCGCTGCTGCTACTGCTTCACTTGCTCTTTAGCATGCTAGACTAGGGCATGCGAGTCCTCAGATTGTGTCGTCTCTTTTTTTGAGTGTCTCGTTTGAGAACTCTTTTCAGTGTGATATGTGTCAGCTTAGCAAGCATACACACACTTCTTATCCTGTTTCTGTTTCTCGTAGTTCTGCGCTGTTGGATATTATTAATTCAGATGTTTGGGGGTCTGCCCCGGTTATTTCTTATGATAGTTTTTGGTATTTTGTTACTTTTATAGATGATTTTACTCATTGATGTTGGGTCTATATTATGCGTGCCAAATCTGATGTCTTTGATTTATATATCAAGTTTACTAATATGGTTAGGACTCAGTTTTTATCTCGTATTCGAGTCCTTCGCTCCGATAACGGGGGGGGGGGGGGGGGGGGGGGTATACCTCTTCCTCTTTCACTGCTTTCCTTGCTAGCTAAGGAACCCTTTATCAATTCTCCTGTCCCTATACACGAGAACAGAACGGCGTGGCGGAACGCAAGAATCGTCATCTCTTGAATGTGACCCGATCTCTTCTTCATGGATCTCACGTCCCCAAGTCGTTTTGGATTGTCACCCTTCTTACGGGGACCTTCTTGGTCAACCGTCTTCCTTGTCAACCTTTAGCGGGTCGGGTACCTCTTAGGCTTCGTTTGTAAGGACTTATTTTTACCGGTCAAGCGGTTACGACCGCATGAAGCGGACCTTAATTATGGCCCGATTCATGCGGTCGTAACCGCTTGACCGGTGAAAATAAGTCCCCCCAAACAGAGCCTTAGTCTTTTATCTCCTCGCCGCCCTCTGTTTCTCGTCCCTCTCCGGGTGTTTAGGTGTGTGTATTTTGTCCAGGACCGTCGTCCGACTCGGACAAAGCTTGATGAAAAAGCTATCTGGTGCTTATTTTTGAGATATTTCTCTTCTTCCAAGGGCTATCGGTATTTTGACCCCTCTTCTCACAGGACTTTTCACTCCCTAAATGTTACATTATTTGAGGATGTCCCCTTCTTTGGTACCTCCCCTGTCCATGTTGCTCCTTCTGCTCTGCCACAGTTAGCTCTAGTTTCCCTTGCTTCATTGTACGACTCTCTTCCGTTGCATACATACACTCCTGGCCCACGCGGGCCCTCCCATGTCCACCCCATTCTTCAGGATCTACTGGTTACGTCTATCTCACAGGACCTTGTGTCACATCCTCTAGCAGGTGATGTTCTTCCCTCCTCTGACTTACCCATTGCACTTCGCAAGGGTAAGAGTTCTTGTGTTACTGACCATCCTGTGGCAAGCTATGTGTCCTACCAACATCTTTCTCAGGGTTACCAGGATTTCCTGACTACTACCGACCAGATCAGAGCTCTGAGTTCGATGGCTGAGGCGTTCCAGCCCCCTAAGTGGGTGGCGGCCATGGAGGATGAGATGTCTGCACTATAGAAGGCGGGCACCTAACGTTTGGTCCCTCTTCCTACAGGTCGGAAAATTATTGGTTGTAGTTAGGTTTACACTATCAAGTATAATGCCAATGGTTTTCTTGACCGCTACAAGGCCCGTCTTGTCGTGAAGGGCTTCAATCATACCCCTATGGATTACGGCTTGACCTTTGCACCGGTGGCCAAGCTTTCTACTGACCGTCTAATTATCTCTATCGCTGTCTACCATGGGTGGCATCTTCATCAGATGGACGTGAAAAATGTATTCCATAATGGCGATTTACTGAGGAAGTTTATATGGATCCCCCCCCCCCCGATTACAAGCTTCAGGGGGAGTATTTGGGTCATGTTTGCCTTTTGTAGAAGTTCTGGTATGGGCTGAACCAGTCTCCTCGTGCGTGGTTTGAGCAGTTCGGTACTATTGTGCTTCAGAGTGGGTTCACCAAATGTCATGCCGACCACACGTACTTTGTTAGGACTGTTATGGATGGTCTTATGGTAATTATTTTTGTCTATGTGGATGATATTATTCTTGTCAGTGACGATAGCTCGGGGATACTTCAGATCAAGGGGGTTCTTCAGAAGGCATTTAAAGTGAAAGCTTTGGGGCCTCTAAAGTATTTTCTCGGGATTGAGGTTGCAAGATCTTAGCAGGGGATCTCTTTGTCTCAGCGTAAGTATACACTCGACCTCTTAAGTGATACTAGCCTTCTTGGGTGCTCTCCTGTGTTTACACCCATGGATCCATACCACCGCCTTCATGCCGAATCTGGCGATCTTCTCCCTAAACCAGGCAGATATCAGCGTCTTGTCGGTAGACTTATCTACTTGACCAACACTCGCCCTGACATTAGCTTTGCTATGAGTGTGGTCAATCAGTTCATGCATGCTCCCCAGACTTCTCACCTAGATTCAGCATTTCAGATCCTCCACTACTTGAAGGGATCTCCTGGCCTAGGGCTCTTCTACCATTCATCTCTGGCCCTTGGTCTCACTTGTTACACGGATTCTTACTATGTTGGTTCCCTCACTCAGTGACATTCTATTTCGGGGATGTGCACTTTCTATGGTGGAAATCTTATTTCTTGGAAGAGCAAGAAGCATAGTGTTGTCTCCTGCTCGTCTGCTGAGGCTGAGTACCGGAATATGGCCCATGGCGCTACTGAGCTCCTTTGGTTGCGTACTCTCTTGACCGAGCTTGGCTCTCCTCCCTCTGGTTCCTCGACTCTTGTGCGACAACCAGTCCGCTCTCATGCTTGCCTCCGACTCAGTTCTGCACGAGCGGACTAAGAATATTGAGGTTGATATTCACTTTGTCAGGGAGCACATCCGTTCAGGTACTCTTGAAGCGTCATATGTTCCCTCGGCAGAGCAGATTACGGATGCCTTCACCAAGGCGGTTGGGTCTTCCAGACTTCTCTCAACATGTGGCAAGCTGGGCTTGCTTGACCTCTTCCCGCCAGCTTGAGGGGGAGTATTGACGTGTTATTTTTATACCTCCTTATTTTATTTCAGGTTTATGTGTGTGGATGGTATTCTCTTTGTATCTCCTATATATATATATATATATATATATATATATATATATATATATATATATATATATATATATATTTCCCCCTACGAGGATTGTACAACCCCATATTCGCTGGAGGGAACCCAGAGACACCAACAGTCAGGATTGGACTAGCTTCGGACTTCAGACCAGAACCGCTTGCGCCTTGATAAGCTCCCGCCTACAAGCAGGTGGATCATTTGCGCCCAGCCTAAGCCAAGACCCACTGATGATCAAGGCGGGCGAGAGGGCGTTGAGTCCACTCGACGCCAAAGTCCAAGCACCAAAGACAAATGAGAGGGCGTTGAGTCTACTCGATGCCAAAGTCCAAGCAGCAAAGACGTCGAGTCCACTCGACGCCGCGTTGAGTAAGCTCCACTCACTCAACGCCGCGTTCGGCAGTAAAGGCATCGAGTCCACTCGACGCCGCGTTGAGTAAGCTCCACTCACTCAACGCCGTGTTCGGCAGTAAAGGCATCAAGCCCACTCAACGCCGTGTTGAGTGGAGGCGGGAAGGTTCTCGGCTCAGGGTTCTCGCCGTGGCTCAGGGTTCTCGTCGTGGCTCAGGGTTCTCGCCGAGTGGGGCCCAGGGCCCAGGGAAAGATTACTTAATTGTCTTCGGGTAGAATTACCTGCATACCCCCAGGGACTGTATTTAGTATTTTATAAACAGCGGGATTTGACTATTGGCAGGCCAGGCAGGGATATTTCAGTAATTTCAGGTCAGCAAGAGGCTATAAATAGACCCATAAGGGCTCCATAGAAGGCAAGCTTTCATTATTCTCAAAATAACCAAGTGCTTTCTGAGGAGCTCCAAGCCTAGCTTTGGCTTTAGAGGGGAAGCTCTCAGAGATCTTCCGGGTGTGAGGTGGGACCTCCCTGCTGAGGTCTTGGGTCAGTTCTAGGTCTCTTGCAACCAGTCGAGGGTCGAGGTGTAACATCCCGACTTTTATTGGGCAACCAGAGCCCTAGTGGGCCCAATAAAAGTGACCTGAGCCTCTACCCGTGACCCGATATGAGGCAACCCTAGGCATGGTATCGAGCTATAGAACTCTGAATTGAGTTCTATCAGTTCCTGTGGCCTCGTATAGTCAATACGAGCGCATCGGAACTCGTTCAGTTGGACCCCGAGGTCATATAGTGGATTTGGCCATTCCCCGCAGAACGTCGCGAAAATGAGTTTTTTGGTTATTGACATAGAGAACTCCGATTTGAGTTATGTCAATTCCTATGACTTTGTATAGTTGATACGAATGCATCGGAAATCATTGCGTCGCGATTCGAAGCTTAACGATGATTTTGGGCGTTTTGACCATTTTAGCGCGCTACGACGCTCAGATTTTGGACTTTCATCAAACGGACTCTGATTCAACCCCAGTCAGTGGCGTTGGACTCGTGTGAGCAATACGAAGTCAACAGAAGTCATCCCGGTCAATTTTTACGATAATTGGTCAACTCGCGGTCAAATCGAGGCTAGTTGTGCACCGAAAAGCGTGCGCACACCAATTATGACACGACACCCAAACCTTGACCCGACCCCGATGTCTCGAACCTACTTTGACTTTGTCCAGCATGGGGGACCCACCCCATGGTTGACTTTGGTCAAATCCCCCCCCCCCCTAAAAAATCAATTTTTGGATTTTTTTCTCCAAATAAGAGCCCATCTTCCCCCCTCATGGCATGATTAGGAGCTAATCATATGTGTATTCTTGGGCTATTAAAACCAGCCCACACCATGAAGCCAAGTGGGCCATGGACCAAGGAAGCCCACTACCCCTCCCCTCCTCTCTTTCTTCCCCCTCTTATTGGAAGCCCAAGCCCATGAGGGCTTAATCTTTTCCCCACATGGGGAAATGCTAGGGCCTCCAACTGTCCTAGGACAGCTAGAGGGTGGTGATTAATCCCTCCCTAAGGAGGGATTAATCCCACATTGGCTAGGGGAGGAGATCCCCTCCCCCTACCCCCCAAGCTTATATAAAGGCCCCCCCTCCTAATATTCCTTCACACAGCTCTCTGAGAAATCCCCCCCTTGCGAAGGCTCTGCCGAAGCTCCGGTGGCCGGAAAAGACGAACCTCTTCTCCACCACCTTCCACTGCCACTAATGGCAGAACTCGTCGGAGGCCGCCAAACCCCCCAACCTCAGGTAGAAACTTTCCCTCTCCCTCCTCCCTATCCTTTGGACGAGCTGCATGGAAGCTCCGACGGCCGGAGCGCCGCCGCCGTCTTCCCCCTCCCCTCCCGTTCAAAAAAAAAATGCTCCGGCGGCAGCCGGAGGCGGCAGGCCGCCGTACCACCGCCGGAGGGAGCGCCCACCACCGGCTAGTTGGCCGGTGGTGGAGCCACGGCTGGCCGGTGGCCGGCCGGCGGAGGAAAGCACCCGTAAGGGTGGTAGAATACGTTACAGCGAGGGGGGGGGAGACAATGAACAGTATGTTCATTTTATAATTTATATTATTATAATATTATAATATTATAATAAGAGGTTTGATTTTTCATAGGCTAAAATAGAGCCCTCATAAAAAAGTTTTGAACATGAAAATTATTCTCCTTGATAAGGAAAGTCTCCACAAAAAATTTGAGATTTTTTGGAGTTGATTTGGTATTTTTAAAATCCCAAACAAAATTTGTTTGGCTAAATTAAAGACCCAAAATAATTTGGAAAATTACAAAAAAATTACTAGGCTAATTTTAGGCTCTCTTAAGAGTTTTATCAAAATTTGTGGTTATGAGGATAAGTGTTGGTATTTTTCCCAAATTATGAAAGCCTAGGATCACGCCCGGTAAATATTACGTTCATTTTCTGCGAAAATGAAAATTGGAGCGTGACTATCCTCTCTAACTTAATTAATAAGTGTAAAGTTATCGTATCGACGAGAGTGGCTGAGGCAAGTGACCAAGCTCCGTGTGTTCCGAGGCTTTGTGAAACCGTCGAGCACCTCGACTCTCGGGTAATTTAGACACGCTCGGAAAGTGAGAGTACGAGCAGCGAGTTGCACAATATTCTCGATTAATATTAAGGGTGTAACTCCTGATAAGCCACTAATCCGATTAAGTCATGATTAATAAGGCGCAACCAAATCATAATCGGATCTTAATAATTGGCGTAATCCAATGAAGCCTTATTAAGAACTGAAATAGAACTGAATGTGCCTCCTGAGAACGGAGATGAGACTGAAGCCTCCTGAATGGAGTGATTGGACTACTAACCATTTTCTTTATGATTATTCTAGTCTTGCACTTGTCCTATTCCTTTGTTCTTTTCAATTCAAGTACTTTTAATTCAGTTCTACTCCAGTCTCGTACTGGTCAAGTACTTTTAATTCAGTTCTACTCCAGTCTCGTACTGGTCAAGTACTTTTAATTCAGTTCTACTCCAGTCTCGTACTGGTCAAGTACTTTTAATTCAGTTCTACTCCAGTCTCGTACTGGTCAAGTACTTTTAATTCAGTTCTACTCCAGTCTCGTACTGGTCAAGTACTTTTAATTCAGTGCTACTCCAGTATCGTACTGGTCACGTTTCTTTCCAGCACTTTAAATAAGCAGAATAAACACTGCATTTGTCTTAATTACAATTTATTATTATAATCCTGGGTCCTGCTCCGACGAGCAGTCGTTATTAAGGTTGAGCCTTAGTTGGGGATAACCGGAGTTGAGGTATTCCTCCAGGTCTAGCCCCAAATAATGCGCTCTCACGCTCCTTGACGAAAGTAGAGCTAAGCGCCGCTGCCCGAAGTTTAAACCTAGTAGGGCAGGCCGACGTATACCCGGTGTGTATTATGTTTGCCGTTGATTGATTGTTTTTAAATTGCTTGCGGTGGAATAGTGGCGGGTCAGTCTCTTCCGCAGACCGTTCGTACCGGTGCGGGAAGGTTGACGACTCAAGGCGACAGGGAGATGGGTACCATGGGTGACCGGCCATTTCATTCCCCGTCAGGTTTTCCTCCGCTGGTCGGCCAAAATGATTTGCTGGATGTCGCTCACATCTAAGAGTACACCAGGTTGTACGTTAGGTCCTGGGGTTGTGCGGTACGATCACCCCCAGAAGTGGCAGGACTGGCCACTGTCACCGACGGCCACATCGGTGAGGCCCGCGGGGCTCGCTACCCTGCTGGAACAGAAGCGGTCCAAACTATATCGACATAGGGTTGTGTGCGCGGCTGTGAATGCCTGCGGTATGTGCGCGGCTGTGAATGCATGCGGTATGTGCGCGGCTGTGAATACCCGCGATAGAATTCTGGATATGAAAACATGTTGTGCTGATGAGCTAGTAGAGCGTTGTTATAACCGTTTTATACTATTGCTGCTTTTTCCGGTTATACTGCACTCTTTTATATTTGCTCCTAGCTGTTCATATATGGAATATTGTGTTAACCCTCTCGTGCTTTGGCTATTTACTTCTGTGGGTGGGTGCGTGCTCGTCCCCAGGATGTGGATCCGGGGAGGAGATTTATTTCCACTTAACTCTTGTGACTAACGGTTATTTGATTAACCATTCACAGGAGGTGGAGCACCGTAGTGACCCGCTGCCGCAGGAGATTACGCCAGCAGCTAGGTCTACTCGAGCAGATGCACCCCCGCCGTCCCCAGAGTTTAGAGATGTGAGTCCCGCCGAGCAGTGTAGAGAGAGAGTATATGAGGATTATATGTAGCACATGTATAGCCCACAGGCATATATAAGTACTTAGGCTTCAGCCCTAGAACCGCTGTGATTTTGATATGTGATATATAATCTGCAATGGTTTCTTGTTAATGCTTCCGCTATATTTTGATGGGTTGTGAATGTTATGATTCGAGCCAACCAAGGCGACCATCTAGTGTTTGGACAGGGTGGATCGTTTCCCCTATGAGCACTGGGTGGGCGTCTTGGGCTAGTAGTACCCCCGCCGGCCCGACACGGGCAAAAGGTTGGGGGGGTACTACACGAGGCTTGAGAGAAGTAGGTGTTTGTTGCACCCTGGTTTTTTGAACATTCGTTGAGGTCATTTTTGGCTTCAACAAGGATGAATACAACAATTCTTTTTCCTTTCATTTCATTAACCAGTCCGCGCACTTGTGCCGACCTCCACGATCTAACTTCCAAACCACAAGCACAAAATGAAGTCGGACACCGGCAAGCTCCAGAAGACTCCTCTACAAACCACGGTTAGCCAAACCTAAATGCCCGGTTAACCAAGAATGCTTGTTGACCCAGAACGCAAGAACTACCAGCAACCCGCCAAAGACAGTCAACCAATGCTACCCTCTAGGCCGCGGCGGACTCTGCGGTATGTGTGGTTTTTCGCCCACCGAGTTGCTGAAACTGTCGAGGCTACGAGACGTGCCCTCTCGGCAGACAGGTGGCGAGAGCCCTTTCAGCAAGCTCATCGATCATCTCGGTTCTGGTGCCGGAGGGGTTCCGGGAGCCCGACATGTCTTACTACTTAGGAAAAGACGACCTTGTACAACACGTACAGTGGTTTGAAGACATGGTTTCAATAAGGCAGATGACTGATGCCTTCAAGTGTCGGCTGTTTGCCATCACGCTGAAGGAAAAGGCTCGGGACTGGTTTCATCAGTTGTCAGTAAGCTCGATCTACAGCTTTGAGGACCTACGTCGAGGGTTCCTGTTGAGGTTCTCGACATCGAAGAAGCGGAAGAAGGAGGAAGAGTGCATGTTCGCAGTAAGACAGAAGCAAGAGGAGACGCTGAGTCATTATGTTGATCGGTTTCAGGAAGAGATCCTCCTGATCCAGGAGGTCCCAGGGTACG